>OX639995.1:38031285-38639098 GCA_951828415.1 Anomoia purmunda | reverse complement strand
TGGTTTGCTTAGTCTCTAACTTATCCTGATTATTGTCTTCCATTATCACTTAAAATTATTTAACTTAATTCAATACGCTTTTTAATTAGTCATATCTCTCCATGTACATTACATTATATATTTTTAAATTAAAGCACTCAAAATGTGCAAGTGCACACAATTTTCATTGCATATAACTCGTACTTGTGACTTAATGGCAAATTGGCAAATTTAACTAATTTGACTAGGTAACTGAGCAAAATAAAAGAAAACCAAAAAAAAAAAGAAAAAATAAAACTACTTATTTACAAACACGCTTACAAAATACAAAAGATAAAAATATACCCGAGCAATCTTTTCACTGGCTTTGTGTCCCTGCATCTATTGATTTAATACAAAAATTTTACACAATAATTTTTTCACTTTCAACCGCCACTTGCCATCCATTCAATCGCTCACTGCTCCTGCCACAACGATATGTAGTCGAGTATTTCCTCGTCGTCGGGCGTGCAGTCTTCTTCATGCAAATTAAAACTATCGTATGGCTCGAATTTCAACTGCAAACTTGCATCAAGCTGCGCGCCCGTATTATTACTGCGACCGCGCTCAGCGTCGCTTGTCGCGTGTGGCAGCGGTGATAGCTGCTGTTGCTGTGGCGCCGGCGAATGCACAAAAGTACCAGAGTCAAAGGACATGCTGGAGTTGAAAGATGAGGTAGGTGATGGACAGCCAGCAGCTAGTTGCGTTTGCGTCTGCGTTTGAATTGGCTGCGCTGAGTAGGCTTGCAATGCGCCAACGGTCAGCAGCGCAGCGGGAAATTGTGGTTGTTGTTGCTGCTGTTGCTGTTGTTGAAACGCTTGCAATGCATTATTCGTAGCGCTGGCATAGTATAACTGCTCCGCTGCAGCAAGTCCACTAGCATTTGACGAGTTGCGTGCCTCCGTGTCCGCTGCAAGCAGGCTAAGACTACTGTTGGTGCTGCTGCTGCTGCTGCTGCTGTTGTTGCCGAACGAACTGTTGCTCGATGTTGTGTTGGTGTCTGTGGCGACTGCCGCCAAAAGTACGCTGCTGCTGGCGCGTGCGTTGCTGATCTTCTGCGTCGCGCCACTACTGCCACTGCCCGCCCCATTCAAGTCATCCACCAAATCTTGTAAACGGCGGATGTACTCAACAGCGATGCGTAGCGTGTCGACTTTGCTAATTTTTTTTTGTGGCCCACGTCCACCGCCCTTCAACAAATCGGTAATGATCGTTTGTGGAATATGTTGGCGTAGACGCGCAAAGCTAGTATTCACCTGTTTGACGCGATTTCGTTCACGTGCATTACGTCGCTGCACCGATTGGGTTTGATCGACACTGAAGGGTCCGCCGCCGGAGCTGGGCGCACGCGGTGTGTATTTGCGCGTTTTAATCTCAGATCCGATGCAACCAGCGCTAACGGACATTGTGGTGGGCGCCGGCGCGATATTTTGGTATTTGAACATTTTCACTGCGGCACTGATGTGGTGATTGCTGCTATTGCTATTTTTATTGTAGTATTGTAGCGGTGTGCTGGTTTTGGAATTGCTAGTAAAAACCGTGCTAGACATGTTCACCATCAGGAAATGTCGCTTCAACTGTTTTGCCACCGAAATTCAATTGTTTAAATCTGGCACGAGAACACTTCAAAAGCGACTGAAGTTTTACTCAATTTAGATTTGAATATTTGCCAATTTTGCGCTTACAACAATTCGACTGAACTTGATCCTATGACACCTTGCACAAGAATGAGTCCCTTCGTCCTAAACCTTTACATTTTGTACTATGCTCAACGACAGCTCCTGCGCCGCGTCGCTAAGGTACGAAATTTCCAAACAACCAATAAGTTAAACAAACCCGCTGAGCGCGACGAGAGAAAAACATTGCGCGTATATTGAGCGCAATCTCAAACATTTACCAAACTGAAGCGATCAGTCTCAAACAAATTTAAAAAAAAAACAGTTAAAAATTGAGACCATAATAACAGGCATATCTCCGTGCAACGGCGGAGTATTCTATAGCGCGGTCTAAGCTAACTTAGCTGGTAATCGCTGAGTGAGAGCGGTGGTAAGTTTCAAAAACATCAAATTTCTTTACTACTCCTCTCTTATTGCTACATCGAAATAGCACAAGAATGATAGCAAAGTGCGTGCGACTCTCTGGCAAGTAACTACGATCACCTCTATCACGTTTCTCTCTCGATCTTCGTGTGACGATCACTCGCATATTTATAAGGGAGCTCGCAGACTAATTCACGCATACACGCTCACATCCACACCTACACAAACCCAGTACTCGGCTTATCAGTCGCCGTGCCAAATAAAACAAAAATAGATGATATCGCTTTGGAAGTGGCATTCTTCCAGGTTCTGCTCCCGCTAGCGCGTACGAAGTGAGTGCGTGCTAAACTGCAGATTGACCGTGAACTCGTTTTTCATAGCGAATAAAAATAAAAACTGTTCCCAATCTGGTTTTTGATTGCAACTTCTTGCAAAGAGTAAAAATTTAAAGAAACTCTTCGTTTATCCTATACTCTTTTGCTGATCTTACTCCTCTTTGGCGATCGCACAAAGGGAATTGATTGAATTCGTAGCTGATGATCTCGAGGATTTTACTTTGATTCGACTATGTTGCTAAATCTGATTTAGTGAATTCAGTGCACATTGAGTGTTTGCCAGAGAAGCTCCTCTTGTGGGTTTAGAGAACGGGCCTACTCTGTTTTCTTCGATATGCGAACCAGAAATTTACGTAAAAATTACTGTGCTGCTGGATTTCTTAAGTTTAAATAATAATCCTTTTAAATTTTCGTTTGATGACTCGACTGGCCTAAGCCAGCAAAACCAGCAGTACAAAACATAACCAACTTAAGATTATTTATTGTTTTAAAGACGATTAGTATAATCTCAATGTACTCAGAAAAGAGTTTAAAACAAGAAATCAGTTTGTTTTTTTTTTGAGAGTTAGTATTTTTACTTAATGATAGGAAAACTTACTTCAATATGAGATTTCAAGTTCATGCTGAAAACATTGTGACATTAATTTGAGGAAGTTAATTTGTTTAATATTCGTAAAAGTTTCCTTAAACAATTTTGAAATTTTCCAGTGCTTTTAAACCAAAATAGAAAAAACTAATTATCAAATTGAAACTTTTTAACATAAAATATATGTATAAGATATATTTCTGCTCATTAGCACATTGTATAAGTAAAAAGTATATTTTCATTAAAAAATATGTATGAACTTACCAAATAATTGTTTCAGAAATTAATTTCCCTTTTTCTAAGTAAACGTTTTTCATTAATAATAGCACAAATTAGCTTAGTATGATAACGTTTCACTTAATTCGAGTTTATGCTGAACTTCATTGTGTCATTAATTTGAGAAAGTAAATTTACTTAATATTAATAAAAAATCCCATAAATAGTTTTGAATTTTTCGAGTACTTTTAACGCAAAACAAGCGTTAAATATAAATCGGCAAACATATAGATATAAAACAAAATGCAATTGTTTCTTTTTTTTTTTTGAAGAAAAAACTTATATATAGGATTTCATCAAACTGAAGAAATTTTCATTTCACAAGTAAAATAAAACTGTAAATTTTCTCAACATTAAATAAATATAATCGGTTACTCATTTTAAGGCAACCATGTCTTTGGAGCCATTTCAAGGAAATTTTTCTTGAAACTAAAGAAAATTTTTCGTAGTGCCAAGCAATACTTTTACTGAGTGTAGGAACAAACGAAATTTTCTTAAAGTTATCAACAATCAAAACCAAGGCGAATTCATATAAGGTCGTGTTATAAATACAACAACAAAATTCCTATGCATTTTGTTTTTGCTTCTGCGTAAGGGTTGTCACAATTTACATCAATTTTTTTTTTTTGCACATAGTAACAACACATTAGCCGAATTCGCAGAATTGCTTCCTAATATCTAAATATTCCATAAAAACAATATCAGGTTTCCTATGAGATTTAATTAAGGATATTATAATGTCATACAATTAATAACAATAATAATAATTTGGCGCTTACAATATTCTCGTATAGCTATAGATAATTTGTTGTTGTACCACATACTGAGAAACCAACTGTTTTATTTCGAGTCTGGACGACCTCTTGCTTTCGTCACTGTTCGCAGAAGGGCGGCCGCTAGTAGAAAAAAAATGTTTTCTGTAATTTGTTAATGTAATTTGCTCCGTCCGAGGCTCAAACCTGGGCGAATTTTATATATTGGACTCGAATTCAAAAATTCAATTATGAACCATACACAATTCGTTTTTAAAAAGTACATTTGAATATTATATATATATTTTTGTATATATTTACCTATATAAATTTATTTAAATATTTTGTTACAAGGACGTAGCCTAGCCCGTTTCTCGGTATCGAGATTATTTGGAGCAGAGGCAGCAGAAAAAAAAACAAATAACCTAAGAAAATTGTTTGTTACTTTTACGAAAATTTTCCTTTAAATTTTCTCTCGATTAGGTAAAAGCAAGGACCATTTTATTCCTATTTTTATTTTTTTTGATAGAAAAATTATTCAGATAACTATTTTTTTAGAGCAATAACTAGCAATATGTTCTGACCGCGATACTTCATTGATATTTAAAGAGTTTTCTAAATGGTTTTATGTTGAATTGCTACAATAGAAATCTGAATTTTGGCTTTTTTATGTAAACAAAATGGACTTAGTATCTAATACCTACACATTTTAATGTGAAAAATCAAACTAAAACCAATATTACCTTAAAATCGCGCTATGCCAAAGAATTTAAGGAAACATTTTGTAAATCGGTTTTTATATTTACATGTCCCAAAAACGTACGCACTCTGTTTTTGTTTTAATGGTGAAAAGAAATTCTGAAGCGAAAGTTTGGAAATTGGTATAGTATTGCCCGGCCGATGTTGTTTGCTGTGTTGTTAATCAAATCTGTTACTGCTTGTTTTTGTTGTTGGGATCAAGAATTTTTGCAATGCTTAAGAAGCTTTTCGGCCGGTGATATCTTAAAAGCAAACAAGAAGTTTCTTTTTTTCTCCTACGGGTTTCGGCGTCTTTCGCGACTTCATCAGCGAATATTTTTAATCACATTAAAAACAGTAACAACTTGAAAATAAACAAAAATATAAAAATAAAACTCACATTACATGCATTACACGCTAATTTTTTGTCCCTCTGTTTAACCATCACTCGTTGAATTTTTACTTATTATACGAAAGCGATGACTTTGAAAATGGTTGAGAAATAATGTGGCAAGCATCATCATCCAACTAATTTCAATGTTTTCTTTTTATTCACACACAAAAAACCACAAAGATTCCAAACACCAAAACATTCAATTGACTTGTATATGCGATAGATGAAAAAAGTTTCCAATACCAAAATTTCAAAAAATTATACAAAATCCGCGATAGTTTCTACCCACTTCAAACTTCCACTTTACTTTCTAAACTAACTGATTTAAAAGTGTAAAATTATAATGAACATTTTTTGAATTTTTATAAATTTTGTATTTGATTTCGACTGTTTTTATTATGGTATGAACTACATTTTTGGCGGTAGAGAGCAAATCGTTTACGTTTAAACTTGTAACTATCACTGCTGCTGATGTCATTATAAAAACCATGGTAGAGAATATTTTGAAAAATTTAATTTGTTGCTTAGAGTTTTTATTTTATAACTCACTGTTCAGAAAGTGGAAGCGAAACTCCGATTATTTTAAAAATTATATGCTAACGATTTATGAAACAGAAATCTTTTAACTTTACAAATGTCTGACTTCGCTTAAAGTCTCCCCAATCATTGTCATATATTTCAGTAAGTTTGTTAATGGCGCAATCAAAAGCATATTGAATACGCATAAATATTTGTTTGCAATCCCAAATAATGGAATTGAACTAAACAAGTGGTCCTTGTCGTTTCACGGTCAAAAGGAACTCATTAATTCAGCTAGTCAGTCCTTTTAGCATTTTTTTTTTAGTTTTTTTCAAATACATTTACCAAAGGACCGGTGACAAGCAATTAGGCGTGTATGAAAGCAGGAAGCATAGTTCCGGGCGTGTATGCCACGTGCAATGCAACGCGCTAGTCCTATCAACAACCCGAAAGTGGGAAAATGTGTGAGCGCAATGCTCTAAACTAATTATGCAGCGGAAAAAGAAATGAAAACAAAAAAAAATGTTTCAATAATTAGTAAACAGTTATAGACAGGTTTACCCTAGCAACAAGCGCAATATCGACTGCAACTTGTTAAGCGGCACATGCAACAAGGTTACTAAAATCAAGAGCGGCCATACGCAGGGTGTGAGCTACAGAAAAGTGTAGGGGGTTAGTGTTTAAATTAAAAAAAAAAAGTTGAATGCGGGGTGACAGAGTATTAAAAACTAAAACATATTATTTTTTGAGTCCACAATTTTTTTTGTGTTTTTTTTTTGAAAGTAAGAAACGAAAATAAAAATTCATAATTTTCCATGGCTATGTTGGATGCATTTGATTAACCCCATAAAAAATAAAACTAAAAGAGCTTATTTACAAAATTTGTTTATTTAGTGATACATTTAAAAGTGTGTAGAAGAAAAAAATATGGAACAAAAAAATTTTTCTACATTTAATCCATTAGTGCTCAAAATAAAACAATAAAAGTTTATTCGAAAATGTGTTTGTGCGAAGAGGAAAAATATGATACAAAAGGTTTTTCATTATAACTACAAAAGTTTTTTTTGAAAAGTTGTGTATTTAATCATTAAAAGTAATACATTTATATATGTGAAGAAGAAAAAAATACGATACAAAAGTTTTTTTTTACATTTAACCCGTTAATAGTCGAAATAAAACTACAAAAGTTTATTTAAAAACTTGCGAATTTAATCATTAAAAATAACACATTTAAATGTGTGAAGAGGAAAAAAAATATGATACAAAAGTTTTTTCTACATTTAACCCGTTAATGGTAAAAACAAAACTACAAAAGTTTATTTGAAAATTTGCTAATTTAATCATTTAAAGAAATGCATTTAAATGTGTAAAGAAAAAAAAATATAAGAAAAAAATGTTTTCTATATTTTAACCCATTAATGCTCAAAATGAAACTACAAAAGTTTATTTGAAATTTTTTTTTATATAATCATTAAAAGTGTTGCATTGAAATGTTTGTAGAAGAAAAAAATATGAAGAAACAAATGAATCTACATTTTAAAGAGGTGTACCCAAGTTGGGGTAGGGGATTCCTAAGAGTGTTAATTTTTAAAATATTGTTTGCCAATGTATAACATTTTCTTGCATTTTTTACAGCACCAGTGGCTTCTGTTATGTCAAATAACACACTGTGCTCGCCTTGGAAGCTTTTCACATACGTGATCGGTGCCATTCAGATGCAACCCTTCTATATTGGATTTTGAAGGACGAGCAGTAAGTCTTTTGAACGATTGCTTTAGATAGAACGTGGAAAGAGACTACTCTGGTTTATCGTATATTCTCTGGAATGTACATGCATGATATGGCCTTATCAATTATTTAGGTCAATAATACCCACAACAATTTTTTTTACAGTGAAATAGATCGAATAGATAAAAAATGTTTAGGTCTTCAGCATTGACGGCGAAATTTTTTCGATTATTTATGGCTCGTATATAAGTTACTGAAGTCGGCAATTAAGCTATAAGTGGAAACTTCTTTATCAAAAAACCTTTCAAGTCTTCGAGCAGGTGTGAGATCGCTCACCGCTTCTTTCATGCGAAACTCATTTATTACTCCGTTGTCAGATTCTGTGTATGCATTCGTATAATTTGGAGGACACTTATGCCAAACTGGAGTACTTGATATTTGAGGTACACTGCATCTGAGGTATACTGGATCTGATTCGTACACTTTTCGAAGCTAATAAACTGAAAGAACATTAACATCGCGAGCAAATTTCTCAAAATTTCTGGGTACATAATTCGGCATGTTTGATGGAGCATTATCGTAATCGAAAGCCTATTTTTCGTCAGTAAAAACACTGGGTTTTCGGGGAGAATTATAGCCAAGACATACGCAAGATCATCACCACTGTTTTCTACGCTGAAATTAAGGACCTCTTCAATGATAACACGGCTCTACAAAAAAATTTTTGTTCTTCGTCCTAAGGTTTATTTTATGATTTTCTGGTTAATTATGATCAAAAACGGAAAGAAAATACCTGTTCTTGTTGTAAAGTTTGCTTTTGTAATAGTTATAGTAAAAATACTCATTTTTTAATCTTTTATAAATTTTAATTATTTTAAATATATATATTTTATATATTCCAGAATAACTGAAAATTAAAGTTCGAGACGTAAAGTATAAACTAAATACATCTCTCGTTCTCTGTGAAGCCTACGAAGCATATTTTGACCGTTCTGTTCGGAATCAAGACAAGATATGGGCTCCACATGTTTCTTGTAGTTATTGTAAAAGATGTTTGGAAGGTGAGCAAATTTTAATTAAACGGTGAATTTAATATAATAGACATATTAATTTCTGTTTCTCTATTTAAGGTTGGTATCGAGGTGAGAAAAAGTCTATGAAATTTGCAATACCAAGGATCTGGCGAGAACCAAAAGACCACGTTAAGGACTGCTACTTTTGCATCGTGAATCCGAATGAAAGACGTAAAGGCAAAAATGCAAAACCTATCGAATATCCTGACCTTGAATCTTCTTCTGCTTCGAACAACGTTATCAAGGCCAATACAATGAAAACATGATGGGAGACTATATTTGGGGCTTATTGAGAGAAAGTACTTACGAACATAAAAAGTAAAAGCATGCACTTTTAAATTATTTTCTACTTTTGTGCAACTTATTTTGATAGTAAAACTTAATAAAAATAATAAAAATGTTTAAATAGATGGTTTTATCTTTAATTGATAATTAAAACTACAGATTTGGAAAAATATCGTTCAATCGGTCTCCTAAATACAAAAGCAAAATTTTTCATACTATCTATTTTTTTTTCGTATAATTACAAACTAAAGAATCAAAATTTAATACTTTAAAGTCTAGGTACAATTTTGTGTTGACCCGTGTAATTGGAAGCTGTTACTGGCGTTAGATGTTCGCTTACGACTCGTTTCCAAACTCTGCAAAATAGGGACAAATTGAGCACACTTGTGGCCGTTGTACCCGTATGGGAAGAGTCATATTTTGAGTACAACAAATACTCACATTTTCTAGCTACGTTACTGTAAAATATAACAAATAATTAACTTTTTATTTAGTATGATATGTTATACGCATTAAACTGACAAAAATAAAGTGTTTATTTTTGTTTTTGATGTTCATGACTTTTTAGCTTCCATTATGTATAAAAACCATTCGTTGAGAATTTTGTGTAAAAATATTAACATTTAGATGCCACGCGTGGACGTTTTGTATCTACACCTCAGGAAATTGAGATTTTTTGAGATCTTATACAATAATATGTTATGCCCGATCACTCTAGCTATTTTTTCCTTGGCACACTCGGAAAAGCTTTGCGACATTTATTTACAGTAAGTTTTGATATTTTGGTTTTCTCATTGAATGTTTCAACTAAAGATAGTATTCTTTCAGCAAAGTCGTTTATGACTTTTAAGCGTTACATTTTTTTAGTCAAGAAATCGTAGTTGATTTATGGATCTCAAAAAATTGACTAGTTTCTTCATAGATTTTCAATTTTTCTACGCCTTTCCCTGGTACAGCTGGGCGTCGATTTTTAGTAATACTCTTCGGTTTGTATAGAGCCTGAGCCATTAACTTCTTATTTAATAGACTTAGGTTAAAATAGAAAAATGTCAAGTCCTCTAGAATTTCGTTGAGAGACCAAGAGTACCCACTAAATTGTCACAATGCGGTCTCTCCGAAATAAATAGGTTAACCTGCTTGTATTGACGTATTTTTTTTAAAGATTCAAATTATATATAGGGGCGTGCGATGATATTTCCCAAGTGGGCCAATCTTTTATATACGCGTTAATTTTCTAGATTATTATTAAGTTATTATAAAGTAAATGCACTAACCTCGTATTCTGTTAAGGGCAAATGGTCGCGAAAAATATAAATTTCAAATCAGTAAATGTTGTCGTTAGATGGCTAATAACGATCTCGATAAACTGCGAACGGTAGGCGAATTTTAATGTTATAATTTTTGGGGTTTCCAATAAATTCAAAACGCACAATGTGATAACATAATTTATGGCTGAAAGCACATTTTGCTATAGTGGACATTTATTAAATGGTAGGTGTACGGTTAATTTTAGTGGAATTACTATATTTACTACTCAGTTTCAATCGTATCAAAATTATAACACATTTGCGGTAGGTTTTTTTAAATACAGGTCCAGATTAATGGTCAGTAATAAACATATATCTTGAGAAGTAACGGATGTAAAGTTCTCTAAGATGGCGCATTTTGTTTGTAAAAAATAACATTAATAAGAGAAATTGAAATCACTTTTTTGTTATAAATAATCCCCGTTTAAAGTGTAAGTCAGATCGAAAAATTAACATACCTAGAGTGCTTAGCAACCTTGATAACATATTATAAGATGTCAAAAAATCTCAATTTCTTTTGAAATTTCGCGTACGCACAGATTGAAGGACGAATAATTTTAAACACTTGAGGTGGTGGGGATAATGGAAGCTGGAAAAGGCATGAGCCGCAAAAAAGAAGCACTTTCGTTGTTGTTTTTTTTTTTTGTTTTTTTGTTCAGTACATACATATGTACATATTATTTTCTTGATAGGAAAATTCAGTAAATATGTAAGTATAAAAAAATCATAATTAGTTGATCAATCTTTTTATCGCTTTTTTACACTGTACATTTAGCTATTTAAAACTGAAATTATATTTGCACTTTTTTTCTACCCTCAATACTTTTGTGTTCCCAAATTGGCAAAGCGACCAAGAATGGGTTAAACAGCATTGAGGTTAGCGGCGCACTACACCATTGTTGACGTATTTTAGCTGTAGTACACTAAAATTTATTTTCGTTGTAGATTTTCGTTAATATTTTAATTAAATGCTGACCCCTTAAGCTGCAAACACACATACCCTCATTTTTTGTTTGTTTTTTTTTTTCTTTTTTTTGTCAGCGGAGGAAGCATCGAATATGCAGGCACGCTTGTTTTAAATAAAATAATAGTAGTGTAGCTGTTTTTAGTTGTTGTTGTTGATGTCAGTGCAAGCCAGCGGCCGGTCATGCAACAGCTCGCGAACACATTTACATACAGACATACATGCTGAGGCAAGTATATACATATGTATGTATATACTTATCTGTTTTTTGTTGGCACGCTGTTGGTGGAACGGCGCGTGGCAGGTGTATTTACGCGTTTACGTGCTCACCAAGTTGTGCGCACCACTTCTAGATGAAAGAAATAAATAACAACAAAATTTCAACAAGAAAAAGTATAAAAAGAAAATGAATTTTTATTTATACATTGCTAGGGGATGAATTTTAATGGAGCTGCACTAAAAATCTAAGTGAGAGGGTCGCAAGAGAAAAAAAATAAAAAAAATTAAAGCACGCTTATGGGCCGTTTACATAGAACTTTCCTCGCTTTGCTTGACAGTTCGAATTTTAACAACAAAGCGTGAGGCGTAGAAGGTCAGCTACATAGAACGCTTTGACAGTTTCTGCTGTTTTGTTTAAAGATAGAATAAAAAATGAATTTTACTGATATGATGGAAGTAGTAGTAGTTATGCTACTAATGTGTGAAATTCGCGAGTGTCTGTAGTGTGTATACGCACGCCAAAATAAAAATAAAATGGAAATGATAACAGCTGATTGCCAAAGCGTACAAAAGTTGAGAGTTGCCCATAATTTTGCTTCGCTTTGCCTTGCTCTACTTTTCTCGCTTTGTATTTAGCAGGACTCATATAACATCATGTATTGAACTTATCTGTCAAAGCGAAACTCTGAAGCAAAGCAAAGCAAAAGTCCTATGTGAACGGGCCATTAGTGTCGATACCAAAGCTGGACTAACTAAAAAAGTTAAAATATGAAAAATAAAATATAAAATATAAAGAAACAAATTTTAAAAGCTTTACCTCAACCCTTCCGAGTGCCAGTACAAAAAGAAGAAACAAATTTGCAACTAACGCATTGTGACGTACATATCGTAATATGCACTTATTGTTGCTCATGTGAGTCTCTATTTATCCTTTTCTTTTACTCCGTCAACTTAGTGGTCATTGAATCGCAGCTCAACCCTCAGCTGTTAGATAGCAATCGCCGCTTGGCAGGACCGCTTGTGGCTAGCTAACAGCATATCCATAGCCATCACCACCAGTGTTACCATTTTATCCTTTTTCCGACACGATCTGGCTTTTCGTTTTCTTGTACGTGGAAAATTTTAATTTAGCTTCAAGCTTTTTTAGCCTTTTTTTAAAGTGTAAATTTGATACTAATGAAATAAATGCCATCGAAATGCAATGAAAAGTCTACAATCTGCTGAAGAATTTTAGGTAGAGGTTCGTGGTGATAAAAACTGGCTGGGCGAAAATATTTTGGCTATTCTTTGTGTTTTTTTTGAAGTAAAACTAATTTTTTTACATTGCGTAACAAAAGTCGAGTCAGAATATCGTATAACGAAAATAGCTTCAGAAAGCGATTCTAATTTCTACCACCATGTTTTTTTACTAATCCTGCTACAAATTACTACCACTAAATTCTACCACTATTTTTAATACTTTTTTATTAATGCTACTACTAATTTCGAACACAATTTTTATTAATTTCTACAACTATTTTTACTAGTCTCTTTCACTACTTTTTCAAATTTCTTCGACTGTTTTTACTAATTTCTTCCACTATTTTTGCTACTTTCTACTACTATTTTTACTAATTTCTACCGCTATTTTTACTACATTCTACTACTACTTTTACTACATTCTACTACTATTTTTTACTAATTTCTACCACTATTTTTACTACTTTCTACTACTGTTTTTACTAATTTCTACCACTATTTTACTACTTATTACTGCCACCATTTTTCACTTCCACTTTTTTTACTAATTTCTACTACTACTCACTCACTACTGTGTTTCTACTATTTTTGCTAATACTACTACTAATTACTACGACTGTTTTTATTAATTTCTACCACTACCCTTACTAATTTCTATAACTATTCCCACTTATTTATTTCACTACTATTTCGAATTACTATGATTGTGTTTATTAATTTTTACTACTACAAAGAAGTTGTACTGTTGCTCGCGCACGTAGGTGTAATTTCAAGTACTAGATACGGCGTGGAGAAGGAGGAAGAGTGTTGTCTCGATTTCGCAATTGAAAACAATCTCGTTGAAATGATGAAAATATCCAATATATAGGTTCTCTAATATATCTGACGATGAAGATGTTATATGTGACGTATAAATATAATATATGAATTAATTTTAGAAAAGAACAACCTACCTCGCACCTAAAAAATAAATTATTTTTTAAGCTTATAAACCCAATATAAATATGCGAAAACCGTATAAAATTTGTCATAAAATCGTAATCCGAATAAATTGTTATAATTGTCGATTTATATGTTTAGCCTTAAGCAAATTTTGACTTAGACTTTTCCCAGTCTCTTTATTTTGCCCATTTGGCTTTTTTTATTTCAGCCATTTAGCCTTTTTGTTTCAAAAAGTTGTGGCACCACTGGCCACCACCACCTTTTGTTTTTGGTTTATTGCCAAATATCGCCTTTCGTCTGCTGATTTGCGATTGATTCTTTCATTCAACTTATATTTCTGTTTTTTTTGTTGTAGGCATTTGCTACTTTCTTTATGCACACACGCAGGCTTATTTGTAGTTGTTTTATTTTACTGCTGTTTGTGTGTATGTACATACGTATGTACGTATGTAAAATCAAGCACCCCTCAATTCAGTGGCACAGGCCATTAGATGCGGTCAAGTTGAAAACATCTGCCAGGTCAGATCGGTTTCTTTTCTTCCTTTTTTGATTTGTATTCCACTCGGCATGACTTTGGTTTTCTTTCTATTTTTTTTTTCTTTGTGTGTCGTTTTTATTGGTCTGGTTGTCGTTCTATATCTCTCTCTCTGTCTATTTTCATTTGATTGGAGTAAGCACTCAGAGCAGTTCTTTGCAACTTAACTGAAGATGTCGGCATAATCATCACAGGATTATTAGAAAATTCATGAAGAAAATTGTGTATGCTAAATATTTACAGCTGCCAAACTTTTCGCTTTCAAAGTGTTTACTCTGGTGTCCCGGCCCAATCAAAAAATGCCTTGTGTTACTTTTAAATGTTCTAGTTTGAGGGTTCAAATGCGAAAAAATTATAATAATTTGTCGTTTTAGTAATTCTGCTACTAAATATATCACCAGAGATATAATATAAGAGCTTAGTTGGTAAAGAATAAATCACATCCCTTTAAATAGGTAGCCAAAAGTGCTCTCATTAAATAAGGGGACGACTGATTCACTAAAATTGAAGACACTCTATATCTATATCTATACCTAGGTACATATATTGGTAGGAGGTCTACGCCTCACCAAAGATTGGTGGGCCACAGCACGGCTTAGTATAAACTCCTCAATAGATGGCTATTATTCGTTCACTAAATCAGGAGCCCTACCTTGACCATTATTATTATTATTATTATTATTATTTAGATACTGGTATTAATATCAGTACTAAAAGTTTTTGAGCATTGGCTGCTTAATATTCCACAGGTACCACCAGCAACCTACCAGCTAAAATAAAACCCTAGTTAGACGTATTTCTGTTCCATTTACCGCTACGATTTTAATAATACTTATTGATCTTAATGCCAGAATTTACATTAGTCTGTGTTCGAAAATAACTTCCTTTGACAACTTTTTGTTCAGTTAGTGTTGTCAACCGATGTTTGTTTTAAAAAAATAATATTTTTGTGGCAAACTCCTGGTTACCTGGTTTAGTGCTCAGAAGATACTGTGAGTTTTATAATAAATTTGTTTCCTCTTATTTTAGTAGATTTCTTTGAAATTTTTATTGGTGCTTTCTGGAACCGTATAGAACTAGAAGGTAGAAATAGGCGATTTAAACAGGATTTCGATTGCACTCGGCATAACCAAATAATTATGAAGTTGAGCTGCGAAACGTCATCGCACAATATCTGATCCAACTCTATTCTCTGAGCAAAATATAAACTAAGGAAATAGCGATTCAACTTTATTTTTTTTAAATAAAAATTCAGTGCCACTGAAAATAGTCATTTACTTCTTGTGTACACGTAGCGTTTCTCGTTCCGCAAAACTTTTGAGTAATAATTTACAAAATAATCGTAATTTGCGGTCCCTGGTTATTTTTCATAATTATTTTGTTCTAAAGTAATAATTTTGACACAAAATGCAGGTTATTTGTTCAATTTTGTTGCGTTCGATTAATGATATGTCTTCACTCCGTTCGCCAAATGGCAACCCTAATCTACCGCTGAAATTGAAGGAAGACGTTGTTGAAGTTGATACCGCTGAGGGTTTCTCGTTCTTTTAGTTCTTTTTCCCCCAAAAAAGAAAACGCAATAAGTATTGCCCTGGTTAACAAACTTCTTTCGAAGGCAAAATTTTGAGTTAAAAGACATGGATGGCATATAAGTGTCTTGCAGTTAAATTCAGTTGCTCCAACCGTTGAAACCTAAGATGGATAAGTACCAAAATCAAATACCCAATAGAAGGCTGGGTTAGGTTTGGTTAATGTGGTAGTCTCCACATGAAACTCATTTGGAGGTTAGTTCATTGTGATACCACTACTTGTTGTTTGTTTAATTACAGCAATGTATATTATAGCAACCAAATTTCTAGGAGAAGCGCAGCGTGCATATAACCAAATTACCCAACCAACTGACTTTCCCCCATAAGTTCTCTTCGGCGGCCTTAGAGAAGCGAGAGAAAAATATGAAAAGATTATTGCACTTCGTATCACTCCTCTATCGAAGATATTGTGAGGAAATCTAAATTTTCCGACTATTGGACCAAATGTGCATTATATGCTCACCCACTCAGAAAATTAAGAAGGGGGTTTTGTGATATGCTAGTTTAGAAAAACTTCGATGGGTGGCTATTGTTTCCATAATAAAATAGTTAGTTGAAAAATGAAAATTATAAGTCATTATTTGGTGTAAATTTTAATAGAATCATTCCAAATGCACTTCTGTGGAAGCAAATGAAGCCAGGTCTGACGCCGCACTGAGAAGATCCAACCGGTTGGTACATAAAGGGCTTCCGTTTTTCGTACAGTATCGCCGAAATGAACTTATAGGGAATGTTAAAAATTTCTATCCCGCCATAATTGGCGCAAAGAGCAAGATTGATATAAAAAAAGTTTAAAGTTAGCACTGATTTTTTTACTCGGCGCGCCAACTTTAAACTTTTTTGTCACCGAAATTACAAAAAAAAAAACAACGCTTTAAAAATTTTATTATATTTTTTTAGAAAGTTGAAATTTTATGAACAGTTTTTTTTGGGAAAATCTATGGACTCCTAGCGAGAATTTTGAATAATACAAAATTTGAGTGAATATAAATTATTTAAAACGAAAACTACAAGGTGGCGCAAAAGTAATCCTCCTATCAGAAAATGCTATAAATTTTGCGACGGCACAACACGAGATGCTGCCAGGCGTGGCAGACCCCGGAGTAGCCGTTCTGCAGAGAATATTGCTGCTGTAGCCGAGGATGTCATGGAAGCGCCGTCGACATCGACCAGACGACGTGCCACGCAAATCAATATCAGTCGACGGTCTTTACAGCGAATTTTGGTACAAGATTTGAAGATGTTTCCGTACAAAGTCCAGATGGTGCATCAGCTGTTAGCTGCTGACCGCCAATCGCGTCCAACATACGCTCAAGCCATCCTTAATCACCACCAAGAGGAAGATGATTTTTCATCAAAAATAATCATGAGTGATGAGGCCCATTTCCATCTTAGCGGGTACGTAAATAAGCAAAATTTACGCTTCTGGCGCACTGAAAATCCGCGTGTAACCCACGAAGAGCCATTACACCCGCTCAAAGTCACTGTATGGTGTGCTGTTTTCGTTGGAGGAGTCATCGGACCTTTTTTCTTCGAAGACGTCGCGGGCCAAACGGTTACTGTGAATGGTGAGCACTACAGAGCAATGATCAACGAGTTCTTTTTGCCGCAACTTGATGAATTGGGATTGGAAAACATGTGGTTCCAACAGGACGGTGCAACGGCACACACTGCACGTGCCACAACCGATATGCTGAAGGATGCATTTGCCGGGCGCCTAATCTCCCGTTTTGGCGATTTGCACTGGCCAGCAAGATCGCCTGATTTGACCGCTCCAGACTTCTTTTTGTGGGGCTTTTTGAAGTCGCGGGTTTATGTCAACAAGCCTCAGACTCTTGCAGCTCTTAAAGAGAATAGCCGTCAAGAATGTGAGGACCTATCGCCGGAAGTTTTGGCCAGAGTGATGGAAAACGCCATAAAAAGGGCTCAAATGACAATCAACTGTGGCGGCGGCCATTTACATGACATCATATTCTCGACTTGATGTAAAAAAAATTAAAAGGCCAAATAAAAATAATCCACAAGAAGAATCAAAGTTTTTCATTTTTTTTTTTAAATTACAGCCAAAAAACATCGGAAGTTTACTTTTGCGCCACCTTGTATTTTAAGAAATGTTAAAATTTTTTTAACAATTTTGTTTTGGAAAATCCATAGTGTTCCTAGCATGATTTCTGAACAGTAAAGAAGAGTGAAGATAAATTAGAAAAAAAAAAGTTTTTAATTTATTTTTGAATAATATAAAAAGTGGGCATTGTGCCTGAAATTTAGTGTTAATTATTTTTTCTGTAGGATTAATAATTTCTTTAATTTTTTTATTTTCAATCGCGAATAAAAAAATTTTTCCAACAGTTATTTCCTACCAAAATACAGCGAACTGACAAACTTTAAGAAAAATCTGTGATCCATCATCTTTTTTATCGAAATGCAATAAAATATTATAGTTTAAAATAAAATACTGGCCTTTTCCCCACTCAAATTCGCTTTCCAATTCTACGCCACAATCTTTCGTTTATTTTTGAGTACAACTTAAAAGGCGTATCATTAGGCATTGTCCCTGACATCGGTCCATTGTTCGCGGCTATTTGCATTGCTTGAAAGGAAATGCCGAGAAAGGAGATGGAAAAGTGATTTTTCAAATGGAAAATGTCAAATCATAGTCACAGTGGCGGTGGTTTATTTTTGAAATAATATGAATAGCCAAGAAAGGAAAGGGTAATCCTCACACGTACCCAAAGGACAACATTAATAACAAAAGTAAAATCATCACCAAAAACGAACATAAAAACAGCAAAAATTGTAAACCAAATAACAAAGGTAGCAAAAGAATAGCAAAAAGAAAGTGTTAATGATGCGCATTGAAAATCGCAAACAATTCAAGTGAATATGGAAAATAGCAAGCATATGCAAAAGGATGCATGCGAAAGGATATGCGTGAGTATGTGAAATAAATATTTGGTTTGCGGCGGCTGCGCACTTTTTTTGTGCGTCACAGCGCTTGACTGGTTGGTCGGTCGGTCGATCGATCGATTGATGTGTGTGCCGGCTTTGTTGACATTTTCGAAAGCGAAAATTGACACGGGTTTTGCGGAGCAAAAATCAATTTATTTTCCCAACCAAAAAGAGAAAAAAAAACCAAAAAAACCTACATAGTCTGCAAAATTATAGAATGTTCACAATAGCAACGACAACACCTGGCCGAATTGCAAAAATCAAACAATGCTGGGAAAATGGGAGGAAAAAATGCTGCAAAAATTGGTTGTAGCCAAAAAAAAAGAAACAAAAACAAGTAGATTTTGATATTAAATAAAAGCGAAAGGATTGCATTGCTTGTTTGCTTTATTGTTGGAGTTTTGCCGTGCGGAACTGCTGGAAGACGGAAATGCGCTTATAAGGAAGTGTAGTGTCTTGCATGCGGCTTGCCATACACCGCACACACACACACTCACACATACACACACAGCCAATCTTAACATTGGCACTCACTTTGTAATTGCCTCCGGTACGGACATTCGGTTGTGTTCTGGTACTCTTTTGCGGCTTTTGGCTGGGTCTGAAGCACCGTAGGGCCGGCCACTTGGGATGCATTGCAACGTTGGCGTTCTGACAGCAAATCAATGCGAAATAAACTCATCAAAATTCCAATTGTTGTCAATGCGATGCTATTTGTGTATTTTTTGTGATGTTACTGAAACACAGCAAACACGGAGACATGGGGTTGCATAGTGGCGGTAAAAACAAAAAAAAAAACACACTACATATTGGAGTTGCCGGCTTTCGCAAAAGTTGTGAAGAATTTGAACTGGAATAATTGTCATGATATTGGAGTTAAATAAAATACATCTCGGGTGCTTTACAGAATGATACAGAATTTTTTGTAGTAAATGTTTTCCAGTATTGTGGGTAGATTTCTACCCACATTGAGATTTCCTGTATGTATTTTGCGCGAAAAACTTTGAATGCTGTTAATCGTTTGTATTTAATTTATTATGAAATCAAAATACTATAAGTTATGCAACAACCTTTTTGATTACCTCGGATTTTCAATTTAGAGGATTTAGAGGGTTGTGGATCAATCGGAGAAAGATATGGGTCTCTTAGTTTTGAAAGTAATGAGGAGTACGGGAATGGCTTTGGGTTTTGTGAAAATCTAACCATAAAGCGGGAAAACGCGGAATCCTGCTCTCAAATCGTCTTGTTTAAATATTACGTAACACTCAGAAGTTATCAATTTCGTTCAAAAATAATTTTATCACAAAGTCATTAGTTTTAGATCGATTGAAACTTTTTTGATTGGGTATATTTTTTTTTAATGTTGAATTTTTCATAGAATTCTACCAACAAGTCAACGAACGTGTAATTTTTGGGTAATTTTTCTGCATAATATTTGGTTTGTAAATTTATGGGTAATAGTTTTGTTTAATTAATATTTAAATTTTCGTACTGAATAATTTTGAACTGTAGGTTTTTCTTTTGTATCTAGCGTTTGTCGCGTCTACATCATTTCCAATTGGAAACCGTCAATTGAAATCGAGGGTAGGCAGATGTAAACAAGAAAACGGCAAATGAAAATAAGGTTAGTCAACTTTAAATGAGAAACCGTCAAAATTAAATGAGAAAATGTCAGTTGAAAATGAGAAAACGTAAATTAAAAAAAGGATAGTCAATTGCAAATCAGAAAGCGTCAAATAAAAATGAGAGACATATTTTTATTACATATTTTTCAAACAATTACAATAAAATTGTCTACGTTAATTTATTGGCTTGTGGGTGCTTGCATATCAACATGAATCAATGAGCTTCTTTAAATACCGAAGTCATTTTTATTTGACTCTTTCTCATTCCCATAGGACATTTTCGCCATTTATTTTAACGCTTTCTCATTAATAATTGATTATAATGCTCGTTTGACGCTTTCGCAATTTAAAATAACTAATTTTATTTACAATTAACTATTCTTATATCCAATTGACATTTTTGCATTTTAACCTAAACTTTCTCATTTGCAATTAGAAATGGTGTAGGTTTTTATCCCAAAAATCAGCATTCGAAAGAAATTATTTTGATCTCAGGAACTTTAACCATAAAATATGTGACATGCTGTTCAACTTGTTGGAAATATTTAACACTTCATCATATTAACATTCTGATATTCAAATCAGTATAAGGAAGTATGCAAAATATATTTATTCAGAATGGTCATTGACCATAGAGATGTTATCTATAATTTGTAATGGTTCCTTTTGACGTCAGTATTTCTATTTTATTTAATTTATTTTTTAAATTAATTAAGTTGCCAATTGCTTGCCTCCCTAATTCCAGCGTAGATTTGTACATATTTCCTACTATTAGTTGAAATATAGGCAGTTCATATACCGATAGTGTAGATGGATACAATTTTTAAAATTGCGGCATTTTGATACGAAATTGTGCTATCAATATCCGGTTTTTTTTTGGCACCATGCACACAGATCGAAATCGGTACTCTAAGCCGATATTTCTGAAAGTTTTTTGCCTTCGGCAAGTGGAACATTTTTTAACTTTCGAATAAGATGTATTTATAAAAATTTTAAAAATTAGAGTACTACTCCGTTCCTTGGGGCGGCTTACATAGCGGTTATAATATTTTTATATTACTTTTCATGAAACTGAAAACTGCATTAAAAACCATAAAATGCCAAATTATGCAAAACTAATAATCAACAAAAGTTTCATAAAAACTTTGGGGTTTTCAGTCAGTAATTTGGAATTTTTTAGACAACTTAATTTTAGTGGGCAAACATTTTTCTTGAATTTTCTGACGGTATTACAAGTTTTCTTCCATAAAATGAAAATGTCATGTGATCATTAAGGAAAAAAAAAAACAAAAAATAAAATAATAGAAGATAATTTGTACCATAAAAATTTTAAAAATTATCATATTACATATGTATTAAAAGCAAAGCCCCGTATAAAATGAGTCCATCACAACCGACATCACAATGTATTTCTATAAATACAGTGCATCACACTGAAAATTCTTCAGTGATATTTTTCCCAGTATTCACAATATTTTCCATGATACCGTTTTTTATAATTTTGTTTTTATTAAAATCCAGCTGATTTTTTAAAATCAAAGTTTCAAACTTTTTAAAATTCAAAATGCTTGTTTTAATTTTTTTTTATTGATTTTTGAAAAAAAAAAATTTTTTGCAAAGGTGTTGCGCATTATCTACCATATAAAATATTATGAGTTGTAGTCAATTCAGTTTTAGTATAAAAGAGCAGTTTTCAATACGCTGCAAATTTCCATTGATTTTTAGAAATTTTTTTGGGACCCTCTCGTTTAATGAAATAAAATGTGCAACACCGCCAGCAAAACAAAAAAGGTTTCAAAGATCAACAGCAATTTTTAGCCACATGAAAATTTTACTTTATTGAAATTGAAAATTTTATAATCAATTTTCTCAAATATGTTAAATTTTCATAACAATTTTACATAGTTTAAAATTTAGATTTTTGTGGCTATTGTTATTAAACTATTTGTATAAAAAAATTATGGAAAAATGCAACATGGTAAATATTATCAATATTGCAAAAAATAAAATTTTTAAATAAAACACTCTTTGTAATTTCAAAACGAGCATAACCATATGATTGAATTTGCCGAGTAATCGTAAAGGACGATAGTGTGACCATGTGTGGTCGATATGGGCGAATATAATTGTCCCAATATGCGGCAAAAAGGGGCCAGTCACAAAATGATTGCGGGAAGTTGTCAATTGTGTTCCGATCTAGCACGATACAAATCGGTATAGATTGTGCTATTTGTGCTGATAGTGGGATCGTTGCTTTAGATAGTGAACAATAGAAATTTGGTGATATTTTTGGAAATGAGTTTTAATTTCCGAAGACTCATGCTACGAGAAGCACAACCCTGTCTCGAAAAGGAAAAGGCTACACGCACACTGCAACCGATAAACTGAATAAATTTAATTGACCGATATCATCATGCGAACTGTGCTAAAATTAAAAGCGATTATTGCCCGATTACCGATTATTATTCTTTGCTTCCTTATTAAAATTATAATACATTAATAATTCAAATTAAATGACTATATATTTATAAAAGCTATCAAAACCTTCGGAAGACAAAATGAAGCAGGTGCTAATTTATCGGAAATGTCGGACGGCAACGGCCGATAACAATTCGGTTATCGGCTCATAACCATGCGTGTTCATTTGATAGCCAGTGTTTATCGGTACAGGTCGATTGCGGCAGTCGTCGTCCGGGCAAAATCGGTTGCAGGGTACGCTTAAGGTTATGGTTGTAGGCGAAATTTTATATTTGGTGATAGGGTCGATATCCCTCCGTTCATGATTCAGTTAAATTTTAAACAATCTCTACAAAAAATACCCTTGCGCTTACAATACGAGGGTTGATGTTTATATTCTGGATTTAGAATAGCTAAAGTAATATTGGTGGTTGAAAACGGTTTTAGTGATTTTCAAAAAATTATTTGTCAGTTTTTCACGCTGTTTCATTTTTGTCTTGTTAATCCAAGTCGAAAAATATGAAAACTAATCTACATTTATAAATTTGTTAGCCTGTTCATGTGTACTTATACATTGACAATAATTTATAGACCTATGTTATTTTTAAAACGCTTATAATAGTTTCACATGTATGTGACTATCCATTTATATTATATTGGAACTTATTTAAAAAAAAAAACGCCAATCAAAGCGGTGTAAATTATAACTGCTATTTCGGAGATCACCACATCTTCTTATAAAACTTCTTCTTACTAGACTTCCGGGAGGTGCGAACCCACGTTCACCTCGGCATACTCGTATAAGGCCAGCACGCTAACCACTTACACCAAGTAAGCCGTGTAAACTGTTGTTGCTTTTTTGAAAAATTGTAAGCACAATTGTTTACGATTTAAACCCATTTTTATGTCGAAAGGAATTTTTAAATCCACTATAAACAACAATAACACAGCCCCACAAAAAAAAATTGCTTCTTTTGAGCAGAGGATGTTTATCCTGTTTTTGTTGTCGCTGAATCCAAAACTGAGGTCAGTTTGGCGATATCACGTCAAGTTTTTTCATAACCTCAAAAAAAACCGGCTCAAAAGAATCTCTCTCTGACCTCAGGTTTAGATTCAGCGACCAGAAAAACTTATAATAAATATGGTCTTCTCAAAAGAAGCTATGTTTTTTTTTGTTTTTGTGCAGTTGTGTTATGTAGCTTACATAAAAGGATGTTCTAAGTGCAGTTACGGTAAAATATTTCAAACTTTCGAATTTAAATGTCAGACAGTGACTAACAACACCACTAGTGCCCAAGGTCTGAGTTACAAATAATTACCCTCGTATTAGTTTGTATAGAGCAAACTTATTGCATTTGGCCTTATCGCGATGAAACGAATCAGTAAACTAGATGGGAATCGAAACAGCGGTGGCTTTCGAATAAGCGGCAACAGCATAGCTTTCACAATTATGCTTTTTTTTTAAAGCCCGTCTTTTTAATTCCGATTTATATATTTTCCGACTCTGGGCTCCAATCTCTTTACTTGCTCATTTAAAAAAAGGGTGCTCTGAGCTGCTCCTCCGGCATGTAAACATTAGAGAACTTCGTTATTTGTTAACCGACTTACTCTCTAAATACTCGTGTTGGAAATTTCTAACCATTACAATTTTAATCACGGATCGCAGAGAACCGAAAGAACGCGCCGAAACAATCGACCGTATGTTTGGAAACCATGTCGGACTTTTGGTTCCAAGCTCTTTACCTTCTCTGGCGGTGTTAGTAAACAAAATTGGCGCATTTGAGGGACAGAAAATTCTCACAAGATTCATGAAAAACCATGACATGATCAAAAAGTGATCGTTTTGGGCCAGCGTGTACGCAAAAACCATCTTTGGGAAATTTTTCTTCAAGGAAGTAGAAAGAGTTGATGGTAAATGATATCGGTCGATGTTGGCACATTTTATGTATGTGCCCGGAAATGCGTGAAAAGGTCTTGCTGGCTTTTGGGGCGCCATGCCACAAAGCAACCCCAACAATGCGGGGTTTGCAACAAAAATTCCCTAGACGTCCGATTCCGTAAAAAGGCTTGTTGGACAGGCCACCAAGATCTCCTTGGCTCCGTTTTGTGCGGCTATTTATAAAGTAAAGTTCACGCCGGCAAGCCGAAACCCATTGACGAGCTCAAGCCCAATACGCGTGCCGCAACAGCTGTCATACCGACCGAGATGCTCGAAGAAGTGATCGAAAATGCCCGAAAAAGAGCGTTTGAGAGTTTGCGGTGGTCAATATAGTTGGTAATATAATTGATGTTCTGTTTAAAAAGTGGCCCACATAAATTTTAAATGATTGAGCTAAATAAAAAGAAAACAACTCTTTCAAAATTGATTCAACGCTCCCATACTGGAGGAACTGATGACGCATGCTGTGCTTTATTTAAAAAAATATGGCAACACTAAAGCGCATCGCCTGTAATTGTTATATATGTATATAAATATATACAACATGTACTATGTTCGTGTTCGCATAAAAGCTTTCGCTTTCTGTACACGTCAATCAAATCGATCATTCATCATTGCATTGCCTTACACATTGGCTCCATGTTGCACATTGATTGGTTGGCGCTGTTGTTCTGATCATTTAATTAGAGAAATAAGTGAAATACTCTGAACACCTCAACGGTGCTGGCGAGGAATAGCTAATCAGGCACCTACGCTACAGCTACAGCACACTACGAACTACCAACAATCAACTTGCAGCCGTGTGGCATAAATGAATGGATGTTAAAGTGTTTTATAGAGGCTTAATGTTACTGCAGTGCGTGGCGCATGCCAACGTGTAGTTAGTGAAACAAAAAAAAAAAAAGAAATCAAAAATAACAACAACAAAAATATATACAAATAAATAAAACCAACTGATTTTACTGATGGATTTAGTTTTGACTGGGGGTATGCGTGTGGTTGACATGGAATTTTCGTCAAGTTGCTCATTACTCTGGCGCTAATGAGCCGAGGTGATCGTGAGCTGAATAGTTACAATTTCCATGGAACACTGCTGTGCTGCTGTGCGCTGCAATGAAAGATTTGGTTTGATGAATTTACTGGAACTTAAATTAATTAACACAAACGCGAATTGTTCGCACACACAAGCGGGCATTGTACTCAGCGCAAAATGACTTGGAAATAAGAGTAGTTTTTGTTTGTTTTTTTTTTTATTTTTTGCCATCTCAAGTAAATATTTGAGTAATCTCAATTATTTTTAATAACCATTCGATGCATGTTTAAATGCGGCAATAACAATAGCGGCAACAATTTTAATATTTACTTAACTGCTATTTATTTGTACATAAAAACTTTTTACTACAGCATTAACTGTATTAATTAACATAGGTTTTTTGTTGTTGTTTTTTTTTTTTGTTTTTGGTTTTTTTTCATGATTGGCAACATAGTTGCACTCTTCTTCACCGAACGTAATAAAATAATGGCAACAAAATGGCGCAATCAAATCAGCACACTAAACAATTTTTACAACTTCACCCAAAACTCAACTCGTAGCTAAAGCCGCAACTTGACTTGTGTTACACAATGGCTACCTTCAGATATGCGCAGCAGCAGCAGCAGCATCGTAAAATCGCCACCAAGGTGGCAGCGCCTCCCATAAAATGCCACTTGATGATTTTTACTACCACAGTTCGTGGTGACCGCCGTCATTGCCCACTGTCGCTTCGCTATCCACAAACCCCAAGTAGCGGAATTCTTATGCACACTCCAATCAATGGACCACATAAAAATTCGCAACAACTTTGTTGCATTCACCTAAAGTGGAGAGTAGCAAACATTTTATTAAATTAAAACACAATTTGAGCGTCGTAAAGAATCATTTACAACCAAGTACGGTCGATATAAAGCGAACTCGTGGCGGTATTGCCTATCTGAGCCTCTACCGTGTACTGTCGTTATCGACCGATTTGTTGGGGAGGAGGGGAATTCTTCGTTGTCAAAAACCCTAATCCATTTCATATTAATAATCACCGTTGACTATCTCTTTGTTATCATGATCGCGATTTGTGCTTTAAGTGCTGAATGGGAATTAATAAAGCTATAAAAAAAAAGAGTCGCAGCGATTTTATTATCTGTGATTGCAATGTCAAGCGAACAAGTCCGATTGGCGGGGATTATGTAAGCGCCGGCTGTCTGATCCAATAAAGAAAAACTTTGTTTATTGTCAGCAAAGGAGTTGGTTTTTTTTTTTTTTTTTTTGTAGTTTTACCGGTTGATATTTTCAATAGACGTTTTATATAGAAAACTGCATGCGTTAGAAAAATGAAAATCGTTGTGATCTTTGTTTTTCAGTTTTGATTTTATAAAGTTTGCCTTGTACCATGTTCTGCGTTTGCATAGCAGCTCATATTTTTCAGATCAATTAAAGTCAAAAAGAAACCCTTTTCAAGGTTGCACTGACTTCACAGATTTCGAAATTGCAAGAGATAGTGACTATATATTCCCTGCAAACCTGATAATTGCTAACGAAATTAAATCGGCAATAAACTGTTGTCACCCTTTTAAGTTTACCAGATTAGTCGACAGTTTGTTCAGCCTTGCCTCAAAGGGTAAATACAACTGGTGACACCGTTTTAATGGAATGCTTGAGGTTGAACTATGCGCCTCTATAGAGGGCTTAATGTCAACTCTAACTCTAGCTATGACCACGACGAATTTATATAGGCTGAAGTTATTAAAGCAGCTGATGTCTTCTTCTTCCATTATATTTGTATTTTCACTTTACCCATGACACTATTCTCTTTTATCGTGATATCCTAAAATTAAAAAATGCGTATGTGTGTGTTATGAATTCGCTTTGCCATCACCTGAGATGAATTCGCCTTGGCTATGACTTAAAAATCAAAGACAAAGAAATATAGAAAGTAAAGATCATTAACTATTTAGGTATTTGCATAGATAACAAATTAAAATTTGACGAGCATTTAGAATGTATGAGTTAAGTTTAAAAAATTGCTTAAAAAAAATTGGTATTATGAAAAAATCATGCAAATATTCGGTAAGAATATATAAAACACTGGTTTATAGGGGTTTAGTAGATCCTCAATTTATATATCGCACAACTATCATCTGCATAATGAGCGACACGCAGTTCGAAAAATTACAAAAAATTAAAAATAGAGCGATGCGATTTATTTTGAACAGGCGCTACGTTACACCCACATGAGAGATGATCTCGGATATGAGTGTGAAACAGCAACTTTTTTTATCAAGGTATGAAATTTGTGTTTAACATAAAATGGTAGGCTTTCGGATTACCCTCGTGATAATTTTCGATATATAAATGAAACCCACTCATACAAATTGCGGGAAAATAATAATTTTAGACTACCAGCATATAGAATGGAAGTGGACAAAGAAAAATATGTTTCAAATGCTTTAACACATTAACTACCATGGCAATTTTTTAGAAATCTGGCCTAAAATGACAATTTGATTTATTCACATTATATTATTAGGAACTTTAGTTCTAGTGCATGGTTATATATTTTGTTCGTTTTTCAATAAATTTTCTGTTTTTTTTCTTTTTGTTCTTTCGCCAAAATTAATTTATCGATATTAGCACTGCTATATTACGAGTTTGATAGCAGCTGCACAAAAGTGGTAAAAAAAATGCAGGACGAGATATTTGGTAGTTGGCGTCCTAGAAAAGAAAGCAATCTAAGAGTTACCCTATAGTTGGCAGTCAACGTAAAAGAGGCGAGATTTGTATTATGGCTTACCTGCGTTAGCAGCATTTACCTGTAATGTAATTTATTTGTTCCCCTTAAAAGTGTAATTTTTACCCTTATTTCAAGGCACCATTCAAAAACCCATCGCCAGTGGGTTAAATGTTCTAGAGAATTATTCGCCGGAAAATTTCACAGACAAAGTTTATGTGCAAACGAAGCCGATTTCTACATAAAATAAAATATAAAAGTTTGCTAACAGCTCTGTTAACCTGCAATGTTAATGTCAGTGAAGGATATCATAGATAAATATTAGATATTTAATGGGGATATAATTGTTTTCTGTAGGCTTTTACAAATTTCGCTCAGATATGAAAACTTTAGTAGGCCATAAAAATCTATCGATTGAAAATAGAGCTAGACGTAGAGTCCACATAGATTTGTTACCTTTATTTAGAAGTGAATAGTGAAGAATTTCAACATCCAGTACCATTATTTACAGATTCTTTGAGTGCCCAACATCCCTGCAGTTTGTGTTTCTATAATTGGAAAATTTTTGCATAAAATATCAAATTTTCGTTCATATATCCATTTTCAGAAATCACTAATTTTTTACAAAGATATGTCATTTCTAGATAAACAGGTTCCAACAAAAGTAAACTAGGAACTGCAATCCTCTCACCCCTAGGATTGTTCCATATATTACCCCCGTATTATATCAAAAAGGTTTAGAGATCAGATTTTCCTATGTATTTGAAAAGCAATTTTTAGTAGCAATGGCATAGAATTTTACTATTTAAAAATTTTTTAATATGCACTTTTTTTTATGTCCGTTTGCCCGTTTTTTGTTAGTTCTGAGGGTACCATAAAAAATAGTTAACATTTTGTCGATATAGAATAAAC
Organism: Anomoia purmunda; assembly: GCA_951828415.1. NCBI lineage: Eukaryota > Metazoa > Arthropoda > Insecta > Diptera > Tephritidae > Anomoia > Anomoia purmunda. The sequence goes on along the minus strand of OX639995.1, from coordinate 38,609,920 downwards.
CTAGGGTTTTAATTCTGTATTACGCACATTACTTCCTATATACTTTTTTCTATATATGTATCGGATGGATTTTAAGTAAATTGCCGTTGAGTTTTAATATTTTTTGCGCTCACATCAACTGCATGCATTAAATTGAAAAAAGTTTTCAGGAACAAAATTGAAAAAAAAAATTAAAAATTGTTAAAAACTGGCTGAAATTTTAGACTTGCAAATTATTGGATTACAATTTAATTGGCTACCAAACTGCATCCCCAAAAACTTTCCAACAAAAACTCTGATTAAAAAGTTTAGAAATTTTATGAAAATGTTTCTATTTTTTTTTGGGGCTTTGGGTGAGCCTTCAATAATCGTTAATTTTCAAAAATGAGTAGATGGGTATAATACTGTGCAGGTAATTGATTATGAATGGTGTATGACTTGTTGCTCAAAAACTAAGAACTGCTTTATGAGAAAGCTTAGTAAAAACCAAAAACTTAGTAGATCAGTAATTCGAATAAATGACGTGATAGAACAAAGATGAGAATGCAGTTTAAATATATTTGAATACTTCTAAATAATTCTTCTATTTTTAAACTTTTTATCTTACTACAATGTAATAAAATTGTTTTATAAATCCAGAGTTGGAAGCCGCTTCTGAAATACCACATTTAGCCAGCCTAGTTTAAATAAGCCACATGGTTTTTAAATTTCCCTTCTTTTTTTCTTTTTATACGCACACACACATATACATATGTATGTACATACATATGCACAGTGCCAGGTATGTGTGGATATATTTGAGTTCCTTCACCGCCACCATGAACTTAATGGACACTTCAAAAGCATAGTTCCGCAAATTTCAGCTTCATTAAAAATCAATAAACGCTTAAATTTGCGCTGCTACAACTCGACAGAATGCTGAAAATGAATGGACTAAGTAAAAACATATAAAATGAAGAAAAAGACGCGAAAGTAAAGCTAAACATATACATAAAAAGGGCTTTAACATTAAAAAAAAATTTCATCAACTGGAGCAGCACTATGCGGCAATGCATTTGGCTACAACATCAGCAGCCGTGGTAGCAACATCAAAAAACAACAACAACAGGCACTGCACTAAATGGCGCGCCCAAAATAGTCCCCAACAGCTCAGACATTGTTACAAATTTTATTCCTTTTAAATTAAATGATTCGTCGATGTTACGATTATAGTTAACTAAACGAAAGCCGAGGAGCATTACGACTTGAAGTTCAATAAAGACTGCGGCACAGTTACTAAATTGAGCAATCAAATAAATAATTTCGCTTTCGATTTTTGTTTTTCTTTTTTCGATTTTCTTGCAAGCCGAAATTAACTTGCAGGAAGTGTAAGTGGAAAAAAAAGTACACCGCCGTGTTCAACACCTCAATCGCTTACATAATTTTCAATAATTCTTTCCCCTGACCTGTCAAAATTTGATCGAATTCGGTGCATTATGTGTAGCAATCGTTGAAATGCAGGCGAAAGGGAATTAATAAATAACAACCAAGAATTTATTGGTAATCATCTGTGCAAGTAAGTAAGTAGTTTGTAAGTATTGGGTTGGGTTGGAAATATTTTGTACAAAGTGCAGCTGTTGTCCACAATTTTCAATATACACAATTGTTACACAATAAGGATGAGTGGTGGAGAGCAGAGGTAATACTTTCATTGTTTCCGCATTGGTAAATTTCACTTTGTTCAATTTTTTATCATTACTATTGATTTGTATGCTTATATTATAAATAAACAGGATATTAGTCGTTCCATTTCAATAAATTTCACGTTCAGCAATTATACCTTTTTGCTTGTTCAACTATTCACCACAGTATTGATAGCTCGCGTTGCCGTGAAAGGATACAATATTTATATAGCCTTTATTTTGTTTATTACACTTAGTAAACATTTGTTGCCAAATATGTTATGAGGTCGGTTAAACTTCTAAATGTTTTAAACACCAAGCGGCTTTCAGCGGAAACTAGTTTCACGAATATTTCCTTGAATTTGTGAGTAGATCGTTTTGATTCTAAAAAGGAATGAGACATGAAATATCCGCCATTGTCGGGTGTAGCGTGTGGTGCTTCAACCGGTTCAAATCACAGCCAGGGCAAGTAATATTAAAAATTATAGAAAAAACTTTTCCTCTAATAGCTGTGGTCCTCGGCAGGCAATGGCTAACCAGCGAGTGCATTACACAAATAACAAAAACAAGCGTGCACTTAATACGCGAGCCAGTAGTAAAACTTCTGTGACGATTATACGAAATAGTAAAATTATTTATTTTTTTTTAATCTTATTGATTGATTATCAATCAGCAAAGCAAGTTTTTGTAGGCTAAGTAGACATGCTTAAAGATTAATAAGCGATAAAGGGGAAAGATAAATAAAATAAAGCATGAACAAACTATTTATAAAAACAATACAAAGAATTGAATTATTTTGAACATGAAAAATCTAAATATCTCCATAAATTTAGAAATTCTATGAAGTTCAATCAGAGCTCTAGCAAAAGGAGAATTTCGAGCATAGAGGGATTTTAAAACTCCAATAAAAAATAAGCGCAGAACACCGAAGGGCTCTGGCCGGAACAGTAAAGAAAGTCCCCTCAAGGATAATGAAAAAGTCAAGATCACCATGTAGCAAATCGCAAATGTGTTTTTGAGTTAATCAGTAGGCACCGCGATTCCTAGAAAGGGATATGATCCGAAAAGCATATTTCACGCAACGCAAAGTGTATACATACTTTTTGAATCCTTTCAATTCTAGCGGCATTACATACATATGTATGTACATATACATAGAGTAAGATAACCAAATGAAAGAAGCATACACAAGTGTAACCCGAACAAACGCCGTTTACAAAGGTTTCAGCGTACAGGGATCCTTAAAATGCGAACTATTATGCCCAACAAAAGCAAGCATGGCATAAGAATTGGCAATAATGAAATTAATATGACTTGCTGCGAATGAAATATAACACTAAGTCTCCTTTAATTTCTTTTACCCGCGACAGTGGCGAGTAAAAAATACGCAAAAAGGTGTCAATGATATTGAAATGCTTAGAAAAGGTAATTTGAAAAATTTGTTTACATTCAGCGATAAACGATTTTTGACTCACAAGTTACTAACATTATCTAAATCAATTTGCATCAACTCCGAATCAAAAGAGCTACTGATCAAAGGGTAGATCTTAAGGTCAGCCGCATAAAGCATATATCTTAATGACGTGAAGCAAGAACTGATATCAGTGATAAACAGTACAAAAAAAAACAAAAACAGTGGGACCGGAATGCTACCTTTCGGAACCCCAGAGGAAGCTAGGAACGGCGAAGATCTAACATTATTGACATTATCATCTCAAAAAAGATGAATGAAAACCGACGTAGGATAATTTCTTAATAAAAATTACATAACAGACCGTATCAAATGCTTTCGAAAAATCAGTGTAAACGGTATAAACATGACACCCCAGGCTAAAAGGCAGAGATACAATCGCCTGAGAAGCCAGCTAGATTAGAGACACAATAGAGCAGCCCGGAAAGAACACCTCCGAAAAGTTTTTCCGTTACGGAAAGCTTTGAAATATGTCCATAATTGGTAATATAATTTTTTCTACAACTTTTGAAAATTCCAGGCATCAACAAAAGTACCAGAAGATAGAGATTTATTAAATATTATCATCAGCGGGTATACTAGAGAGTCACACTGCTAGAACAAATCCGCAGATATAGACCATCAACAGCGGTGTGCGACGAAGGTTTCAGTCGAGAAATGCCACTAAAGGTATCTTCAGCAAACAGTACCTACTAACTTGCCGAAATCTAGAGATGATTGTATGTTTAAGCAAACATTTTCATCACCATCGGACTCTGATTTGAAATTTGACTTATAAAACTCTGCAAAGAGATTAGTATCAGTAAAAGTACTAGCAGATTTGTCGCCAAGGAAAAGAGTGGATGGTATATTAGAGACTGATTTCTTCGAATTAACGAAATTCCAAAACGCTTTTGAAATATGTTTCACGTTTTCTTCAAACTTCATAACATAGTTGCTGTATAAAAATGTATCAAGACATACGAATTTCTTATCACACTTCTTATAAAAATCAAAATATGCAGTGTTATTGCTTTCTTAACTTTGCGAATAAATTTGTTTTGCTTATTACGAAGGAATGACCCTATTACAGTTGTCAACTACATCTAATCTTCATTCATTCAGATGTTAAAATATGTTATCCCACTTAGTGCTCAATCAAAAAATAATTCAGTTTCAAAAAATCGTATAGCTTAATACTGAAAGTACTATCAGAATCAACATAACTATTGTTTGCATATTCATAAAATCAAGGTCAAATACCAGAGGTACATGTTGAATACCAGATTTTTTGATACGAAAAACTTACATTTTTACTTAAGAATATATTGTCTAAAGTCCGACCAAGACTACTTAAAAAGCAATTAATTTGCATAATATCAATACGACTCGTTCTCCGAGCTGCACTGTGCCAGTTAAGAAGGAACCACATAATCTTGAGACAGCATTCAATCTATATATATAAAAATGAAATGCCCCATGTATGTTACCTCATCACTTGAGAACGGCTTAACCGATTTTCTTCATTTAAATTTTATTTGGTTTCCTTCTGACTGTAGATGGTTTGTAAAAAATAAAAATTGTAAATGGTGTTGCCAGACCTCTAAAAAATAAAAAAATAAAATTTCTTTGGTTGGACTACAATATGACCGTTTTTTTATTTTTGGACAGTGTTACCATTTATAAAAAAATAAAAATTAATATAAAAAGTGGTGAGAGAGTTGCCATCTTTTTCAATTAATCTAATAGGTTAAATCAAGATATGCAATGCGGGTATCAAATGAAAGAGCTTTAAAAAACTAACATTTCGAGAATAAATTTATTAGTGTTGCCACCTGTTTAAAAACTTAAATTCAATTCAATTTTAAGTCAAGTAAAATATTGCAATTTGAAATGAAAGAGGTTTAAGAAGTCTCTAAACTAAAGGTAGTTATTGTATTCTATCTGTTGTTCATACATAATGTATTTAAAAATCCACTAATCACTTCGCAGCTTACCTAAACACTTGAAAGTAGTCTACATACGAGTATATTTATATATAAAAATGAAATGCCCCATGTATGTTTCCGCATCACTTGAGAACGGCTTAACTGATTTTTGTTGTTGTGCTCATAGTTGCCAAGACAATGTTTGTATGGTAAAAAGGTACAGCCATGCCCTAAAGGTTTTCTGCAATTTATTTTTACTAACAACGGCCACTAGGTTGCATTTTGGTGCAAAAATCCATATTTTTAGGTTTTTCCGACTAAGAAGGTAGTTATTGTATTCTATCTGTTGTTCATGCATAATGTATTTAAAAACCACTAATCACTTCGCAGCTTACCTAAACACTTGAAAGTAGCTCGCGCGATCTCAAGTACATCACTAAACGCTATTAAATACCCTTAATAACAGCTTGCACAAAAACTCAGTACCTGCATCTTTTTATTGTTATGTTGTTCTAAATTTGGGGTGGTATATACAAATTCGCTTGCATTGGCGAATGTATGTTGTTGTTGTATGTGTGTTCAACTGATATTGTAAGTATAGGAACATTACATGTTGTTAGGCCTTTGTTTTTTGTTATTTCGCTAAATCATATGCGTTGGCGGCTAAACATTAATTAGTCTGATCTAGCGCATTAGATCTATAACATCAATAAACTTAGTTGTGAGATTTTCGAAGTAATTTTGTTATATGTATCAACATTGTTTGTACTGGTGCACTGGAAAAGATTATACATATTTGTTGTGTTTGGAGACATGCCGCCAATAAAGCGTCAAAATATCGGTCGGCGTACTCGCAGAGCAAGGGTAATGACTATCAGTCGGGACGACGAGAGCGTTGTAGACCGTACCCAGCGTTTGGATGCAAATCGAATAAGAATTTCTCAAGCCCGATCAATTATGACTCCGGAGCAAAGGGCAGAGTCGGGTTCGACTCGCTCAGTTGAAAGTAGCGCACAACGCAATTTGGAACGAAGACAAAATAGACGATCAAATGTCACAATTCGGCATGACCGTTTGGCGTTCAGATATGATCCAACAATCGATTACGCCGTGGATTTATCGGTAGACTTTGGAACCAAGAGCACTGTTTGTCAGCATTGTAATGCTTTGAAATTTCGGTTAGAACCACCTGGATTATGTTGTGCAAACGGAAAGGTTAAATTACCACAGATTACACCACCACCTGAGCCACTAGCATCGTTATTTTCCGGCCAGGATTCTCTATCCAAGCATTTTTTGCAAAACATTCAAACATACAACAGTGCCTTCCAAATGACGTCGTTTGGAGCTAATATAATCGCAGAAAGAGGTTTTAGGCCAACTTTTAAGGCATGTCCATTTTTAATTATACCACATGTCACATACACACGACGAGCCCGGTGTACTTAGGTTTTTTTTTTCAATTTGATATTTAGATTCAAGGACAAATACACCATCGTACTGGAGCATTGCTACCGCCTGTAAATGAACAACATAAATTCCTGCAGGTTTATTTCCTTGGAAATTCAGATGATGAAATCAATCAGCGTTGTGCCATCAATCGTGCGCTAAAGCGAAATATTATAGCACAACTGCAACAACTCTTACATGAACATAATGAGTTGGTTAGATTGTTCAAGGCAGCACTAGAAATGATGTCTTCAGATGATCACAAAATAGTGATCAAAGCAGATAAAAGACCTGTAGGTGAGCATGAAAGGCGCTTTAATGCACCGACGTTGAATGAAGTCGCCATTGTCATTGTGGGCGAGAATGTGGATAGTCGCGATATAGTGGTTCGTCGGCGGGATGGAAACAACCTTCAACGTGTCACCGAAACTCATCGTTCGTATGATGCATTACAATACCCGCTAATATTTTGCCGAGGAGAGGATGGATACCATCTTTTGATCAAGATGATTAGTCCAATAACTGGTACGCAGCAGTGTTGTTAATCGTTTTTAACTAAATTCAAAAAAAAAAATATATAATATGTTATTCTTTTGATATTTTAATCAACTCAAGTGTCGTGTTTATAAAAAGTTTACCTTTGATTTGTAACAGGTCAAGAAACAAACAAAAAAGTTAGCTCAATGAACTTTTATGCCTACCGGTTGATGATTCGTCGAAGCGAGGACAACCATATATTGAAGTGTCGCAGACTATTTCATCAGTTCGTTGTCGATATGTATGTCAAAATAGAGACGGAACGACTGTCATTTATACGCTTTAATCAGCTCAAATTACGTTCAGAGCAATACATCCATTTGCGAGATGCCCTCAATGAAGATGGAAATGCCAACAATATCGGCCAACTTACCATTTTGCCATCGACGTATGTTGGAAGTCCGAGGCATATGCACGAATATGCGCAAGATGCAATGACATACGTGCGTCAATACGGTCGACCGGACTTATTTATAACATTTACGTGCAACCCTAAATGGACCGAAATCACACAACTATTACTTCCCGGTCAATTATCCAGCGATCGCCACGATATTACAGCACGAGTGTTCAAGCAAAAACTCAACGCGTTGAAAAATTTTATTGTGCAGTATCATGTTTTCGGAGACGTGCGATGTTGGATGTACACCGTAGAGTGGCAGAAAAGAGGACTACCTCATGCGCATATTCTGCTGTGGATGACCGAGAAAATAAGACCGGATGAAATTGACTCAATCATATGCGCAGAAATTCCAGATCAAGAAACAGATCCAGAATTGTATGAAGTTGTTACAACGAATATGATTCATGGACCATGCGGCAGTCATAACCGGGAATCGCCATGCATGATAGAAAACAAATGTTCTAAACGTTATCCGCGTGCTTTATTGGCTAACACAATTACTGGTAATGACGGTTACCCCCTATGTCGTCGTCGCTCGGCAGAGGATAACGGTAGGACGATTACGTTAAAAATCAAGAATAGGGACGTTGTAGTGGACAACAGTTGGATTGTTCCGTATTCTCCTCTGCTTTCCAAAACATTCAAAGCGCATTGTAATGTTGAGTACTGCAATTCTATAAAGTCCATCAAATATGTTTGTAAGTACATCACTAAAGGAAGCGACATGGCTGTGTTTGGTATTACATCTCCTGATTACAAAGATGAAATTTCGCAATATCAAATAGGGAGATATATCAGCAGTAATGAAGCAATTTGGAAAATTTTTTCTTTTGCCATACACGAACGTCATCCCACTGTGGTCCACTTGGCTGTGCAACTCGAGAATGGACAAAGGGTATATTTCACGTCAGAAAACGCAGTGCGGATAGCCCAACGTCCACCAGCGACAACGCGAACAAGTTTCTTCTCGACATGCGCAAGTGATCCATTCGCAAGAAGACTGCTTTACTCGGAGATGCCTACATACTTCACATGGAACGCATCATCAAAAAGGTTCCAACGTCGGAAACAGGGAAAGCCTGTTCCTGGATATGAAAATGTATATTCAACCGACGCATTGGGACGCATTTACACTGTTCATCCGAGGAATGATGAATGTTTTTACCTGCGTCTGTTATTGGTTAATGTTCATGGACCGACTTCATTTGAATTTCTACGAACTGTTAACGGTGAGTTGTGCGCAACATATCGAGAAGCGTGTCAGCGGTTACATTTGCTCGAGGATGACATTCAATGGGATTACGCACTTGCTGACGCTGTTATTTCATCTACTGCACGGAAAATTAGATCACTTTTTGCCATAATAATTTCAACATGCTCTCCATCTAACCCACTTCATTTATGGAACAAATACAAAGACGACATGGCTGAAGATATTTTGCACCAAGCGCGTTTGAGAACAGTGAATCCTGATCTTCAAATTAACATTGAGATCTACAACGAGGTATTGACTTCAATAGAGAATTTGTGCTTGCAAATGTCGGGAAAGATGTTGCACGAATTAGGGATGCCAGCGCCGAATCGCTCTATGCACGATGCATTCAATCGGGAGCTTGAACGAGAACTGCAATACGATCGAGATGTTTTGAGTCAATCAGTGCGAGCGAAAGTCCTACTTTTGAATCAGCAGCAAAAAGCCGCATATGACACGTTGATGATAGCAGTCAACGACAACAATGGAGTAATATTTTTTCTGGACGCACCTGGTGGAACGGGAAAAACGTTCCTAATATCACTGATTTTGGCTTCAGTTCGCGCACAAGCCCAAATAGCGCTGGCTGTAGCTTCATCAGGGATCGCTGCCACTTTGCTAGAAGGAGGACGAACAGCCCATTCAGCGCTTAAACTGCCACTGAATTTGCAAACAATAGATGAACCAATTTGCAACATTACTACAAATTCAGCAATGGCGAAAGTATTGCAGAATTGCAAAATAATTATTTGGGATGAATGTACGATGGCGCATAAACGGGCATTGGAAGCACTTGATCGAACGTTGAAAGATTTGCGAAATAATCAAGACCTCTTTGGAGGTACGATGATTCTGCTGGCCGGCGATTTTCGACAAACCCTGCCAGTCATTACGAGGTCAACAGCTGCTGATGAAATAAACGCTTGCTTAAAGTCATCTAATCTGTGGAGATACGTGCAAACCCAAATATGCGAGTTGCGTTGCAAAATGATGAATCGTCACACACATTTTCAACACAATTATTAGACATTGGTAATGGAAAAGTTCCTATTGATCCATCCACTGGTCTCATTTCGTTTCCACCTAATTTCTGTCAATTCACAAAGTCGAAAGAAGAGCTGGTCTCGAAAGTGTTCCCGAAAATTGGTGCAAATTATAAAAATCATGTTTGGTTGAGCGGACGAGCTATTTTGGCAGCGAAAAATAAAGATGTAGATGATTTGAACATAAAAATTCAAAGCAAAATCGCTGGTGAATTGCACTCATATAAGTCAATCGATTCAATTACCGATCTAGATGATGTTGTCAACTACCCAGTTGAATTTCTGAATTCATTGGATTTGCCAGGAATGCCGCCGCACAATTTGCAACTCAAGATCGGTTCAGTGATAATTATGTTACGCAACCTGAACCAACCGAAGCTATGTAATGGAACAAGGCTCGCTGTTAAGAAGCTGATGAACAACTTAATTGAAGCAACGATAATCATAGGAAAGTTTAAAGGCGAGGATGTTCTGATTCCAAGAATACCTCTTATTCCAACAGATTTGCCATTTCATTTTAAGCGTATCCAGTTCCCTGTCCGCCTTGCATTTGCAATGACGATTAATAAATCGCAAGGTCAATCTTTGAAAGTTTGTGGAATAAATCTGGAATTACCATGTTTTTCTCATGGGCAGTTGTACGTAGCGTGCTCGAGAGTGGGTAAACCATCGGCGCTATTCGTTTTCTCTCCCACCGGAAAAACAAAAAATATCGTTCATCACCAAGCTTTGCGATGAATGGTTTACTTAACTTTTCCAATGTAATTTTAATATCATTTTTGCTTTTGTACATGTTTGTAATATTACAATAACCGTGCTTTGCATCATTATCTCAATATAAAATTTTAAATGAAAACAACTTATCTACCATGTAAATTTTGTACTAATTGTCAATACAACGACTGACTAAGATAAGTTTCAGACGGGTTGTCACCTACTTGAAAATTTAAACTTAAATAAGTTGATAAGATAAGCTAAATATTAGAATATAGGTGTCCAATGGAAGGTATTTGAGAAATCTTTGACTAAGAAATCTTTTTAACTAAGGCATTTTTCCAGATTAAGACCATACGATTTTTTGGATGTATTTTACTTTGTAGTAAGAGGGGCAACAATGCAAAAATACTTTAAAGGCACAGCGAAGCACGCCGGGTATTTGCTAGTTGTCTATAATACCTTAATTTCTACTTTTATTTACTTACAAATTTAAATTATAAATACTTTGATAAAACCAAAAATGGAATGATGACTTTCAGTTCACAAGAACTATATAAAATCTACTCGTACAAGCATAATTATATTAGGCTTTTGCAAATACCGAACGCGTTTGTTAGTTTTTTAGTTGAAATTCATTTTTGAATAACGCGGGTCGTTTTAATTCTGAATACGTTTAGAGTCTAAAATCTATGCACAAGCAGATGTTGAAGTTTCTCAAACATATTGAATGCAACTTGCATATGTGAACTTTTCTCTGATTAAGGGGATCACTTACCATAAGTGGTCGTTCAGTTTGGATTATGTTTGGATGTACCATTTCAGTTAGTTTTTATGTACAAAATACCGTTTAATCAGAGTAGAGTCCACCTATATTCCGAGTACAAATACATACATAGTACATATGTCTATTTTAAATAGGAAATTAGTTGTTAAATTATTTATATTAATTGAAATGAAATGCAAAGCCAGATATTTGACTTGCTTCTCGGGCATCGCTATGCCAATAAAGTTAGTTGCTTAAAAGAAAAATGAGAGAATTCCAACCACTTGGTGTTATCCTGGACCCCAAACTTAATTGGGGGTTGAATATCGAGGGGCCCTAATATGGATCCAGAGGCGTTGCGGCAGTTATGGTGCCACATGGCGGTGGACATGGGGGTCTCGCTTAAAGAGATCAAAAGTAGAATTGCTGAATTTTACTACTCAAAATCTCAGAGGGGGGACTGTACAGGATTGTATATGATTATTCGGCAGTTTTGGGTGTCCTGTGATCCACCTAAAGCCAGGAATAGTTTAGTATTATCAGCACAGACTGTAAAATTACTTAGCAAATGACTGTCTTAGGGCTTTTCTAAAAGAGTCATTACTGACCGCCAGATGAACGATAAAATTCATGCTATTTATAGTTTCGTAAAAGAGATATTTACCATTTAGACTAATTCTCTTATGCATTAGAGATGTACGTAGTTCAAAATTAATACTTAAAATCGACGTATTTTTTTATGACCCAACTAAATGATAAGTACAAAATGAAACAATATTCAATTGAAGCATTTAATTTAGATCTTTAATCGATTACCCACAAAAAACTGTAACGAACCAGCAATTTACCATAGTACCTCTAGCTCTGTTTTTAGAATGAATTGTGTTTGTAACTTAACGTATGAATACAAATAAATTGAAAAAATTCACAAAAACTTGTTTATAAAAAAAAAAAATTAAAAAATTAAAAAGTAATTGTAATTAATAAAATTATAAGTTATTATAGACCTTACCTCAAACCCGCAAATTTTCAGTACTGATGGTTTTGTGTCGCGTACTGACCCAGTAAGGAAAACGAGAGTGAGCAGTAGAGCTGTATGCTTCCATAATATTCGATAATAGTGATGTGTTAGAGTGAAATGTAAGATCACACGTACAAATTAGTTGACATCAGGTTTTGCATCGTGGTTCTCAGAAACTGATTTCAATTTTATTCTACGTGCTGCTCCGATTTGTATTCCGTAGATTACAAAGAAGTTGCATGCCGTTTCGTTTCCTGTGGCAAGAACTCTGGTCCAATTCACTACACACGAAAACCAATTGGATCTAATCAAAAAAATTCGAACTATGTAGTTCTGGTATGGCGAATTGGACGAGATTTTTCGTTAGAGGAACGGCGGGATGGGATGCAAGTTCTTTGTAATCTACGTTCGTTGTTATCGTGGTGATTTCTTTGAGTATTTTTTTTTTGCGCTAAATACTAAACGAATGTTTTCCTCTGCTTAACTTTTACTGTAATTTATAAGTGAATATATGGGTATAATTTTCCAAGAATATATGTATATGTGACTTTACAATTCAGATTGGTATTTATGGCGCTTTACAGAATTTGACATTCTTTGAAATTTAGTCCACGTCAATTCACGCTATGTTAGAAGCACCACTGACAGCCGTCCGTACATTGCCATATAGAAATTTAATTTTAAATCACCTGAAATTCACTTTAATGCAGCTCCAAATTAAATACCGTGAAATCACTTGGCCCTTCTGACCGTGAACATTTTTTTATTCCTGGAAATGACATATTGTATACCCAATGAATTTGAAATATTTGCAAATGCCATCAATCAACAGTCTGGTTAGACTCGCGTAGGTGTTAATTTGCACCAATTTGCTTTAACTATATTGTCTGGGGTAACACCTCGTTGAGCGGCAGACAAAACAAAAAATATAAAAAAAATATATAAAAAAAAGAAAAATATCAAATAAAGCGCTGATGACGTCTGACGTTAATTAACAGCAAAGGGACGTCCGTATGAGGGACGAAGGCGGTATCATATTACGAGCGGACATACGAAAAGCATATCATCAAGTATGTAGACTAAAGGAGCGACAAGAAAAAAAAACACGAAAGGTGTTGATGTTAACACCATCTGATCGGGTCAGCAAGAAAAAAAAACTGCACAAGTGCCGGCAAAGGATTTTTCAAATTTTGTTTCAGTATAACTTGGTTTTTTTTTGTTGATTTTCTCATTAGGACATAGTGTAGCCAAACATATAAGAGTTATATCTACAACGTGCCAATCGAATCCTATTAGTGCCAATTTTAAGCAGATTTACGTTGTGGCATGCCGCCTCAGCAAACGATCAATGTGCATACATATACAAAATGTGTAGATGTGTGTGTGTGTGTGTGTGGAGTACTTGTTGACTTGTATATTCCAATTAAGAGTCTCAAATAACCCAGCTTGAGCCTCTTAAAAAGCCATTAATCACCCCGTTTAACTATGTTCTAAAAGTGCTAAATATCAACCAGCGAAGAGATATATGTAACTACATACATACATAAGCTATAAAAACAACAACAACTACTCTACAACCTTTGCCAATCTCGTAGGAAATATTTAACCTTCATAAGATCTTCAAAATTACTGACGTTAAAGTTCTACGGGTAAAATTTGACCCAATCGATAAAGGGATGGTATAGAAATACAAATTTAAGATTCTAAAGTGTATTGTGGAAACCTTGTATATTATTTTTAACTACAATTCCTAAGTAAAGTTTATATTTTTATAGGCATTTATTTGGCTTTTTTTAATTTCACAAAGCCGACGAGAAACCCGTATTTAAAAACAAATATAAAAAATAAATTTAATTCAAGTTAAAAATACAATTTTAGTGAATTTTAATCGTGTAATTGGCTACCTAAAATTATCATTTTAAAATTATGCTTAACATCCTTCATTAATAATTTCATGAAAGTAGTCTTATAATTTGATCTCTGATACCTTTTGCATCGACTTCTTTTTGGGGTACTTTTTTGTTTTTTGATCATCCTTCAGATCTTGTTGAGGCGTCTGGGAGTATGTTGTTTTACATTTACATGGCGCCTTAGAGCATTTTGGTTTTCCATTGTTTCATTCAAATTCCTCTTCCATGACCATGATTCCTCTTCGTTTGATATTCCATTCACTAGGGCTTGTATTTCACTATCTTTTATTTTTTTCTGAAAGACATTTGGCTCAACGTTCAAACTTTTTCGGGCATACACGCGTGTTACAACTTCCGTTTTTACATGATTGAAATAATTTCATAAAATTTCTAGTTCACATATGAATCAATCTAGAAAATCCCCGATATAAAAGTATAGAAGGCAATTAGAGAAAATGAGACAACTATATATATCTATTAACGTTTGTTTTGTACTAATATTTACGACAAAAAATTTCTAAGCAAAACATATCGCTCAGATGTACAAAAATAATATGTTCTTTACATCGCGGCACAAATTTAACCCGAAGAACTTATGTCCAAAAAACTAGAAAAGTATTGAGTGGTAAGCGGTCATAATGATAAGTACCAACTTGGTTTGGAAAATAGTTAAAAGTCATAAAATTTCAAACATATTAAACACAAATTTTTCAGGCAAAAACAATTTTTTACCTCGAATGGGTCAAATTTGACCCGAAGACCCTCTAAAGGTTAAGTCACCAAGCGATTCGCTACAAAAGAGTTCGTTTGCGCAGCAAACTTGAAGTCAAACTAAAAAGAGACTAAGCTGTGGCTCGCAGTGAGTAACAACAACAGATTGCCAGCTTGCCAAATCAAATTGTTGCAAAAAGGTGCGAACTACTTCGCACATTCCCTTTTTTTTTTGTTTGATTTTTTTCCTCTGTATAGCCGTTTAGGTTGTCGTTTTCCAGTTATTTTTTCTATGAAATTCACACCTTGCCGCCAAATCGATGCCATGCGAAAACGGCCGTATGTACCAAGGAAAAAATTCGGTCAGGTAAAGTTCCAAATCGGAGAAACATTTAAATGAATGAACACCAAATCGCTCAAAGACCACTGCAATGCCAAAATATAATTTATTATCAACTACATACATATATATATGTATAGTTGTGCGCATGTGTGCGTGTGGCGTACGCTTTCATGTCTCAGTTTTAGCGTTCAGTGTCAGCAGTTTAGTTAATTTGGCTTACTGCCTGACGATGCGCTGAATTGAATGGGCGCGGCGTGTGTGTGTTTGCATTAAATTTGCAACACGCAATACGCCTGCCACTCAGTTATGCGCTCTAAACACGCCAAGCGCCATATGTGGCATGCTGCACTGTGGCGCCTAAAAAGTGTTATATTTTATTGCTTTGCCATTTACTCAAAGACGCATGCTGGCACTTCACACTTTTTGTTGTTGTTGATACTTGCAGGCGTTTAACGGTATCGTTGCTGTAATTAGGAATTCACATGGATGTGTCGGCTTTTGCCAAACGGATTTCTAAGGTGTTACCGCCGCGGCGAGGCAGCGTTCTTAATTTCAGGCGATACAAATGAATTTTGCAGCAATTACTCATAATGTGCGCTAATTATTTGGCAGCGTTGTAAAAATTTAATTTAAGAGGGTGCCACATTAACCCAGAGAAGAATGAACACCAAATATTCGTAAATACAAATTTATTCGTTTAAAATACGTCATACCTGACTAATCTACAGTTTTTCTTCTTGTGGCATGCAAAACTTAAAAAGATGTATCGCACTGAGCGCGCAAAAAAAGTTGAGAGTTTGCTGACTCTGGTATTTTCCGCCAACGCATGCGTTGCCTTTTATTCTTCTCTGTTTGGTTTCTCTTTGAAAAGCACGCGCTGCCTTGAATTTGCCTTGCATCAACAATTATAATGAGTTTTATTTCTTTGAAAATAGATTTGAAGAACTAGGCACATGATATTTAATATATCAATATCAAATTACAAAAAAAAAAAAATTAACACCATTTCTTATGAAGCGTATAGCCCTTGTACTGAATTCAACCAAAATGTAGACTGAAGTCGATTTAACGCCAATACAAAATAATGAAGTCCCAACATGCTGACATATCGTGTGAAATTTAGTCGACAAAAATGTAGTCTCAGTATTCAATTTTATTATTATTATTAGTACTTCGTTGTATTTTTTATTGTACTAATCTTGGTATTTTTTTCTCCCATTAAAACAACACAAAACAAATAACCAATAACTGGCGCTAAAACCGTCGAAGCAGCTTGGCCGATGTTGGTAAGGCACGCGAGTCGTTGCTTTATTTTGCTACCTGACTCCAATTTGAGCCTCCAAGTGAAACCAAATCCTTCTAAGCCTGGCCTTTCCCACGTAGAGGAGACCTCCCTCTTGCTCTGCCACCACCAGTGGATATCGCGTCGAATACTTTCAGGGGCGGATAAATTTTTTCCATACGCACAACATGACCTAGCCAATGTAACCACTGTATCTTAATTCACTGTACTATGGTAATGTCGCTATAAAGCTCATAGAGCTTATCATTCCATCGTTTGCGGTACTTGCCGTAGCAAAGACATAAAGGTCCAAAAATCTCTCGGAAGAGGGCTTTACTGCTCATTTGCTTGCTCAGACTAAAGCAGCACTTGTTGCCAAGAGATATTCTTCGTTGAATGTCACTCATTGTTGTTAGTGTTAATACTGGCTGTAACATAAACACAGACCTCTACTTTTTACAGTGACGGGGAATCCCAGACGCGAATGCGTTGACTATTTATTTGATGACAAGAGGTACTTCGTTTTGTCCTTGCGCACATCCATGCACATTTGCTTCGCTTTTTTATCCAGCTTGGAAAAGGTAGAACCAACGACACGGTTGTTGACGCCAATAATGTTCTTGCACACTCTTATAAAATATGGTACCGGGCGGCTTTAATTTTGCAGCTCGAATTTCCTTTTCCTATATAATGTTAAAGAAGTCGCACGATAGGGAGTCACCCTGTCGGAAACCGCTTTTGGTACCAAAGAGCTCGGAGAGGTCATCCCACTTTATAACGGATGTTGGTGGTGTTGCTCAACATCATTTTACATAGCCGTATTAGTTTCGCAGGAATACTAAATTCATGGTAGTCTTTTCATGGATATTCTCCAAAATTTGGCATATGGTAAATTTACCATGTTTAAAGGTACAGTTATAAATTCTAATCAGTTCGTAAATGGTTGTCTTAAATCTTTCGCGTAATATTCTCGATTGAACCTCGCGCGAATTGTTAAGCAGGCTGATCCCCCGATAATTAGCTCCTTTTGCAGGAATTATCTTCTTGTGGTTTGGGTAGAGCACACTTAAATTCTAATTATCGGGCATGCATTTGTCTGATCATAATCATGGTGGAATACCTCAGCTGGTAATCCATCAGCGACCGTCGTCTGCGATTTGGGGTTCGGGATCTTCATCTTCATCGGCGACGCTTTCGCTGTCACCATTTAGAACTGTGGGGAAATATTCCCTCCAGGTCCAAACCCTTTCGTAAGTTGCCGAACCTATTAATACGGTTTTCGGGAGACGCTCGTTCACGCGACGAAGGCTCTCTCCGACCACAAATCCAACAACAACCTTCCACTCTTTTTCATGACAACTACTACAGACGTCGTTTGGTTCAAATGTTTGTTTACCTTGCTCCGTTCATTTTATTCCCTGGATGGTGGTGATATTAGCCTTTACTCTCGGAAGGACATCAACTGCCCCCATTAGGACACTCCAGGTGCACGCCCTCAAATCACAGAGATCTCATCCGAGATTGTTGAAATTTTTCATTGGCTATCGATGCACAAGATACCGGCGCGAGCGTCACTTCTCATGAATTTTCACTAGTTGACCGATGCAAATCGGATAGAAAATCACCAGCTCGTCTTATAATCGTTTTTGTTTTCACCCCAATCACTGTTACACAGAAACATGTACGAAATTCGATCTCGTTGGATAGATAGGATCTGCGGTCATTTCGTACAAGTACGCGTTAAACATGTATTCTGATTAATAAGATCAGAATTAAGAGAAAACCCCATTCTAAAAAAAAAATTCTGTTCTGACTTTTATGTTAAGCGTGTATGTGGATTATTAAAAGTGTATTTAACTTGTCTATACTCTCAGCACTTCAAATTTCGCATTTCCCCATTGTCCTAGCAAAGGAGTCAGACAGTTAAATAAATATTTAACAAATAAAATTCAGACAGCAAGTTGTGATTTAAGCAGAAATATTGCAAAACGGCGAAAGATAAAAGGCAAAGCTGAGGAAGGCCAAATGATCAAATTACCGATATGTGAACAAATATACACATCCTTTGCGTACACAAAAAAAGGTATGTACATGCTTATATGGCATTATCAGATATGTGTATCTTCATATGTGTAAGCTGCTTTAAAGTCAGAAATAGTAAGTCAAAACATTGGCAAGATAATTATCGCATAGAAAATACAATAATAGCGAACGTATACATTAGGTTGGTGCGACTATTTTTTTTTTGGTAGATAGTATAAGTAGTAGCATTAGTAAAAATAGTAGTAGCAATTATTAAGAATAGTGGTAGTAATTTTAGTAAAATTAGCAAAAATAGTAATACTATTTCCTAAAAATATGAGTAGTAATTACTAGTAGCATTAGTAAAAAATAGTGGTAGAAATTTGTAAAAATAGTAGTTACTATTAGTAGTAGGATAAGTACAAATATTAGTAAAAAATTATTAAAAATAGTAAAAATCGTAGAAGATAGTAGTAGGAATTTGTAAAAAATGTGCAGTAATTACTAGTTGCATTAGTAGAAAATAGTAGTAAAAATTAGTAAAAATAGTAGTAGAAATAAGACAAAATAGCAGTAGTAATTATTTGTAGCATTTGTAAAAATAGTAGTAGAAATTATTAAAGATAGTGGTAGTTATTTTAATAGAATTAACAAAAAAAAAAAGCAGGAATTAGTAAAAATATTAGTAGAAATTTGTAAAAATAATAGTTATTATTAGTAGTAGGATAAACAAAAATAGTAGTAGAATTTAGACAAAATAGCAGTAGTAATTATTTGTAGCGTTTGTAAAAATAGTAGTAGAAATTATTTAAGATAGTGGTAGTTATTTTAGTAGAATTAGCAAAAAAAAAATTGCAGGAATTAGTAAAAATATTAGTAGAAATTTATAAAAATATTAGTTATTATTAGTAGTAGGATAAGTAAAAATAGTAGTAGAAATAAGACAAAATAGGATTAAGAATATTATGAGGAAATTTAAAAAAAGTAGTAGTAGTAGTAGTAGTAGTAGTAGTTGTAGCGGTGAACCAGTCCCGAACTATTGAAAGGTCCTGAAATGGTACCGAAATATCTAGTACTAAAAAAGGAGTCCCGTATTGGTTCAGAACTTATCCTCAAACCGCTTAAAAAATGTTTACTTCAAAAATTAAATACATTAATCGACCTAGACTAGTACTACGCATTGCGCTTGCTTTTTTTTTTTTGTTGAAATAAACCACCACACTTCTTGGCCTGACCGCTGCGCACACATCCTGCGTTCACAAGCGGCCACCATTTAAGCGCAATGCAAATATTGTAATCGGTTGCACAAACGTAGAAAAAAATGGGCAAAAGAAAATGCAAATATACATGGTACATATACATATAACAAAAAAAATAAAATAAAAGCAAACACAGGAAGTAAAGTTGTTGGCTACTGTTCTCAATTTTCTTCGCTTTGACCTAAATGGGATAGCTCACACCTTGTTGAGTCCAAAACACAAACAACTCACTTACAAAAGAGGCGAGCTAGTTTTTAGGAAGTAGCAAAATAAACAAATCTTTTTGTTTTTTTTTACTTTCGAAATTTTTTTCTTACTGGCTACCATGAAATCGCACCTCGTTTCTACCACAGAAGAAATTTGATAAATCTTGGCGATTATCCTCTTTAGATATTTTGCTATCGCGCGTTCGTATGTGTACTTGAAAACGCTTTGATGTTGCGGCTGAGATTATAGAAAAAAGAAAAATTTAACAAAAAATCAGAATACTGGAAAATTGTGCTCTCTACGGCAATTTTGCATAATTCCCTGCATTGACCCAGCGCGTACATTGTGTATAAAGTATAGTGGGTTTTAGTGTAGTTGCTGTAATTTGTTTACAATTTGCTAGATACTTGATTTTATGTCAGAGATATTCAGCAGTAAGACAGTTACGTAAATTTATCCTTGTATACTGAGTAGGGGAGTAATAAAGGTTCGATACATATTTTGTACTGAAGGATCTGAAAAATAGGTTAAGTTCAAAAAGGGCATGAGAGATACATTTTTTTAGTTTTTTTTGTACACGCTTTCTCATGATATTTTTTTTAAAACCGCTTGGAAAGTGGAAGTGGTCGGAATTTTACCAAATTTTATTCTTTAAAGTAGTATTAACTTAAAGTATTAACTTAAAGTATTATACCGAATACCCATTGCGAAAAACTTGATTTTTACACTTTTCTAATTATTTTCGAGATGCGCATTTATATAATAAAATATGGATACAATTTTTTTACAAAAATAATGCAGCTTCATTAAATTAAGGAAAAAAAACCAAAAGATAAATTGAGCGGACATGCAATATATATTATGTGGCAGCTTCAGAACTGGAATCCGCAGAAGAAAAATTTACAATTAACACAACTTCTGCCATGCAATTATCTGCTTCTTTATCGTCAACAATATATTGCTTAATATTTATTAAGGATTCTATTTTGGTATAGTGACTGTCAGTGAAAAGAAGCCTGTGCTATTTAACTTTTTTTTGCAATATTGAAATTAACTCTAATGATAAATTTTTTTATTCTAGTGTTTATAAAAAACATAATTCATTTAAAATTAAAATCTGTAAAAACCGAAATTTTTAAATATGGCAAAAATGTTAAAAACATTTAGCAAACTTGATAAAACTTACTCTAATATTTAGAAAATTTCATTCAGTTATTTCAGAAGTTTTTCGGGTAAGCAGTTTTATAGCCTATCCAATTTTAATTGATTTTTAGTAATTTTTCTTGTTGACCATTTTGTGCATTTTCTGTTGTACTTCGATAAAATTATCAAATATCAATGACAATTTTTTGGTACTTGAAACTTACATTTTATTTTACTAAAATTTAAAGAGCTATAACACGTCATGGGAAAACATTATGGGAAAACTCTTTTCAGACCAAATGCTAACTTTTATTTTGAAAGTTCGTAAAATATTCGAACAACTTCTACACGGTTTATTATTTGTATGGCTTATGTCAAAGCGTTTGATATGTTTTTATAAAACGTAAATATCAAAATGCAGTCCATACTGCAAAAAATAATTCTAAACTATTTTCACTGTGAGTCACAAAATATACTGGTCCAGTTTCCAGGCGCGTAAAAATAATAAAAAAAATTGAATTAAACAAAAAATATGGAACTAAACTGTTGTAACTAATTTAGCGAGTTACGAAAAATAATATATTACATACAAAAATGTGTCATGGTGATAATTATAATTTTTCTGAAGTACTTTTGAAGTTCTTATGAAAATTTAAATTACGATTTTAAAACTCAACTATTAAATAATTAGTATTCTATGCTCTCCAAAAATGTTCGAATTTATGAGAAAAACTGATGATTACGTGTACGCAAAAAATATTACGCTGGATTCAAACCCACCGAACAAAAATATAGCACTGAGAGCACGCTCGAAAAACGGCAAATCAATCTGGAACACACCTCAAGTTATGTTAGTGACCAGTGCGACATCGGCAGGCAATGTCTAACCTTTAACTTTAAACTTAACTTTTATGGGCGTATACGACCGCTTGCCTAAACACATTTTTATATATCGCCTCTTCCGCAACAAGTTCGACCGATTTTTATTAAATTATTTATATATATATTCGGTTGGTATGAGAATAGGTTGCAAAGTATATTTTGTGCTTGACGGAGAGTAGAAACTTGTTTTTAAAGTCAAATTTAATTAAAATATACACAATTTTTATGAAACCTTAAAACACGGGTGTCAAACGGTTTGTCTCGGCAAGAAGGTTCAGGCTAACTTTTTGTTTGAAAAGCAACAAAAGTTATATAAAATATGAAAATACGGTGGCCAAACTTTTATATTCGTTGAGGAGAAGGCTTATAGCATATAGAGAATTGCCGCTTGCTAGAAAAGTCGAATTCAATTAAATGACACAGAAGTTATGTGAAATAATGAAATATTGAAGACAGCGTCTGCTGGTGGTTTCTAGTACTAGCATAGTAATATCATTGCAATACTCTGGATGATTTTCCAAGAGAAAATCGAGCTAGTTCTCAAGAGGCTCAAGATTGTACAAAAAAAATTTGAATACAATTTTAGTAACATTGGCATGCAAATTTGTGAACAGCTGTTCTCTTTATACTTGAAACGCAATACAACGAAGACGCACAGTGTCGCGAGCCCATATAAGTTGCGGCAAAAAATATGAGTAATCGTTGCAGTGTCACCAAAGTCAGCATAGGAGCATCTCATGATGAAATGTATAAATTTTGAAAAAAGTACATTGTACAAAGTACATTTCTAAAGTACATTCTTCTTCAGTTTCTCTGCCGCTTAATAAAATATATTGACTAATGTCTTCAGAAATGGGCGGCTTTTTGCTGCAAACTTTTTTATGTGAAGTAATGAGTGGCTCTGAAGTTAGTAATGAATTTACCATAAGGCCTTTATTTGAAGCCTGTCTAGAAGTTTTTTGAGTGTTGTTTCTACGGGTATTTCGAAATTCTTTTTGCCTTGCTTCTAGTGCATCTTTTGACAGCATTCCAATAGGAATATTGAAGTTTTTAATAATTTGCACTCCGTGCGCCAAAACTTTGTGAACTGTTGCAGGCATTTTATACCACGAATAAGTTTTCATATATATTTCGTATGTATTCTCCACTAGCAAGAATTCAAAATATTAATGAAAAGTTTCTCAACATATTGATATCAAGGTTTGTTATCTCCGCATAAACTTCTATGCTATGTTATATTAAAAATCGTCTTGCAGTATGCATTGCACATTCAAAAAACTTGACCCATGCATGCAATGTTGATAAGCCATACCTAGCAAAATCTTCATTAATTGGCTTTTGAAAAGTTGGAAATGTGTTCATTTGATTTGGAGTTGCACCACACAGATAGCAAGTGGCAGTTGACTTATTATCACATAGTACATTAGCCACTGCACCATCAATCATCGTAAGATACATTTCATATTTCACAATTATTTCAAAGTTTTTATTTTTACAGTACTGCTTAAAAGTTCTTGGATTTGTAATGTCATTTCACGTTCAAACTCGGGTATTAAACGAGGATTTTCTTTCATAAAAATGGACTTAATTGGGCGACACCGAAGTGTGGATGAAGCAGAGTTGTTGGTCCAAATTTCGCGTCTGCTTTCTAAATTGCAGATTTTAAAAGGAACTAATGGAGCTACAAAGGTGAATTTATCGGTGTCTGTTTCACTTGAAAATTTTTGTTTATAACTACATACTATGACCGGAGCTACCATCGAAACCCCATTTGCACTGTAAAAGAAGATTCATATCTGAAGAAATATCTACGGTTTGTAGTAAACTATCTGCAGTCTTATCAAATAAACTTTGCAGAGGTACTGCCGCGGTTGTTTCAGATAGAATTAAAGGTTTTGGCAGCAACTCGCCCATAGTTTTTTTTTCAATTCATAATAGCTTGGAAATAAGTTAGGGTGAATTACATTAACTACAGATCGCAATAAATTATATTTCCGCACTGATAACTTTAAATCATAAAGTAAAGCAAGCGCTTGATAGATTGATAACGTCTTATCAGTTTCCAAGCCATCGTGCTTTCTTAAAAAATTTGAAGCCGCTTTTATTTCTGTAAGGGGTGTTGAAGAGATTAGCTCATGAACCTTGTACCGTTAACTTCGCTCGCTGGCATCTTCCAACGCGATTCTTGGCCTGCCTCTTCTAGTACTTGGCTCCTATGAAATATACAGAAATATTATTTATTTTAAATATAGAGACGCAAACATAAACTTATGTACATGGTCAATTGGTGGGCTTGCATGAGTAATTGACTCGCTTAAACCTTTTATTTCTATGCACTGATCGAGCCATGATGCGTGCCGCTCTTCAAAAGACACTCTTTTACGATAGCTAGCATTCCATAAGTTTTGGAATTTAAGTGCTAACAAATCTCATTGTTTTGCTATAATTTTATTATCTATAGGCTTTGTTGCATTTGCTTCAATGCATTTTAATTGTTTATTTGACAGCAATACTTCAAAAAGCGAACGTAATTTCACATTAAGATGCACTGAAAAAAAAAACTTAAAAACCTATCTGCACCTCTCTGCAGCTAGAATTTGTTTTAAATTAAAGTAGGTACATACTTGTAACAAATTCCACGCAAAATTTTAAACATTTGTTATTAAATTGTCCACTGAACTTTTGTAACTTTTTATATTTTCACTTCACAAAAGAAATTTTTTTTCGAGCAACGGTACCGCGAACAAAGTAATTAAAACAAATAAGAAAACAGTGTTCTAGTAAGAAAAAACTACATTTTATAATAAAATAAGCAGTTTGTTGCACATATGTTTATTAACAATTAATAATAAATACTTACATTTGGCATACAAAAAAGTCTTTATCTCACTAAAGTATATAATTATTTTATAGTGAAACTTTGATGTACTGTTGCGACCAGCTTGTAATATTTTTTTGTAAAATTTGTTTTTGTTGTTTCTTAATAGATGTGTTTTCTTCCAAACTGTACAAAAAAATACCAACAATTTGGATCTCATTTTTGTGATTTTTTGCCACACTCGCAACACTGTGCGACGTCAGCCAAAAATTCCTCTCAGTAAAACGCAACTACGACGACAACGAAATGAGCTTATGTTCGCTCTGGTTATTTACATTCTCATATGTATATAATATGTCAGTGTGCTCTATTTTTGACAGCGAATATTCGCGACGAAAAGTTCGCCGTTCGCTCGTATTGTGTTTCAAGCATTACTCCATATTATAAATATCAGTGAAATCGGTTTACTAAAAATATTTTTCAAAATTTAAATGTATGTATATATAAATTTGTATTACATCTAAGCACCTCCGAGAGCCGTTTTTCTCAGAATAGTTAAAACATATGTATGTGTTCTGAATGTTTAGGCATCCATCCTGTTTCAAAATATGACGATAAATATATCGCCATCCAGATGATTTATAAAGCTATACTCAATTTTCAACCTCAACGGAAAGTTAACTAGTTTAAATATGGGAACAGATCTCCATCCGAACAGAAAAAAATGAAAAGCGAGCGAGAAAAAATCGCCGTAGTATTTTAGCTACAAAACTTTTGATCGAATTTTTGTTGTTCCTTCCGACTATTCCTAGAAACAGAAGCTGCATTTTTTACATTCGCATCGCGATAAAGCAGCACAAGAAAAATTTTAGCTCACAGCTTTCCTACCAACGCCTCCTCTCTTAGTTGTTGAGTAGCGACTAGCATCTAGTGGCTGGCGAGTCGCAGTAGCGGTCACTTCTTAGTTCCAAATGAAATCAATTAAATTTTATTTCTTACTTCACTATCTCCGCAAAAGTTATAGCGATAATGAAGCGTTTTTCTTTTCCTCGATAAGCGTCAACTAAGTTGCCACAGTTGTAACAACCGAAAGGCATAAAGGCGTATGGTGTGGTGGATTAGCATATTTATTGACTATTGTTATGCGAATTGTTGCCATGGCACACGTGAAGCATCATAAAAGCTTGAACCAAGTATGCGAGTTGCATTTTACGACCTATCAAATTACTTAATTTTCTCCTCAGCATATTGTCAGCGCAAGAACAAGTATAGCTATAAATTTATGTATAAATCTATACAACCTCTTTTACTCCTCCGGCGACAAATTAGCCATACCAATGCTAGGTAAGCTAGATAACTAGGAAAAAGTTCTTAATAATTTTATGACCAATTTTCTCCAATGCTACTGCAACAAAGTGGCATTTAGTTCACTCATGAATTTGCTATAGATTTTGCTTTTCGAAGATGTACTTAATATTTGTTTATCTGTTTTTTTTTTTTTCATTTAGTATTAGCTGCATTTGAGTGGGGCTTCAGTGGTATGCCATTTGGGATTTGTATCTCATTCTTGTGCAGCTTTTATGCTCTTGAGATAATTTGCTTGCATAAACTGCAATGATAATTTTTTTAGATTTGCGCGAGTTTAATGTTCGATGTGCATTGAAATAAAGATAGGATTCGACAAATCTAGAAGATGTGAAATGAGCCTGCCGTTTTAATTGATGATTGAACTGCATTGAGGGATAAGCGAATAATTTGAAAATTATGTACTGATTGTTTGCGCGCCAAGTTAGAAAAGAGGAATGATTAATTAATATTTACCAGATGGCTCCAGCTCTAATTCTGTAACTTACTTGTGCAAAACTTAAAGATTCCTCGCCGAAATAATCATAAACTAAAGTCTAATTTTATGCTGTAAGTCGGTTATGCGGATGAACTGAAAGTTAAAAAATAAAAACAAAATTAGCAAATGTAGTGCTGTCGTCGTCTGTGCCGAAGACTTCATACTTTTAATGGATGTACGAAATTTTGAGTGTAGAAATATTCTAAACTATACCTTCCTTTATTTTTCTATTTTATATCTAAACGAGTAGTATAATAAAACTCTCGAAAATTTTTTTCAAAAAATGGCCGACAGTGATGCATAGAATGTAATGGATTATAATATATTGTAATAGAGTATTCTATTATTCTTGCATCTGGTCCATTTTTTTAAATTTTTGTCTGCCTATCTGTTTCTCTGTTTGAACTCACGAATCTCCGACTGACTCAATGTACACAAGTCGAATACATCTTATCAAAATCTTAAATGAGAAAAAAAAACAACTTTTCGTAGAAAGGGTTTATTCGAATCATTTTATTCCGTATAAAACTTTATTTTTTTTCAACAGCCGGTGTTAATTTTTTTGTAGTTGATTTTTTTTTAAAGCGTAGCAGTTCTAGATAACCATAAAACTAAGTTGGGATTAATAGACTAAATTTTATTATTTTAGCCAAATTCTATGTAAATATTATAATATTAAATTCTAGCCAAGGACCAAAAATTATCGTTATTTTGATTTTTTTTTTGGAAAAAAAGTCATTGGGAAGAAATTTTTCGAAACCAAACACGAATACATCGATCTATTGCATATGTCAGATGCTATACAAAACTGACCTTACTTTCATTTATTAGATTTTTTGTTTTAAAATATTTCATAATCGTTTTATTCTGTATTTTAGTTTTTTCGATCACATTTGATCAACATTTTGTGGTTTTTATTTTACTGATCAAATTTGAGAATCATTTTGTGATGTTAAACTTTTCGATGAAAAATTATCATTTTTTACATTTTTCCGATCATATTTCATATATCATATTATTGGCGTTGTTGCTTTTATTGCCATCGCCGATGCGCGTTTATTATGATCGAAAAATTTTAAATCCAAGAACAACAAAAAAATCAAAGTCACAAAATATCGATCAATTATGATCGTCAAAAATCAAAAATTAAAAAATACTGATCAAACTTAATCGAAAAAACAGATGGCACAAAATATTGATCAAATGTGTTCGAGAAAGTAATAATCATAAAATACCGATTAAACCATGCTTTTTTATACAAAAACAATTTAACCGTAACGGTTCCTTATTGTCACACTAAAAACATGACCATGCCCACGAGAGGCCACTTTAGTTAGGTGAGAGTTCAGTTATCTTCCTCCGAATACTCATGTGAATCAGATCCTTCGAGTTATGGCGAGTTTGCCTGCCACTACGGCAACGAATAAATGATCATATTAACAAGGATACCTTTGAAAACATTTTTCGGAAAGACCATGATCGAAGATCGAGTCTCGCTTAACATAGATCAAGATACCAATCTTAAGAGTTTTTGTAGGTACCCCGGAGAGTTAATCTACTGACTCATTACCAGAAGAATTTGATGTTCTCCTCTTCTTCTTCTTCTTCTTAATTGGCTCTATGGGGGATTTAGGACGATTTCAACATGGCGCGCCAGTTGTTCCTCTGCTTTGCTAGCTGAAACTAGATACACCAAGTGAAGCCATGTCTTTCTACAACTGGTCTTTCACGGCTGGATAATTTTTTCCATATGCTAAACATGACCTAGCCAATGTAGCCACTGAACCTTAATTCGCTGTACTATGTCAATGTCTCTATAAAGCTCATACAGCTCATCCTTCCATCGTCTGCTGTATTCGCCATGGCAAAGACGTAAAGGTCCAAAAATCCTTCGATTATCAGTCCGGGTTTTCGTTCGCCTTGTTGGCAAGAGAGATTTTTTGTTCGATTTCCAGGGTGACATTGTTTTTGGTGTTAATGTTGGTTCCAAGATAAACAAAGTTCTCTAATGTCAACAGTACGCGTTAGCGGAGACTCTAATGCGCTGATTAATTATTTGATGACAGGAGTCACGTCGTTTTGCCCTCGTTCACCTCTAGACGTATTCGTTTCTCTTCTTCGACGCGACTGTTGCGGCCGATGATGTCGATGTAATCAGAAAACGCCAGTGCTTGCACACTCCTGTAAAAGATGGTGCCTGGCCGGTTTAATTATGCAGCTCGAATTATATTTTCCAAAATAATGTTGAAAAAGTCACACAATTGAGAGTCACCCTGTCGAAACCTCGTTTGGTATCAAACGGCTCGGAGAGGTCCTTCCCAATTCTGACTGGAGGTATAGCGCAACTAATCCCCAGTCAATTGTTTCGATTGTTACGATGCTGTATTCTTTTCACCAAGGAAACGATAAGATATGTAAGCTATGTCGCTAGACTATGTAATATTGTGCGAATGGAATGGAATGGCCCAGCTCAGAAAGCATTGTGGTGATGGTAGAGGAAAAGGACGACCCTCTTTTCGTTGGATAGATCAGGTGGAGAAGAACTTGGTGTATCTGGTCAACATAGCCTAGTGTATGAAGAATGTAAGGTGAAAACTTTTCCAACAAAAACTTCTTTAGCGACCTGAGAGTGATTTTTTACGTTAGGTAACGAAGGTTATACCATACGACTGCTACTATTGTCATCACCACGACTGCTACAGCTACTACTACTCTTTTTACTAATTTCTACTACTATTTTTACTAATTATACTACTATTTATAACTACCATTTTTACTAATTTCTAGTACTCTTTTTACTAATGCTACTACTATTTTTTTACTAATTTCTACTACTATTTTTTCTAATTCTACTACTGTTTAAAACTAACATTTTTACTAATTTCTAATACTCTTTTATTATTTCTACTACTATTTTTACTCATTTCTACTGCTATTTTCACTAATGCTACTACTATTTACAACTACCATTTTTACTGACACTCTTTTACTAATGCTACTATTATTTTTAATAATTTCTGCTACAATTTTTACAAATTCTACTATTTTTTACAACCACCATTTTACTAATTTCTAATACTCTTTTTACTAATGCTACTGCCATTTTCAAGTATTTCTTCTACTATTTGTACTAGTGCTACCTCTAAATACTAATACCATTTTTACTAATTTCTATTACTATTTTTACTAATGCTACTACTAATTACTACTAACTAATATTACCACTCAGTACTACTATCCCCTATTACTAGTGCTAGTATCGACAACTTACTACTAATGACTACTACCACTGCCACTACTTTATTCAACTCTTTATCTCTATATGAATTCGGAAAATTAGTTTTACTTCTGGATCGCAGGTGTAGGTGTACGAATGTTTTTTTTTTTATTCAAGTACAGAATCGACTGCAATGTAGTAAATAAATAAATACATTGTGAACTCTATACTTACTAGTCGTTAACTAAAAATTTGTTTCGTCATTATTTCCTCGTCCAAAGTGATTGGCGAAACAACGAAATGTTATCACATTGGATCGAGTGATGATGATCCTTTGTAGTCGTTGCTTTACGCCAATAATTTAGTGAATGTGCTGAATATTTATACAATTAACTGTACACTATAATGGCACGTGTATATGCATCTAAATTAAAGCCAAATACCAAGTGCCACTTGAAATTTAATGTTGTACAATCAAACTAAAGCTGTTCAAACAGACCAACCACATGAAGTGCATACCATGCTGGGTCAAAGGCATACAAAATATTTAAAAAAAAATTAAGAAATATTTTTGTTAACATAGATAAAATATTTACAGTGTATAAAAATAGTCAAATAAATAGGTGCACCGAATAAGAAAAAAAACTATTCGGCTTCGCGTGATAAGCAAAAAAACAAAAAAATAGCGAGGCTTCTAGTTAACGCGGTTTTTAAATTTTCTTAGGGGTATGAGATACAGACTTCCTTCCTTTGATTACTTCCTCACGCGAATGTAAAAGCAAGTGCATCTGCTTTTCGATTTTTTTCAATTTCTAAAAAGACACAAATTTTAATTCTAGCAAGACGCATAGAAAACTCTACTGTAGCCGAAAAAACGTCCTAGAATGAAATCCTCCTACTCAAGAAGGTAGACAGAAGTTATTCGATCGCTACCATATTGTCAGGGCAAAAGAAGAAATATACTTTAAATACATCTGCCGCAAATAAAATGCTAGCATTACTACGATTGTAGTATGAGTGTATGTGTGTTGAGCAAATATTAGCACGGCTCACATTTGACAGCGAAATGCACATTTCATATAAAATTACAAACTACTACTCCATACAAATTCATTCAAGCTGCAGCGCATGCGCAAACACCAATAGCGCCGCCGCCACTCATAACTGGCATACCGTGGAATGTACGCACATACTTTTATATATGTGTGTGTGTGTATGTGCACTTCCATGTTTGTCGGCGGGCGGCGCATGCGCATATGCAATTTCCGATTTACTTTTATTTTGAGGTGTGCTGTCCATGTTGCATGTTGCATGTTGCACATTGCACCTTTCATTGAAATTTAATGCGTTTCGATTGTTGTTGTGTGTCATTGATAGAAAATCCACTCTAGTTTATTACATTATTTTGTGTGTGTTGTCTCGATTTTGGTTTGTGGTGCCATACAAAGGACACAATAAAAAGGAGAAGAAGCAAAGAAAGACCAAGACTAAGCAGAAACCCCTTTAACTATTGATTATTGTGTTGTGCAGAAAATGGGGTTTTTATATGTTTCTATATATGTCATAGTTATGTATGTAGGGATAGACAAACATTGATGTAATTCCCGATTGTATGTAGATGCAAACACCTTTTGCTGAAAATTAATGCGTCTGCAGCAAATTTTGATGACATTGAATTTTGACATTATGCCTTTGATATTTTACACCTGTACCACATTTTGTAGCACGTACTCGTACATGCAGGCACACGCGCGTTTTGCGAATATGGTACCGCATGGGAAACGATAGGGTTGTTGCCGTTGCACAATTTGAATGAGGGTGGTTTTGTGCGTGGAGCAGATGCTCGAGGCCAATAAATCATTACAGTGCAAAAAAAAAAATCAAATTATTTTTAAAGGCACACACACACACAAAGTCTCATACACATATGCATAGGCGAATAAGGTTCAAAAAAAAAATATCAAAGACTTCTTGCGGATGGCAGTTGGAACTGCAAGTAACTTGAATTCAAAATATTAGAAAATTCTAATTGATTCTGGCAACGAACATTTGTGGCCTATAAAAAGTCCCGAAGAAGATTACCTATAATTTTTTACTAACCGCATAGAGGCCATGCAACCTGAACTTTCAACTGATAAAATTAGAGGAACACTTTATGCCGCCTTTATACATTTTTTTTGTTTTTATCAAATTATTTATGTTTATTTCTACCAAATGATGGTGATTTTACTTTGATAGAA
Organism: Anomoia purmunda; assembly: GCA_951828415.1. NCBI lineage: Eukaryota > Metazoa > Arthropoda > Insecta > Diptera > Tephritidae > Anomoia > Anomoia purmunda. The sequence continues at coordinate 38,577,840 of OX639995.1, read as the reverse complement.
GTGAAAAAAAAACAAATTATTTGCACAACCCTTAGCATTAGTATGAATTCATTGAAGAATAAATGCATTTGCTATAAAAAATAGTAGTCAAAATTAGTAAAAATTGTGGTTTAAATTAGTAGTAGTAGCATAGTAAAAATAGTAGTAGTAATTAGTGAAAATGGTAGTAGAAATTAGTAGTAGCAATTGTAAAAATTGTAGTAGTAATTAGTGCAAATAGTAGTAGAAATTAGAAGTAACAATTGTAAAAATAGTAGTAGAAATTAATAAATAGTAGTTGTAATTAGTAGTAGCTTTAGAAAAATTAGTACTATAATTTTTCTAAAATAGCAGTGGTAATCATTAGTAGCATTAGTAAGTAGAAATTAGTAAAAATAGTAGTAGTAATTAATACTTGCAATAGTAAACATAGTAGCAGAAATAAGTAAAAAAGTAGTAGTAATTATTAGCAGCATTAGTAAAAATAATAGTCGAAATTAGTAGTAGTAATAGGCATTAGTAAAAATAGTATTATTATTATTTATTATTATTTATTATTATTTATTATTATTTATTATTCGTTATTCATTTACAATAAGACTTAAAATACTAAAATGCAACCCGCGAAGCAACAATGCTTATCTGCAGGCTTATAATTATTTGACATTAACATTTATTCTTATATATCTATATGTGAAGATTAGTACAATTTTTTGATTTAATTTCAATTTAAATTAATTTTGAATTCTAAATAATTTTAAATGATTTCATACATATTACATAACTTTAATTGTTAATTGTTTAGAAATTTATTACAATAAGCTTTTGATATGATTTTTAATTAAATATTTTCTTTTGGATGTGTTTGGTAGATTCGTTAAATTTATTGGCAGTTCATTAAAAAGTGTTGGGAGCAATACTGAAAGCGAATTTTTGGTATAGTTGTTTAAAAGCTTTTGCACTACTAGCCTATTCTCTAGACATCTTCGTGTTTCATGTTTATGAGCAATCGGTATCTTGAAAGTATTTTCATCGTAAAACTCATTTAGAACCGTTATTTTAAAAATCGACTTAACGTCAAGCACCTTCAATGCCCTATTTAGCTGAAGATTCGGAGTGTATATATTTCTTTTCTTTGCTAGTATTTTTAAAATATAATTTTGGCTTTGTTGTAGTTTCCTACAGTGTATCGAAGAACCCCATCCCGTGATCCCATGTCTTAGATACGACTCTGTTAGTGCTAAATAGGCTTGATACAATACATCATAATTGCTACAATAACTCAGGTGTTTTAAAAAGTAAGATGTAGATCGAAGTTTATTTTGAAGATGAGATTTGTGCGCATTCCACTTAAAGTTTTCGTCAAGTATAATACCGAGATATTTGTACGTATTAACGATGTCTATTTCCTTGGTACAGTCACAGGGTGTCAGGTTTTTATGAAGGCAATCGTAATTATGAAATATAAGTTTTATTTTAGAGCGGTGAATATGCGGTGGTCTTATGTGCATTAATTTCGTCTTTGTTGCATTTATTGCTAGTCCATTATCGTGCGACCATTTGGTTATTAAATCTAATTTTCTTTGCATTATATTTATTGCGGTGTGGAGGTCTCTGTGTGGCACCACAATTGCTGTATCATCGGCGTAAGCAAATACTTCACAGTTATTAAGTGCTTTAAGTAATAGAAATCGGAAAAAATAAAAGTGTTTTTTAGTAGTGGCATAGCAAAAATTGTAGTTGAAACTAGTAAAAATAGCATTATAAATTAGTAGTGATATTTATCAAACAGAAATTAGTAATTAATAAAAAAAATAGTAGTAAAAATTAGTAAATAGTAGTTGCAATTAGTAGTAGCTCTAGAAAAAGTGTTAGTAAAATTTTTTTTTATATAGGAGTAGTAATCAGTAGTAGCATTAATAAGTAGTAGGTGTTAGTGAAAATAGTAGTAGTAATAAGAAATTTCAGTGGTAAAAATAGTAGGAGAAATTAGTAAAAAATAGTAGTAATTATTAGTAGCATTAGTAAAAATAATAGTCGAAATTAGTAAAAATAGTAGTAAAAACTAGTAGTAGAAACTTATCAAACAGTTCTTCAAAGAATTGCTGGTAATCAGGCTTTTTTTGCCATTCACAAACTTATTACAACTGAAGGAATTGAAAGCGTGAAATTCAATTTTAGTATTGTTTTCTTTAAAGTCCCTTGAACGAGAATTTGTACGCACATACATATGTATATCTGGGCCATTAATAATTCCTCTTTTGATTTGAATTTTTGTTTGCTTCGTTATGCCCATCGAGTTTTTTTAAGTTTTTAGTATATAGTTTTTTTTTTCAAGTGCTTGTGACGTTTTTTGGAAGCTCCCTTAGCTTAACCAACTGTCAAATGCAGCGAGATGCAACACAGCTACACGTCTTCATTCACTACATGTTTTCATTCGCTATTTAGTTGAATGGCTATGAATATGTGTGCGCTCTTATATTCTTCCATCACGTACCTGCATAGAATGACTTAAAATGCTATAATATACGTCCTAATACTAATACAGCAAATAATTGTGGGTTTTCGGTGCAATTCGAATGTTACAGTTTAAATTATCCCTCAAAAATCATGAACGAACTAACCAAATTGCAGTCAAGAATTGGCAAATGAACATTTCAGTCAATTCATTAGGACACGCCCTCTTGGATGCACCTACATTTTAGTAGCATTTATTTTATTTCTCCTGTTTTTTACCTTCCTGTTTTGGCAAATCTTCCAAGAATAATTTTCTGCTGCTGCCTGGTAATTGCTCTGTCATTAGAAATGTTGAAGGTGCAAGCGCCTCAATGTGGCCGAAACGTTGGACTCGTGTCGCGCGCTCGCAAACAGCAGAAGCAACGGCAAATATCATTAAAATCGCACTTGGTACGTTGAAGTATTCATTTGACATGCACGGGTGTTAGTATGATTGCAAGTATGTGTGTGTGTGTGTGTGTGCGTGTGTGTGTGTGTCGCAGAGATGGAAAAGTAGATAGAATTGTACCTTTGTACCGACTTTTTTGAATCAAAAGGTACATTCGGTATATTCAGATCAATTTAGCTACAATTCGACGATAGCCAAATAAGTTTCTGGGGTATGCAGTGCCCCTGGTCAACGCTTTTTATTTTTAACTTTTCCTTTTATCACCAAATTTCATAATTCTCTACATATGTTTTCATAAAAATCGCGGGGGTTTTCTGTTCGTTAAGTTCGAGAAGGGCTTCACAGATTTTCTTGAAATTTTGGTTATGGATTGTTTTAGCCAAAATTCTGATAGGTAGATAGTATCTACCAGATACATAGGTTCGATGACAACAAAATTATGAAAAAATTCTGTAATTTTAAATAAAATTAGTCTATATTCCCAACATATATAGGTTTGGTGCCAGGAAAGAAAATCAAAAAATGTAAACCCTATAGATTATAAGTAGTAAGTATATAAGTCACTTTGGTATATAATTAGAGGATTTATCAATAAATTTACTATGGCGCCACCTATCGGCGTTTCCCTAACGAAACACTAAATATGGCACAATGTCGAAACCGGTTTGGCTACCAGTCAAATTTTTCGAGAGAGATAATGAAAATGTGTTCCCAAACATACGATCGGATAAAGTGATCTTTTCATAATATTCACAATGTTTTTCGTGATAAGTTTTTTTGCAATTTTTTTTTATATGGTTAATTCTCTAGACTAATGGTTGGGGTAATAACTGGACACTGCCTTATGAGCACATATAGCAAGAGATTGGGATGCCAAACTTATGATTTCTGCCGAAGTAGCAGGGGCGAAGAGGAAGAGTGTCCCGTCCTGGCCATGACTCAAAACCAAAAGTCTTAAATTGGTACTCTCTAGACTCTAGGCCGATCTGAGCTCGGCAAGTATTCCCGATTTTCTGCACTTCCTAAGACGCACTCGGTGGTTCAGTGTTTAAGGGAAGGAAGGAAGGAAATTCATGGCTTCCACCTGTGGTATCACGACGGGCTTAGTCAGCCTACGGTTGCAGTCGCTCTCCAACAAAGGGCATAAATAGACAAGTTTCGAAAAATTTATACTTCATTTACTAAAATTCAATAACTTTTCATCAAGTTTTTACCGAATTTTTATAAAAATTTTAGGTATGGGGATAATTTACCCATGTAATTTTAGTATTATAATACCAAAGTCTCAAGAGGCTAAACATTTCCGTTGATTTTTGATAATTACGTATGTGAAATTAAGCTTTTACGAACTTTTTTTTTATTAAGCGCCAGCACTAAGAAATATTTAAAACCAACAGCAAGTTGTATAAAATGCTACCGTTATATTAATTAAAATGGTTCGGCCAAAAATTAAAAAAGAAAATCATTAAAAATCAGCCGGAAATTTTAGACACTTAAAACATATATTATTAAAAAACTTATATTAAACTTAGATGGGTAACCTAATTGCATGCCCAGTAGTTTTCTAAAAACTTTGTTAAAAAAAAGTCGAACTTTGGATAAAAGTGCGTTGAATTTTTATATAATCGGTACAAATCTTGAATTTTGAAAATAAAAAATCTTCATAAAAAATATTTGAAAAATTTTAAGAAAATCTTTGTATACTCTTTTGTTCTCTCCATTATACGTCTATGCTGATTTTCTTGAAATTTGGATTATCAATATATACTATATTTATGGAGCAAAAGGACTCATATTTAGAACATAGATATGTTTAGGGTCAGAAAGGGAAATACAAGCTTTTTTATTTGGCGCCATAGTTATCGATAAACTCTATACTTGGTATCTGAAAAGACAATAAAAAAATGTATGCCCTATAGGTGGCGCAGTAGTCGAGTTATTGACAAGTGCTATATTTATGAACGCAAATGACTCATATTAATAACATAGATGGATGTAGTGCCAAAAATGAACACATAAAAGTTTCGGTCCGTAGGGTGGCGCCAAGGTCGAATTACTGATAAGAGTTATAGGCGGAATACATTGTACATAATGCTATGTATATATAGTAGATTCGTTTTTTGCCACTATACCTACATTTTTTTTTGACTATAAGAAATTTTTGTTTATAATTAGAGACTTTATCAATAAGTCCACTAAGGCGCCACCTATCGGCGTTTCCCTTACGGAACAATAAACTTGGCTCAGCGTAGAACCCGTTTTGGCTCCGAACCAAATTTGACGACGGATCAAAGAAATTCTTATACTCTGTCAGAAAAACCAATAACAGAAACCCCAATATCAATTAGGATAGGCTAAAGAAAGATATTTACCAGCCACTGCACTGACACGGAAGGGAGAAAGCATACGTACTAATATCTTTATATTGAAATTGGTTAAATTTTGATAATGCCGCCGGTGCTTTGAAGTCTCCCAAGCATTTTACGTCGGGAAATTAGATTTTTTGGTGGAACTCCTATGAAATCGTTAAAAACAAATTTCAATCGAAAATAGTTACCTTCAGAAATCTACAATAAAAAAGGAATTCCAATGCACATTTAATGGAAAATTATATTAACTATCTTTTCCATAGCCACAAAATATTTCTAACAATATAATCGTTATTATTTTTTTAAATGCAGTATTTTAAAACTTGTTGGTAACATTATTTCGGAAACTTTAAAAATTAAAATTCTAAAAAGTTAATTTTCATCCATAGTTTTGGTAGAGCTCTTATTGATCGACTAATCATCAGCTTACCCTGTTATTCGACTAGCAAATAATCTACTTCGCCCAACCGACTAACCGTTTCCTTTCGAGTTTTCCGACTACACCGTTTCTAACTGTATTTCAGAGGGACGTAGTTGTATTGCAGAAAACCACACATCTGTTTCAGAAAAACTCAAATCTCCTTTGGAAAAGCGAGAATGTATTTCAGAAAAATCAAAAACAGCAGCAAAATAGTGTTTGAAAACAAAGTAAAATTAAGTTACATTCATTACAATCTGCAATAGCAATGGTTTCTCTTGCGTGGTATATTAGGTCTTCCATGTAGTATTAAAGTCTCTCGACCACTCCCGGAGTGCGTTTTTACGTATGCTCTTTTTATAAAAACTACATATCGCACTCTCCTTTTTAAGACAACCGCTAATCGTTTCCATTGACGACCCTCCTCTTTTTCCACCCACTGAACAATTATAGCTACTACCTCGGCACCAGACAACTTCTTTTGATTTACTCCTCTCCTCTGTTACTGGCAGTCTTAATAAATTTCGGTATATTGGGAACATTATACTAAATTAAAAATTGTCATTAAATAACATATTAATTACTCATATATCTCGTTTAACATAAATTCACTTTCAACTTGTTATAGGAATTGCATTTGTTATAATTTAAATATGATTTCATATTGCTAAGTATGCTCACTTAAAATTTTTTGAAATTTTTTAAACATTTCAGTTTATCTGAAATATATATGAGATTTTCTAATATACATTTGAACTTTTCTGAAACAAATTTGACTTTTTCTAAAATATATTTGTAGTTTTCTGAAATATATTTGGACTTTTCTGAAACGAATTTGACTTTTTCTGAAATAAATTTGTGATGTTCTGGAATATATTTGGATTTTTCTGAAATATATTTGTGGTTTTCTAAAATACATTTGGACTTTTCTGAAACACATTTGACTTAATCTAAAATATATTTGTGGTTTTCTGAAATAAATTTGGACATTTTCTGAAACACATTTGACTTTTTCTGAAATAAATTTGGACTTTTCTTAAACATATTTGCCTTTTTCTGAAATAAATTTGTTATGTTCTGGAACACATTTGACTTTTTCTGAAATAGATTTGTGGTTTTCTGAAATACGTTTGGATTTTCTGAAATACATTTGGATTTTCTGAAATACATTAGACCTTTTCTGAAATACATTTCGACTTTTTCTGAAATAGATTTGTCGTTTTCTGAAAATCATATGTTGTCTTTATATAAATATTTGTTTTTTATGTGTTTGAATACCAAAGTTCGTTTTCCGCTACAATTAAGTTTTTAACTCTCATTTTTTTTTTTTTTGAAGAATTTCGATTAGTCGATTTTCAAACTACTTGATCGGCTATCAGCTAGTAATATATAAATTTATTTAATTACTATAATATATATAATAAAAAGGTAAAAAATATACTGTTTAGGTACATTTGGCAGTCGAAAGGTTTATTTCAGTTGTGTCGGAATAGGTACAATTTGCAATTGTGATTTACCATCCCTGGTGTGTTGGCCGCCTACAAGCTTGGCATTTTCTAAGCGTAGCAATGTTGTACAAATTGTAATACCTTTTTGACTACTGGAACTGGTTGACTAAGCTGAATGAACTGACTACAGCTCGTCAGACTTAGCTCGGCTACTCGCCGGCGTTGATCTGATGATGTCTGAGTTGGCTGCCGATAGCTGGGGCTGGGTTTGGTGTGTAGCTAGCATTACTCGGCAATCATTTGTTTGCCACTAAAGTGATTGCCACATCGATCACTTGTCTTTTCATGCCGCAAACAAAAGTAAACCCACTAACAACAATAAACAACAGCTACAATGCTTTTATTATTATGGGGTTTACATGTTGATCGCTTGACGCTTGACGCTTGACCGGATGCCAGTGTTGCTGTCCAATCGTGGCGGCATTCATTTATTTATGGATCCTGCGATATCGTCCGCATACACTTCGACAATTTCCCGTTGATTTTTTTTGTTTGTTATTGATTTTACTTTTATCTCTTATTTTATTTCTCCCGCTCTCGATTATTTAATCTGTGCGTAGAACTTTCAGTTGTTGTTGTTGATGATGATGATGATGATGTATTGATTTTTGATCGCTGCGATTACGCCGCTGACGAAGCGCATGGTCAGAGACAAAAGCAGCAGCACTCGGTGCGCGGTAGCAGCGATTTGTGTAGAGTGGCAAAATAAATTTTGCAACCTTCAAATGTGCGACATTGGCCGATAGTGATCGGAATTTGATGATCATCGGCGTACAACATCTAGTAATTGCATGCAATTTGTTGTAATTGAAAAATGCAAAACAAAAAAAAAAAAAAAAAAAAAAACTTTAGTGTCACCCCGTGGCGTTGCAATTTGCTGCTGTTGCGCATACTTGCTTACTACTTATATAATACAAAACAAAAACAAAAAAAGAAAGTAATTGATCATGAATGCATTCGATGGGCCTCCGATGGGCTATCAGATGTTGATCTGCATTGCAGTTTTCGATAGTTACTTCATATGTAATACTCGTTTGGCTACACATGCTTGGACCTACATACATACTTATATGCAAATTTTAAATCGAAAATTTTTTACCCATTCCTCACGCCTCCTCGACGCTTTCTCCCTTTGCGCCGCGCACCACTGCATTTAGTTGCTTGCGCCTTCAGCGTTCAGCGAGGCGTCACATGTCAACCTCAAGATTATCACTTCAATGGATCAACGCTCATCGGTGGCACGCCGCTAACTTCACTGCTTCCACTTCAATGCTGGCATCCACGTGTGTAATATCTCCTACATATACATATTTGTTTGCATATGTGTATATATGTGTTTGTGTGTGTGTGTCAAAAGTATAACATTCAAACTTTATGTGCCCTTTGCCTGTCGTCACTGCCACACATTTTGCCGCATATCGCAAATGTAATTTATTTAGTTTTTGCCTGTAAGCAGTGCTGGCCATGGATGCTCACTGATATCCAGCTACTAACGGCTACTGTCTGGTTTATCCGCGCGCGCGTATTACTTATAATTACAGTACATTTCAAGATTAATTTGAAGATTAAGCATAATATTTGTAATGAAAGTTGAAACTTAGCAGGCTTTACATTTTATTACTTACCAGTTTTTCGAGTTTTACGAAGTATGGAATGCATTTGTCAAGTTTAAGCGATCGGTGTAAAAATGCAAGCAGCGAAAGCAAAAAAAGGCAACATGATCTCCTTTTAATTTACTAAAGTTTTCGACAACACCCGCACAATAGTTATGGTATTTCGAAGTGGAGTTAAATCAAGTCATATGTTTTAAGTCAACAATAGCACAAGAATGGCACGAGTATACAACGGATAGAAAATAAGTTTAACAGCAAATTGTTGTATTATATTTAAGAACAAAAAACTTAAGTAAAATCTAAAATCAACATACATTTATAATTATACAAATTTTACCCGCTTAGTAATTTTGCATTGCCGCCAAGCAGTGTTGATCTTCCTTTATTCCAATACACTTTTCACAGCGCTTTACAAAGGTTTCTTTGCCGAAATATTATGCATTTTTACCATCACAATATTGCAAAATGTTTTGCCACGCAAGTCGGAGAATAGATAAAAGGGGCAAATCAAGCCTATGTGACGACTTGCCGAGATCAGCGAAATCACTTTCCTTAATGATTGACGTTTTATTGCTTCCTATATGTAGAGGCACTTCTCGTAAAATATTAAAAAGCTTTTGATGTGTGACTGTGATAATAAATTACCAACTGAATAGATCAAGTAGATGCTTAAACTATGAAAATTCGACAAAAAAGATAAATTTTTAAAATACGGTAACAATGGCAACAACATCAGCAACGGTACTTTAATAAAAAATTTCGAAATAATATAACTATTCACCATCTGATGGGCAATGTTTTCTTCTTATCTTATAATTGACATACATTAACGGAATTTGAATCCAATCGGAGCCTAAGTCGCATATTCTGCATATCTCAAATAGACGCCACTAAGCGAGTAATTATTTTTGTTTTCGTAAAACGAATATGAATTTTGATAGATTTTAAAAATAAATATTTTATTGCATAAGGGATATTACGCCTAACTTTTGGTAACATTGCTTTTTTTAATTATAAATTTGATGCTAATTTATTTTAATTTTTTTTTCAGGAACCGTAATGGTTATAATTTTCATTTTGTAGTTTTTGTTTTTTCGATCACATTTGCTAAATATTTTTTTTTTGCGATCAAAAAAGGCCTTTTCCATTTATCTGAAATTCTCCATTTTATTCGATGAATATATTGTGAATTTTATTTTTTCGTAAAATGTCGTTTTAAGCTAAGTCAGAAATTATAATTTTCATTAAAAAAAATCTCCATTTTATTCGATGAATATATTGTGAATTTTATTTTTTCGTAAAATGTCGTTTTAAGCTAAGTCAGAAATTATAATTTTCATTAAAAATATTGTGTTTTTAGTTTTTTCGATCAAGTTTGATCGGGTTTATTTTTTAATTTTGAGTTATTCGATCACATTTGATAAATTTTGGGTTTTATTTTTTCGACCAAAAATAATCGTTATTTTTAGATTTAAAATTCTCCGATTGTGATTTTGATTTTTCAAAAAAGGTAATTTTAGGTAAATCAATCAAGTGTTATTGCAAAAGTCGTGATTTAACCGTTGTTTTGTAGTTTTCATTTTTCGATCACATTTGATCAATATTTTGTAATTTTAATTTTTTTGATGAAGTTTGATTTTTTTGATTTTTAGATTTCCTTCAGATTTCATAAATATTTTGCGATATTAATTTTTCCATCGAACATAATCGCTATTCTGGGAGTTAAATTTCTCCGATCTTATTTTATCGATATTTTGTTTATTTTCTCGGACAAATGTAATTTTAGGTTAAGTCAGAAATAAGATTTTTATCTTCAAATTGAAATGTTTACCAAATCCTGTTTTCTACCGTTGGACAAAACTACAGATCATACACTGGAGTAAAAAAATGTAAAAAATTAAAAGTAAATCGTAATGTATGAAGATATGAACTAGATAAATTTTAGAATTTATTATTTATTGTTTCTGTCGAACCGAAAGCATTTGGTATCTATTTGAAGCGTTTCACTTTCCTCTTATTAGCCAAAGAAGCAACCAAACCTGAGAATTAATATTCTTCCTTACCGTCGTTTAAAAAATCTATAATTTCATGAACTTCCCAGCAAGAAGTCTGTTCTATAACTATCTGTTATGTTAGTGTGAAAATTAACTCAAACAAGTCGTCAGTTTCGCGGATAGTTTTGTGTGAGCACCGTGAATAAAATGACCATTGATTTAGTACACATTTATGAAACTAAATTCACAGAGTTCTGCAATTTTTCTTCTTATCCATGGTACTCAACAGTTAGCAGTGAACTCAAATTTGCTCTGATGTATACGTACGTGCGCTTTTATTCTCATCGTTTGAGGGAATGTGTATGTGTACAATCGATAACTTTCGAAATGGTCAGACATTTTTTTGCTGGCTGGCTTACATCAATAACTAAGTGTTAAAAATCTATTTTCATAATAAATTTTTTTCGCTTTTCAGGAAATTCGCGAACAGACAGTTTTATAGCCCAAGTGCAGGTGGTAAAAAAATATCGTTCACTCTTGATAATTTTGTTGCTCATTTTTTCCATATAACCAACGGTCGAAATTTCCCCACAAAAAAAGCTCGTGTTGATTTCTACACGATTTTCAGCAACTTCAAACTAGGATTTTACTAAAGATATAATATAAAGTTATAAGCTAAAAAAAATATCAACAGATTTTCTTAAAAAATTTCTGATTAAACTTTGAAAATGTTTATGAAAATTTGTTTAATAATTTTTCTTGGTGCCAATTAATTAATTTCCTATTGTTATGCTCTATCAACTTTTCCGTCGGTGATAGCTTAAAAGCAACAAAAATGTTTCTTTTATTCTCCCGTTTCGGCGTTTTTCGCGTCCTCTTCAGGGAGTCTGCACTTTACTGTATATAAAACATAAAAGCACTTAGCACTAAAAATATAACAATATGTTTTTTTTACAGCAATTATTACAATTACATTTAAAAAACAGGGACAAAATCAAAATAAACAAAAATATAACAATCAAAAATTGTTAACTTTTAAAAAAGTTTGCACAAAGTTTGAAACTTGGTGTTTGTTGTAGAATGAACTCTTATTAACTATTTTCTACGCACATTTTTTATATATGTATGTACTTATGATTCCAATATAAAAAATTCAATTTTATCTGTCTACTTGCACATTCAGTAGCTCAGGTGTCACAAATCCTGCCAAACATTTGCGGACTCTACATTTTGGCACACGCTGGGCGACCTCACGCGCTTCTACTTTTTCAAATCATTCATTCTTCATCCGTTTCGCTATTCGAAACTATTTAAATCCCTATACGAAACTAATGCTAACACATACACTCGTGCACACATATATTGTAAATATGTATATAAATTTGAGAGTTCGCAGGTTGCGGAATGTAAATGTGTAGTATCTCTTTTTGTTTTCGTGTTTTTGCAATCGGCTGCTGTTCTCTCACCCATCTTTTGTTGTGCTACTTTAACGCCTCACCGAATTTCTATGATCAAATTAGCACTGCCTGACCGCTTGCATTGTACTGTATTGTGTTGCGAATTATTTTTAGTTTAAAAAATATTTGAATTGTCTTCAGAGGATGACACACACGTTGCAGCGGTTGGCCTGTTTGATTGAAGGCCAGTGATATGATATGAGACGAAGGACGAGCAGTTGTTGCCCACGTGGTTACCTTGAGTTAATGTAAGTCTCTTTGGCACCCTCTTTTGCACTAACAAAATTTTTTCTCAGTTTTTGGTAAATAAAATTGTGGATTGTGGTGGGCAATTTGGGAAATTCAGGTGAGTCCACAAATGGCGGAAGGTTTGCCAAACCACATTAAAGAAAAAATTAAAATGTGCAGAAGAATTAAATAATTAAGATCCAGCACCGAAGGAAATTCAAACCTTAAAGCATGTCGCAAGAACTGTCACAAGTTCAAATGAAAACCAGTCCAATTTTCTGAAGCCTAAGACACATACGCGAGACGTATGACCGTTTAATTTTATTCCTCTACCTCTTCTAGTAAATGGTGAATTTTTAGCTACGTAGGTCTCTGTTAAAAATTTTACGGAAAGGTTTAGATGTGAAGCCTTTCAAAATACAGCAGGTACAAGAATTGAAGCCGAACGACATACCACAATGCCAAATATTTCGTGAATGGGCTCTTGAAATGTTGGCCACATATCCACTTTTTTTTTATCAAAAAATTGAGTTCAGAGCCCAAGCTAATTTCTGGTTAAATGAACAAGCAAAACAGACGTTTTTAAAGAGAAGAGCAGCCAGAAGTTTTGCAAGAGCTATCAATGCATCCAGAAAAATTCACTGTTTGGTTTGGAGTATGGGCTGGCGGAATCATTGGGCCCTGTTTCTTCAAATATGATGGGGATTGCAATGTTACAATGAATGGTTAGCGCTATCGTGGGTTGATAGCAAACTTTTTGTTGCCCACAATAAAGAAGCTTTACTCTTGCATGACATGTGTTTTTAACAAGACGTAGTCACATGCCACACAGTACGCGAAACAATGAACCTATTGAGAGGCGAGTTCCGTGAACAGTTTATTTCACGTTTGGGGTCTGCCATCTGGCCGCCCAGATCGTGGGACTTAACGTTTATAGACCGTTTTTTTGTGGGACTTTGTTAATAGTGACAAGACAGCTTCGATTGATCTACCGGAAGCCATCATTGAAGAATTTATTCATGAGATGCCGGCCGAAATGTTGGAAAGAGTATGCCAAAATGGGACTAAGCAGATGGAGCCTTTGAAATTGCCAATATTTGCTTAAAATAATATTCAAATATTAAATTATATCGACCGTACTATCGATTCAAAGAAAGGTTTCAATAATTATAGGAAAAGCTTTTACTAATAGCGATCGAACTCGGAAGGCAATGGGCAAACCACCGAGTAAATTGTTGCTGTGAAAAAATTTCTCATAAAAATCTTTTGCCGTTCGGAGTCGACGTAAAACTGTAGATCCCGCAATTTGTGTTAGAACATCAAGACGCACACCACAAATTGTAGAAGAAGTGCGGCCACATATCAAATTATATGATGTAAGCGGAAAATTATTATTATTATTAAATGATCTAAATAAAAAACATGTTAATTTTTCGACCTATTTATCAAAGTAATTTATTTATTGGGAAATGATTCAAAAGCGCAATGATAGTAGTTAGAGTATCTCCTTAGCCAACGAAGAAATTCGAAAAAGGAGCATGAACCAAACCTGGTTTGCCTGTATTGTAGAAAGAGTGGCAATTATCAGATTTCAAAATTTTTTTGACACTACTGACTTGATACAAGCAATTAACGTACAATCAACGTGCATAGAAATTTTTGCAGGCCGGTTTTTTACAAAAGCAACACATTAGCTATCATTTCTTGGCCTTGTACCAACCTTCACATCATCCACATCCGTTTTGATTATCCAGGACTTCCACTTTAGAACATTTAGCTAGTTGCGGATCTATCGGAGAAATACATTGGACTTGTTTGAAAGTAATGAGGATGAGTGGATGACTTTGGATTTGGTAGCATTCTATCCATAAGGTGGGAAAACACCAAATTTTTCTTTCTAGTCGCCTTGCTTCTTAACCTGTTTTATTTAGAAATAGTTCCGTGACAAAGTCATTGAGTTTGAGTTCGACTGAAACTTTTTCATTGGGCATATTTTATTTTAATGTTAAATTTTGGGTAGAATTCTACCCACAATTCAACGATGGGGTTAAACCGCAGCAGCGCACGCTACCTTCTGCCAGTTCTCAATAAGGAATCCCGTCAGTTTGTTCACTATAATTTGTTTTTTTTTTTTATAGCTTTTTTCTTTAGCTTATTCCGAACAATTAAAAAATTTAGCATTTGAGTTTAGCAGCACTGTTTTAGAGAGCGCTCGAACTCAGCGCTAGAAATTTCTTCCTATTCGGAGGGTATTCTCGTATTCGTAGATTTATTAGATTAGGCTAAGTAATAGGGCTGAGTATTTCTTTTTTGCGGGGGGAAAAATTCATTGAAATCCCCTTCGCCCTTCACCTAAGCTCCTTTACTTTCATTCCTCTACTACAAAAACAACGATTTAATCCACCTCAAATGTGGTAGCAGTGCGATTTTTCGTTGTAAAATTTGAATGAATTTTCAAGTGGCCAACGCTGTCAGTTCATTCATTGACAGCATTTTCGCGTTGACGTAAAACAACCTCATTTCAATGTCCATCATGGGGCAATGTGGCAGGCGACAGGCAAGGCAAAACGTACTCTCCTCAAGTTGCTGACGTTTAAGATTTGTGCTGCCCATCAGCAGCACATCAGCGGTCGACAACAAACAAACAAATAAACAGCGAGTGAGTAGTTTCTGCAAAAAAAAACATTGACATCCTACGCGAAAACTTGAAATCACAACGGCGTGTAGTAGCAGTGCAGATATTGCAAGCGTTCCCGCTGTGGCTGCTGTGGTTGCCCAGTCACATCATAAATCACAATATTCAGACGACTGTGGTTAGCTTACGTTTACGAATAAAAAAAATGAGAATGAACTTGTTGTTGTAGTTGCGGTTATTTCCATTTAAGTTTGTTGCTTCTTAACGTTTTGCACTTGTCATTGGTTGTAAATTGAAGTAAGCAAAATCGCAATCGTCACTGTCGTTTCGGCTACAACATAATGACATCTGTTGACTTTAAATATCCGCGGATACATGCGCACATATTTATAAGCGTACAGTGTACGACATAACTATATCACAATCACATATTCAAAGTTTTGATTAGTAATTTTTCTGAATTTAATTTTAAATATTTTTTTTTTTGATAAATCAATAAAATTCATTTTTGAGCTCAAAGGTAGTACATATAAGGAATGTATTTGGTAAAAAGTCAGAGCGATAGAAATTATAGCTATTTCGGAGTACACTATATCTCCTCATCAGATTTCTTTCATGACCCCACCGTTCTGTGAACCCACAACCTACGACTTGCTGGGCAAATAATTTCATCTTATTTTCACTACTTCAAAAGTTTGATCTCCAAGCTGTGCTTGAAGTACGTTTCCATTTTTAATAGGAAATTCTATCAGACACCTTGGCATACCAAATGAAATATTTGAAAAATAAATTTTACAAGCTTTATAAAAAGACATGCAATACATTATTATAAATTTCAGCGCTGGCTAAAGCAATTTAACTATTTCATTAAGTTCTTGCACAGAAATTATATTTTGAATTGTGAAAACAATATTATTTCAGACTCGAAAGCTTTTTGGTAATTCATCGAATCAAAAATATCGTATTCGACGGTGCCAAATAATTTATTTCACAATGTTAAATGTGCGAATTCTGCAAATTTATTCGCTGGTTTTTTTTGCTCTAATTTTGAATCCGACTCCACGGCAATCTAGAGCCCCTCTTTTTTATTTTACTTATTAAAAATATTGGTTCATACTTTACGTTTGCTGAATATTTGTTGCATGTTTTTACGATTTGCGTTCCAATCTTTGAGCTTTTCAGAACCCTTAACATCGTGTAGATCTCGATACTTGTTGATTGACCTAAATGCACTTAAAAGCAAAAACTCCATTTTATCGTGCTCATTTGTTATTAGAATCATTACTGCGATTATTTTTTTGTTATTGCACTTTCCTTCTAGGTAAAATGCAGTTTAATATTCCAAACAAGAACCCTCAACAGTTTCAATCCTTCAAAATTGGTTTCTCGAAAACCATGGTATGAATGCTCCTATTTCTTGGGCATGTGCTGAGTTAAATTCGTCTTTTAGTTCTTCAGTTGCTAATTTAACGTGGCCTTATCTTTTATCTTAGTTATCACTATTGTACATTGGCTCAATATAGTCTGTAAGAATTTGTTAATTCAATGACTTTATAAAAAAATAAATAAAAATAAATACGTTGCCAATGGACCACAATCGGAATGTTAACTGCTGCTGCTTTTTACTATTTAATAAAAACAGTATTCCTTTTACAAAAACCAAGGCTTGAATCCTAATTTAAAATTTTTAATTTGCTTGTGATACTGCTACTATAAATTCGCCAATAAATTTTGGGCCAATTCCTGCGCATAGATCTTGGTTCGCTGATCATTTCATCATCAGATGTTGCTGATGCTATGAATTTCATAATTTGCCGTCTAAAATGTGATAGGGTTGATTTTTCATCAAATTTCATTGTTATTATGTGTTCCATTTGGTCATATCCTTAATTTAACGCTATCATCTGGATTATTTATTAGTAGATGGGAGGTTGCCTTGAATTTTTTTTTCAATTTTAGAGCTACCTAGGAATTGTCAGTTTATCTTTTATCGTTAAAAGTATAATTGAGCCAAATGGACATGGTTTTATTGCAGGCCGTTCTACTGTTACGAATCTAGATTTTTTTCGGAATTTTGTGTTTCTGCTTTTAAAGACGGTCTTTAAAGTCTACTTATATTTATACTGACTTTTCGAAAGCCTTTGTTAAGGTATCCCAACCAATATTGCTGCGGTAGACTCCACTCTAGTTTTTTTTTTTTGGCATGGTTGAAGTTCTACCTCACAAATAGGTTCACAATAGGTTTGTAGATATTGAAAATTGGAAATCTAATCCCTTCGTTGCAATATCATGTGTACCCCCTTGTTTATTATCTATTTTATTTATACACGAGATTGGGCTCCTGCTTCGAATATTCCAGATTCTTTTTGTATGCTGATGGCCTTGAATTATTTCGTAAAATAAGTGCCACTTCCGATATTCTTTATCTACAGCGTGATTTAAATAGTTAAATAGTATTTTAAGTTGGTGCGATACTAATAAAATTCCACTGAATTTCAAAAAGTGACCATAGGCCCGTTTCTTCGCACCCGACTAGCAAAACTCGGATAAAATTTCCTTTAAATGCAAAAGCAACCCTGTTAGCCTCTTTCATGTAAGTTGCGAGAACGGAAAACTGCTCTGCCGGCAATTTCTAGGTTTATATAGTTATATATTTACAAATACTATGCAACTAAAAACGAATTAGGTCCTAAACTGAAATTTCTCATATATTTTCGTCGCTCTCATTCACAATAGCACTGTTTTTTAGTTATCCAATACTACATCTCAGGTCGGATACCATTTTATCGAGTTTGCTCAACTCGCATATTTTTCCGAGTTAGTGTTGTTGCTTTACTTGCATTTTGTTATCCTACCTAGTGTTCTTTTGCAATTCGGTTACAAAGAAATGGGACCCATATCTAAATCTTGTTAATGAATTTGTAGACCTTGGTGTTTTGTTTGATTTGAAGTTTTCTTTTGTTAACCTTATTTGTTATGCGCTTCCAAAAGCTAATATCAACTTAGCTTTTGTTCCTAGATATACCAAGAATTTTAATGACCCTTGTACTCGTAAGTCTCTATATAATTCATTGGTCCGATCAAAATTAGGGAAGGTCTCTATTATCTAGAGCCCTATTTATAATTATCATGCCTTTAGGATTGCACGATTTCAAAACGTCTTTGTTCGTTTTGCTCTCTCTTTTCTTAATTTCTCGGATCCGACACCTTCTTACTATTTCCGGTACTAACTTATAAATCTGCTATCTTTGTAAAATAGCAGACGTATTCATTTGCTTTTATTTATTTGTGGCATTTTTGCTTTTGGTTCCATTGACTGTCCAGCTATTCTTGTGCATGTGAATTTCAATGTTCCTCTTACAATCCCATGTTCTCATTTGCCTTTTTACATATCAGCCGTTAAGACTAACTACCTGTTTTTGGCGCCTGTTTTTCGGGGCCTAGCGGAATATAATAAAGTCCCAAAAGATTTAGATATCTCTTCAAATTTATTTGACATAATTTTATTATACATTTATTTATAACATATCATGTTTCTAGTCTATAGTATTGTAAATCATAGATTGAGAGAATATGAATATGCATTCGTTTATATGACGCATGCTCAAACTTTGGTTTTATATGAAAAGCAACCGCACAAAAGTGTCGGTATATTGTAGCTACTTGAAACTTACACTTTATTATATTAAAATTGAATGGGCTATAAACTACATTAATTAAACAATAAAAATCGTGTGCAAAGTTTGCTGAATTTATGCCTACATGTACACAAAGTTTCAAACTTGGATTTGGGTTTTGTTTTAGAACGAACTTTATTTTTATTGAACAAACCTCTTTATTGAGAATATGTTTTAATCATGATTCAATAATGAAAGGTTTGATACATAAACAGCTTTGCTCCTCACTTTTCACATGATGTCTCCTTTAGCTAAATGAGTGTTAATTCTTTGAAAATTTATGTATGAATTTTATCAAATATTTTTAAATAGTAGTAAAATTCATAAAAGAAACCACCAAAGTTTTAATTCGCTGACATTTTTCATGAAAACTGTGACAATTTGAGTAAGTATTTAAGACAAATGTAAATATTTTATATAATGCAAATATGCGATTTTATTTGCAATTCATTAGGTAATTTGTTCATCTAAATCGTGATTGGTATACTGTGTGACAGTTTCCTTGCATCTTAGCCCATTTTTATCTCCACCCGTGTGCGAGCGTGAGTTAGCAAGACCTTTGCTGTTCGCTATCTATTTTATAGGATTTCTTTGCAAAGACCATTGGTCGTTGTGATCGAATCCCTACCCTTTTTCAACTCTACCCCTGTGTCACCGCTTCCTTGCTAAAGTGAGTGGGCATTCGGAATTTCCAGAATTTAAATTAGTATTTAAAAAAAAATCAAATATTTTGTAATCATGTGGAAGACTAAAAACTCGATTTACGCCGTTTTGACTTACGTCGCGATTTTTCGGAACCGACCGAGAACCGAGAACTCTCAACAATTGGGACGTGGGGAGTTTGTGGGAATTTTTATAAGAACAAAGAACTATACCACATGTTTTTTTAATTGTGAACTACAAGAATTTGATTGTACCAAAAATTTCATATATTTACCACTAGATGAAGAAAACTCAATTTTATTTACTTAATAATGATATTTGTTAATTAAAATCAATGATTGCATATCGAAATAGTTTCCAATCAGAAGAACGTATCAAACATTTCGTAGACTACGAAACATATTTGGATTTTATGTTACAAACTTTTTTACAGAAAGGGATTACATTCTTCCCCTTTTTTACTTCCTTGGCAAATGCAACCTTTTGTGCGGGAGAGCTAGAAATTAGCTGTCATTATGTATCAAACCTTTAATAATTGAATCATGTGTTTTAATGTGAAAAAATTTTCATAAAACAAAATGACATCAAACCTAAAACTAGTTGATTCTAAAAACAAAAGTAAATGTATAGCAAGTTGTTATTTGCTACAGTATCACATTGAAATAGATAGATAGCTTTTTCAACAATTTTATTACAAAATACGTAAAATTAAATAAAGAAAAATAAATAGTCAACACTTGTGAAAATATGATTGCGCTATAGTTATGTCGTGCACTGTCGATAATAAAGTTATATTCTGCCGCTGCGTACTGGTACGAGTACCGCGTGGCAACATAGATGCACACACATACACACACAAGCAATTTCAGTGGCAATGAATTGGTGTCCAAGGAAGTTTGGTTTCAAATAGCGATCACAGAATTATATTTATAATCGATTAATGTATAACCTGAATCGATTATTTTCTTGAAATTTTTTAAAATGTTAAATAAAATAAAATTTAACGACATATTGGTGAGAAATGTAAAATTAACTGAATAATAAAAATTTAATATTTAATGAAAATATAACATTTTAAAGTTTAAATGAAAGTTGAAAGCCATTTAAGCATATATAGACTTTTAAATGTTTTCTTAAGAAAATTCTGTACCTCCATTAAAATCTACAAAAAGAAGTGTTTTGAAAGCCTTTTCGTTTTTATTCGATTTCGTCTTTCAGTTGTTTTTGCGCTTTGAAAAACAGTTGTTATGCGGGAACGGATTTTCCATCATATAACAGTATTTTTTCGACACCATTTATAGCCTTGAATGTTAATCTCCATCTACGCAAAAATAAGTAAGTAATTTAAGTAAAGACCAAATGGCATACCTATCATCTTCCGACTGTGAGGTTAGATCTTAGGATTTAAGAGAAATCATCGAACAGCTGTTTGACATTTTTATTTAATTTTGAAAATGTTGCAATATTGTTGAAACAGCTACGAGTAGTTTATCCATTTGCGAAATGTAGTCTATAGAAAATGATTGATTAATTTAATTTAAAAAACAAATTGCATTCGATTAAATTGCAGCGATATAACAGATTTACGCCATCAAATGATTAACCATTGCCATCCCTAGTTCCAACTGTCGTAAATTGTGATGTTTCAATGTCTTCACTGTTACAACTGGCGTTGAATTTTGAGGTTTCATGTGACAACAGAAAAAAAATGAACACTCTTTGATAAGTCAATCATGCCACGTAGTAGATCACTTTAAAATCGTTGAGTATTTTGAATTCACTTTTTTTTTAAATTTCTCTGGTATCTTTTTCCCTGGAAAATTGGTTGGCCCATTTACCTACAATATACTGAATACAGTGATATTTTTACGATTTTCGCAATAGTTTGTATGCCAATTTTATAATACTATAAAAAAAGAACAATTTAAATTAAGTTCCAAAGTTTGTACAAAATTCAGAAAAATTCCAAAAAATTTCAATAAATTTTTTGAGCACGGAGTTTTACAGCTTAATCAATGCGTAAAAAAGGTGGAAACTTTTGATGGCTAAATATATTCTGAGATTTATGACAATATAAGTTTTATATGCACGAAAGTTTTGAATACATATCAAAAAAAAAAAAATGTGTGAGTTGTTTAATAAATTATTAAAAGCTAGCGGCAATATTAAGGGACTTTAAACATTTACTTTACTTAACTAAAATTAAACGAGCTATAAAACTGTAATGGCCATCGTAGCCGAATGTGGAGCGTGGGTGTGATAGACGTGGAGTGTGCCAGCTTCAAATCTCGGCGAGGGCAAGTGACATCATATTAACGGCAAGCTTTTTTTTTTTGAATGTTTGGGGGACGTTTTTTCAAGGCTTAAACGCCTAATTGTTATCATTAGATTTACAGGGTGGCTGATGAATTTTGCTACATTAAGAAACTCAAATAATTTTTTTTTCAGTGTATGGAATTCATTTTTCTTTTATTCATGTTAAAGCTCATTCAATTTTATTAAATATAGCTTTATTAGTTTTAAAAATAATGGAATTTAAATGCCCCCCTGCTCGTTGATGCATGTGCGGCATCTTACCAAAAAGTTGTTCATTACTGCTTGGAGAGTTGAGACAGGAATAGCCGCAATTGTTTCTCGAATGGATTGCCTTAGTTCATTCAAATTTGTTGGTTTTGCTTTGTAGACTTCCTGTTTGCAATAACCCCACAAGAAAAAGTCAGGTGCAGCAAGGCCAGGCGACCTGGGTGGCCAACGGAATGTGGAGTTTCTGGATATCAGCTTATTGGGAAATTTTCGTCGCAATTCTGTCATAACAGGTTGGGCTATGTGAGGAGCTGCACCATCTTGCTGAAACCACACAGAGTTGAAAGAAATTCTCATTCGGCGTAATTCTGGATAGAAAAACTCTCTCAACATGCTCAAGTAACGGTCTCCAGTAACCGTAACGGTGTGACCGTTTTCCTCGAAGAAGTAGGGCCCGGCAACGCAGCGTGATGAAACTGCACACCACACTGTGACACGAAGTGGATGCAATTCCGTCTCATGGAGTATATGTGGGTTGGAAGCACTCCATATTCGACAATTTTGTTTGTTTATGTTGCCGTTTAAATCGAAATGGGCCTCGTCAGACATGAAAAGACAGTTCAACATGTTTCCATCCTCTTCCACCAATTGAAGCATCTTCTGGCAAAATTCCAAGCGAATCGGCAAGTTTGCAGCATTCAGTTTGTTGGCCATTTGAATTTTATATGGGAATAAGTCCAAATCTTTGTGCATAATGACTGTAATGACTGTCTGCTTATACCCATTTGAGCAGATAAGCTTCTTGTCGAAACACGTGGATTGTTTTGTATGGCAGCAGCTACAGCAGCGATTGTTTCCTCCGTTCGAACTGAAGGATTTCGATGGTAAGGTCTTCTGTTGAGTGTCCCATGCTCGGCAAAATTGTTTACAAGTCTCATTATGGTCCATCTGCTCGGAGGATTGCCGCCAAACGTCCGCCTATACTCTCTTTGAACCGAAACTACGGACTCCAGTGCGTGATAGCGGCGGACAATCCAAATTCTTGTTTCAGTGTCCCAGTTATCCATTTTTGTTAAATGTAAAAGTCAATCTGCAAAATAAAAAAAAAAATTAACCAGATTCATTAAATAGAAAAAAAGTTATTTGATTTTTTTTTTGGTAGCGGCTTTCATCAGCCACCCTGTATTAGAAATCTGCTTATTTCAAAAATTTCTAATGTATGGAAAAATTTCCAAATATTGTAAAAATATAATTGTACCCAAAGTTATTTAATCCACTGTGTTTTAAAAATACAGCCAAAACAGACCCATTGTGATACCATGGTTGGTTGGTTGGTTCATTGTAGTGTTGCTTAGAAAAACCCAGACCTAATTACTGATTCTTAATTTTCAAACCATTTCGATTTGTTGATGAATATACTGATGCTTTTCATTGTGCAGCTTGAGACATTCTTGAACCCGCTCGCCAAGAAGAATCCTAGTGCTGTACACTCACAGAGGTGCTGAAGAACTGTCTCTATACTATCCTCGTGATTGCAGTTTCGAAATCAAGTATTTTATGGGATGTCCATCTTGCAAGTTCGCCGCTCGGCCAGTGCCCCATTATTGTGGTTGCAATTTGAATATCTCTTTTCTTGACCTACTGTTCTGGAATTATCATAAGTGGACCAGATTCCGTTCGCAATGTTGCAAGTTGTTTCATCTTGCTTCTGCTATTCGTGAGAACTGGAGGTGCAGTGTTCTCTTAATTATCCATCGCGGACAGCTAATTGGTTCCACCATAAATTCATCATGACAAGCTTTGGCTCTGGCCAATTCGTCGGCTCTCTCGTTACCGCAAATGCTTCTATGTTCCAGCCGCCAAGCTTACAGTCGTTAATCATTTTGGAGTTCGTCATTTGTGAACCCAATGCTAAAAGTGTTAGTTGACTGTCTGAAATTATTTATATATACTTTTTTGTGCCATCGCAGTTTCTTGTATGGCCCCTGGAGGAGGTGCCCTCAATACTTAACACCTTTCAATAGAAGATGCTAGCAAAGACAGGTAACCACAAAGATAGAGAGACATCTAACTCTAGTATTCTCTGAGAATACCACCGCACCTACACTGTACACCGTGTTAGAACTGTCGGTGTAGATGGTCTTGAACGGCTCCTAGGCGACTCTCTTCCTACTCCAGCTCCGTCTTGAAAGAAACTTTAACTTAAAGTTTTGCCTAAAAGCAAGCGATGAATGTCCATAATCAGTTGGTTCTTTTGATTCTAAGAGCTTGTCAAGAGCCTAATTCTTTAAGCCTGATTGCAGAGTTCGCCGTAATTTCCAGAATGTGGAGTTTCATGGTTGATTCAAAATGACATTAAGCTCATTAAGGGGGCACGTTCTAATGACTCCTGTAGCACCTGCACAAGTCGCGCGTTGGAAGCTAACTAATTTGTTGATGCTTTATTGCGTGTACATCGCCGTCCAGCATACTAGTGTACCATAGGTAAGTATTGGCGTTATCAGGTGGCGAGGTCAAGCTTTGATTTTTTTTTATCTTCGCAAAGTTTTGTTGAGGTTAAGTGAGTGCTGGACAGTGTCAGGTAAGGTAACGTGCACTCTCTTCTTCACAGATAGCTACATTACAGAAGTATGACCGACCGTGCGGTTTTGATTTTAAGAGGCCAAGAGACAAGCAACTGTCACTTTTCTCAATAGATATTCACAATCTGTCAGCCAGTTTAAGATAACTTAAAAACGGATAGCGACCCGCCGAACCCAAAGCAGCGTCCCAGATGGATCAGGTTGCCAGATATCGTTTTATCATATTTTTGCCAATGCCGCCTTTTTTATATGCCCTTCGATAAAGGGTATCATGTCTAAAAATGCGTTACCTATAAATAGTTTTGAAAACATCCATATTTTTCATTGGTTTTACTAGGTTTTACAAATTTTGTATTACCAGACGGTTGTCCTATTGGGAATTGTTAAAAGTAGGTTATTTTTAATATCTATTATATACAAAAAATTTTAATTTAATTTTAAATACATATATTAATATTTTTCGGTCTATTTATTTATATCAAACAATACCAACAACAACAATATGTAATAAATGAGCACACCTAACCATACAAATTTCTCTAACAATAATAATAGTTTAAAGAGAATTTGTTATAATCAACCACAACCACACATTCATGTAAAAGCGGCAGATTGGCGTACTTGAAATTTTGTTTGCAAAAAATAGGAAGAAAAAAAAGCAACAACATTATACACAGCTTACTTGGCTCACCTCTTTTAGGCTTTGCCTTAATGAGTAAAAGCTAGGGTAGAGGAGATGTGGTGATCTCCGAAATAGCTATAACTTCTATCACTGTTGTTTTTTCTATAATTATTCCTATTAAAAACTGGCTTTGGGCTCATAAAAATTATTGTTTGATTTAATTTTAAATATTTTTATTTTTTTTATTTTAGTAAACTCAGATTTTGATATGAAGTTATCTAAGTACAATTTAATCTAAGCGAGAGTATTTTTAGCTGTACGGTGCGATGCCCAATCTTCAATGCAACCTCTAAGCCAGCCTCTAATTCTGACCGAGGCCTCGCGAGGAAGTAAGGGAGAAGCCGTATAAAAAAATAGCTTACATAAAATTCTTGTTTTTACAAGGTTGATGGCTCCTTTTATATATAAAAACCAAATAGGAAGTAATATTAGATTGTCTATAACTGCAATACTGATAGGAGAACATCAAGAGCGAAGAAAGGTCGAGAAAAAAGTAAAATCTTTTGGTTTAGCCGAAATTAATTTTTTAACGTCAGTTGCAACTGGAGTGATGCAAAACCCCACTACTTTTGAATACAAGTAAAACAGTATGATACAAAAAAAAATAATCTTTTTTATTCCGAAATCTTTCATTTAACCCTGCTGTTAGGTTAAAAAAACTTACGAATCTTAGGTTAGAGGACCATTTGGTCCATACTGCAGTTTTCACACAAAATAACAATTTAATCTTAGTCTTTATATTTAGTTTGGTTCAATACTTGCTAAATATTATTATTTTATTATTTACTCAACTCTGGTAAAACCCAGCACCAGTGGCCTGCTCTAAAAATGCTTCTAGTTCAGGAGCTCGAAAGCGAGGAATTTGTAGTTGCTGCAAGTCTAAGTCTGATGTAAAATGCTCCATTTGCAGTGCGTTTATTTGCAAAACCAACCGAAAAACATTTTTTTGCTCATCATGTAGTGCCAAAAAATATCGAACAAACTAATAAATACTTATTTTTGGAAAATTAATGTAAAGAAAATCAAAGAAAATATACTATGGACCAAATGGTCCCTTAACCTAAGATTCGTAATTTTCAATTTATCTTAGTCCAGTTTTAAGTCAGAGAATTAAATTTTCGCACATAATATTGTTTTATAAAAAGACCACCTGAGCTGAAAAATTTAGACAGTATATATCACCTTTCCAAAGTTACAAAGAAAACAAAAAAAAAATTGGACCAAATCGTCTTAACCTAACAGCAGGCTTAAATCAATTCCAAATTAAAAGCAAATTCCTTTTATTTAAATACCAGTTTTAATACAAAGTTTTTATTTTTATATTAAACGCAGACATCTTAAACGCCCAGCGTAACAAAAAAAACGCAGTCAAATTTTTTTCGCAATTCAAAGCTTTAATCATCATAACTCCAAAATGCTTAGCATATTTTAATAAATAGGCACACAAATTTGAGTAAAGTATGTTGTGACCACTTTTTGTTTGTTTAGCTTGAAAAAGAAAGCATCCCTTTTTTTTCTTTTGCAGCTTTTGAAATAATGAGTGAAATAAAAATAATCTTGAAAAAATGGAAAAAGAAAACATAGTTTTCGTTAATACCTACACTAGAGTTGTACCAAATGTGACTAAATTTTTGATTTTTCTTTATTTTTTAATAATTTGTTGTACCGTCCTTTGAGTCCTTCACACTCTTGATATTTTTTCTATGATTTTCCATACTTCTTTCGTTGATTTAGGCTTGTTTTTGGGAATTTCAGCCAGCATAATAGCTCAAACATTTTCCGTTGGTCTTAAGGTCCGGGCGATTCCCTGGCCAATCTAGTGACACTATACCCAATTTTTTTTTCAGTTTTGTAATCCAACGTTAAACAATAGATCGAAAAATAGTAATAAGTGGTTGAATGGGTAAAAGTTCATGGTAAAATTTACAGTTCGTGCCAGATGGCATGACGCTGCATCAGCCTGAAAAATTTAACATGGTTCGTTTTCTGTTAAACGCACAAAGCTGGATACAACTCCATTGAGTACAATAGAATCGTACTTTTTTGGCATTTACTATACCCTCTAATATAATAAGGGAGAACGGTTCTAAAATGTATCCCCCCATACCATGGTATAAGGAGAATGCTTTACAGTAGAAAGTATGAAATGTTCCATAAATCGTTCACGTGGTCTACGGCGAACGGTGCGATAGCCATCAGGGACTATCAAGTTAAGTTTGGACTCATCAGAAAATGTGACTCGTCGCTATTTATATTCAGTCCACTTTACCTTACTTTTGACCAATTTGAACCCGCTGTTCTTTAATTTTTGCGGTTAAAAGTGCCACTTTTGCAGGCTACCAAGCCGACATACCCATCTCTTTTGACTGGTACTGAACAGTTCGGATCGAAATAGTACAGCTCTGTTTTTATCTCGGTATCATTTTCGAGACGGTTTTGTAGGTTTATTCTCAAAATCGCCAGGCCTATCCTCGGATTTGCGCATCTTTTCCTGCCTGATCCTTCTCACCTCTCCAGTTCACCGGTTGCATGGTATTTTTTTAAACGACGCACATACACTTTTCATTCAACCAATATAAGAATTACGGCCTTTTGAGCCACAGTATAGCTTGTTTCTTACGCACCTATGGGCTTAACCTGCGAACCGAGTTTTGAAATGCTACTAGAGGACAAAAAAAAGGAAAAAACCCCCCTCATCCCGACTCAATTCAATTTATTAGTATTCGGGAAATAAATAGCCAGTTCACAAAAATGGAATTTCCGCGAAAGACTTGATGAGACTTTTTTGGTTGCCCTGGGTGTATGTGGGTTTGCTATTTGCAAGGCTACTTGTTTTAAATAATTGCTTCGGAACTTTGAAATGAGAGTGTTCAGCAGCTTAACGTCAACACATACGTAGATGTATCATATTTAGAGAACATACAAAGCAATATAGATAGAAAAAATAATTATAAGATAATATTAGCAGTTTTATGAAGTAGCTGCGTGAGCGAACATCCCTGTTATCATTTGAAGGTTACAGTGCATTCATTTGTTGTCGCATGAACCAAAAACTTACCACAATTCTAAATATATACTACAGGGTACACTAAAAATAGTGTGCCAAAGAATGAATAGCAATCGAAATTGCCGCCATTCAGCTGTACAATGTGATCGTTTAAAAAGCGATTTGCAGGCGATAAACGAATTTATTGCCACAGTGGCGACGACAATGGCGGTGACGGTGGCCGTGGCGGTGGCAGCGAACACACAGAGTAATTGACCGACCACCAAAAAAGCAGCGACGCCAAAACCCTTCCTACAACAACAATATTGGTAGATCACTTGGTGGAACAGTTGATATTATTTGCTTGTTGTTCAACTGCAGACCGAATTGGGGGTCACACGGTGGTCCATTGTTATTCACTTCGAACGCCAAATTACGTTGCTCTGTGTGCTGCCGCTTCTCGATGCCCAACCAACAACATGACAAACTTCTACGCCAATTCGCCGTGATATCAGCGCCACCAATACGGCTGCCCATACAACAAGTCGGCGTAGGCCGATCAAGCAATTGAGTCTCATTTTAAGTGTACGAGTAGTTGCAATATCAATTTACTGAAATGCAACATGTTTTGTTTTTGTGCCATGCACACACCTCTTTATTATTGCAGCGTTGAAGTTTTTTTTGATAGCCGCTGTGGGTATAATTTGCTAATTCTGATGTGCAATATATCACGACAATGAAGCCTGAAAACGATATCTCTACAAGGGGGATGGTAGTCGTAGTGCATACTCGCTGGAACAAAGTAGCTGTTTTGTTTTATTAAAATTTTTTTTTGTTTTTTTGTTTTTGTTTTTACTACAATATTATTTGTGTTTATTGGGAAGCTTCGTAGCAGTTTGTTGCGCGTCGGTAGCGCTGTTTAATCTTCAGTGAGCCTCAATGTTAATCGATTATCGGACATTTAAAGACAGCTTAATTTTTTTTCGTTGAGTCTCAGGTAATTTTTTTATTTATTTTTTTTTTATTGCGGATTAAGCTGAGCGTATTTTTATGTGGCATGTTATGTGTTTGCAGGCGGCAATGGTCCTTTCATTGGCCGTGTTTCGTAAATTAGCTCATGTCATGTTTTACGTTCAGCGATCTACTGGATATTGTCAATTAATGCCGAACAACTTAATTTACCTTTGACTTTTTGAATTTATTTCATTATCAAGTTGTAACAATAATTCACCTGAATACAAAGCGAGCGTATTTATTTATTGTATTTTAAAAATAACTAGTGTATTTTCATTGTGTATATTTAATTTGTAATTGGAGCTTTGTAGTGAAAATTGTTTTATGATTTATTTGAGTGGTAAATAAATACTGAACATTTTCGGTTAGTAAAAATTCAAGAAACTAAAGAGTTTTTCATTCGCCGAGTATAAATTTCGGTAAGGATATTACTAAAAACATGCTAAAGATACACAAAGGAGATTTTTGTATACAATTTTCATTAAGTTTTAAATAAGTGATTACGTTTTCCTCGTTGCAGTAGCATAGGGTCATGGGCATGTATTTCCAATCACTTATAGCGTGCTTTGTAGGTATTCATTTTACCATTACAAAATTTTACCAGCGTTTAAAAAAATTATTTTGCTCTTATTTTCCAATAAAACAAAAGACAAAAACTAGCCCAAATATATTGTAAAAAAAGTTCATTTGTTTACTATGTTTGATTTTTGTTCTTAAATAATTAATTAAACTTAATTTTACTTAACTATAGTATACTTGACTTGAAAGTTGAACAAAATGCCACTCATTTCATCTTCCGTAAAAATTTCCGCTAGATACTGCAGTAGATCCAATGGAAAAGTGATACTTTTGTGCGAGCATGAAGTTAGAAAAAAAATTTCTAGAAAACTTCGCGTAACATATTGACATAAGGAAATACTTACAGAATATTTTCACATGTACAAGAAAAAGAAAAAAAATTCAACGCGCAAAAAATATTTGGGCTGCACATTTTGCATTAAATACCCCGTATATAAAACCTATTTAAAAAAATTAGAAATATATACGGCAACTTGAGGCATACAAATTATTCATAGAAAATTGGGACGCAAATGAAACCTTGTGAGTCAAAATCTGTTATTTTTGGGCTGAGCGTTTTCATTTTTTCTTAACCTAATCTTTCAAAACAGATCAAAAATAGCATCAAAAATCTCAAAATTTTGATTTCGTTGTAAAAACGTTTAAAAATTTTATGCAGCTCTTTTAAACTTAAACTGTTTTAAGATTTGAGGTATTATTTTTTTTAATATTTAAAATATTTATTTTTATTTACAGAACCTTAAAAAAAAGTGTAGTTTAAGAAAACTGCGCAATTAAACTAAACCAGTTGATATATATATATATTTTGAATTGTAATGAATTTCCTGTGCTCCACTACTAAACAAATAATTTTTGAATTTTAAAAATCGAGTGTAAATTTATTATTAAAAAACTAATTCACCCTAAGGAGAAAGCAGACTCTAAAGAATCAGCAGACTTGAAAATCTGATGTCGAGTTTTTGGAGAGTGTCGGAGAGCCAATAGTAAGACTTCGGGTATGTGGCGAGCTGTGGTACTCTGGGAATACATAGCTCAAGTCGGACCAATCATCTGGAATTATACTGTAATGGCCTAGAACCATAGTATACATACAGTGAAAGAGAAGGCAATCAAAGTTGTCCTCTGACAAGATTCTCTTATATTTGGCATACCTATAAGAAGAAAAGAGGACACAGTATCGAAGAAGACCAAATCCACTTTATGGAAGATTTTGAGGAAGGATCTTGGTTACAAAATTCAACTCGTGCAAGAATTGATGCCGAACGACCATCAAGCGCGTAGCACGTTCGGTGATTGGGCCCAAAACGGAGAGAAAGGAAAGGAAGTACCAAATTGTCAAAATTCGGCAATGAACTTGGCTATTATTTTTGTGAGCACAACTATGTAGCTTTTGTAAATGAAAGTGGTGTTACTCCATTTTGCGCGTATTGAAATATTAAAAGATTTCAGTTTGATAAGAAATAAATATTTGGGTCAAACCTTGGTAAAGTCGAGAAAGGAAGAAGTCTTATAAGAAGATGTGTTGATCTCGGAAATAGCAGCCATCATTTCTACCATTTTGCAAAATTGTTACTTTTTTGGTAATACCAAAAATAGAATTAAAATTTAAAGTAAAAACCAATCCAGCACTCTTTATAAAGCTTTAATAGCAATGGTATGTTAAATGCAACATTTGATATTTTGTTTCATTTCAGATGTGCACCACTGATTTCAATACAATTCAATCAAATTAAAAGACTTAAGCAGCAAACCTGAGTGTTTTAATAGTTTAAGTTTTGGAATGCATTTTTAATAGATGTCAAAATGGAAAAATTACCAAACATTAGTTGAATTCGTCACCCATACAGAAGTTAGTTTAAACCTAACTGAACAGTCAAAGCGTTCTTGTTTTAAATGAAGAGTTTGATAAGCCTTTTTGTTAGTTAATAATTTTTGTGCACAATACTAGCTTATAGTAATGCATCCAGAACATTTAAAATGTTTATTTTTTAACTAATTTTTAGCGCGCTGGAAAATTTAAAATAAATAAGATATAATAAAAAATGCGTCAACATATATAATTTGGAAAAAGTCATTGAAGTTTTCAGAATGAAGATAATTATAGCAACTGTTTTTATTATATATAACTGAAACAGCTTATTTTGGTATGAACCGAACTCATACCCGTCTTTAGTGTAGAAAATTTTCCACGAGGTTTCCAAGAGATGGCATGAATATCCTTATAAATGTTTTTTTAGACATGTGATTTCCAAGAATAAATAAAACGCAAATATTTAGCCTTATTACAAAGCATTTCGCTTAATTACAAAGATAAGGGCTTGCTATTATGTTTTCAAAATGATTGCGGGCAAGTGTCCGCCGAGGCTGGCTCGAAAAAACTCCAGCCGAGAGGTCTAAGCCGAGAGGTCTAAGGACTCACTCGTCTCTGACTTATCTGCTTAGCCAAGCGACTTCACATAACTCCACAAAAAATAGTCCAGCGGTGTTAATTCGCACGATCTTATAGGCCACGACACAAGCCCCATGAATTTGTTGTTTCTTTGGCCGTATGGCATGTAGCGCCGTCTTGTTGGAACCAAAGGTCGCCCACATCAACATCCTCCAATTCAGATACGAACAAGTCATTAATGTTTCGAGAAATATGGACCGATGATTCGCTTTGCCCGTAGAGCAGCCCAAACAGGGATCTCTGAGGACGCGCATTAACCACTAGAGTAAAAGTGGTGCGAAAACGGGTCGTGGTTGCTCGAATTACCGTCTCTGCTGTACAAATAATGTCGACCGGATATTATTTTGGTAATAAATTTACACGTTTTACAAACGTTGATTCAGGAGTGAGTATATTCATTATAAAATGGCAAACCAAACTGAGTGAGTATAAATCAAGTAACAGCTGTGAAAAAGATCAACTTTAAAAAAGTGTTGCCTCATTGAAAAGCACAAGTCTAAAAAAAACTACCTTTATTTATAATTTTTTTCTACATAAATAAATTTTGTTTTATCATATTTTACTTTATTCTACTTGCGAAAATATAAATAGTAATTTTAGATTGAATATTTGTATGCTAACAATGTATTTTTTAAAAAAATAGTGAATAATGTTTACTTGTTCCTTTTGATTTTCACCTAACAGCCTCTCGTCGCTTGCCAAGCTCTCTACTCTTGCCACACCGTGTGACAATTGAGTTCTGCTTCAAATTCCATGTCAAGACACTGCAGTAAGAGACATTAAACTTTTTATTAAAATAATGAGAATTTCCCACAAATCTTTCTTACCTTAAGAACTTTTTAAGTAGGCTGTACATGGGGATCAATCTAAGCATTAGCATATAACTACCTAATTGACAGCTTCTGATGTTAAATGTGAAATGTCAATCCACTCGGCCACACTTTTTAATCAGTATTTAAGTAAATTAATTAAATTATTTGCATAAAACTTACAACACTTACATGCATAACAGAAAAATACGTATAATACGTAATTTCGAAAAATAAAAAAAAATCAATTAAAATTAAATGAAAAAAAAAAATTCAACTCAAAAAGCATGCCGACGTGCCGCCGTGCCGCCACGAGCAGTCATGCAATCTCTGCGCAAATGAGTAGGCAAATGAAGAAAGTGAAGAATGAGTAGTGAAATCGAAAAGTGATGCGCGTGTCCGAACGTGATAGTCGTGTGTCAGATGATGGTGTTGCTGTAGAGATCAACTCTTCAATGACACCACAAACACTTTTAAGTTTGTTGGTAGTAAGCCGACCGAAAAACCCAAAAAATTAATTCGCATAATGCAAGTAAGTAAATATGTAGAGCAGACATTGACAAGTGCGGCTGAAAGTGACAGACCAGAGCCGATGGGCCAGTGGCTGCGGCAACTGGTATGTGCAACATCGTATCATATTCACATTTGGTAGCGCCAATTACGACACTTAACATCACGTTTTTGGCCCGAAGTGTGGCGCGTTCAAAAATTGAAAGCAGTTGCACTGCGTGTGGAGTTGTCATTTTTTTTTGGTTTGTTTTTGCTTTCCTGTAAATTAAGCGATGAGTGGGATCAGTATCAGTAACAGCAACACCCGCAAGTGTTGACGTAGCTGGGGCGCGCAAACAGACAGGTAGCAAAAAAAAAGAAAAAACCAAAAAAAAAACTGCTGACAGTTGCAACATAATTGCGGGGTACAGCAACAGGTTGTGAGGATTTGTTTTGTATTCAATTTTTTTGTAATTTTTCGCTTTCTGAATTTTTTTTTTTTTTTTGCAGGCTCAGAATGTATTGATCGAAGTGACGGATTTACGTAATTGCCAACGCCCACCATGATTTTTGCTTTGCGCGTTGCATTTTAAGTTACCGCCGAAGGTGTTAAAGCTTTCGATACGGCTGTCGACACTCTCGAAATACCTGCGGTAAAGAAAAAAGTGATTAAATGATTATATAGTGAGCTATACAAATAGAAAGAAATAAAATTTAATATCATAATAGCTTGTGGCTTTTGGGGACACTCGCAGGCAAGATTATTTTGAGTGAACACATTTTTTGAAACACTTTTGATAGCGCTAGTTAAGTATTTTCCAGACATCATTTTCATATTTCTTCATTTTTTTCCTCAAGAATGCAATTAAATATGTTCACATTTTTTTTTTATCATCAGAGTAAACTTTTTTGTATTTATTTATTTTATTTTAAAAATCATAATTAACAGTTATTTTTGATTTTGGTTTTAAAAGTCATAAATAAACGTTATTTACTATATTAATTTTTTAAATGAAAACAACAGTTATTTACAGCTATTATTTTTTAAGCCATACTTATGTATATAAGTCGAGTTATTTTTCGGAGAAAAGAATTTAAATAATAAATAATTTTTTTGGTTCCCAACAACTTATTTACTGCGAAAAATTAAAATGACTTATAAGTAGGTATGACTTAAAAAATAAAAAACAAAAAAAAACTGCTATTTGCAATTTTTAAAATAAAACTCAAAGAAAAAGTTGTTACTTTAGAGTTATAAAAAAAAAATATTTGAAATTTTAATGCTCGGTGAAACACGAAATCTATTGGTATTTAACTGGTTGTAGAACATTTATTTCACAGCAAATTTTTGGATTACAGTTTTAGAAATAACTGTTATTCAAACAGTTAAAAGATTTATAGTTAAAGTTATAACTAAATAAATAGGTTAAATCAGATATAATCAGATACGACAGGGTAGATCTGAATGAAATTTGCCACATGTATAGTCCGTTAAATGAGTTACCAAAGCAGCAATTTTTTTTAAAGGGAGTTGCCACCTGCTTAAAAGTCAAATTCAATTAATTTAATGAATGACATAAAATACTGCAGTATAAATGTCAAATAAAATAGGCTTAGTAAAGCTTCATTTCGCAAAAAAAGAAAGAAGGTTGCCGCCTGTTTAAATGTTAATTAAGTTAACATACAAAATTAATGATATTTTAGGAAATTAGTGCCATACTGAAAAATAGAAAAAATAATAATTTCAAAAAATGTTTTGGGAGAGTTGCCACCTATTTGGAAATTATTTAAAATGATAATAACTAAAATCATGGATTGAAAAATGGGTCTCAAACAAAAAAATTAAGAAAGTTTACTTTCGAAAATATTTTTGGAGAGGGTTGCCACCTGCTTGAAAAAGTAAATTAAATTAAATTAATAAGTTAACGAAAGTATCACGTAATGACATTCAAAAGAAGTAGGCTTAAAAAATCTTAATTATGAAAATACAATTAAGGAGTGTTGCCACATATTTAAAAATATTAATTAAATGCTATTTGTAAGCTTAAGCTTCCGGTAATATTGCATTATTACTCTGAAACGAAAGCTTACACGAACACATGTTTGATGAGGGTTGCCACCCTTTAAAGAGTAGTATAAATCTTAATTTCCAAAATGTTTTGAAAAAAAGATGTCATTACCAGTGCTAATAGCAAATGTATTAAAGCTCAATTTATTTGAAATATCAGTTGAATTTCATAATATAAATGTCAAGCTTAAAAATTATGAGAACGCTAAATAGCAAAATTTTTTTTAGCAAGCATAATAACGTGAATTGAAATTTGCAACTTGTGTGAAGGACTTTGAACAAGGTTTTATTTTGCAACTAAATTGGAGAGGGTTGCCACTTAAAAAAGTATATAAAATTAGATTACTAAGTTAACGAAAATATACGGCTTGTCAATCAAATGAAGTAGGTATCAAAGTTAAAAATAAATTATTATTACAATTGATGAAATTATTTAATTATTTAATTTTTATTTAATAACTTTTCTAATACATTCGAATTTCTAACGGTAAGCTGAACGCCATGCGAACGAAGCGGCTAGTAAACTATAAATGGGCAAGCCTCCAAAATCGAAATTGTCGAATTTCAAGGCTTAATTGAAAGTCAAATATTTTGTTGCTATAATATTGCTATTGTGGCGACACACAGCGTTTTGAAGGAGCCACTACGCCAATGATCGTTTACTTTCATTAAAGTTATCGACAATTAACTTCGAAGCGCCGATATATTCAATGACCTCAAGGTTACGCAAAAACCGCACTCATAAATTATTGAATGCAAAAATAAAAAAAATGAAAAGGTTTTGTTGACTGCAAAATCGTCGGAGGAACTTCTTCAGACGTCTAAATATTCAAATATGAACTGCATGCTATTGTGTAAATTTAATTATTTAAATATATGTTGCCAAAATTCGAGGTGATAATTAACGCCGATAATCACAAGTTAAACGAAATGTAAATGTCAAACTGCGTTTAATGTAATAATTAAAAGAACACCATTTTCGCATATATGTATTACATTTATTCGTAAACTGTTTCGCACTATTTATTCGTATCGATGTGCTGTTTCATTACTCATTGGCACACTGCCACCGAAAATTTATTAAAATCCAATTAACTTTTATGTTGTACGACGCAAATGTGATCAGTTAAATTGTGTTCATTACAGTTAACCACATATGGTGATAGCATCGCCGCCAACTTCAGCAATGATTGGTACACAATCTCCTCGTACAGCTAGCGGCCACTGTTGGATTCACACGTGCTCGCAATCCGCTGCTGCTGTAGTGCGGATTAATGTGGATAATCTAAATGGTTTAACGCCGCCATAAGCCATACGCGTAACGCCCGCCTCCTTGTTGTCGTTTAAGATCAGTATAGTGCTTGTTGTTGTTGTTGTCGTTTTTGTTTACAACGGCCTTCTTATCCATCGCTGTACTGTAGTTTCGCAACGCATAACTCTGTTGTATATTTTAATTAAAATGAAATTTTGTGCACAAAGCGACGCTATCGGCCAGTGTTGCCACTTTGTTGAAATCCATGTTTTTTCGCAATTATTTTTTTATTATTTGTATTTTTGCTTTTTTTGTTTTTTTTTTTTGCTTTTTATCACTCCCATTTGCTCATTTAAGCACACCGCCAATGTACACATCCACATATTTTTTCACCATTTGCGTAACCTGCCACAAGTCGCATCGCCTCAAATGATCAATGAATGCGCTCAGCTGGAGCACTCGACGGCATTGCGGTGCACTCTGATCTTGATTGTAAGGCGCAGCGAGTTAAGCTTTTTCATTATGCGCTTGTACTAAGCGCTAAGTAACAATTGCATTTCAATGCAAGCAAATCGTGTTGTTATTTTTATTTGCGTTACTTGCTTTTCTCAACTCTGTTGACTGCGTTACTTCTGTTGCCTCCGTTGCTGCTGTTGCTGTTGCAAATTACGCTTGTAATAACTTGTTGCTTTCAATTGTTGCATATTTGTCTGTTAAGTGGTAGCAGTGTCATTGCAGTTAATTTTTATGTCACTACTGTTGTTGTTATTGCCTTTTCAACACTAGATATACGACATAATCTATAGCTTTAATCAGTTCACAGCTGTATAGTAAAATTTTCCGCTAAGAAAACTTTTGGTTAGTTATTAGCTCTCTTCGTGTGACAGTTATTTATGTGGCTAGTTAACCTAAATCATAGAAATTGATAGCGACATTCTTGAAACGATTTTAATCAGCACGCGGTAGTTTTCGTACGAGTATGCACTACAATTTGTTCAAATCTATTGGCGCGTTGCATCTAAATGTTAGTGCAATGGATTTTTTTATACCCCACCGCAGTCGTTCATGAAGGGTCAATATAATGAAAGAAAATTGAATGAAATCGATATGTGTCGTATATTGGCACTTAATTTAATTTTCAGCGCTGGGCACTTTGAGGTAGTTTGAATTATGAGAAGGTCAAAGAATTGTAAATTTTTCGCAAAAAAGTGAAAACCCACACAAAGAACAAAAATGTCCCCGACCCAAAAAAATCCTCGTACACATATTTTCAAAATTTTTTTTCTTTGAAATGAAAATGCACTAAATAGTTGCCAAAATTGTAGAGGAATGGTTCCTTGAGCACAAATACTTCGTACGATCCATAGTACCAGAATCGCGATGATGCTTTGAACTTTTTTTCAGCGCAATACAAATTGACCCACCCTAATGTATGTACTATGTAGGTCCATTAGTATCTACATGCATACATATGTAGCTTGGGTCAATTTGGCCAATAGTTCAGGACCATTTAAGTGCTACACCATTTCGGCACTACTTTTGGACTAGATATTTCGGAATCTTTGCAAGACCGTTCCGTAGTTCAGGACTGGTTCACCACTACAACTGCTAGATACTCCTACTACTACATCTACTACTACTACTACTACCCCTACTAGTTACTATCACTACAGGTCCAAATTACTACTACTCCTACTACTACTACTAAAATTACTTATTACTACTACTATCACTAGGACAACAACGGCTACTATTTCTACCAACGCTCGTTCTTGTTAGTACTACTATTTTATATTATGCTGCTACAAGTTACTAATACATTTTTAATAAATCTCTACTACTATTGTTACTAATTTTTACTATGTTTTTACTAATTTCGACTACTATTTTTACTAAATACTGGTATAAGTTTTACTATTGCTACTTTTTTTTTTTTTTTCTGCTACTATTTTTACTACTTTCTCCTACTATTTTTACTAATGCTACACTTGTTACTACTACTTGTTTTACTATTCTCGACAACTTTTTTTTAGTAGTTTCTACTACTATTTTCACCAATGTTACATATTACTTCTACTATTTTTCTCAATGCTAATTACTACTATTTTTTTACTAATTTCGACTACCATTTTTACTAATGCTACACTTATTACTACTATTTGTTTTACTAATCTCTATTACTTTTTTTTACTATTTTCTGCTACTATTTTTACCAATGCTACTAATTACTTCTACTATTTTTCTTAATGCTACTACTAATTACTACTATTTTTTTTACTCATTTCAACTACTATTTTTTCTTAATACTGCTACTATTTCCACTCACACTAAAATTAAAAAAAAAAAGTTAAAGGTATGTCTTATAAAATTCTCCACCATATTTAATTCCATATCTCCTTGTAGAGTCGGCACATGTCGCTCGCGCACTTAGGTGGACTTTCAAAAGTCTGGCTTTCATCCCAGCCCAAAATAGCTCAATTGGTCTCAACTCTGGCACATTAGAAGGATTCACGTTTTTCCTTACATAATGCGCATTGGTTTCTTCGAACCGCTTTTTTTTTTGACATTAGCGTAATATGCTAGAGCCAAATCCGGCCAAAAATATTGTGATGACATAGGAAGACAGGAGATGTTGTTGAAGACACTCCTTCATGTAAATTTCAGAGTTGACGGTTGCCATAGTGAAAAACGGCGTAGATTTTTGACCACATTCACAAATGGCTTGCCAAATTAGAACTTTTCTATCTGCATGGTTTTTTCCCGATTCAGAAATGTTTTTTACATACCGCAAGTAGTAAAATTGGTTGTCCGGCAATATCTGCAAGCCCATTTTCAAATAAGTTTCGTGTCCATAACCGCACATACATCTTTATTTGCCAGTTGTGTTTCATACAAATTACGCGCTTCTTTCGCTTTCGCTTCGTTTTATAACTGTTTTCTTTTTATAAGTTTTTATACCCTTTCCCTTCTTAATTCGAGTTTTGAAGAGCATCTACTTTCAACTTAACCTAACCTTACCCAGCCATGGTCTCGAGGGAGAGACTTGGCTTTGTTAGTTGCCTACTCATTCTCGATAAAGAGGCAAATAGTATAGGTCTTGACGTATTTTAGTTTACATTCAGAAAAAAAATTGAAAAAAAACAGTCGTCAAAAGAAAACTAAAGAAGGAACGAAATGGAATATTTACTACTTTTGTAGATCACATATTTAATTTTATGTATGTTTTTATTAACTTTGTTGAAATCTTACAATTCTTTTATTTTTATTTCAGTGTAAATATGCATACAAAATAAAAAATAAAATAATACGCCGATATTCAAAATATTTTTTAACTGTAGCTTTTTAAAATTAAATACATATTTACTTTATTTTCGTGGTAACCTTTGTATGTATTTATTTATTTTTTTCTTCATTTCAGTTGTTTAATTCCAAATGTGTATTACTAATCTATAAGTAAATACAAATCAGTTAATCAAAAGACTTAAGCAGCGAACCTGATTGTTTTATACAAATACTAGTCCTAGGCCTCTAGTTTAAGTTTTGGAATAAGCAAATTGTTATAAAAAATTTAAAAATTCACCTGTTAGATAGATTGCAAAATTTGCATTTTAAGGTTTAAGCGCGATGAAAAAATTTAAAATAAATCAGTTTTTCATTTCAATAAAAACTAAAGTCAAAACTAAATGAAGTTTCATGTTTTGGAATTTTTCGATTGTGAAATCTACTTAACAAGTTCCAAAACCTAACCGTTCGTATGAAACACTCAGGTTCGCTGCTTAAGTCTTTTGAATTGATTAGCATAAATTTAGGTTAGTGGTTCACATCAACTGAAATGAGAAAAAATATGCAGCAATATCTGATTTTTATAATTCTTGTAGCGAAATCCATAAATTTATCGATAAACTATTTTATTCGCCCTTGGGAAATTCCTTGAACATCACAAGCATTTCAATTTAACATGCCATTGAAAATAAGACCTTACAATTTTTACTTTAAATTTCAATTCCAATTTTGATTCGAAATCGCAGATGTGTCTGTCCTGAAGCAAAGCACTATTACATTTTTCAATATATTCTCCATTTATTTGTACACATATATCTCGGTGCTTGACTAACATTTCCATATTCTCAAAAAATAGTCAAATTAATCAAAAACAGCTACATTCCCATTAGCGTTTGTCCTCAAGTCGAATTTCTATTTGCATACACAATAAATAAAAGTCGGTTGAATATCAAAATCTATAAGTAAGATTTCTTCGGAATTGAAGAATATTTTTTTTTGTTTTTGTTACCATTAGAAAAATCACTTGTTTTGGCACCAGTGTGATAATAATTGAATCACAAAACTAATTTCCTTTGGCTTTCACAGAGAGATGCTCACTGAAAACAGTTGGAATGCATTGGGAAGAATTCATTCAAAATAAATGTGCAAATTTTACCTTATTGAGAGTAAACAAATTTTCACAGGGTTAGCTTTGCACAGTCGTTAAATGCTAGCCCAGCAATCCCGTGTACCAGGATTCTAGCCATGGTAAACTCTAGAAAGAAATAACCGTGCTGAGGGAATGTGGTGATCTCTGAAAAATCAGCTATCAACTCTACCACTTTCAAAAATTGTTACTGCTTCATCATATTCCCTAAAAACTAGCCTCGAGCTCAATTAAATCCCACATTTTCTAAAGTAATGCCAAAAATACTAAAATAACACTTAGTTTTATTTTGTGATTTTTACTTTTTCGATAAAAAATAATCGTTATTCTTGGATTTAAAATTTTTTACATAGATTATAATCGATATTTACTGACTTTTATTTTTTCGACTATAAAACCTAAATCGCATTGCTGGTGTTGTTGCTATAATTGTTATAGTGGACAAATTTGTTGTGTTTTATTAAGCTTGAAAAAATTTAAGTCCAAGAATGACGGCTATTGTTGATCGATAAAAAAAAGTCACAAAATATCGATACAAGTTGATCGATAAAAAAAATGTAAAAATAACAATCAAGCTGTATAAAAATCACTGGGTGTAGATTAAATTTGATCAAAGAAATTACAATTGAATTATAATGATTATATCATGATTGTTTTATTAAAATTATAGCCAATACCGTCCTGGTTTTGACATCTACCTTAGACTAACGTTATTTATATTCGCCCCCAAATGTTCGTATATGATTCTAAATACCCACTTTCGGCATTGTCTCATCAATAAGTTTGCTGATGTCATCCTCATTGGCCTCAGGTGATCGCTCTGAGTACGTTTTATCGCCAATTGGGTTTCTTCCAAACAAATTATATCACTCTAAACGCAATACGAAAGTCCATTTTTGTTACAAATTTAATTACAGTCTGAATTTATTGTATTATTTGTGGTAATTTTATGTCACCGAAGCTTTATGTCTTCGCCATTCTATATTGACCTGTGTACAATTTTATCCCAAAATATGACAACTGAATGCTTGAACCAAAAAAACAAAAGTCAAGATAAATAGTATTGCCAAATCATAAAAAACAAATATCATAAACAGAGATCACGCAATTACATCTACGGAATCCCAACAATACCCATAAGGGATATACAGCTACTAGATAAGGAAAAAGGTCAATACGCAATTACACTCGGAGTTTGAAAGCTTATATTTAGAGGCAGAAATTGTTGCACGTGGCGCATCCT
The DNA here is from genome assembly GCA_951828415.1 of Anomoia purmunda. Taxonomy (NCBI): domain Eukaryota; kingdom Metazoa; phylum Arthropoda; class Insecta; order Diptera; family Tephritidae; genus Anomoia; species Anomoia purmunda. Next base: position 38,535,289 of record OX639995.1, on the reverse strand, counting down.
AATCTTATTTACTTCAAAACGATGTTATTTTTTACTCATTTCGAAACTGTTAGTTATAGTTCAAAAAATAATCTGGAGTTCTATTAAATTATTGTTCGCCCTAAAAAAACACTTCACTTTTCACAAAATTAAAACTTTAAGTAGTGGATTTTTTGCTTTCGAAACCTAAGAATAAAATGATACACTTTATATTTTCAACGTTAAAGTGCTCTATATAATTGAGTAGTAAATAAAAAAGTTATGAGAAAAGTCACAGACATAACCATTAAAGGAAAAAATTGTACAGTTAGTTATTATAGTAAGCCACAAATTTTTCAAGTACTCTATAATTATTATTCATAGACTTATATTGTAAAAGTCTTCCAAAAATAATTATCACCGAGATATATCTTTTTAAGCGTCAAAGACTTTTATTTTGAGATTTATACAATAAAAGTATTTTCATAATGATTTGTTTAGTCTTAAAGGGCGGGGCTTTCTTAGAACCATTTCTGGATTAATTCATGATAGATTCGGGACTACTCCGAAATAGTCTCGGATTCTGTTCGTGATCACTTCTGGACTAGCCCGGTACTATTTTGTGTTCCGAAATAGTTCTGTCTTTAAGACTTAAAAAAAGTGGTCTAAGTCAAAATTGTTATCCAAAGACTTTTATGCTAATAATATAAATCTTAAAATAAAAGTCTCTGAAAGACGTAAAAAAATTTATCACGCAGATAATTATTCTGAAAACACTTTTATAATATGAGTCTGAACATAATAGTTATTGTTTGTGTACAAAAAGTGTTATCACTCATAATAAATATGAAAAGCTGTTTATAATAATAATTTCAAAATAATAAATAATAAATATCGAGCACTTAAAAAGGTTGTCTAACTCATAATTGTTATGAAAGGAATTGTATAATTCTTATCAAGATTAGGATGATTTTTTTAACTCAACGGTCAAGAAATTATTATTCTGCATATCTGAAAAATATCAATTTCACCTTCAATCACTTTCTAGGACTTGCCAAAGACGAAAATCCTTTGAACGTAAGCTTTTAAACTAGGGGGAAGTAATTGGATGAGTTCGTGATATATTCGGAACCACTCCGAAATAAATTCGGGCTAGTTCGTGATCACTTTTGGGCTAGCTCGGTACTATTTTGGCTTCCCAAATAGTTCTGTCTTTTAAAACTTAAAAAGAAATGATTTTAGTCAAAATTTTTGTGCAAAGACTTTTATAGTTATAATATAAATCTCAAAATAAAAGTCCTTGAAAGAAGTAAAAAAAATGTATTATAATATTGGTCTCAATAAAGTAGCTATTTTAGGTTTTAAAAAAAGTGTTTCACTCATAACTACATATATAATAAAAGTTTCAAAACAGTAAATATCGAAAATTTAAAAAAAGTTGTCTGACTCATAATTTTTATCGAATTACTTGTATAATTCTCATCAATATTAGGATTTTTTTTTTTAACTCAACGGTCAAACAATTATTATTCTAGATCTTTAAAAAAAATCAATTTTGGTACGCCAAAGACGAAAATCTTCTGAGAGTAAACTTTCAAACCAGGGAGTGGTAAGTGCAGATAATTATTTCTTATATATTTTTACGTAGTTACTACATTCCATTAAGCATTGCTGTGAATACAAAAGCTTCGTACCACTCAATTTGCGTAGCTATTTTTAGAGCAAGGAAATTCCACTTTGTGTACAACAAACTTCCGTATACGGTTTAGAAATGTGTCTGCATTACATTCATCACTTGAAATATTTTGTTAGTACAATCTAAAATCGACTTTAAATTGAAAGCACTTCGCATGTTTACAAAACATTTACGTTATTTTTATAACCACATAAAATTTATAAAATAATCGCTTAGCGAATGATTTCGTTTTCAACGCTTTTTGCTACTATTTCACGCATTACTTGAGCAAAGCAAAAATAACGCACCCAATTGCTCAACATCCAATTCCAATTACACTATCACGCTGATAATGATCAACAATGTCGCGCATTGATCGGCGCTAATCATTCTGATCATTACCCACTTGAATTGGTTAGTAATAACAACAACAACAAGTTGAATATGCAATGAAATTCGTGCGTCCTTGTTGCTTTGTTGCTTTCAACTACTTGATTTGTTTTTTTTTTTTTGATGGCCATTTATTGTCGGCGACTAGAAATTACCGATCATCATACCTGTGTCGGCGCAGCTAATTTGTTGTCATTAAACGGTCAATGCGCGTCCTAGCGTTTCAATGGCGGCATGAAAATAGCAAGCGAAATAGTCAAGTGTTCTACGCGCTATTATAGAGTCGCCCGCCGCCTCACCTCTCCGCCTCTCATACACCTTTCCACCGTTGCTATTTCACTCCATCACGAGGCTAATTGTTTGTAATTACATAGGGCGCATAATGGCAGTCGCTGCTGCCGGCCGATAAGCAATGGCTATAAATGACACATCATTTTCATTGATGAAAAGTAACTATGTATATGAAATTGGCGAATGTCTAGCTGAATAAGCTGGCATAGCATATATTTCAAATAAGTGAGCAAGATATTTAGTGCAACATCAGTGAGTGCCGCTTTGGCAACAGCAGCAGCAGCAGCAGCAGCAGCCGTGGCATGGCGTAGCATCCCCATTACAGAAGCGATGCTGAGCTGTGCAACTGAGCGCAACTCTCAATGGCATTTAACTGATTAACGCGCGCGCGCACGCAGCTTGTGCCGGCAATATACATATGTACATATGTATGTAAAGCGAAGCCGATGATGAGCTTACAAATGTAAAGTTCACATTTTATATATAACTGCGCATGTGCAACAACATGCGATATGCCGCAAATATTTACTTCACTTGCATCAAGGGTGTAATGAGCTTTCGGCATGCAAGCGAATCAACTCGGAATAACTGCAAAACTATTTTCATGTAGTACAGAAATAAAAATTTACAAAATCAAAAAATCAAAAAAAAAAAAATTGAAAACAAAAGCTATGTAGATCGTTGAGCGGCGTAATGTCCATTGTGGCAGCCACAGTGGCAGCAAAGGCGGTGGAAAACAAAAAAAAACTGCACCACAAATCGGCATCGATACGCTCGTGTCACTGCTAATAGCTGCAGCATCAGCAGCCTTTGAAAAAGAGGCAAAACAAAAAACAAAAAAGCTCCACCAATAACAGCAGCAACAATTACCATTGCCTTAAAAAAAAACGCAAGCCCACGTGCATGCCAATCGGCAATTTAATTACGCGCTATACAAATTGGTCGCGCATGGGAAAATTTGTAGGGTATGCGGCATGTGGCATGCCACATATGCGCTGCTACACTAGACGTGGTACAAATTGCCCAGCGCAAATATGTAACTTGTTACTACTGCGCCCCCTTTCCCCCTCTCGAAGCTTTGTCGTTGATGATTGTTTTTCTTCTGCTTCTTTTTTTTGGGCAAATTGACAACTCGTCGATTATGCCCTAGCGTTCGTTGTGTCGCCAATTTTTCTCACTTCTTCTTCAATGGAGTTCAGGAAACTTGCATACTAGATGTCTGCTGTTTATAGCACATAGCCAGTTGGCTGTTTTGCGTGGTATTTTTGCTTATTGTTCCTGCTCGTGGTGGTGGCGGCATTCATTAATCGATCGTCAATGAGCGATTAAGAAATTTTTAAAATTTACCACACATGTTGCATTGCTGCTGCTGCTTATGCTGCTGCTGCTGCAGTGCCACAGTGGCGTTTCGATTGCAACTTGAGCAGCAGCGCGTTTAAAAATTCAATTAAAACAAATTTTAATATGAGTAAACAAGCAGCGTATGAAGGGGGTAATATTTGAATGTATATGTGAAATATAAGCACTTATGCTAGTAAAGAATTCTACAGTTTAGGTTCAAGTTCAATGCTGCTCCCTAATCGTTTCTTATCGTTGCCTATTATATCTTTCGCTCGCTGTAGCTAGCCGAGTAGTAGATATTATGACCTTGTATTTCAGGTTGTGGCTATGTAGAGGAATTAAATTGCTTTAGAGATCAATCGAGATTGATAACTGCTCAAAAGTCTCACTTCCACATAAACTTTTGTTATATCAATATTATTACTCGAATTTCGAAACATACATATATAGGGTTTTGCAATAGTGACGCACAAAAGTAGACCGATAGTGACATCAAACAACGCTACATTTTTTTCCGCTCTTTTGACATTTCTCTTCAGTAAGGTTTGTCATTAGATCATGGAAAGATATACGATCCAACAACGAGTCGAAATTATTAAAATTTACTACCGAAATTCGGAGTCAATGGCCTCAACTTTAAGAGCGCTACGTCCAATTTATGGTCGTCGTCATTTCTGGCTGAATGGCTTCGTCAGTAAGCAAAATATGCGTTATTGGACAGGCAGCAATCCACACGTACTACATGAGTCAACATTGCATCCCGAAAAAATTACGGTTTGGTGCGGTTTATGGGCCGGCGGTGTCAAGACCGGCACGTTACTGTGAATGGGAATCGCTACCGCTCAATTATAACCGAATATTTTTGGCCCGAATTGGATGATATGGACTTGGACAATATGTGGTTCCAACAAGACTGCACCACAAGCCACACAGCGAATGTCACAATCGATTTATTGAAAGCCAAGTTTGGGGAACGAGTTATCTCACGAAATAGCCCAATCAATTGGCCGCCTCGATTGTGCGATTTGACGCCATTAGACTATTTCCGGTAGGGCTACGTCAAGTCTATGGTCTATGCCAACCATAGCTGGGGAACATCGATTAGAATTAGAAACCATTAGGATTAGAAAAATAAAATAATGTAATCATTAGATTTTTTTGTTTTTTTAATATTTTATATTACTAATGGATTAGATTAGAACTAATCAAAAATCTAATGGCGATTAGCAACGATTGGCATATCTAATCAAAACTAATCAAAACTAATAAAAAAAAATCAATTAGATTTGTCGATTAGATTTTTCGATTAGTTTTGATTAGATTTGATTAGATCAACTATTTTGAAATATTTTTGTTGTTTTTTTCGTTTAATAAAGTAACAAACTTAAAAGAACTTTTATTAAAAAAAAGAACAGTAAATACTAGTTATAGTATACAAATAAAAGGCACGTTCTGAAAAAAAAAAAATTGTCGACGCTTTAAATGTATGCTGAATTATATTTTACAAAAATATTTCAAAATAGTTGATCTAATCAAATCTAATCAAAACTAATCGAGAAAGCTAATCGATTTTTTTCTGATTAGTTTTGATTAGTTTTGATAAGATATGCTAATCGTCACTAATCGCGATTAGATTTTTGATTAGTTGTAATCTAATCAATAAGTAATCGATTAATATAGTCAACTAATCCTAATTAATCAATTATTCTGCAAAATAAAAGTTTCTAATCCGATTACTAATCATTAGGATTACTATGCATTATTCCCCAGCTATGCCATACATAATGGCATCGCATGTACTTCCACAGGAATAAATAATTTAATTCATATTCCAAACCGTTTTTGTTTTTTTTTTTTAAACTTTTGTAGCGTTCCTATTGAAAACCCCTTTATTTGCATGACTATAGTGGGTGGCGCAAAGTCATGGTTAATTGGTTTAACTGGATTTTCAGACTGGAGACAAGCAAATATCAAATTAGATTGATTCCAGAAAACGCGGGCAACCTAAAGCCATCCAGCGCCTTTAATGAATTTCATATGTCAGAGTGTATTTAGCCTCACTCTAGTGAGAGCTGGGCACTCACACACTAGGTATTCGACAGTCTCTCTCTTGCGAGTGAATTTTGCTTCATAAATGCATGGTTCGGGAAGCGGAAGGATAATTTTTGGTTATATTCCTCAATCAAGATGATGGATGAAAAATTTTCAATGATATTATGAGCTGAACTAGCCTTCAAAAGGGAAGTAGGATCTGTAGATAAACTATAACCAATTCAAGACGTTTTGAATTCTGGAACGGGTACCTACTATACCAGGTTGGAGTATGACAGTGTGAAAAGAACTATTAGTTTTTAGAGAAAGGTGCCCATTTCGACAGTATATCTATCCAAACCCACGAGCAACAAGTTTTGGACAATTTGTGGCAGTGCCACATCATATGCTTGGCTATTAGAAAAATGGAAAATTTTGGAGAGTTTAAGAAAAGATTAATAAATAAGATAGGCATCTTTAGACCAACCATAACGCATTGAAAAAACTGAATATAATAGAAACAATTAGAAAAAACAAACCGGACTTGTCCTTTGCGTTTACGAATCTTAAGAACTGGGAAATATTTTACATGTTCAGAGGGGTTTTCCTAATGCTAATTGTGACAAAAACTATGCAGGAGAACAAATCTTTTTACACAATTGGAAAAACAGCAGACTCAACGTAACGAACATTGTGAAGAACCGGAACCGAGTACCAGCACAGCATATGAATCTCCTAGGAAAAATACGCGATGTGGTATATGCGAAGTCGGGAAAGATGCCAAAACGAAAATAATATTACATAAATGTAAGCAATATGTGTGCATGTAAAAAAGGCTTTGTGAATATATGTGTCTAAAATAGTATAATCTATATTAATTTAAAAACAGAAAAAAATGACTGAACGGTGGGTAGTGATAGTTTTTTTTTCCGGTAGACAAAGGGTTAAGAAGATGTGTTCTGAAAAGAAATTTTTTAGGATTGCGAACTGTTTGAAAAATTATGTGCAAATTTATTAGTAAAGTAAATGATTGGTAAATTGATTCTCATACTGGCAAAAAGAGTGTCTACATCCCAGTGGTCGTAACAGTTATACTTTTTATAAAAAAATTATGATCTAATCGCTATTTTCAATTTATTTATTTTTTTATCAAGTTTTATCGTTGGTCTTTAATTATTATTTTTTATTTGATTTTTCCGATCATATTTGCTCGTATTCTTTGAATTTTGTTTTGTTTTTTTGTTTTGATCGAAACTAATCGTTATTATTGGATTTAAAATTCTTCGATCATAACTGATCGATATTTTATGATATTTTTTTTCGATCATAAAACGCACAATAATGCGATAATCAGCGATAATTTTTTTTGCGTTTGTTTTGATCAAAAAATTGTAAATACAAAAATAATGATTATTTTTTATCAACAAAAAAAAATCGCAAAATGACGATTGCGCAATGATTTAAAACAAAAAATCTTCTAAAGAAAAATAAGGTTCAGATTTGTATATCATTTGACACAAGGGTTAGATCGATTTATTCGAGTTTTGTTCTGAAAGAATGCTTGCCGTTTATTTTTTTGAACTGAATAAATCAAAATAATGGTTATTTTCGGTATGGAAATCATATAGTATTCCGTACATCAGATTGAAATTCTGCTTTACAAAACTAGATGACATTAATGAGATTTTTAAATGACGCTATTGTTTAATTATGTTGTACGTTTCTAATAATAAATTGAGACAAACCTTCCACCAATCAGGCATAATCGGCGGTTATGGAGCAGAGCGAGATATGGTTTTTTTTTTTAGAAAATAAAAATTGATACCAAAAAAAGAACCACATATTTCGCATTTATTTATTTATTTATTTATTATTATTATTCGTCTACAGAAAATCTTACAGACTACTAGATTAATTAAATACTTTAAAGAGATTTAATTTAAAAGTATACACACTTAAATTGAAGTTAATAGCCTCAGAATATGTATTGCATAACCGAATGCATCTCGATATTGGCTCATTATATCCGTACGTAGACCTATGCGCAGGAACAGTGAACAGACGAACTTGTCTGAGATCGCGTGTTGGATGGTTGAAATTTATTGATTCATAGATATGCGTACAATTAACTCTACCATTGATAACGTTATATATAAATAATATAGAAAAGTAACTTCTTCTGTCTGATAAGCTTGTCAGCCCGAACAGTTTGCGCCTGCCCAGATAATTAGGCATTCCATCAGGCCAGTGAAGTTTAGATAAAGCAAACCTAGTAAAAATTTTCTGTACCCTTTCTATTCTTTGCGAGTGGATTTGGAAATATGGACTCCAAATAATGCAGCAATAATCTAGAAGACTACGCACCAACGAGGTGTAAAGTGACTTTATAGTCATTGGATCAGAGAAGTCAGTGGAGTTACGGCGTATAAAACCTACCATTGAACAAGCTTTAGATACTATGTGATCTATATGCTTCGTAAATGTTAATTTTGAATCAAAAATAACACCCAAGTCCTTAAATAACGTATTCCTTCCCAAAGAATTGTGATCCAATGAGTAGGCGAAGTTAAAGAGGCTACTTTTTCTTGAGAATGAAACAACGCAACACTTTTGGATGTTAAGATGAAGGTTGTTCAAAGCGCACCATCTGTAAAGATTATCTAGATCGGATTGAAGATCGACGCAATCTGAAATATTCCGTATTTTCATAAAGAGCTTCACATCATCAGCAAACATCAAACATTCCGCTTTAGAAAATAGATTTGGCAAATCATTAATAAAGATTAAGAATAATAGTGGACCGCAATGCGTTCCTTGAGGTATTCCTGACCATGCATTTACGGCTGTAGATGAGCAGGTGGTGCCCATTTTGACATATAGTCGTCTTCCTGTTAAAAAGCTATGAAAAAATTTTAAAACTTTTTCTTTGAAACCGAATGCCCAGAGTTTGTTGATCAATATTGCATGATCCACTTTATCAAAGGCTTTCGAAAAGTCAGTATAAATTACATCAAGCTGTGCTTGATCTTCAAAAGCATTAATAATTTTATTTGTTAACAGCATTAGATTAGTGCAAGTCGATTTCTGTGGCATAAAGCCATGTTGAAATTTCGATAATGCGGGAAAGACGTGATCCATTAGTTTTATTCGAAGTACGAAATCAAAAAGCTTTGAAATCGTGCTTGGCTTAACAATGGGTCTGTAATTACAAATGTTGTTGCGATCACCCGACTTGTAAATGGGGATTATTGAACCTACTTTCCAGCAATCTAGAAAGATTGAATTATCAAGACACATATTAAAAAGATTTGCTATGGGAGTTGATGCGAACGCTGAATGCAGCTTAAAGAATATTGGGGCAAAGCCCTCATGGTCTACACAGGTACTTTTGTCCATATTGGAAATTGCAAGCTCTACTTCAACCGAGGAAATCGTAAAGCTGTCAATATTCTCTAATGGCAAGGGTGGGATTGCATGATTGCTAATAGCATCATATTTATGATATACTTTTTGAAAGAAATTTGCAAATAAATTGCAGGAACCGACAGGATTCTCAGACACTGGATTCTCAAAGAAAAAGTTAGTCGGATAACCATTCGTTTTGCGTTTAGAATTAATGTATTGCCAAAACCTTTTGGGCTTAGATCTTAACATTGATTCAACTTTTAACAAATGTCGCTTATACAGAAATTTGTGTAGACTGTCAAATTGCTTTCTTACACGAGCGAAATTTTGATAATCTGAAACTTGCTTCGATTTTCTATATCTTTTGTACGCTTTACTTTTTGTGTTTTTTAATTTGCATAGCCTAGCATTGAACCAGGGTGGTATATTTCTAGGTGACAATTTGAAGAAACATTTTATACATTTTTCTGTTGGATTCAAAAGTGTAACATTTAAGATCGCAATATATCAATTATCTTGGCAAGCACTTCAACGCTAAATGAAAAGCTTTCTAATGAACGGAAGTATTCGTAATAAAAAATATCCTAGTACTCCATAATTTTCCTATGAAATTACACTTCTTCCGCGCATTTGGCTCCATGCATCAAGTTTTTAATTGCCTATGATCCAATCCAGTTATTTCCAACCGTAAACAATTTAAGATCATGGAATATATTGAACAGGTTGGAAGGCAATCCCGAATTTAACAAATTTTTAATCGCTTGCGAAGGAACGGAAGAGCTACAGACAGAGTTAGTTTGTGTATGAATAGCCACATTTTTTATTGTTTTAAAATCTTCGGCTATTATCAGACAATATGAGAAGCAAAAAACTCTTCTTTCGACCAATGCAATTCGGTGTATGTTAAAGTTTCTTGAAATTCACTAAGCAATAAAAATCTAAACATGCCAAAAAACTCATTTCATCAGATTGATTTATGTTTGTGCCACAAATTATTCACAGACCACACGTAATAAATATATTTCTAACAAAAATGTCAATTTTCAACAAAACACGAGTCAAAAATGTGCTTGCTTGTGGCTCTAAATGGTCAAGGAAAAAATCCGTTTTTTATCCTTATCGTTTTTGCAGCGCACAGAGCGCACAGAATTTGCGGTGGTGTTTGAAGCTAACAAGCGTAGCATAGTAGAACTCAGCAAAAGAGATGCTCCAATTCTTGACAAACTAGTCTAGGAAAAAAAAAATGGCACAGATCGCTGAAAGAAGCGAACTCGCATCAGGCAGGGGCGTTAACAGAAAAACCGGCGGCTATCAATCATGGTGACAGGCCGCAATGGACAACAGTCGAATGCCGATTACTACCACTACAACCGATCGGGCAATATAGAATTGTATGTACAAGGAATGTCGCTTTACACGAATGAAGTTGTTGAAGGTTTGATTGCCTTTTGCCTTGGACTGCCGTAGAAAAAGCGAAACTAACTTAATTGGCCTTTTATTTGCTCAACTCAATGATACTATTTGAAATGGTGCGATTGAGTTGAAATTTAATTGCCGTGAAACAAACTGAACTGGGTAGCTCCAGTATACTTTGACAAGTGTGCCCTTTTTTTTATCAATATGCAGTGCTATATTTAAGTTAACTTAAACTAGTATGATAGGTTGTTGCATTTTCGGTGAACATATAACTGTGGACTATTTAGATTGAATCGTTTAAAATAAAAATTAACATTTCCAAAACCTTTAACTCAATTGATGTAAAGAGAATCCATAACTAATTTTGAAATTTAGTTTTTCAGTAGCTGTATGTGTATCGCAATTTAGTTTATTGTGTATCCAGCAAAAGCCTTCAAAAGACAGACATACGTTTTTGAAAAAAAAAGCTTTTCGAGAAAAGGCTTCTCCCGTGAAACAAAAAAGTATAGATTTATCAAAATATATGCCTTTAAAAATTTCTCACAGTTTTTTTTCATACAGTATACCTATATAAAAATTTACAATCTATAAATGAAAACTTACAGATGGATGTCACTTCACTTTCTGAGCGGTGGTTGTCAATCAATATTATAAGTATTTAATCACATTTCGGGTTTTAAATTTTTTCTTCTAGCACGGTATAAATGATGTTGTTTGCAATGAATTTCGTTCTAAAACAATAGAAACAAAAAATAACAATCTTGAAATCACTTTATCATTTGACATTATCTTTTTGAAACAAAAAAATTACGAAAATTTTGTACAAAACATCACACTAATAGATTTTTTTTGCAAAAATATCAAAAGCTACGGTTGATGTAAAAATTGTGAAATTTCCCAAAGTGCCGCCGCAAAATACAGCATCAAGTTCAGATACTGTAAGAAACGTTCAATTATTAGAATATTATTAATATCAACAATATTTTTTTTTTTGAAAAATCAATAACAGCCAAAGTGGTGGAATTTATGGCTGCTGTTTCGGAGATTGTCGCAACTCCTCATCAGATTTCTTTCTAGATTTTGTCTTGCGTTGAGCCATGACCATCACGCTCACAAGGCAATTACACGACTGTTGTGCTAAGTAAACATGTGAACTATTGCTGCTTTCTAATTTCTCATTTCCAAACTAGTCTTAAACTCAAAAATTATTGTTATATATTAGGTCTAACAAAACGAAACCCATTATTTATTATTGCATTAAATTAAAGGTTTTATTCAGCATATTTGGAATGATTCGATTTAGGGCAAATATTCACCGTTTTGTTTGGTAACTTGTTGCCATTTGTAAGGTAATTTCATAACTGAACTTTCATAGAACCCCTCGTCCCTATTGGCAAAACACTGGGACAGTCGATTTTCACAAGGCTCGTTTGCAGCGAATTTTTCACAAGCAAAATAATTCGCTATAGGCAGGAACAGGAAATTTTCACCTGGTCCCGGCTACAGACTATAAGGTGGATGTATAAGAACCTCCCAACCAAGCTTCTGGAGCTTCTGGCGAGTCACTATCACTTTATGTGGTCCGACGTTGGCCTGATGGAACCCAATTCATCTCCTATTGACCAAAGCTGGTCGCTTCTGGGCGATTCGGAAATGGATCGATTTTGTTGCGATTCAGCAGCGATTTGCAGATAGAAATTCAGTCCATAAGGTTTTTTGCAATAACTCGTTTATCCAGCTTTTTTTAAGTGGCTCCAAGCGGTTTTTTGTGCAAAGTTTAGCTCCTGGGCAATCCAACCATTGCCTTCATAACATTTCCATTTTTTCATCGATATTTTCGACAATTGGCCTTCCAGAGCATGGTGCATCTTTGTTGTCAAATTTACTGTAAAGGAATCGATGAAACCGAAATTGCGCATTATTCTTTTTTCACCCACCTGGCTTGGGTTTTCGCCATAATCGCAGAGAAACTGTAAAATCTGTCGTATTTTCTTTTTGCTGGTGTCCCTTTTTTGACGTGTGCTCAAATAATACTGAGCCAAGAAATTGCAAAAGTGTTTGAGAAATTGTTTAGTACAAACTCTTATTTTTCTAATGCCATATACGCGAGATACATATTCGTAAAGTCGTCTATTGGAAAACTAATGGATTTCTGTTTATTAGCTCCTAATATATAGAATCAGCAAAAAATAATATATGTATATAAATAAACTTTATGCAACCAATATTTCGATTTTTGATACTATGATAAAGCAATATCAACGACATCTAATTTAATTATTTAATAATTCTTCTTCAAAATATAAAAACTGGTTTATGTCATCTTAAAGCGCATTGTCATCTTTTCCTGTTTCTCCCATTGCAGCATAGGGCCTAAAGCTTCGGAACCATTACATCTTACTTCAGCGAGTCCCATGATTTCTATATTTAGAGTTCAGCTGTGGCGTGTTGGAGTTTGCCTGGTGAGCCATTGAACCAAATATGTCGCAGTGGCCCCACCAGAACTCCCTACCCTATTTGCCGTTACCTAAAGATCCATACGGGTTGGGTACCGCATCTCCCTGAAGGTGGTTCGCTTTTCCCGGAGAACGCGACTAGGACGCGAGAGTAAGAATTGAATGTTGTTTTCGGCTGTAGCTGCATATTTAGCCGTGAATACAACACCCCGCTACTCCCCCATCATAAAGCGCGGTTGAGAATAATACATAGGGATAGTTTTGCACAACAAAAGCAAATAGACACCTTGAAACCTTCACAATATTACAACAACCTACGATGATGGCATTCAGTGCTAAAATAGTAAGAACTGGGATTCCTCAATACATATCAAGTTATCTATATATTTAGTTACTTAGAACAATGGACTCGTTTCTTGCAGCTTCAGTGGTTTTCAAACTGTTTATTGAATATTCTGGATTCCCCAAAACTAAAAAGATTTTAAATAAAATTTCAGTTTATTGTCATAGAATGAGCTCATTAAGAACTGCCTAAAATAGGTTACTTGTAACAAGTAAGTTATAATAGTAGTAGATATTAGTAAAAATAGTAGTACGTTAATAAAAATAGTAGTAGTAATTAATGGTAGCATTGGCAAAAATAGTAGTAGAAAATAGTGAAAACTGTATAAGTTTATAAAAAACATAGCAGTAATTAGTAGTAGCATTAAGAAAAATAGTATTAGAATATAGTAAATATAGTAGGACTAATTAGTAGTAGCATTAGTAAAAAAAAGTACTAGAAATTAATAAAGAATAGTAGCCGAAATTAATAAAAATAGTATAGAAATTTGTAAAAATAATAGTAGAAAATAATAAAAATAGTGGTAGTAATTAGCAGTAGCATAAGTAAAAATAGTAGTAAAAATAATAGTAGAAATTAGTAAATAGTAAATAATAGTAGAACAAAGACAAAATAGTAGATAGTAGTAACAGGCAGTGCCGTTAGTGAAAATGTTAGTAGAAATTAGTAAAAATAGTAGTAGAAATTATTTAAAAAAGTATATATTTTTTACATAACAGTTATTTCCGGTTTTAGATTGGTAACAGGGAAAATAACATTAAGCTTCTACATTGAAAATAACCTGAAATATTTTTACCTCCATCACCTTGCAAAAAATCAAGAAATGCGAATAATTCACCAATTCAAATTCACAGTCAATTTTTAGTATTCCTAACGCACTCAACCAAAACTTCCATTTCAATATTCAACTCAAACTCCCACTCGATTTGATTTTCACCCCTTGCGGCGGGCCGACACACATAATTAACACCTCAAACGCACCACACACTGTCGATGGTTTGAATCATCGCTTTAATGCTGACCAAGACTGTTGAGTGGCAATAAGTAAGTTACTATGTTGCTCCGTCTACTCATTCAACTCAGCGCACTTCAACGCTTCCTGATGCTAATCAACTTCTCCCTCTGTGTAGTAGTAAATAATCCTTTGCTCCAACTACGACGGCCGGGTTATATGTTTTTGTTATTGTTGCATCAGCATTTTATAACCTACAGTCAAATTTACACAAAATCAAACAAATATTTATATTGTTTGTGATTATGTTGTTTGCTTTTAGCATTACTATTTGTTATATGGCTACAATATTTCACCGTTGCTAAATTGGATTAAGCAAATTTGTTTGCTGCTCCTTTGCCACGACGACGGCGCACAGCCTACAGACCAAGTTCGTTAATGGAATTTGTTGTTTATACATTGCGTTCAATTTAGAGTTTGGTTATGGACTTTCAATTTCTCTAACCAACTCGATCGCTGGCCACAATAAATAGTAGTGAGAGGTGTTGATGCTGCGTGGTTGTATTGAAAAATTATGATAAAATATTTTTTAGTGGTTTGCTTTTTCGTAGGCCCTAGGCGAAATGGATTGAATGCGTAGCTTGCATTTGTGTGCGTTCGATGAAAAACGATGAGCGAAATAAATAAAATGCGAGTTGGATAGAAAAAAAGTTTTAAAATAAATAATTTCTGTGGCAATTTACCAAAACATCTTAAGTCGACTTAAGTCAAAACCGAGTTAAGGTCATATTCTAGTTCTCCTACTCATAATCCATATTTGTGTCCAATCCGATTTAAAAAATTCCAAATTTAAAGAAAGTTATCGTCTTTTGTATTTTTCTTATCTTTATTTTTGAAAATATTACATACATTAAAACATTTGATTTTTCTTAACTTACCGTTTTTTAAAATATCTTATGTACAATCCAACGAATAAAACATACTTCTTACTAAATATTTTTTCAAAAATATAATGTCTTAAGGAATAGTTTTACTTTTTCCTTGATTAAAAATAACTCATTAAATTTCAACACAATAGATTTGAGAGAAAATCGCCAATATCTCACAACTCAATTTTAAGACTTAAGATGTTATGGCAAAACGCCACAGATTTTAAAGTAACATTTCATATGTTGTTTTTGTAACAGCATAAAACATTCCCTATAAAATTTTGGGGAATGCTGCTAAAGTGACAGTCCTTGGCCGGATATAAATCCGGGTCGTTCCGGTATTGTAGAACCAACTGTCGTGGGAACGTAGACATAATAAATATAATAAATAAATAAAACCTTATATCTGAACAATCAGTGGTAGGGAAACTATATCATATAGTGGAGTTTTATTGGTGATTTTCTTAACAGACCTAGTATGATAATTGAGAAGTAAATAACACAAAAATCCTCACAGTTTTAGCAGTCTAAATGAAGGAGTTATGTTATGAAATCTTATAAGTGAATAATTAGGGGCCGTACGGCTTGGCGGCTCGATCTTCATGATTTTCATATCACACTTTCTCTTCATGATCTATGAGAGAAGTACCAAATCTAACGACGATGCTACCAGAGGGCAATCGGCTTTGTCAAGATATAATAATTAGAGGATTAGGTCAAATTATATTAGATGAAAGATGTTTAACGTTTTTAGGAAGTTTGCTATTAACGTGATGTTTGAATCTGATGGAGTGAGCGGTGTTACCAAAGTTGCAGGTTGGATGTGGTTTCTTCGCGAGATAGTGTCCATGTGAAGGTAGAGTATGCCCTAGTCTTAATCGAATAAAACATCTGTTCATCCACACTGTGGTTGTAGTTGGTAGTGATATTGCAGTGCCAAAAGGGTTAACTTCTTTATATTCCTGTTGGTAATGCTGCCATTTCAACAGATGGGCTTTAAAGGAATATATAAGGGGATATATATTTTTAATTGCAGCAAATCCAAAGGGGTAGTATGTATGTAGGCAAGAGTTTAGAGAAGATTTTGCCGCTCTGTCGGCTTGCTCGTTACCAACTATACCTGAGTGTCCAGTAATCCATATTAACTTCGTGTTTGGTGTCAGTCCAATTAATATTTGTTGTAGGTAAGATAGGGGACCTGTTTTATATTGAATACTTGTTCTCGCGTTAAATACCGATAGACTGTCAGTACATATCATTTTATTTGCGTTTTTTCCCCGAAATAAGGCCGAAATTACGCCCTGCAGTTCGGCGTCGAAGATATTGGCGTAATGAGGTAGTAGGCCATGAGATAGGGTTAAGCCAGCATCGTTTATGATAGCAAATGAAACTCTGTTGTTTAGTTTGGAGCCATCAGTGAAGAGTACATTCCAACCAATTTCCTTAAGGGGGTTAACTATGTTTAAGAAAAGTTGCTGGTATGTAGCATTATTAGTGTTCTGCTTACGAAGGTATGTCAAATCACTGATGAAACTATCTTTGCTTATATCCCATGGAGGATGTTTAGTTTGAGTAATTGTCATGGGTGTCATTTCTAGATTAAGGTCCACGGCAAGATCCATTATCGTGCAAAGTGCTGATTTGTAATAGGGCTGCCTTTTCCTTTGTTTCAATAGCTGAATCTCCCTGTGGAGGATATGACTAGAATTGAAGTGAAGTTTGTAAATAATTCGGACTCGTTAGGTATTTTGCTCGATCCTCTATGGATTGAAGTCCACCTTCAGCTAGTATGTATATTTTTCACAGGTGTTGTTCTGAATGCACGCAAACTTCGCCTTACCGCTAAGTGAAACGGAGCTTAAATTTTACCAAGTGTAGTTTTACTGCATTTGCTATATATTTGAAGTCCGTAATCAATTTTGCTCTGTATTATTAGGTTGGTTATACTTAGTAAGGTATTAGTATGTACATAACTTTTCTTGGGTGATAAATATTTTATAATATTTAATCTGGTAGCTAGTTCTTAGGTTATTACAGTGTTGCTTAAATCTAAAATTTCTCGTCAAAGGTTAGGCCAAGAATTTTCAAGTTTTTAACATTAGAGATTACATGGTTACCATATTTGATATCTAACTGACTACAACTATGTTTCCTGCATACATGCAGGTGCTTGCATTTCGGAAGTGAAACGAGAGCATCTGAATATTGAGACCATTCGTCTAAGGCTTTGATGGCCTTTCCGAATGTTTCCGAAAATAATCAAAGTTATTTTCATTTGTTATGTCAATTCCGTGATTTCAAACTTTCTAGTTGCAAAAAAAAAATGAAGTAATATTTTTTTTTTTTCCAAATATTTATATAAATACTTGCATAATTTTAAAACAAAAAAATTTCTGCAATAGATTCGCACTTACAGTTAGTACTTTCCTATGCATATTCTCTATACATTCTGTTACTCCAGTTGATCGCTTTTATTTCAAATACCAGACACATGTGACCTCAAACTGATCCATTTTTACCACCACAACTATTGTTTTCATCTTCTTACCTTTTGCGATTTCTCTATTGTTGTTTTTTTCTCCAAACGATACAAAGCAGTAGCTAATCTGCTTCTGCGGTCACTCCTAATCTTGAAATCTTTTCGCAAAACCTGATTTGCATGCACCACACAAGCAGCCTATAGCAAAGAAACAAACATGAAACAAAAGAAAATCCTTAAATTACACTATTTTACATAATACGTACAATTTTCTTGAACTACATTCTTAGTACAAAATTCTTAGCTCAGTTGTTAGGTAGGTAAATCAGAAACTGCGGTAAGCCTTTGAGGCGTTTATGAAGCACCGCCTACCAGAAGCAAAAAAATAATACTGAGATCTTCGTTAAGCAAAGCAAATCAACTAATCGGCTTACAAGTTTTAAACATTGTTCGATTTACTTAACAAAGTTGTTTACGTTCCATGTCAAAGGCGGCTAATGAGTTTGACAAAATGCGGTTAGTTGAATGGCGATTTTGGTGGTAAATGGAATTAATAGATAATGCAAATAAATACGGTGTATATTCAAAAAGAAAACAATTTGTATTCTCTTTAGGTCTTGTTAGTTCATACAAACGTATATATTTCAATTTAGCTTAGAAAATGGTCAGTTAGAGTGTAGTTGAAAATTTGTTATGACATCCAACAGTGAGCGTGTACTCTGGAGTCGGCAAATGAAGGAGCTGGAAATCTCTATTTTAAATTTTTGAAAGCAATATGCCTTCGGTGCTATTTCTCTTCTTCAATTTTTGTTTGATTCCTCGGAAGAGCTTTTGGAATGAATTGTTCAACATTAGTACCAAATTATGGCGTATCAATTTGAATTTCCACCAAATTCGGTTACTATAGAAACAACAGCTGCCACTTGCATTCAAATGCAAGGGGTGCTCAAAGCTCTTCTAAATCAGCATGTTAAACAGTCCGTCCTGAAATGGTTAACTATTTAGAAACACATTTTAAATTGGTCAAATAGGGGCAGTATCTCTACCAAACCCACGGAAATGACTTTGATCAAGCGTAGTTAGTTAAGCTGAAGCTGAAGCTATAGAATTAAATAAGAAACCAAGCCTTATTTGAAAAAGATAGCGGAGTTCCTTTTAATATATTTACTTTAAATTAAGGTGTCCATAATTTGTTTGGGGGAAAAATATATATATGCGTTTTTTTTTGAGACACCCTTAGAAAGGTAAGGCCTTCCAAGAAAAATTGTCCAGTCAAAAATCTCAAGTCGGTCGGATATGATTTAATATTGGATTGATGTAAAATAAAAACTTTTAATTTCTATTTTGTAATATTTTTATTATTAAAACTCTTTATAGTTAAACAACAAAATTATTTTCAACGCCATGTTCTAATAGTTTAATTGGTATATTAAGTGGGTCGCATGTTACTCCCCCCTGATTTAAAGATTTTCAAAATGATTAAAGATTTTGTTGAATGTTGTGGAAATTTCGAGGCATAAAATTTTTGTATATCCACTTTATTTTTTCTGTATTGTATATTTTATGTTTGAAGAAACTTAACTCCACGCTAAATAGAGACGTTGATAATTTTTAATTTTTTTTTTAATTTTGCGTACAATTTCCCTCCCATTCCTGAAATCTTGATTCAGTTCCCAATTACGGATTCTTCTGTATAAATTTCTCTAAATTCCAGATCATCATCTATTTCAATATGTCTGCCAGGGTTTTAACTCATGTACAGGTAACTATTTCTTATCTGTAACTACAAACGTTGTGTTCCGCACAAATTCTCCGGGTAGACTACTAGTCAGATGAAAAAGAAACGGATCTGCGGTGGTTACGCTTTCGTCGAATCGTCAACTCGTAAGGGTTGTATTCAATAGTAGTGCAATTTAAAGTTAAATAAGGGAGCAGTTAGTAGTCGTTAGTAGCGGTAGTAGTAGAAGTACTAATAATGGTTAAATAGTATTACTTAGTGGTGGCATTAATAAAAAGTAGTAGAAATTAGTAATTAGTAGTGCCATTAGTAGAAATGGTAGCAGAAATTAATAGACATTGTAGGAGTAATTAGTAGTAGAATTAAAAAATAGTAGTATAAGTTAATAAAAGTAATAGTAGGTAGTAGCATTAGTACAAATTGTAGTATAAAGAGTAACATTAGTAAAAATAGTATTAGAAATTAGTAAAAAATAGTAGCTGTAATAAATAGCCGTAATATGTAGAGTCATAAGAAAAAGAAATAGAAGAAATTAGTTATAGTGGTAGCAGTAATAAGTTGAAGCACTGGCCAAAATAATAGTAGTATTTGCAAAATGTAGTAGAAATTAGTAAAAAGACCAGTAGTAATGAGTAGTAGCATTGGTTACAATTCTAGCAATAGTTATTAGTAGCATTAGCAAAAATGGTAGTAGAAAGTAGTAATTAGTAGTGTCATTATTAAAAATGGTAGCAAAAAGTAGAAGGTAAACATTGTAGTACTTAGTAGTAGAATTATTAAAAATAGTAGTAGAAATGAATCAAAATAGCATTAGATATCAGTAGTGGTATTAGTAAAAAGTAGCAGCAGAAAATAGCAAAATAGGACTAGTATTTGGTAGTAGCATTAGTAAAAACAGTAGTAGTATTTAGTAGAAGCATAAATAAAAATAATGTAAGAATAACGTAGTTCGAAAATTAAACCTCATTTGAAAGGAAAATACATACATATTTAAAAAGTTTTAACATGCACGCCACGTGAAAAAATTTAGTCACAAATATCATTGCTATTTTCGGCAAAGCTGAATACCCAATTTTCACTTAGACTACGCAAACTTTACATTTATTTTTCTAAGTACTCATCAGCAACAGGTAATCAGGGTTACAGCATATTTCTTGAAAATATTATAAAACAAAAATCGTTTTACAGTATTCTTGGCTAAATTTCGCTGATCTCCCACCATAGCATCTTTGAACGCTTCCCACACCACCGACCGTCGCAGTTTGAGCAATGATGCAATATTCAATTCCGCTGACTTAAATTAATTTTAACTTACTAATTGTGTTTCGCACTTCAAGAAATATTTCACGTCAAAAGCAACAATTAGTTTAGCCTGCAGTGAAGAATTTTCACACATTTCAAACATTCACTTACTTCAAAAAATATTTCCGTGAAAGTGTTGAGGTTGAAAATGAAAACGTGAAGTTTTACATACATAAAGCCTCTGGCGCAGAAAACCAAATGTCTGATGATATTCAAATGATTTTTTTTTTTGTAGACGTTAAAGTGAATGTTTAAAATAACAACAATGAAATTATGGACAAGCACAACAAGTGCAAAGGCATTCAGGAATGGCAACACAATATTTAACGTACAAACACTAGTTACCCCCAAAAAAAAAATCAACTGTGCTATAATTTTGCTCTGCGCGCTTTTTTTTTTGTATTTCTGTGCAAATAACCGAAATTTTTACATTTTGACAGTTATGCGAATGTCAGAAATTTATAAGTACATGCATAAAAACCATCACAACCGCACTCAAATTGACATCGCCGGTCACGCCTCGAGCGTAAGTTTTGATAGGGCGTGGTTGGGTGGCAGGCACCACAGCAGCATCAGAACCGGCAGCGGCTCCTACTCTCTGTCCACTAAAGAGCTGCTGCACTGGCTTTACCGAAATTTCAGCGCCGTTTTCTGACATTCCCAGCAGCAATCACCATGAGCTTGATATATGCGCTAATTGCAATTAAGTCGTTTGCGTAACAATTAAATAATTCACATGCGCCTGTTGTCTACCCGCCCAGCCGCGGTCGGCTCTGTAGAGTAGCTGCTTTCGCCGGCTAAAAATGAAAAATCGTTGTACCACCAAAAAATTTATTTTAACCGTGGCACGTCAATGGCATAAACTGCGGTTGAGTAGCAGCTAAAGGATATTTATTTTATCTGCGCTATTTCGCTTGAAGCGCACATTAGGGCGCATAAAAGCATCCTTCCTGTCCAGCCTGAATGTTGAACGTGTGAATGGGCGCTCATTAAAATTATGTACTAACTTATGTACAAAGAGTGTGTGTGTGTGTGTGTTTGAGCAAGTGGCTACTGGGTGGACAGTTTGTAATTTGTTTAATTGCATTTCGGCCTTGAGCGGACATCAACGTGTGCGAACGACTTGATAGATGTGACGGCCCCATTTTGCAGATGTTGAGTACGCAAGTAGCAAGTGTAGCAAGTGTAGCACCAAAGGTGAAATTTTACAATAATCAGATGTGTTTTCAATTCCATATGAAATGTAGAAAGTTGCATAAGTTAGGTTAGGTTGAGGTGGCAGCTGGCAGTGATTCAAATTTTTAACCCCTAAATTTCATTGAACGAGTATACCGAATCGAAGTTTTTGAACAGCCTCCCGCCGGAATTATTAGTTTCGAAAGAACTTATTCTACAACTGAGAGCACTACGCCATTCGGATATTTTCGATATGGATTTCGATATAAATTTTCGGCTGTCAATTTTCAGATACAAATTTAAGTAACAACTTGAATTATTGCCTTTATCCATTCTGTCAAGTCAATATCTGTATCAAATGATCATTTCTATCGCTTCCAGATTCAAGGGAGAGTTTTTGAAAATTTTCCTTCTGGAGGGACTTATTCAGGTGTATCATACAAAACGGACAATCGATGAAATCCTGACTGCGGCGCAAATTTACGAGAATGATATAATTACACATTTTTCAGATTGAGTTCAGAAAGTTGCACTTCAAATTCAGAAAGTTGCAATTCAAGTTTAGAACTTACTCATTTCGAATTCAGAATTTTCATTTTAAATTCAGAAAATTCCTATTCGAACTCAGAATTTCGAAATTTAAGTTCGAAATTCAAATTCGGAATTTCCATTTTAAATTAAAAAAGCTTCACTCGAATTTAAGAAATTTACAATTCAAGTTCAGAATTTCTATTTCAAATTAAGAATTTTCACTTTAAATTCAGAAATTTGCAATTCAAATTCAGAATTTCCACTTTAAATTCAGAAAGATACCATTCAAAGTCAGCATTACCAATTCAAATTCAGAAATTTTCAATTCAAATTCAGAAACTTACAATTAAAATTCAATGCAACTTAAGTTCCGAAAGTTTCTAAATTATGTAGTTTACATAGAAAACTGTTTATACCATGCATAAATAGTTTTTTATAAATGAATATTAAGGAGTTTCTATTGAGGAATAAGTTAAGGAACCTTCAAGCTTTTTTTTTTAGTTTTTTGGTTCAGAAGTTCTTGTCACAAATTTCTCGAAAAAGTATGAAAATTTTTCGATTTCTTAGCCATTTTTTGGCATAAAACTGACTCCAACAGTTATAAATAGAATCGAATGTAAACGTTTTGGACATCAAAATTTGCATAATTCCATGTTAAACTCAGATCAATTTTTAGAATTGCGATTTGAAAGAGATTGAGAAAAAGTCAATTTTTGCTGTGACAAACGTATGCTAAAACTTTAACACCCTGTATCTCAAAATCTAGACGTGATGAATAAACTTTGGGTACCATTTCAAAATCAGCGGACCTAAATCTTTGTAAAATGTGACATTACATCAAGTTAACATTCTGGTTGTTGCACCGCGAAATGAAAAGTTGTTGGCAGATTTTCAACTGAAATATTGAATGTAGCAAAAATTTACATTGTCCGCTTGTCCGCTTTCATTTCATTTGTAATAACTTTATAAAATCACGCGCTCTCTTGACGAAATAATAAGTTGCATACTAATGGCAATTAAACACAGCGCCGGCAGAAAGAGAACACTTTAAAGTACCAATGGGGCAATTTTTTACTTAAATTAATTGAATATTGGATTTTTGTCGATTTTTTGAATTTGCTCTGAGATCTATTATCCCCATGGTAGTGAAAGGGTTATGCAATTGCTGCAAAAGGACCTCGTCTATATCTTGATAGCGCATCTTTGAAAAAATAATTGAAAGTCATTTTCGTGTTCAGCGACCCAAAATTAAGGGTTGTATTTTTAATATTACCTTGAGTTCTATTGATTGTCAATCTATTCTTTTTGTGTATATAATGTTTCTTTTGCTAAATATTTCATTACTAAAATTGAGAATATTGGCAATCACTATTTTGAGCCATGCTCGGGCAATACTTAGATACCATTTGATTTCTAAGTCATCCGAGAATAAATGGCGCCAAAATGTTTGCATTTTCATGAGAACCCATTGCACACTTAGTTAACGCAACTACATATCATTTACTATTTGCGGCTTTCCTTTCATGTCCAGGTTTTTTTATTTCCTAAATGTTTTACAATTACTTTTCACAACCAACACCCACCGAGCGTACAACAATCGCTTCTTTTTGTGACAATTTTAGTCACCGCCAACGCCTCGCACTCAGCCAAACAATACCTACGCTCTTTGTTCAAAATTCTCTTCAAAATACAATGCGATTGCTACTAGGAAAAATTTAAAAAGAAAGAGATGCGGTCATATCTATTTAAAGGCGTGAATATGTGACTCGAGTGCTCAGCGCAGAGATAGTTGTTGTAAGTGAAGTATCATTCCCATTGTATGTCCGAGCGAGGGAGCGAGCGATCGTGCATTGTTCGTTTGTGCCGTTTTGCAAAATTATTGACCGCCGCTATGGCTTTGTTATTTGTTAAGTTATCGTTGTTCTTTTGACAGTTTCGCAACTGTTTCTTAGGCTAACGGGCTACGTTCGAGTGGTTGTTGTTGTTGTTGTAGCCGAGCTGATCTAAGCACGTGTGGGAGTTTTTTTTCTTTCTTGCTTTTTTTTTTTGGAGGCGTTACCGATTAGACATGTTATTGTTTTATTTTGTTCTACTTTTCGGAGTTCAATTATTTATTTCTGGCTACTAATGCGATTTACAGGATTTTCAATTGACTTGGGTTTTTCTGTGTTTTTTTTTATTGTTCGATTTTCTAAAAATATACTTTGCTTTATTCTGCATTGGGTTAATTAAGATTAAATATCGAGGTGTGAGCATTGTTCAAATTAAATGTCAAATGCTTATTATCTGAAGCACTTCATTTCTGGCAGGACATGCCGCCACTTTACATTTCTTTTATATTTGGTTATTTTCATTTCCAACGTACATACATATATATTGGTATATATGTATGCATGTTGTGTGTTTTGAGCAAAGTCAGCTTTGCACATACTTTGAATTTATGTACTTTTAAGTAAGTATATAAAAATTGCTCCCCTTCTTCAAAATAATTTCCTTCTTCTTGATTGGTCGTTTGTGTCAAGGTGTTTTCTTCAGCGCACGCCATTTAATAGCCAACAAGCGGGTACTTTAGTTTTTAAAGATAGGCACATATACATACATATATGTATATAGGCACACACCTATTAAATAAGTCGATATAAGCGCGTGTGCCACACACGCAAGCGCAAGTCACACATTGCCACAATTTACTTTTTATATGTATATTTGCTTTTTTTAGTTTTTAAACTTTTAACCTACTATTTAATTCCTATTTTCTCAATAGCTCTAAGTAGTTTTAAAGCCCGCCACTCCATCGCCTTGCAAAATATACACTGCGGAACAAAATTTTGCGGTCGGAGATTTTTAAGTCGATTTAGGGTAATTTGGGGGCGCTGATTACGAAAATAATATCAGTTATGTCGAATTGGCTCTAGTTTTTCAGATAAAGACTTTTAAATATTTCACGAAAAAACCAATATGGATTTAAATTATATTTTTATTGCGCGCCTATATAAAAATAATGCAAAAAATAAAAAAAAAATATATTCTTTTCATTAATTAATTTTAAAAAAGTTACAAAAAACTTTTTTCTTCTCCTATGATGTCGTTGCTTAGGACGAGCCCGTATTAAGTTCCAGCAGTAGACTGCCATCATGTGGTCGTCCCATCGACCTTGGTATCTTTCTTCCATTATTTTTATGTCCTGGTGGAACCGTTCACCTTGTTGCTCACTGTAATCGCCTAGGTTGTCCGGGAATTTGTCCAAATGACTATGTAAATAATGTAATTTAATGGTCATTTTAGGTCCTAGTTTGCGAAAATTTAGAAGCATATTAGCAACTAGTATTGTATAGTCTGGTGATTTATGATTTCCCAAAAAAATTTTGACTACATTAACAAAGCTTAGCCAGGCTTCAGATTCAATTTGTGACATATGGTTTAAGAATTCAGTGTATTTTAGAAGGGTACGAATTTGGGGACCATCGAAGACTCCTGCTTTTAATTTTTCCAAACTAAGGACTGGAAATTTTTTGCACACATATTCGAAACCTGTCACCTGTCTTATCAAGGGCTTTGATTAACTGTTTCATTAGCCCAAGCTTGATGTGAAGTGGTGGAAGAGTGATTTTTTCTCGGCTTATCAGTTGGTCGTGAACCACATTTGCTGTTCCTACCTCCATATTTTCTCTCACCGGCCAGTCCTTTCTAATCCAATGTTCATTTCTTGCACGACTGTCCCATAAACATATAAAATAGGGGTATTTAGTATACCCACTTTGTTGGCCAATTTACTAGTTGCATTTACAAGTCACGCGGTCGATAACGTGCGGCGGCTGGCAGGGACTGTTAGAGTTTTCAGGTATTTAGGCGAAGTCGTCGAATTATTGTTTAGTTGTATTAACTCCCCCGACTTAACCGGCTACCCTCGATCTCTGGCAAGGAAAATAAAATATTTAAACCAACGAATTACTTGTTTTAATAATTTATATAACAAAACTTATTGAAGAACAATTAAATTAATACAACTGGAACTTGGTCATATAATTTTTTTCATTGGCTCGAGAACTAGAGCCAATCCAAAAAAAGCAAAAACACAGTTCGTAAGCCTGCTATGTACTAATGT
This sequence comes from Anomoia purmunda, assembly GCA_951828415.1. Classification (NCBI taxonomy): domain Eukaryota; kingdom Metazoa; phylum Arthropoda; class Insecta; order Diptera; family Tephritidae; genus Anomoia; species Anomoia purmunda. The sequence continues at coordinate 38,508,771 of OX639995.1, read as the reverse complement.
TAATAAAAACTATTAACAAAATCATGACCGCAGGTTTTTTTTTAATTTTTGTTACGCAGTTTATACTTTCAGAGACCCCTATTGAAACTCGGTCCATCTTCGGTTGCTTCTAAATTGTCGCACAGTGATTGCAATGTATAATAGCAGTGTGTGAATAAAAAAAATTACATTTAAAGTAAAAAAATAATAAAGGTTTTTTTAAATTTTTGTTATGCAGTGATATCAATAAATTACAAGGAAATGAGTTATTTTGTCCTAAATTAAGAATTAAATCACGAAGAAATCGGTGTTGACTCTAAATTTTATCATTAATAATCGAAAAATTTTCACCCCTAACCAAATTGACCAATACATTAGGAAATTCCTTTTTCCTTCCTTTAAGGGGTTATATTTACTTGTGTTGGTCGTGTTGTGTTGGTCGAAAAAACCGGAAGTTTTTGTATTGCATTTTCTTGAAGTATGTCCTTTCAAGTTTACTTTCTCCAAACTACATAAAGCTCTAAGCACTAGAGCCAAAGTTAAAGCTGTCAACAGTGCGCTCTTTCCGAATGCCCCAATTGTTTATCCAAAACTTTAAACGCAATTGTCTCAAAATGAAGTTTTTCCCGTTGCGGTGAGCAAGGTTTCTCAAGAATCATGTGATCCATCAATCAAATTTTTTGCATACTACTTGGAAACAGAAATATCTCTTACTTGAACGAAGGAATTTTTATTTAAAACAAAAGTTGTCTTTTGGAATGAAAAAACTGAATTTTTAGACCTTCAAAAATCGAATACTTTTCATTAAAATCATCACTATTTGTGTAAAAATGTTTATTTCGCTGAATCCTTTGTTCAAGTACGGCGTTTTGATATAAACTAAAGTTAATTTTTTTTTTGGTTTTGATTGCAGATGATCCATTGGCTGCTTATCATGCTCCCCGTGAAGCCTGTAAAAAAAGTGTTTTAACACAACAGCTGTAGTGCCAAAAAATGAGCACATTTTTAACTCAAAAATTCAATTAAACATCTTTAGACATACATAAACGACGTACTCGCAGTGTTTCATTATTAAAAAAAATACCGTCTTTGCAAAAAAAATTCATCAAAAAATTGATTTTTTCAGAAAATAAGTGTATATAACCTCTTAATTGGCATGCCATTTCCGCCACTTAGCATATCTTCGGGTCCAATGAAGATATTCACATCGGAATTGTAGCAAATTGATTGATATCCCGTTTATGTTCTATTTATAATCCAAATTTGATAGCAAGGGGTAGGCCGGGAATCCCACCTTTCACTTTTTCAAACCACTCTCCTTCAGAATGCGCCTCATAAGTATTAGGTTCATCTTCAGAGATATCATTTGAGCTTTCATTAGAACTAAACATTGGGTTGTCAAGGATAACTGAATCCATATTGCCTTGAGTTATTTCACTTTCACAATATTCAGTTCTTGCAACTCGCTAAGTGTTGCAATGAGGTTCATCTTCCTTGTCGGATTCTTCGTCTGAACTTTGGCCTGATTCTCGTTCCTTAGCTGCCACATAGTCTGGATATTTTCCATAACCTCCCTTATCGCTAAATCGAACAACTTCAGATTCATCGTCAGTATTGAGTTCTTGAAATAGTTGTAATATTCGATCACTATGTTTATTGTATCCGTCTGAATAAATAACTGTACTCTGGCTCAAATATATAACTTTGTTTGGGAGTTAAAATGGATTTCAAGCTTAATTTTAATACTGATATAACCAATAAGACTAGAGGTGTATTTGCCTTTATAAAGCAATGGTCAAATGAATTCAATGACCCATATAAATATAACTAAAGCTCTTTTTACCACATTCACATAATCGGCTGAAATCAATTCATAAGAAAAGTTTCTTACATTTTGACCTAAGACACTTTAGATGGGATTCTCTTCCCCAGCATACTAATCGTTTGAAACTACTAAATCTTCCTACTCTTTCGAACCGCTGAGGAATGGAAAACTACTCATAGGCTCGATTGTAAATACATTTCTTCAAGACAAAGTTATTTGAAGCATAGTAAAACCATTTATTAATTTAATGAACCTTTTCCGACATTTCAAAACAACCTTCCTAGCATTTTTGATATTTTGAACTAACTTTTCGCAATAAAAAACTGTACGAACTCTTCGCAATAAATATTTCACGATAGTATTATATTCTTGCATTTCAAATATTATATTCAACTGATGAAGTATATTTCTGTTTTCTGCTGAACACTTTTAGATACCGACACTTTACAATTCCTAGGCCTAAAGTACAATGACATTCCATAGCAAAACCTTAGATGAAGTGCAATCCGATTTTGTTTGATTCCAGCAGGCTAGAAACAAGTAAGTGAAATTGAAAATCGGATGAAGGTAATTCGAAGAAGGTGATTCCGTTTCTTTGTACCCGACCAGCAAAAGAACGCTCCAACTCGGATAAAATTTCCTTTAGTTGCAAAAGCAACCCTGTTCGCAGATTTCATGTTAGGTGCGATTTGTTTAGTGCTATTTAAGAACGGAACACTGTTGTGCTGACAAATTTTTGGTTTATGTAGTTATTGTTTAAAAGTACTATGCAAATTAAAATGGATTAGGTGTTAAACTGAAATTTCCCATGCATTTTTGTCGGACACATTCACAATAGCGCACTTTTTCCACTTCAAAACATTACATCTCTGGTCGTTAGATAAGTTATAGTCGATTAAATGAATAAGTTAAATCTAATATTGCTATATAACGATTTTATATCTCTGAATAAGATTGGGCACCTGTATAGAACATTACATGGGTTATCATAGAATCGGTTTTTTAAAAAGGTGTTGCCACCTGCCTAAAAGGTTAAATTCAATTGAAGCAATGAATGAAATCAAATTTTGCAATATGAGTATCAAATGAAAGAGGCTTAACAAAGCTTAATTTCGCAAAAAATAAAGAAGGTTGCCACCTGTTCAAAGGCAAATTTAGTTAAATTAAAAAACCAAATGACATTTTACAATATGAGTGCCAAACTAAAAATAAAAATTAAAAAATTAGTAACAAAAATAATTTTGTAGAGGGTTGCCACCTGTTAAAAATTAATAGAAATTATAATAAGTTAAGTAAAGTATTGAAATATGTGTATCAAACGAAATTTAATAAAGCTTTTTTTTGAAAACACTTTTGGAAAGGGTTGCCACCTGTTTAAAAAATTAATTGAAACCATAACAAGTTAAATTGAATATTTAAATATGGGTCCCAAATGAAATTTATTAAAGCTTTATTTTGAAAAAACTTTTTGATAGGGTTGCCATCTGTTTCAAAATTAATTGTAATTATAATAAGTTAACACAAATATGAGAATAGGGATATCACACGAAAGGCTATTAAGAAAGATCTATTTTGAAAATAAATTTTGAGAGGGTTGCCACTTGCTTAAAAGAGCAAATTAACTTAAATTATTAAGTTAAAGAAAGTATCACACAATTGGATTCAAAGAAAGTAAGCTTATAAAACTTAATTATGAAAATATATTTAAGAAGTGTTGTCAGGGGTTAAAAAACATTAATTTGATGCTATTTGTAAGCTAACTGAAATATAAAAGTACTGCTCTGAAACGGGAGAGTATTTGCGAAATAATGTTTGATGAGGATTGCAACCTCTTAAAGACCGTAGATTCAATTTAGTTAGTAAAGTGAATTAAAAGCGATTAGATTTGGTGAAACTATTTAATTTATTTTCTGTTCTGTTTCGAATCCACAACCTTAACCCGAATTTCATGCGAGCGAAGCCGCGTAAAAGCTAATATATTTATATGCTATAGAACTTACCAGCTTATCCATTGCTGAACAGATATATGTTTATACATATACATATAAGTAATATGTTTGTAAACTAAATTAAACAGTTCAATGTATTAATTTAAATTTGTCAACGATTTCTATCACTTCGTTAGTTTGTACCACTTAGCATATCTGCATCTACAAGACAATATCCGCACTCAACTAAATAAAACAAGCAACGTCTGCAATTTGTTAATCTGCATTAATGAAAACATCCATATCTGTATACACTTACTTACTATGTGTATGTTATATAAAGGCTGAAGAGCAGGCACAGTGCAGCGCAACAGAGTTGGACCTGACTAAACTGCACTACACGCCAGCTAAACACTTTGTACCGTTCCGTTGCTGGCGACCCGCAGAGCTTCACCACCATATGTCCACCCTTCACCACTGCATTTCAACTAATTAGTTATTCCACATTTCGCTGATCCTCGCTTATCCAACGTCACCGGTTACTCCTTACGCCGCAGTTAAAGAGTGTAATTTGCATTTATCTTGAGCTCATTTATCTTGAACAGAATGTTGTAGTCAATCGCTTATCGAATGATTCGCATCTAAGTATGGGCCAACTGAACTAACACACATATATATATATATATATATATATGAGTAGTTGTATTTGTGAACCATGGCTTTGCCTTGTAGTGAAACTTACACGGGAGCTTGGATTCGCAACTCAACTACACAGAGCTAAAAAGTTTAACTATAATCAAAGAGATTGACGTCCAAAAAAGCCTGAAGGCCAAAAAATCTTTTTAATATTGGTGAAGGGGATCCTCTCATTTTTTCTAGAATCTTATAGAATTGAAAATATTTTTAAAAATAAATATCTATATAAATCTGTCTAACTTGTATTAATTTTCAAAAAATGGCACATGCCACTTATATGCAACAATTTTGCAACAATAGTCATTATAAATAAATATTTTAATTGTTTTTATATCTTATAAACAAATTTGTAAAACCTTTCATAATAATACATAAATACTTAAAATAATTAAAATTATTCATAATCTACTTAAAACAAATTAGCTGCCAATAATTTAAAATTAATAAGATCTTCTGCTTATTAAAATTAAGAGGAGATTCTAATGAAACCCCAGATTTCATTCTTAATTTTATTAATATGGTTTCGTCTTAGTTTAACTGATTATCATCTTGATTTTATTGAAAAGACATAACCAGCCGTAATAACAAGGACTTCTTATTGAAAAAAAGTCATAAAGAAATCCGCTCAATTTTGTTCTGATTTACAGGGGCCCCCTAAGTCTTTTGGCTCTGTGTACTTCGTCATATACATAGCTTGTTTCCATGAATTCAACTGAATACATTGAATGAGTTTAAAATACGTACATACTTAGATCTAAACACCAATAGCAAGCTGTCGACAATGCAAGAGCCAATAGAGCTGATCATTAGAATATCAATTGCTAGGTTTCAGACTCGACTTCTCGAACAAAGAAATATTTTCTTACTATTCTTTTTTGGCCTTATATTTATGAATCGACTGTTATTTGTAGAGCTTGAGGCCAGGTTTGTATTAGTAAAAAAACAAAAAACTTTCAAAGTGGTAGAAGTGGTAGCTGCTATTTCGGAAATCACCACATCTCCTCATCAGACTTCTTTGTTTCTAGACTTTACCTGGCTTTGAACCATGGTACACGGCGTTGCTGGGCGAGCACGCAACCACTCAGCCACGGTTGGCGTGGCTCATATTATTCCCTAATACAAACTAGGCCTCTTATTTTTCTTTTTTGATCAATTTTCGTTTGTTATCGGAAATTATTGTGAACTCTATACAGCCACCGCGGTGTCCTTCGAATCGTATGGGACTAAGCACGAAAGATGTCCGAGGAGGAGTATTCTTATTTGCGCTTTCCATTTGGTTTTGCAACATCCTCTTACTGAGGCAGATGACGATGTCCCGTTGTCACTGTCGAACTGAAATGACTACCTTCATAAAATACCAGTTAATAAACTAGAGTGTTTGTTAAGAAGTTTACCATTTCACCATCGAGTATTTAGGATGAATATGGATCCCATTAGCAATGAAAGCAAAATTGCTGTATTTCATTAAGTAAAAGTATATACATATATACCTAAGTACGTACAATTATGCCATGAAAACACAAAACTATTGCAAAACAAAATCCGTCCAGACGAAAAAAATTATTTGTTTGCTTATAGTCTAACTAGTTGATACCCGCGACTTCGTCTGCAGATATTTACAGCTCAAAATGCAGCTTACATGGGTTTAAAGAGAAAGCACCCTAGTCACAGTAAAGACTAAGTCCCCATTTTATGCTGTTGTTGTTGTAACAGCATAAAACACTCACCGTAAAATCTTGGTATTATCCGGTATTTTCTCTATTCTAGCGATTCTACTTTTCGTAAATGTACCTCTCGCCACACTTCCATTATCCACTTCAAACTTCACAAAAATCGAATGAAAACAAAAGATTTGCCGCATACTCGTTTCTAGCGCCACCTAGCGTATCCATTTTGTCGTAATAGTACTTTTTATAACACCAGCATAGTATACGTTTTTAATATCATACCAAAAATACGGACTTTCCGGATAACTCGATTCTAACATCATTTATTAGATCCATTTTTCATGAAAATATTTCTCGTCGCCACATCATTGGTTATTAGTTTCAAGGAAATCGGATCAATAATACAGGATTTCGGGTTAACTCGCCTCTAGCGCCACCTACCGCATTCATTTTTCACAAAAATATTTTTTATTGCCCCAGCGGCAGGTATGTTCTTTCTTTTTCAATTATACAGGCACACAAAAAACACAATTTGTGTTTCTGAAAGGTGAAGTACCTTAGGGTAAGTTTTCCGCTGTGCTAAAACGAATCTGAAGTCTAAATTTACTCACCGCCCTTAAATTTGCCCATCACCCCTCGAAAGGGGCAAATTTTTAGGTTACGTACAAATTCGAAATTGATATGGTTTCCTAAGTTTTTTGCTAAGCAAAAAACGATTCTATGATCAAAATTTTCTCTTTACCCTTAAATTTTTATTTTAAAATAAAAGACCAATTTACTTATATGATACAGTACTTACTTCGCTTTTTTCTTCAGGGATGTTTCTCTGACTAAAAGTTACACTTCTTAATACATTAAATCAATTAAGTATTATATGAAAATTTGTATTCCCCAAGAAAAACCTATGGATCAGTGATTAATTTAGACCTCAGATTCGTTTTTAGCACACCGAAAAACTTACCCTTAGGTACTTCACCTTTCAGGAACAGAACTTGTGTTTTTTGTATGATATTTTTAATTTGCAGTAGTTCAATTTCGGAAAAGCAATTATATCTCGTGACGCTCATAAAACTTCAAAATCGGTAGCATATTTTTCATAAGTTCTGCGTTCACCCAAAACTAAAATCCAATTTCTTCAAAGTTCTTATAGATGGGGTTTTATTAGATTCATTTATACTTTTTTCTCATTACTTACGCTCGAATCCTCCATAGAGCAAAGCGTAATACAAAAATCTTTTTTCATATAATCAAATTTTATTTTGCGATACTTGAACGTCCCGGCAGACGTTGCCCTGCCTATATTTATTTATTAATTGGCCTTTGCATATGTGACCAGTAAACGCATTTCGGCTTCTCTCATACGTAACAGGTGGCAACCCTCTCAAAAATATAAGCATGTGCCTTGTCCTCGCCGAGACGAACAGCATGTCACTAATTTTTTAGTATTTTATATCCTTATGTATAATTTAATTAAATTTAACTTTTAACAAAGGTGGCAACCCCCTTCAAAATATAACTATAAACTTTATCTCCAGCGAAACGGAACAGTTTGGAACCCATATTTTACTATTTCGTATAACTTGTGTATAACCTAATTAAATTTGCAGTGAACCATCTCTCTGGCGAAAGAAAACGTTTGACATCCATATTTTAGTATTTTATATAATTTGTGTACAACTAAATTTAATTCGAGTTGCCAAACAGGTGGCAGCCTCAAAAAAATTAGCTATGAACCTTCTTTCCTAAACGGAACGCTTGACAACCATTTTTTAATATTTATTCAATAACTGATGTATATTTTAATTCAATTTCCCTTTTCAAAGAGATGGCAACAGTCTCCCATGAAATATACTGTACGACCTATTCCCATACCTACCAAATATACAAAATTTCATAAAAATTTGTCTCGCTTTTTCGAAGGAGTTCAACCATTCATATATGTATAAAATTAAATTCTATATTAGGATTTAAATTACAATACAAGGGTCTTGCAAAAGGAAATCGATAGTGACAGCATACGACGCCATATTTTTCCCCACTCTTTTGACATTTCTCTTCAGTAAGGTTTGCCATTTCATCATGGAAAGATATACGATCCAACAATGAGTCGAAATTATTAAAATTTACTACCGAAATTCGGAGTCAATGGTCTCAACTTTAAGAGCGCTACGTCCAATTTATGGTCGTCGTCATTTCTGGCGGAATGGCTTCGTCAATAAGCAAAATATGCGTTATTGGACAGGCAGCAATCCACACGTACTCCATGAGTCAACATTGCATCCCGAAAAAATTACGGTTTGGTGCGGTTTATGGGCCGTCGGCGTCATTGGGCCGTACTTCATCCGTGATGATCAAGACCGGCACGTTACTGTGAATGAGAATCGCTACCGCTCAATGCTAACCGAATATTTTTTGGCCCGAATTGGATGATATGGACTTGGACAATATGTGGGTCCAAAAGGACGGCGCCACAAGCCACACAGCGAATGTCACAATCGATTTATTGAAAACCAAGTTTGGTGAACGTTTTATCTCACGAAATGGCCCAGTTAATCGGCCGACTCGGTCGTGCGATTTGACGCCGTTAGACTATTTCCTGTGGGGCTACGTCAAGTTTATGGTCTATGCCAACAAGCCAGCGACGATTGATGAACTTCGTACGAATATCGAACGTGAAATTGCAGCAGTATCGGCCGATTTATGCTTGAAAACCGTCGAAAATTGGGTTCAGCGTCTGGACTTCTGCAAGCGTGCCCGTGGTGCCCATGCAAAAGAAATCGAGTTCCATACATAATGGCATCGAATGTACTTTCACAGGAATAAATAATTTAATTCATATCCCAAACCATTTTTGTTTTATTTTAAAAAAACTTTTGTAGCGTTCCTATTGCAAGACCCGATATTTATAAAAGGGAAGCACATCTGTCCCGACATTAATCAACGTTATTTTTTATCGACAGTCATAGGGGGATCGATGTCCTTGATTACTCTTCCCCCCTATTTATACTACTGCTTCGGTGCCGTACCTTTGTATACACCTCCAAAATATTTAGAGATATTCAAATGAATTAAACTTTAACATTTTATCAAGGTACTCGGAAGTTTGTCATTATCTAATAAACGTACATTTGAATTCCATATGTGGTAATTAAAGGGTGATTAAATTTTAAGGGCCGATGTTGAATGTGAACCACACCTAAACGTCAAGTTTTTTTCTGCATTTCATTTGACATTTCTCAATTTCAGACCAATTCAATTTGAACACGGAAAGATACACAATCCAGGAACGTGTTAAAGTTATTCAAGATTATTATGAAAATGGGCGTTCAAATCAGAATGCATATCGTGCATATCATCTTCAGTGATGAGGCACATTTTCACCTCACAAAGGCACATTTTCACCTCAGTGGATTCTTCAATAAGGGGCATTGCCGCATTTGGGCGAATGATAATCCAAGAGTGATTGTCGAAAAACCAATGCACCCACAAAGAGTGACTGTTTGGTGTGGTTTATGGGCTGGCGGCATCATCGGGCCGTATTTTTTTCCAAAATGAGGCCGGTCAGGCAGTTACTGTGAGTGGTGTTCGCTATCGTGAGATGATAACGCACTTTTTATGGCCCGAATTAGAACATATGGATGTGGACGATATGTGGTTCCAACAGGATGGTGCCATTTGCCACACAGCCAACGAAACAATGGCTCTTTTGCGCGACAAATTCAATGGCCGTGTTATCTCACGTGGTGCCGATGTCAATTTGACACCGTTGGACTACTTTCTTTGGGGTTATTTGAAAGAAAAGGTGTACGTCGATAAGCCAGCAACAATTCAAGAGCTAAAGGATGAGATAATTCGGCACATTAACGGCATAGAACCTCCGAGTCATCGAAAATTTGGACCATCGGATGGAGGTGTGCCGCCGAGGTCGCGGCGGACATTTGACCGATATTTTGTTCCACACATAATTGAACCACACCATATTATCATAATAAAAAGAAATTACAATAATTTTCAAAATAATTTGTGTGTTATTTAAAATAAAGATCGGCCCTTTAAATTTAACCACCCTTTATTTAACACCCTATGGAAATACCTGATAAGTCTGCTAGTCGGGGGAACACATACTTCTCGAGAACTATCTCTGTCCCTTACATTTACGAGACACCATCATTACCACAGATAATTTTAGTCCACTAGGTTTTGTCTCAACTGTTTGGGAAACAAAAAAAATGTATCCAACCTTCACGGTTACAAGCTACAAGATTTAAATTATACATATTTATTTTATTAAACTAACTATTCCTAGAAATCCATAATTACATAAAACACTCAAATGCGCGCACCACAGAACACATTGTACTATTGTAACAATCGTCCAGGTCTTCAGGTAAAATATTTAATTAATGCAGTCTATGCTTTCGCGCACACGGTAGAGTCCTTAAAAACGCACCTATGCGGCGGTGTAAGGCGAGAGGTGCATAAGTAGAAGGACAGCAAGAAATAAGGAATACAACCAAAACACGAGCTAACAAACACACCTTTACCTTTTATTGAGTTCAATTCAATGCGTGGCAAGTTGGTTGCAGATGCATTTTGGTCATCAAGTACTTTACATACATACAAACCGCACAAATTAATGCGTACATACAAATTCGTACGCATATTCACCTACATACATATGTACATACATCCATAGACGCACAGGATAACAGCGAAAAGGAAGAAATTCATATAAACGTCGCGTCGCGTCGCGCGCATACAAATGCAGGAAATGAGGAACTACTAAATGTATGATTCCTGTGCGCCCGCAGCAGCAGCGACGAGCACGCCTGTTTGGCACATTTATTTACACATACATATATATAATACATATTTATGTTGAGGCTTGCCTGGTTGTGTCCATATAGCTACATACGTAGATATTTATGTAAATATATCTGAAGGCGCTGAAATGTAGGGGCGCATGCGTGGCAAGCAGATGTTTTTGGCACACGCAGCATTGCATCACCATTCCCTCTGCCCTCGCCATTATCAGTTTTGTTAAGGTATATATAAATTTATAGCGCTAGAATTTGTTCATTGTTTTTGTATTTCTTGGTAGCGCTTAGGGTTGTGATAACAGGGTGTGGTGTAGTGTAGCGCTGGGACGAAGCAGAAAAGGGTTTGGACTGGCTTTCAGGCAAGCTTGGTATTTACACAGTGTGGAAGTCAAAACTTATGTATGCCCAATATTAAATTTACGGCTAACACTATTGAATTGTTGAGTCATTTTCGATATCAATTAAATTCTTAATGTCTATAAGGCCCATTTAAAGGGCGCGACAAGTGACAATTAACCTTTATTCATAAATTCTATAAAACATTTATTTTAATTTTTACAGTTAAGTAAGTTACTCATAGGCCGGCACCGTAATCAGTCATCATTATGAGATATATCCAAAATATTGAAAAAAAATTTGTATCGAATTGGGCCAGGAATTCCATCTAGATTTTTCAAACACCGGTTTAATTGAATATCCGGATAAGTCAATGAAATGCAACAGGTAATATTATCCAGATATCCGGATTTACGAAGAACCGGTTATTATTCGTATATCGGGATAAATGCATCAACGATTATTAAGCGCATATCCATATTATCCGGATTTTATCAGTGTCAACGAATATTCGCATGGATATCCAGATATTCGAATATGCGGATAGTTCCAGCCCTAGTATCGAGTTATACTTTTTTGAAGAAAACCTAACTCGTTTTTCGGCTGCTATTTTTTCGCTTTGAAGTAAAGATTATTTTGGATGGTTATTTTTTTAATGATCATAATAATTTTTTATGAGTTCTATTTGTTTGGACAAAAATTATCAGACTTTCTTTAATCACTGTTTTTGAGTTATCTTTTTTTAAGGTATAGGTAAAACATTTGAGCGTTGTTTTATCTCGCATAAATAAAAATTAGGCTTTGACTTTTATTTTTATTTGCAGACTGAATGGCTCGAAATGTCACACCGTCATTTCGGAACGGAAAATAGTTGTGCTGGCAATATTTTGTTTGATGTAGTTATATGTTTAAAACTACTATACAAATTAAAATGGATTAGGTGCTAAACTGAAATTTCCCATGTATTTTCTTAGGGCTCATTCACAATAGCACAGTTTTTTTCCATTTCCCAATACTACTGATCAGGTCGCATATCAGTTTACATGCATATTGTTATCCTACCTAGTTTCCTTTTGCCTGACGGTTACAAAGAAATGGTGATAATTACACGAAAGTTCAGCAAACTTAAAAAAATTTATGTTACAATTTTAAATTTTTTTATTAACTGGCACTATTTTTCTGGTTTTCAGTCTTACAACCCATGCCATTATTTTATTGTAAAGGGCAAGTCTTAAGTCTCAAAAAATATTAATTGATATTCGATAAAAAATTAAGAAATATCAATGAATATTTAAGAATACTAGAAACTTGCAGTTATTACAAAAGAATCGAATGGTTTATAAAATATCATATCCTAAATATTTTTGAAAATTTTGAGAAACAATTGAAAATTTAAATGTTAATTCATTTATGTTTGCTAAGGTTTCGTAAAGTTGTTTCAAAGTTTAAAACTTTTCTTTTCTATTGAGATTTACGAAAATTTAGTGAAAAAATATTAACCTTCGAAAATGTTATCTATAATACAGGATAATTTTCACTGTGAGTTACTGTAGGAGCTACTATAACAAAAATCTCTTAAATCAAAGTTCAGTTGTAAAAAAAAAAAAAAAATAACAAAATATTAAAATTTTTTAATCGGAGTTTTTAAAAGTTTTAGGCAAGGCAAATTTATAAATTTCTGTAAAGTCGTGTTACTAGAGCAGCTGACTTGACTTTTTTATTTATAATTAAAATTTTTGCTTACGTCGTAAATGCTCTCATTGGCTATTAGAAATAAAATTGTGAACAAATTTGACAATTTGTTTAATTACACCATTCAGTTTTAGATTTCTGAATTGCAAGTCAGAAATGTTTAAAAATTCTCGTTAACTTTTTAATAATATTGCAAAAAACATCTTTGTACCCAGAGCTTTTTGTCTCACTGTATGTAAATATGTACATTATATCTACAAAAAATTTAGATTTTGATTTGGGCAAGGCTTATATAATAAAAGGATTTTGATCAAAGAAAAATCATATTACATAAATTTCACTTGAGGAGCCAAAACGTAATTATAAAATTAAGGACAGGGACACAATTTATATATGGCCGTGTATCCAGATTTTATTTATTTTTCTCTGCTCATGTGTCACCTATGTATGTCGAGAAATACAAATGAACATATTTTATTTTTTTCCAAATGATATTCCCATTGCATTTTTCGTAGTTTGTAATTTGTTTTGTTCATCCTTCTATTCCCAAGTAAAAATAGACAGAATGCTTTCAAATATTTCAAATAATCAATAGCCATCTTTTAAACATGAGTATTTAATTTAAATCTCAAAGTGTAATTACATTTTAATAAAATTTTATCAACCCAAGGAAATATAGCTCTGATTTCATTGGCAATAAGCTTTTTTTATTTTTTCACAGAATTCGCTATTCTAAAATAGCCAGCCTACAATTTTAAAATATTTCTAAGTACACCGATTTTTTTGCTATTGAAATATAAAAATGAATGCATGACAAGACATGATTGAATGAATAGATATGCAAACATTTATACATACCAAAAATTATTTTCATTTTCGTACGATCCCAGCTATTCAAGAAAATAAAATTTAAAAAAAATGCTCTCATCTCTGACAATGTTCATGACATTGCCGTGACCAGGATTCGAACCTGGGTTACTACGGCCACAACGTAGGGTCCTAACCACTAGACGATCACGGCTACTGAAAGCTAACATCAAACTACAGAAATTCGTGCATATGTCTGCTTCAAATTAATACTCATATGCAGACATTTTGCTATGGGGCAGTGAACTGAAATGAAATACCACGAAATACGAGCATAATTAGTCTGCCACAGAGCAAACTACAAAAACGATTCAAAGCATTTAAAATAACTCTACTAGAAAAGTGAAAGGTTGTGAAGTAGACCAATAAACTCTGTATGGACAAATTTTAAATGAATGTGTGTGTATGCTAATAGTATATATGTACGAGTGCATATCGTAGTTAAAAGAAATAAATTCAGTTGGCTATTATATTATTTTGATCCAAACTATTTCTTAGTCTACCACATTTTCTATTTTGATCGATAATCTGGAGATAGCTTAATCAATTACGCTTGCCTATAGCAGTAGTGCGATTCACTATTGTATTTTAACGATATTCGTATGGTTAAGTCATCTTTACGAAAATTTTATCGATGTTTTTATTCAGCCATTGTTTTGACGATTTTCACTATCGCCGAATAAGCTGTTGTCGTTAGCTAGTCGATTATCGAAAACTAAACGACAACAAATTTGATATTGTTAACTCAATTTAAAATTCGTTGATTTGTTTTCTTGAATTTAAAAGAGGAACATTAAATAATGTCGTTTGAATACTTGGCATATGATTTAGCGCGAGATGACGGGAAAGTAAGCACTCCAACAGTTGATCGTCGCTTACTTCGGGATATGGACAATCTCCTTTATTTGAGTGCAACAGAATTACAGATGCTGTGTCGATTAACTCTAGACTTGGCTGAAGACCTAATTTCTCAGCCCGACAGGGTTTCAATGACCAAAGTGAAGCGTCAGGCTGCTAAGGAAATGTTTATGCACTACTGAGACTGTCAATCACCATATCTACCATTCAATTAATGTGCAAATGGTAAAAGCAAACTTTTATCAAGGATTCGAGAATAAAAACGGAAGTAGATATATATTTTTAAAATATATATATAAAATCTTGGTACCCTGGAGCACAACACGGTTAACCGTAGAACAGTCTTTAATTTTTACGACGTAAACAACCTTAGGGTCGTTTTTGACCCTTACTATTTTATTATGAATGCAAAAATCATACAAAGTTTTATTTATAAATGAAAAGTTTAAAACTCATATTTTTATTCAATAATGAGGGAAACAATTTGTTAATAATTTTTTAAACACTGTACACAAATATTTCTATTGTGAACATTTTTGCAAACATTTTGCTCGCATATGCAGCAGACTAATTCAAACTTGTTTTCTTTTGTGTCCGCTTTTTCTTGGACACACATTGTACATCTTCCACGTTTTTTAATATGTGGTGGTATTGTTAAAGGTTGTCTAGATGATGGGCCAGCAGAAAAATTTACGGCTGGTGAGTCGGCATCAATTATTTTTCGTTTTAGTGACTGAGAAAACTTATTTCGTGTGCCTCTTGGTCTATGCTTCATATATTCCACTGCTAAATTTATACCAAGATTATGCAAATACTTTTTACGCGATTGTTTGCCATGCTTATCTAAAAACTCATGATTACATTGCGCATTGAGCGCAGAAATATCCACTATGTTGGCAAAAACACACATCGGCCAGCGTTTTGTTTTTCGTTTGCAACTGTAACCTGATAACATTTTGTCAGCATTATCAACACCGCCCTTCGTTTCGTTGTAATATTTTATTATTGCTGGAAGCTTTTTGGGTTCAGGCCCAACATCAGGTGAATGGTGTAATGTACTCTGAACAATTGTGCATTTATTTTTATGGCTGATATACGAAACCAATGTAGTGTTTGTTGCAAAGGCAAAAGAGGAGGAAAAAAGAGGTTGCTTCTTTTCCAACAAGAGTTTAGGTGGAATACTCCGCTTATTTTTTCGCAACGTTCCAACCATTGTCAATTTTTTTTCCAACAGTTCTTGACCTAATTCATATGACGAAAAGAAATTGTCCATCGTTATATTGTGGCCTTTTAAATCCCGAATCAAATCTAATACTACGCGTTGGCCCTGGTTACGCTCCGGTAAAGCACCCGTCGATCTTCCCAAGTAGGGCTGTATGTTCCATACGTAAGAAGTTTTAGCACACGCAAGCATCCAAAATTTTAATCCATACCTTTCAGGTTTGCTCGGCATGTACTGCCTAAATGCGCAACGACCATGAAAACCTAACAATTGTTCATCAATAGTGACGCATTCACCAGGGTTATAAAAATTTGGAAGCAAATCAACCCATTTTTCCCACAATTCACGAATCGGTGCGAATTTATCATTTGATGAGAGTTGATTTCTTCTGCGATTAGCTGTGTCGTCAAACCTAAGGACTTTTGTTACATACAGAAATGTGCGTAGGGACATAATACTTCTAAATATCGGCCGACCATAATCTTCATCAAACAAATCTTCCACACGTACATCGTTACGAAATTTGGTTTTGTAAATTTTACAGAATGCCGGCATTATACAAACAAATACGTGTAAAAATTTAACGAATAACGAACACCAAATAACAAAGTTGCGTGTGAAAACCCCTATTATATTTTTCCATTTTGAAAATATCATGCTATCATCTATAATACATAAAACATGCCATGATCATATGTATACATATAAAAACTATTGTCGGTCGAAAACGACCCTAAGATCGATAGAGCTCAAGTCAATATTTAGTTAAAATATTTTGTCAAAATATTGCTTTTATTAAACTTTTTCAATGTTTTACGTACCCAGCAACAAAGTCACAGAGTATTGGATAAATATATTAAATCTGAAGTAGTTAGTTTGTAGCTTAAAATGTAAGTTTGATCGAAAACGACCACAAGACTGTTCTACGGTTAAGAATGAAGCGAATTTTGATAATGAAAACCATAGAATATTTGGAGTCGAATTGATAACTCTTCTACCAAACCACTCAGAGGAGAGTCCGAAATTCCGGTACAATGGAACATTTCAATATATAAAAACAATTATAAATATTTTTTGTTTGAAATACACTAGTATCCTGTTTAATTTTAATAAGATATAATAAAAACGCACTCAAATTTTTATTCGGCAGCAAGCATTCATTTGTTTTTCCCCCATTCCTTTT
Organism: Anomoia purmunda; assembly: GCA_951828415.1. Lineage (NCBI taxonomy): Eukaryota > Metazoa > Arthropoda > Insecta > Diptera > Tephritidae > Anomoia > Anomoia purmunda. The sequence continues at coordinate 38,491,698 of OX639995.1, read as the reverse complement.
TGTGCTTTTTCACCCATATTGCCATTTAGCTTGACCAAGATGCCACTCTTTAGTACTTTAAGTAAATAAACCGAGACATCTATTAAGTGTCGTTAAGAAGAAGTTTTTGAATTGCGCAATCGTTAGTGCAAACAACAAATATTGCGATTATCGCATTGAGATCCAAATGGTTAAGGGATGTCACTATTTGAATTAGATGCTGTATTATTGTCACTTGTAAAATAAATTTCAAAGCTACCTTACCTACAAAAAAAAATGTCCATTCCCAAAATTAGTGTTTTTGTCAAAATTTCATTGAATTATTTCAGATCATTTAACTATTAATGAAAATTATTCTCTTAGAATTTGTTGGGCGCATTTTGATTTGTATTGTACCATAAATTAGGGACCTATGGGCTTACATCGACTCCGAACGGTAGATGATTTTGTAAGAAGTTTTTTTATGAATGAAATTCACGCGGAGGCCTCCAATTACCTGCCGAGGGACAACAAGCTGCACGAAATTGGCAAACATTTTGTACGAAATATAATCATTTGATCACATTTTTATTTCAGCGACTACCTTAACAAGCAAACCTGCCGCATCTGGGTATCGAAACCAACGCATCCTGATGACGCGCACTCGAATGATATTTGATTTCAGCGGGATGGCGCCCCGTGCCACAGATCACATACCACAATCTTAATTCGGTACTCGTGTTTGTAGTCGCCTCGGCGGTATAAATTTGACGCCTCTGAGCTGCTAGTTGGCGCTGTTCAACTTTTTTCTGTGGGCGAAATTTGTTTTTGAATTTTTAATTAAACTATTTGAATTTTAAAAAGGTGCCACCGTTCATTATTTTCCATATCACTATCTATAACAGTCACTTTTAATTGTGTCAATATTTGTTCATATGGATTGAAAAAATGTAGTTCCAAATATCCGTTTATAAAATTTTTGCAACGATAAGAGGCAGGCAAAAAGTGGTTACTTTCTGCTAAACTCATTGCTTTGGATTGTTTGTGTTACTAAACAAAAATACTATCATTTTTGGAAATATGATTTTCTCACAGGCTTTTTGTGGGGAAATTCAAAAACAAATGAAACAAACGAAATAGCTCACTGTCATAGCATTCAATTGTTATCACTACTATGGCCGCTTACAAAGGACAACCCTTCAATGGAGACCTAAAAAAGGGTAACAAAAATATTCTTCAATGAATTATCGCTATGCATTTCAGGTTGAAAATTTGCAGAAAATATCGCCCAGTATTAAAGAGAATGTGTGCAGCTGCAAAGTCGCAGCTTCCGCTGCACCTTACCACCACCACCATCTACACAAATGGGCGACAAGCAGTGATAATAAGAGAAATAAGTGGAAAAAGTGTTGGTATAGAAAAATTATAATTTTTGACAAGCTAAATTTTTATGTGCAAAAATGCTACAGTTTCCAAAATCATTCTACTTACCTGAGCGAGTCTACCTGAGGCCGCGCCACATGTGCCTGTGACACTCATCAAAGTGGCGATTAAGTAGCTGTGTCATGTCAAAAGTATCGAACGCTGAGTGATTTTCTTGACATATGCAACGTATTGTGAGGTGATGGTGACGAGTGCAGTTGCGGGTGTGTGTGTGTGTGTTGGTGTTAGTACCCTGTCGGAAAAGAATAATCAGTCTATAAAATTTGAAAATTTAGAAAGCTGTTGGAAGGCGACAGCTTGGAAAAAGTACGTACCGGGTATAATCAATATTTTCTGATTTTCTTTACCTCTAAAAAACAATCGTTGTCCTTGAATTTGGCTTTGCTGATCATATTTTACAGATATTTTTAAATTTTCGACTAAGTTCGAAGATTACTTTTTGATATTTATTTTTTCGATAAAAAAAAATTATTTTTCATAGGATCTTTATTTTGCTGATCATGTTTAACAGAAATCTTTTATTTTAATTTATTTTGGTCATAAATAATCATTATACTTAGATTTAAAATTTTTCGATCATATTTGATCGACATTTTGCCGAATCGGCGGAAAACTTATTAAGATCGGGAAATTGTAAATACAAGAGTAACGACTAGTTTTGATCGAAAACTAAAAATCACAAAATATTAATCACTTATTATCGAAAATTTTGAATCCAAGAATAATGGCTATTTGATTGAAAAACTAAAAATCGCAAAAAATGAATTAAAACAAAAATCTTCTAATAAAAATATGTTCAGATTTTTATAGTATATGACAAAATGATAAGAATTAATAAGGGATTTTTGCCTAGGTTTTTTGATCCGAAAAAATCAAAACAACGGCTATTTTCGTTCCCTGGCATTTAAAATTTTTTTCTCTGGTAAAATATATTTTTAATAAAATACGAGTATATACTATATATCACTTGCATTAATTATTATTTTAGAGATAAATACTAACTATATATATTTGAGTTGAAACATGCCGAATTATAGCTGGTCGAAATTTCGATTTTTAAATTTTGATTAAAAAATTTTCAATAGAAGTTTTGCCATTTTTTTATTTCAGTTATTTTTTTGTAACATAAAGTTAGAGAATATCCCAAAAATTCCAAAATAAACTTTCAAACCAAAATTAAAAACAAAAGTTTCATTTTCAGCAGCTAAAACTCAGCATGTTTTTAGCCAACCCCTAGCAGTTTTACGTCGTTAAAAGCGCATTCATTGTCATTCTAGCAAAATACGCAGTGATCCCACTTTCCAAAAAGGTGGCAACCTTCTTCAAAATATAGCTAAAAACTTTCTAGTAGCGAACTTAACTTATGTATTGTATATTTAAAAAAAATTCCACTTTTGAAGCAGATGGCCACCCTATATACGCTATAACTCTTTTCCTCAGGGTACGGAACAGCTTGGCACCCATATTTCATATACACGCATATGTAAGTTGTATAAAATTAAAAAAAAAAATTACTTTTCAAAAAGGTGGCAGCTCTCCTAAAATAGTTATGACGAACAGTTTGACCTTCATATTTTAATATTTTAATATTATATTTGATATATTTATAAGATGCGAATAATTTCACTCGATTTTTCAAACAGGTGGCAACGCTCTTTAGAAATAAGTGCTAACTGTATCGTCAACAAGATGAACCGTTTGACACCCATGCTTTATTACTTTATATAACTCGTGTGAAATTTATTTATGCTCTATTGTTGAAACTGGTGGCACCCCTCTTCAAAATGTAGCTACTTATAAACATTCTGCTCAGTGAAGCGAACCATTTGATATTCATAACTTAATATTTTATTTACTTTTGTATAATTTGGTAAATTTTGCCCTTTCAAACAGGTGGCATCCCTCTTTTAAATAAGTTTATGTTTGAACGTATGTATGTTCTATGAACATTTAAGTTATAACTTGTGTGTAGTTTACATAAAATCGGTTTTTAAAACAGGTGGCAACCCTTACCAAAATTAGCTATGATTATTATTACCTGAACGAACCGCTTGCTACCCATATTTTAATAATTCAAAAATTTTTTGTATATTTTAACTAAATATGGGTTTGAGAGAAGCTGGACACCCCAAGCAGACAATATACTTTACGACCTATTCTCATACCTATCAAATATACAAACATACGCAATTTCATAAATATAATTTGAAAAAATTATTTTAATGCAGCTGGGGTAGAAAATAATTTTGATCTTTTTTCTATCAAATATATTTACTTACTTACTTAATTGGCGCTATAACCGCTTAAGCGATTTTGGCCGAACTTCTCCTACAAATTGCGGTGTGCGTCTTGATGCTGTAACACAAATTGAGGAGGTTCCTCAGTTTTATGCCGACTCCGAACGGCGAATGTTTTTTTGTGAGAAATTTTTTTTCATTGACTACCGAGAGGCGACCGCTTTAGAAAAAACTTTTCCATAATTTTTGATGTTGCGCACGCCCTACATACTCGGCTACGGCGGTAATAAGTCCAGTTTCAAAACAATTTAAACAAATTTAATTTCAAATAATTTTTAAATAAAAACAGAAGAAAGAAAACTAATTTTGATGTTCCTTCTGTCAAACATATTTAATTATTTCAGTCAATGAATTCAAAGTTTCTTGCGGACTATGCCTAGAAATACAATTTAATGTTTTAATAACTTAACCTTTATCCAGACTATGGGTAAATTTTACTTAAACTTTAATTCGATATTATTAATCCGGGGTTTTGGCTCGACGGACAAATCGTACATGGATTCTTAAACTTTTTGTACATCATCGCCGCTATACATATTTTGCCCTAAAACTGTATTAAAAAAGTAGGTACTTACTTAATACCAACGTGTAGGTCATATTATCGCAGTGAAATTTTGTTTGCGGTTAATCATTTCGTAGGTTTTTGGGTTTTTACCGGTAACATTCATGTAGTTTCGGTTTCTTCTCTTCCATAGAAGCTTGTTTGTTAACATTTACAGTTCACGTTGTTATAAAAATAATTCGGAAAATAATGGGTTTATTACTTTTCGACCAATATCCAACTGATGATTGAGAACAATTTGATACAGACGATGTTGGAGATTATTTGCCAGATGAATTTGAAGCTGAAAATAATTTTGACTATAGTCATGATTCCGATATCGCTCATTTGTCTGAAGACTTTGAGAGAAGCAGATGTTTCGCGGCCACGTGTTTTATGCTTATCGAAAGACAAAACAGTTGAATATTCAAAGTTGTTTTCCCGTGCTCGCGATTCGCAATCAAATAAATTTCTTACGGTTTTTTGAATTTTTTATTAAATTTTTTTCCACATATTAGAGTCAACAGCTTTTGCCAGATATTAGTGATACCTTTTCATAATTTTTGTTGTTGATCGTGTTCGTCGAAACTGCACTGGGTGTGGCGAATTTACAGGGAGTACGTCTGTATAACGAGGAGTTTTAATATCGTCACAATGGGAACGCATTATGGGGTGTTTTTACTAGCTGGTGTTTATCGTTCCAATGGTGAATGATAAATATGGCCGACCAGATATTTCTGAAACTCTGAAAATGTATAAAAAAAAATAAATCGCTGTATTCGCTTTGACGATCGAAAACCCAGCATTAGTTCAAGTGATAACAAAACTAAAGGCGGCGCGTTGATGTTTTGGAGAAGTCTGTTGGTACTTTTCGTAGCAGGAGAAGGGTGACTCGTTGGAGAGTAACAATTTTTTTTTTTTATAAAATGCTCGATTTGTCGGCTAGCAACGCATTTATTGTTTACACAAAATTGAATCCGGAGTGGAATCGGTGTTGTTCGTATATTAAACGTCGCAAAGGTACGCAACGTGGTCGAAATGCTCGCGCAGTTGTTCGTGACGTTGGAAAGCACCAACTTCACAATTAACTTCGTTTCGTTTGATACAAGACCAGATGAAATGAAACGATGTCGCTGTTATATGTGCAAAATTGACAAAAATTTGGGGCAATGTGACTATGGAACGAATTCGTTCGCGGAAGTTTAATTAAGGTAGTTTGAAGGTGTAATTAAGATAGTTTGAGATTACGATTTTAGCACTACTCCAAGAAGGGAAATACCAATATCAATCTTTTGTTTGATTTGATTAATTTCCTCGAGACTGCGTCCAATATTTGCATTCATAGCATAATTAGACTTTACGGAATATACGTAAAAGAAATCAGAAAGTAGTTAAAATCAAATATGGAGTCTGATAATTGATTTGCTCTCGGATATCAAAATGATATTAAAATTTGTTGCTTATAAAAAAAAATAAGGAATTGTAAACACTTGTAGTTTTCACGCCTAGTACTTTTTTTTTTTGCTTTTAAAGCCATTCTATTTCCTACAGGGTAGCAATAACAACGCCAGTTACATTGTTACTATGCAATTTACTATGGCTACTAACTGGCTGGTTGGTTGGTTGGTTAACTGACTGACTGCTATTGGGACAGTGATGATGACAAGTCGTGGCAAACTACGTGTTTCCATATATGCTGACAACTTATCGCCGTTGGGACATTTACTAATAATAAGCGGATTATGCTTTGGCGCAACAGTTTTGATATAAGCCGACAGTGAGCGACGCTGATGCCGGGCGGCCAACAGGTTGTGCAGCGCTAATAAAGTTAAATATGTTTATTATTTATGTTTTTTTTTTCTTTTTAAAATATATATTTTTTTTTGCAACGCGTTGCACAGCAAAAATAGCAAAGTAAATGATTATGAGTAGACGAACAATTGGCATCTCGCCGCTGAGTTTGTGTCTTAAGTCTTTCGTGTGGCTTTGAAGTGCCGAAAGGAAGGCAGGCAAAATAAAATGCTACTAAAAAAAATGCGTGAATTGACGAATTTATGAGGTCACAAATTAACTGAACTAGAAAAATGTTACTAGGAAAAAAGAGTTTCTTTTTTATTATTGAAGATTTCTCTAGAGCCGCTCAGGTTTGCAGCAATGAATTGGCGCTTCAATAAGGTGCGAAATCTAACATCACTTAACAACTCAATTGGCGTGTGTTGCATGCAACGTTGCACAAATTACTTGCATAGGTTAACCCATTCGCATTGAAAGTGAATTTGTTTGATTTTACACACAAGTGTTATGCACAATAAGATAATATATCAGCAAAAAAAAAACAACAAAGTGTGTTTACACAGCCTAGCCAAGAAAAAAAAGGTTTTATTTTGTGTGTGCTTGTGGTTGGTGTTAACAAGCCAACAAGGCATTGAAGGATACTCAAAAGGAAAAATAAAATGAATTAAAAGTGAAAAAAAAAATTAAAAGAAAAAAACACATTACCTGCGCGGTTAACATCAAAAGTCGCTTACGCTCATGCACTTGTTGCACCACCGAGCGCGCCTTCGAAGAAACACGCATACAACGGAACACAGCAACAGGTTTCGGCCACGCAATGCTTGCGCTGATCCTGCTGCTTCTACAAAACACGCAATCATTTTACAATCAATTTTTAACATACTATTTTCTACGCGATTATGATGCGCAAACTCTTAGAATTCATATTCGCTGGCAACTAATTGGTTGCCGATAAATTTTTACATTCGCGTTATTTGTGGCAATTGACTAGTCTTAAAATTCGAACGTTTACTCGTAGACAAAAAAAAAAAAGAAGTTACTTCTCGTGAATTACGTGCCTCAGCGCCACAGCGCAACTCTTTAACACTTTCCTAGAAAACAACGCTATTTGAAAAACGAATAGTACCTGTGTATACCGAAATATACTATGCACAAACTTCCCTGCAATTTATTGTAGGCGTGCCAGCTATTTGAGCAACAAACCGCTGCGGTAGCATTGAAAATCGTTTGCCTTTACCGCTCATATTGCCACGCCTGCTGTGTGTTGTTGGAAAATTTTGTAAGTTTGAGACAACATGGAGAGTGACTTGGGGAAAAAGTAAAATTCTTAGCCATCCAAAAATAGTTACTCTTACTACATAACATAAAATAAAATCAATGGCGACTCATTAAGATTTTTATCAAAACAGTTTGTGGTGAAAGCAATTACCGCTGAGTTTTGAAAAATTGCTTTATTTAGTTGGAATTGCGCAGCGTTGAGATAGATCATAAATACCCAAAGTTCCGAAATTACTTAATGTGTAGGCGTTTGCGTTGATAAATATGTATACAAATATCGGCGCCCATTTCAAATCGTGTTAAAACAATTAGCAAGAAAATTTATGATTTAATTTTTGTTTTTATATGAAAGGAAAGGCGTTGAAAATTTAAACAACCCAAATGACAGTGAACCGTTTCTATTTTATCTGATCAGGAGTATTACGTGATGCCAAGTGAATATTCAAAATATAACTATCGAGCAGTTGTAGGCCTCAGACCATACGAAACAAAAATCTATGCCGCATCTAAAAATACTATTTTATCACACGTGCAGCTGGGATAGTCAAATCATTCGGCGGAGGGTGAGATTATTTAAAAAATTATGACATGATAAGCAAACATCAAACATGAAACCCCGCTGGTCAAAATTGGACTCCCAATATCTGCATTTACTGGTGGAGAATTTTTCTGGTAGTTTAATAATTAGGGTTCAGATATTTATTAAGGCCCGCCAAAGCAAGGTTTACTGAATTGAAATATTGAAATATTTAAGTGTATTATTGTCAGAAAATATATTTTTATTCAGTGTATCCATTTCAAATCACTTGAGTTCTTTGTGTCTCTAATCCGTAGTAAGCTTTTTTGGTAATATTTCAGATCTCTACGTGCATGGCAGATATCACAGTACGACAAAATCAAATTCTTTTTTTTTGGTACACATGTTAAATGTTAACAGAATATGAAAATAGGCCTAAAATAAAGAAATACGTGTCTCGGCGTTTTGCTTAGCACGTCAGAGTTTTGAGAAAATTCAAAGAACCGTGCAGGTTCACTTCTAATGGAAAACAAAATGAAAAAAATTAAATATTAAAAAATTAAAGTATTACATTAGAAGTGAACCTCCACGATCCTTTGAAGCTTAAAAATATATTAAGAAATTGACAAAAAGAGTAGTAGTAATTACTAGTAGTATTTGTGAAAATAGTAATAGCATTTTAAAAATACTTGTAGAAATTAGTAAAAATATGAGCAGTAATTCGTCGTATAAATCAGTAAAAACAATATTATTAATTATTAGCAGTGTTGGCAAAAAAAGTAATACAAATTTGTAAAAATAGTAGTAGAAATTAGTAAAAGTAGTAGTAGTGAATAGTAGTAGCATCCGCAAAAATAGTAGTAGTAATTAGTTACAGGTTTAGGTAAAAAAGCAATAGTAGCATTAAGACAAATATTTGTAGTAATAAATGGTAGTAGAAGTTGCAGTTGCAATCCGAAAATAGTGCCGAAGAGGTCCAGAACTTGTAGTAAAATCAAATCAAGTTTTACTTCAAAAACAGCTGTTATGTATAATATCACGATATCAACGTTATAGAAATTAGAGACTTATGGGTAGCATAAAATTATGTTGACAAATTCCATGGGAGACGAATAATGGTAGAAAGGATTCTAACCAATATATGTCATAATTTATTTGAGTTATCGCAATCCGGCGATAAGAATATTTAAACTGCGCAGTTACTTTTAAACACTTTCCTTTCCAAGGGTTATTTAACTATCTGAAGCATATCTCTTATCACTCAAAATACTAAATACGATCTAAATTTTACTCCATTGTTCTATAACCAATAGACCGAAAACAGCCTCTTAAAAAATTTAAAAAAATGTGTGTATAGATAGCATTTTGTTCTGTAAAAATTTTTGCTAGATTATTTGAATTCGATTTAAAAAAAAGTAATCCGGTCCTACTAATTTTCTCTTTAACTTTGTTTTATTGACAAAATGTATAAGCACTTTTATGTAGGATTTAAAAAAAAAAAGTTTCGGAGATATACTTATTTGCTCTTAGGTGGGGCGACACCACGACCATCCTCAACATTTATGATTCCATGTATTTCATTCTCAAACCCAATCTTGTCCTATTAAATTTGAGCAAATTACCAAGTATAGTTAATAGATATCGATTTTGTTGTTTTAATTTTGGTTTTTTGCAGAGGGCAAAGTTTATTGATGATTTTAAAATTTTCCAAATTTTACTTATTGACTTCAAATGTGATGTGTGCACCAAATTTGATGGAGTTTGGGGGCATAGTTTTTTGATATATTTGCGTAAAAGTGGGCGGTCCCACGCCTTCTTTGTTCCGCGTATTTTCATCTCTTTTTTTTTTTGATTATTTTTTTTTTGATTTTTGAAAATTTTCGTTATATTAGATGTGGTCGTAATTTTGGTCAGATTTTTATAATTTTTAGAATTTTGCCTTATGAGATATATCTATAAAATTTGGCAGATTCTGGTAGTACAGTTTTAGAGTTATATGTATATATATATATTTGGATCTTGGTCTTGCTTTATAGCCTACGTCTGGTTTCGTGGCCTTGAAGTTAGTGGTAGCCGCTCTCACCTAACCTGACATAGCTCAAAATCATCAATCCATGTATGCCAGAAAACCCCAAATTTATTTGAAAAAAAGAATGTTTTTGGATTACTTCTGGTTAAGTAAACTTTTGGCCACGTCCATTTTATTATAATAATATACAACGGTTTTTAAATCCATATACAAATCATACCTCTTTCCTTACCTCATTTCCCCTTCGACCAGCATAATATAAAAAACAGCTAGTGCTCCTTTCCCTGCAAATCATAAAATAGTAATTTTATTGTTATTTTTCGTTTAATAAATAAATAAACAATGTCCCGCAATGCCAAAGCGTCTGGGGGAAAAAATATCAGTAAAATCTGCAATATAAACTGCTTCTTTCTTTTACCGTATAATTTCTATCATATACTGCAGTCGTCCTCCCGGCTCGGCGCTGGTTGGAACGCTCTTAGTAGTTTCCACTAATGATTTCATTTTAGCCCAAATAACGTCTGTAATTTATTGAATTCGAGGCCACGTTTTTATTAGTGAATAATACGAGAAAACAGCGATTTTTCAAAGTGGTAGAAGTGATAGCTGCTGTTTCGGAGATCACCACATCTCCTCATCAGACTTATTTATAGGCTTTATCACTTCCTAGACTCTACCAGGATTTTTCAATGGAGTTCAACATCGACGGGTATGGTCTCGGCGCAAAAGGATGGGTGACCCATTAATGCCAACTACGAGCTCTAGTCCAGCACGACATGGTGCAATTTCGTACACCAACACTAAATTAGCAAGTAAGTTACCCATACTGGTCCATTTTACTATAAGTCCACGGATTTACTCAGCGGCGCTTTCTTTTCTAAATAACCTTCGCCGCGTTTTCATACTCAGTACACCTGATGGTCCCGATCAGATGTACATTGGGTCCTCTGAACGGTGACTGTGTTAAAACTGCATGTGTGCCAGAGCGGGCTCGATCTTTTGCTCGACGACAGGACAAATTAAAATTAGTTTCATCTATATATACAATTTGTTTGCCTTGTTGTTTATTTCCGATCAAGGCTGTTGCAAATCTGCTCGTTTGTTTTTATTTTCGGCGGAATTCATATTGGCAGGCATATGATGAACATTTTTAACTGCACACAGCCTACCATTTAAATAATTTGGGACGATAGCCATGCAAATTTCTTTGTGCAACTCTACTTGTACGTTTAGAGATATATTTGTGAGAGCATATTGTTAAGGCCGCCAACAAAAGCGAAGATTGGTCCTTCGGCATTCAATATAAAACATTGTAGACTTGGGTGCGATAAGGCAAGGTAGGAGCCGACAAAGGGGAGGAGGGAATGAAAAAACAAACTATGGATATGAAAGTGGAATAGGATCCAACCACAGCGCTTAACAATATAACTTTAAAAGTGCCTGCATGTAATGTTGCACAGAAAGAGTTTAATTTTTATATGGATTTAGAAATCGTTATATTCTATCGTCATAAAACGGGCATATGCAAAATTTTACTTAGCCAAAAATATTCTAAAAAATATTTTCTGAAATCCATTTGAGTTTTTCGGAAACCTATTTGAGTTTTTCGGAAATTCGTTTGTGTTTTTCTGAAATTCATTTGGCGTATTCTGAAATACATTTGACCTTTTCTGAAATAAACTTGAGTTTTTCTAAAATACAGTTGACCTTATATAAAATAAATTTGAGTTTTCTGAAATACATTTGGAAAAGGTGTAGGCGTGATGGGAAAATTCGGCTACCAGTTGCAGAATCAGCGGCCGCAATTAGATCAAATGTATATTCTGGCTGTTGTACCGCGAGACTAAAAGTTTTTGGCAGATTTTAAACTGATAAAGTGAATATAACAAAAATTTAAATTAGCCGGTTTTATTTAATTTGCGATTTCCATATTTTAGTAATGAAATTATCTTTCCACAAATCATTTTTAATTATTTGTTTTATTAAGTGTATCTAATAAAAAGAGTGAATAAAAATTTTAAGATTTTCGATAATGTTTTTACTTTTTCGCCTTTAGACGTTAGTAACTCAAAATGGTACTATTGTGATTTACACAAAATATATATCAGCATAAATACACTTTGATATTCTAAAATCTTAGTTACTTTCACTATTCACTTTTTGTAATCAACTTCCAAATTGGAAGCGACAATAAATGGAAACTCCCACGTAGCAGCTTTATGTATTTTCAGTTTGCTCACTGGCATTTATTATAGCTAATTGAGTGGGCAAACCTCATACACAAATTAGTCTAGACCAATTTAGTGAAATAATAACGTAATTAAACTCTGCTCACTGTCACGGCCCAAAAATTTTATTTACATGAATTTCCCCCAGTTCGCAATTGTATAAATGCATATAAAATTAACAGCAGTGGCAAACATTTATAGCCAATCAACATACATAATTTCGCAGCACAATGGTAACCCTGATTGTCATAAAAATTCATTAATTGCATTTTTATGACCACAATATGTCGCAACCCATTTACGGTGGCATAAGAAATCAACTAAGCCATCTACCCGCCTGCACCAGAGGATGTAAGCGAGTCTGAGCTTTATAGATATGTAAGTGTGTGTGTGAGTGGGTAAGCTTGTAAGCGAGAATAAATGAATTTTTTGCATGAAAATGAGTACCCCCTGCCAACGAGTGATTGCAAATCAAGTGGATCTTCGTTCACATTAACATTAATGCACCCACAGTGGGGCGCATGCAGCGAATGCAGCAGGCACATCAGGAGTGGCAAGGGTAACTACAACAACAACAACCCCAAACAACGTGACTTTAGACTACTTAATATTGTCCACAGCTTTGCATTGTTTTGGCAAACGTTGAGAACCAAAACAAAAAAAGAAAAACAAAAAAAAAACGCAATCGACTTCATTTAACTTTTAATCATAATAACTACGAGTATTAAATAAAAACAACAAATATTGGCGGCGCATAAACAATGAGCAGCACTTTAGTTTGCCGCATCATTACCGGCGCTATGCAACAGTTGTAATTGCAGGCGGAAGACGAAAGTAAATACGGATGCATAAATCGAATTACAAATCCAATTACTTGCAAATGTTGCAAAGGCCAAGCAACAGCAACAGCAACAGCAACAGAGACAGCCATTGGAGATGAAGATGACGAGATGTAGAGAAATTTGCGGCACAACCAAGCTTGCAACATGCCACAAACACTTGCAACACAAATCAGTGCTGACCACAATACTGGATAACTCATAAACGTTGCGAGAGCGCCTTGTGGAACTTGCTGTGCTAACAACAACAACAACAATAACACCAACATCGACAACAGACTCAACGAACGCATTGCCCGCGTTGACACAATGCAAATGTTTGCCAACACACACACGCACACACACCCATTAATGCACACGCATGCTGAATCACAACAACACATTTGCTTATAAAAATCACCCTTTTTTTTTTTGAGAAAACGAAAAAAATACAAAACGTTAAGGAGCAGCATTGGGTAACTGAGATGCACCACAGCACAGGGCGACACAACACAAACTTATTATACGCGTAGATTGTATTGTGGTGGCGTGGTATCGATGTTTTTCTGTATTTTGAATGTGATCATTTCCCGCTTAAGTCAAAAATAATGAATTGAATGACATTCATAAATAAAAATAATATGCAAGATGCTGGTTGGGGCGGACGTAGTATGAATGGCTGGTTGAATGGCTGGCTGTTGACTCCCTATCCGACTTGAGATGATTTGCCAGCCGTGGTGCAAGCGAAATAACAAGGCGGGCGGATAAGGATTGTAATGAAGACATAACGGCGAGCTATAACGGGTGCGGCTGCGGTCGGTGGACACTGTAAAAAATCGAAAGTTGATTTCTTGAAAAATGTCAGTGCAACAAAAATATCTGTGCAACTGCGAAAAAACATAATGATAATAAAATAATACTTGCCTATTTACTGGTTTAGTTAACAGGAATATTTACCTTCACCACATTCAGTAATCGGCTCAGAGCCCGAATATGACCTTAAGAGAACATCAATTCTTCTGGTGAAGCGCAGACCTAACGTCACGAGACAAGTGGCGGTTCACACATGACACTGGGCGATCGGAACCCACGCCAGAAGACTACAAATATTACTGCAGAATCTGCAGAGATGCAGCAAGAGAAAAAGAGGTAGTAGAACACCTTCTGTGCTAATGAGGAAACTTAACGCCACTCTGGAGGCGATTGAGTATAAGTCTCTGCTAGTTGGTTTTAAAGAAAATAATCCGAAATTCAATGGTGACAAAACGGCACTCAGGTACTAATTGGGCGTTGTGCTCATTTTCCGCCATTCTACCCTAAACTAACCTAGCTGCAAATCGGTTTTTAGTCAAAATTGTTCCAACTTTTATGCGGAATAGACTCTTTTTTGTTTAGGGATTATGTGGAATAAACTTGAGTCTTTAAAACCTCAAGTCCATGAGGCTGAATTTTTGAATTTGAATTAGGGTGGTGCAAAAAACAAAAACAAAATTATTGGGAGAAAAGTAAAGTCGAAAAATTAATGCTCAACCGCTCTTCCCTAGATTGTTCTACATATATAAAAAAAAACTATAGTTGTATTTACTTTTTTTACAAAAAATATTAAGATGCTCTTTCCACCCTCTCTCCTCCGCTGGATTTCTTCTTATCTACATGATAGATCTCAAATCGTTATATTCAAAAATGCTTTTTCCAATGTCATTAATGTTACTTCGGGAGTTCCCCAAGGCAGCCATCTAGGCCCGATTCTGTTTTTGTTATTCATAAATGATATTACTACTGCAATAAGATATTCGAATATACTAATGTATGCTGATGATGTAAAACTTTTTAAATCATACGCTTCGATTGAAGAAAGAAATTTATTACAAATAGATATTAACAGCTTAGTTGATTGGTGCAACATAAATTATATGCCACTTAACCTTAAAAAATGTAAATTTATGTGTTTTTCACGAAGAACTATTCAGCCAGCTTCTTACATAATAAATAACTATACTCTGGATCAAGTGTTTGACTTTGTTGACTTGGGAGTTACAATGGATTCCAAACTTAATTTCAATAGTCATGTTAATGCTATAGCTAATAAGGCTAGAGGGATGTTTGCCTTTATAAAACGATGGTCAAAAGAATTCAAGGACCCATATGTAACAAAGGCTCTTTTTACAACTTTAGTAAGACCTATGCTAGAATACGGTTCGATAGTTTGGAACCCACGTTATCAAGTTCACATTGATCGGCTGGAATCAATTCAAAAACAGTTCTTACTTTTTGCCCTAAGAGACTTTAGATGGGATTCTCGGCTTAATCTTCCTCATTATACTGATCGTTTGAAGCTAATAAATCTTCCTACTCTTTCCAGCCGTAGAGAAATGCTAGGCATAATATTCATTACTAAACTACTCACAGGGTCTATCGCAAGCACATTTCTTATTACCGAAGTTAAACTTAATGTTCCTTCTCGGATTTCAAGACACTTTAAACCTCTTTATTTAAAACAGTGTAAAACCAGTTATGAATTAAATGAACCTTTCCGATGTTTATGTCAAGATTTCAACTGTCATTCCAGCACTTTTGATATTTCGGACTCACTTTTCACCATAAAAAGAGCTGTACTGTCCTTTCTCAATAAATGATTAACGGAGGTATAATATATATTTGATTCAGCTGATGAAGTTTTTTTCTGTAGCTGAGCAGTTTTGGATCTCGACGCTTAACAAACTTTTTCCTTTTAACATATCGGCACAAAAAAAAAAAATATTAAAAAAAAAACAAGATCCGTACGTCATGCGGACTGTGCCCCTCGTGTCGGTTGGGCGGGAAAGAGGGTAACCGTTGGGCTTATTATTATTATTATTAAAAAGCGCCTAAACTGTGTATTTAAAATATCAAACTATGAAATGATATATAAGTATAATGCTAGCAAATATATATTTTCAATCAGCAATCTCGGTTCCTTTTCTGGGGACTTCAAAGAGTAGTACGGCAATTTTAATTATCACAGTTTAACTGATTTGTTATAATTTTAAATTTTTTAATGGCACTATTTCGGTGTTGTTGTAGCTTCTAGTCATGGTCGTTATCATCAAACCCATCTTAGGGGAGGTCAAAGAATCCGAAGGGGTTTCGACTACAAGGGAAGTGGTATTTAAGGTGTCAAGTGAAGAGGTAATGGGAGTCGTGCCGTGTATGACCACATGCCGGACATGGAGATATTTGGATTGAATCTGTAGTAGTTAAGCCTAGTAAAATATTCAGAGCGTAGTTGGGACAGAGAAACGCAGTTTTGTGTAGTTCGGATCGCGCCCGTAAGTACCCAGAGATGTCTGAGAGGCAGTTGGGAAAGTGTCTATTGAAGTGCATTTGGAGGTAGTATACAAGTTCAGCCGAAAGTTGATGAATACACTACTAGCCGAAGTAATGCTAGCTGGTGTCTTTCGGAGAATCTATTTCCCGAATACTCCAAGGGACATATTTTAACATAGTCGTATCAATTTGGCAGGGATGGCAAGTTCAGACATCACGGTTTATATAGAACTTTTTATTTGGTACTGGGAATATTTCAATTATGACCCATCGTTGGTTGAACACCAGCATATTGGCGACTGCGGAAGATGTTTTCTAAACTTCTGATTTACCTTAATATTTTCTTTCTAATTTTGAGACAATTCAACCTAAAAATTAAGTTTTATGAATTTGGTTTTATTAACAACATGTTAATAATAAAAACAACTTTTTACTCGCAAAAGCATCTGCTCAGCCCACGTTCCTTCTTGGAATTATCTCTATCACCAATAGACCGGAGATGCGACATTAAAAAAAATGATTTATCGAACCATAGAAATCTGAATAATCTCTGATCAAATTGGACAATTAAGAACTAAGTTATTGCTCGGGAGCGACTAATGTGAATTTAAAAATTTTTTAACTACATATTTTTGAAGAGCAGTTGTTTTGTACAGGAAATAACATAGTTAAAACAATTCATGACTTTTTCAATGTCAGGCGCTTTGAGGCCAGTGGGAGCATTATTTTTTTAACTTAGGAGAAGACGTACACATAAGTCGATAAAAATTGCATATTTTGATTTTAAAACGTTAATATATATCTGCATTTGAAAACAATCAGCCCACTTGTTTCCGAAAAACTCCGTTGTTTTTTTGGCAGTCACAATAAATAGTCACAGCTTTCCTTTTTTTGTGGAAAATGTGCTGGTCTTAATCCTACACTAATTAAAATTACTTTGTAAAAAAATAGATTAACAAACAAAATTTCAAAGTTTATTTATTTTATGTTTTTTAATGAAGACACAGAAAACTGGACAAAAAACAAGTATACCTTATAGCAAACAATCATCAAAATATAAGTAAATAAACGGTTTCATAGAATATGGCAAACTCCTCCATTTGGCCTCCTTTATCTGCTAAGATATTCCCTAGAATGTCGATCCTGCCTGCGTCCAAGTTACTTCGCATAAATCCAGTACGTCCACACTTGTGATTCCCAATTTATCTGGATAGCTTGAAGCCAAAGTTGCTTAGTTCTTTGATCAAATGAAAAGATGTGTGAACAGTTGGGTGAAATGCTAAAATTTCTAAGTTCGTCATTCAGTTTGATTGTTTTCGACAAAATTAAAAGCGGATTGGTTCTTGATTTGATTCAAGATTTATGATGAAATACCTCATTTCATCTTAATTTGTTGACATTTTTTACAAGGCCCCTAAAATAAATAATAAATTATCGTAAGTGTGCCCTGCCTTCTAGATATCATGAATCCAATTGCATGCAAAAACTCACAAAAAATTTATTATGAAAGACTAGTTTAATCGATCTTCAATTAAAACGATTAAAAATGACATCCCCCGCTCACCCATTTGATTAACAAACTGAATTTCACATACGATAAGGCCTCAACTGAATTTTAATTAAAACAAAATTTATTTCTTTAGTGCCGGAGTGAAGTAGCTTTAAGCTTTATCGAATGCTGCTTCGGATTATTTCTATCAAGTTCGTTAAAGTATTTTTCTCAATGCTATTCGTCGTCTACCACTCAGTGATGTCTCATTTAACTATTGTCCATCACAATCACCGCTGTCACTGAACAAAGCCAACCATGGCATAGCCCCCACCGATACGTCCCCTACACGGACCGGAAGAAATGGGGTACAACAACAACAATAACAATAATAATAATAGCAACAAGTAGTTAACGTGCAAACAAACAAAAAGAAACAAAAAAGAGTACGTGAATATCAGTATGGAATCATGTCTGCATTTTATAACAACAGTTAAATGAAGCTCGAAAGCAGATAATGTAGAACTTTAAAGTCATATTATTGTTGTTAAGCGTTCGCTGAGAGAGTATTTAGGTAACAACAAATCATCATAAATGTCAGAACGGGTGGTATGACATTTGGTTTCGTTTTTCGCTTGACTCCAACTACAAGCGATGAGGTTATGAAGCGTTGACAAGGATTTGAAAGAATACATGTACGAATATGTGAGTGTGTGCATGTGATACAGACATACATACATACATACATATACAAGTGCATTCATTAAAAGACAACTTGACAACATCGTTAATACACAAAATATTGAAAAGGATGCCATTGAATGAAGGAGAGTAGCAGACAGTGGAACAGAATATTGAGCTAAGCTGACTGCAATTAGGGTGGATGTGTGTGCGTGTGTGTGTATGTGTGTATGCTGTCTTGTTTTACCTTACAAATCAATGGTTTTGCGTACTTAATTGACATTTTTGCTTATGATTGTCGTTATGCTAATGGGCTACGTACACGGTTAGAAATTTTAGTTGGCACGCTGAATCAACGGAAAACGAAAAATCCGCCGTATACCACCAATCTACAGCAGTTTTGTAACGCAGTTTCGAAAAAAAATAAACTGGCCAATCTATGGGTCACCTTTTTTACATTTCTAGAATAGACAATTTTTTTTTTGTCTGCAAAATGCTCCTATTTAATATACAGAACTGGGTTGGGTTGAAGAAGGAGAAAATTGAAATCGAAATTTTTTGGGAAGTGGGCGCGGTATTGCTCACTTTCGATCAAATAAGTACATATATTTCCGAAACTGCTCTATCGAACTATATTCCCTTTTTTAAACTCTTTCATGCACAAGAAAACTATTTGTCCTAAATTGAATTTTGTAGTAGCTCAAAGAGTTTGCTGTAAGCACGACCAAAATAAGCCGTTATGTGTCAAAAAAAAATTTCATCGCGAAAAGGGGAAAATATTTTCACAAGCCGCCGGTATTATAAAATATTTTATTGCTGTATAGTGACTTTTAAGAACAGTTTTGTTTCAGACTTATATTCACCTGTATGTAAAATTGTCGTTTTTTCTGATATTTTCTGGTTTCATAAAAAGAGTAATGCAAATTACTTTCAAAATGTAAAGGGGTATCCCTATATGGATAAAAGTAGAATTTCGCATTTCAAACTAATAATATTCTGTACTTTGCTAATTTCAGTTTATCTTAACTGTTTCGATATTATCTATCGCAGACCATATTTTCAAATGTAAACTGATTTATCGACGGTAAGAGTTTTCGCTCCGCGAACTTGAAAAATTTGTTGGGCTTGGTGATGGACAACAAGGATGGTTTACTCCCTGATTAATTTTTTAACGCAAGATATTGATATGGTTAGGTCGACTATTAAATTGAACCAAGATCAGTGCCTTTAGAAGAGAACGACGTTGAAAGGCAGAGCATTAGTTTACCGTCTTTCAACCTCATATTCGTAAGATTCAAGGCTATAATTTCGTGGTAGTGCACATTTGGATAGCAACCAAACTCATGGAACAGGGATTTGAAAAATTATGAGATGAGATTATTGTTGAACAAAATGGCCGATCTTTTACCATAACTAATGAAAAAGCCAAAGCTTTCCTCGGCATGAACTATATTATGGGGTATCATTGCTATAAATATAAATGATAAAGTTTAAAGCTCGCAATATAATGAGAAAAAAATAAAATAGGGGTTCATAATGAAATGTGAACCATGTATTTCAGTTTGACTTGTTTAGAGGGAAAGAAAATGTGACACTGGAACTGGATTAGGTGAATAGATTGTCCTGCAATTGTGTGAAAACGGCATGGGTTGCAAAGTGTACTTGGATATTTTTTTTAATTCCCCTAATTTTCAGTACATATAGACAAATATAAATATGAAGGCTTGTAAAAACAGTATGTTCAAAAACAATAAATTTAACGAAGATATGTCAACCGATAAAAGTATGAATCGTGGAGACATTTTCACGATCACCCACAGCAATGGAACATCTTTTATAGCATGGATGCATAACAAAGTTCTGTTTTTATCGACGAATTTCTTATCACCCATACCAAATATATTGAAAATGAGGGAGAGGACGATCTAATGGACCTAACAAAGTATGTTACGAAATAAATCGAAAGCCAAAAAATACTAGAAACGCAAATGCGTACTTTGATTTCAAGTCCAAAATTTCGCCAAGTAGTCGCTCGTTTATTTACGAGTATTGGTAGTTTTTCGTCTCACCGAAGGGATTTCCGATCAGTTGCTATGAAGAAAAAACGTATCTATGTCACAAAAAAATGCGGAAAACATTAATATGTAATGGTAAAAGTAAGTAATAAAAAAATATACGTGCGATATGCAAAAAGTCGTGTTTTTGTATTACAAATAACTTGATATATTAAACAACTTGAATTTTTCACAATACGTATATTTATTTTGAATTCTCAAAACCAGTGAAATATACACAAATTTTTTCATATATTCTGATTTTATGGTAAATTAAATAAAAAATAAAAATATATAAGTAAACAAACCTATGTTAACTGCGTGTAAGGGTTAAATAAAAACAGGCGTTGGACTTAGACCCTTCCTTACAATACATATATGCAATATATTTTATTTTCAGAATTTTTTTGCTTTAAGTTTTACCTTTTGTTTTACCTCTACAATAAATTAAATTTAAATCAAAATTCTGCTCTGACCTTATTTGTATAGTGCTGTCCTAACTATACCACAAGGAAAGGGCCGTTTATTTCTTACTTAACATTTTTTTCTTCTTAATTTTTCTTTTTGCAGCAAACGCAGTATTTGTGCAAGTTTTTATAAAATTTAAGAAATTTTCACAAGAACAGCAAATCTTTAATCTAATGATTCAAAATTTGCATTGATTTTTGAATTTTTTTCTATAATAAAATACACGAACGTTTTTTTATGGAAAAAAATATAAAAAAAATATTTCGCAAAAAAAATAAAAATAAAAAATTAAAATTTAAAATGAATTTTGACTCACGGTAAATTTAAATTTTGTTTTACTATGATTGAAAACTAAATACCAAACCGTTTTCCACAAATTCCGCATAAAAGTTTGAAACTTTTATGAAAATTTGTTTAATTTGATTAAAATTTTTACAAAATTTTAAGACTGAACGGTTTTGTTGTAGAATGAACTTTATTTCAAAAAAAAAAATTTTGTAACAAATAAAGTCAAAACGCCGCTGTCTTATAGTTATGATACGCAATACAGCAGAAAAAAATGTTCAATCTAGACTCAAATTTCTAACTGTGTATAATATAAACATCTAAATAAACAAACCAACAACATCTGAAGTAGCATACATATGTACTTGTTAGTTGTTGTTTAACTGCAATAAAATTCAATGGTATTTGATATTTTGTTAGTGAAATTCGTTAGTCAAATGCGATTTGGTCAGAAGGTAGCCCAATTAGCATTCAAAAGCGCATGGAAAGTGCATTGAAGCGCATTGATTTGATTAATGTTGAAAATATGCAACAAAATTCAGAATTAAAGTATTAAAAACCCGCAGAACATTTAAGCAAAAGTGGCTGCTCCGATATCTCGAGCAATATTTATTGCCCCAAACAGAAGGAAATTGTTACAATTCATATATTGGCTATAAGAGAGACAATTTCATAAATTAACTTTTAATTGAAGGTTTGTAATGGATCATAAATTGTATGCTGATATTTGAAGTCAATATGGAGATGTTTTTAATAAGAGCCCAATGCAGCAGTGAATAAGAAAGCGTCACAAAAACCAAGCGCATGTAGCATATGGTAATATATATGTGTGTGTGTGTGTAGATTTGCGCTTGTTTTAACTTGTAGCATTTACTTGCAATTATATGCGGCCCATAAAAAATTATTTATTATCCCACTCATAATTCATAAGTCAAGTGTATCGTCGTCGAACTTGGAAGTGGTGAAAAAAGTATGTCACCACGAATTCGGTACACTAACAAATATGCGCTTTGTAAATTTGCAGCAGTGTTGCCAAATGAGGTGACGTCAATTTTTCCTTCCACTAAATATTCGATGAATTCACGTAGTGCGAATTGGATACTATAATAGTATACCCAAAGCGAATTCATATAAGATGGTAAAGGTAAAAACAAAATACATGGGGAATTTTGTAGTCGCGTGGAGTTACAACTTTAAAATATTCTAAGTTTTTAATTATTTCTAATGTCAAAAGAGCTGCCACTTTGCATACTTCTTCTATTGTAATTGATGATGCATTCAGTGATATTTTTTTTTTTTACTTTAAACAAAATTAATTCCATTCTATATTACCATAAAAAAAATTTATATTTCACTTATTTTTTTAAGGTTATTTCTTCAATTGGTTTGCCGTAACTGCGGCTAATATGTTCCGACCTGAAGTTTCAAATTTTCAATGATGTGTTCGAGCATTTCAAGTGATATTTTTAGAATGAAGCGAGTAACGTTGCCTCCCAATTTCTGAACTTTCTATATATTTTAACTTTACGCAGTTCGAAAGGAAGAAATCTAGAGGTGTGATGTAACGGAAGCTAGGCGGTCGAAAGCGTGATAATAACTGTTCAGAGAATAGTTCACAATAATTCCACCGGGAACTGTGATGAGTAAAGTAGCGGCGTCTTTTTGAAAATCAATGCCGACGATTTTTGCGGAGCCAATTTTCGAAGATATATGAGCCGATGTTTTCCCCAGCCGACAAACCACACCAAACCTTTGTGCCATCTTTCTGTACAGACAGCGCATGAACTTCTTCAGCTCAAATATGGCAAGTTTTCTTATTGCCGTAGTAATTAGGAGAAAGACTTGTCTCATCGGAAAATTTTGAACTTTGTTTGAAAACGGTGGGTCTACACCGATTCTCTACTATCAAAATATGCACCGCATTTTGAACTAAATAAAACCCATAGACATAGCAAGAGTGGCAAGTGGAAGACTCGCGAAACCCAGAGGTGTGTGCAGCAATGGCAGGAAGTATACGATCGCACCGTCAGCGATTGGTGGAGGTTCCACCTTGTATTCTCGATTTTAAGGTGGGTAGTAGATATCTTCCTTTCAGGCCGGCTGCCCAACACAAAATCTTGCAATCGGCCAGCTCGGAATCATGTTGATGTCAACTTCCTCTATAATGTTTTACAGTACGTTCAGCAAACTAAACTGGCGATCGCCATAGTCGGGTGGGTAACATGTGCGAGCTTCATTCGATGCGCTCATAGCTCGAACATCGACCGGGGAAGTAACATCAAAAATTATGGGAAACATTTCTTGTAATATCGGTCGCAATGGCAAACCTCCTCATATATTTATGTCATGAAAAAATTTCCAAAAAAACTTATTTGCCATTCTGTGTCGGCGCAAAACTGTAGGCCCCTGAATTTGGGTTACACCATCAAGACGCACACAACAAGTTGTAGAGGAAATTCGGCCAAACATCGAGTTATATGATGTTACCACAATATTAATATTATTATTATTATTATTAAAGTGTTGCAGTTGTTTAAGATGCAAAAGAGACGACATTGCTAGGTACAAGGCAAAAAGTAGTTGTAAAAGGAAAGCCGTTCGAAAATTCTCTTAAGTTGTGTTTGTAAAAGTAATTTGGATATATTTTGATGCGTTATTTTTTATTGAAAACCGTAATCACAGAGTCAGTGGCTAGGTGGAAAGGTAGACAGTGGAGATCGCTACAGCGAACTCGCAGTAAGCCTCCACATTTGGTAACCCGAGCACTTTATATAAGCAGCTAAATGCCAAAATGATTTCTCTGATTTCTGTATCCCCCTACGGAACGGACTGAGAAGCTGGTATTAAATTTATAAAATCCAACGTATCAACGTGCAAAATAGACATAGAATGGAGAATAATCCTCAATATGCTCATCTCTAAATATTCCGTGAGGGTGGTGTGGGTCCCTGGGCTCATCAGTATTCGCGGTAAGCAGACGATCTGGCAAGCAATGAGCATATGCAGTTTAACGATTGAACTAATCGAGGAGGTAAAAAATAACAGGTGGATCATGAGCCCATCTGTCAGACTGCAAGGTGAGTTTGGTCTAAGGTGGACGTAAAGTGATCCAAAATTGTCATTCGCCTTAACCGCAATTGGATAGTATTGAACACCAACTCTTCCACTGCCCCATCCGGACGAGAACGCGCAACCATCTTTCAATAGGTACTTTCTGGATTGAAATCAGCGTACATCCTCGAATTTCTGTATAAGGCACACCCGGTGGTTCATAATAAATGGTTTTCCGACAGCTTTACTACAACGAGCTCTTATTTTATGCCCTACGACTGGCTTCGTGACTTTGTATAATATTTTGATTATTTTCTATATTGAATTTAAAAAAGGTGTCACGAGATTCCTTCACAAAATAGAACCTTCTTGACCGTTTCCACGATAATCAGTTCTGCGGAACCTGGAAGGCCTCGCACAGCAACATTAGAGAACATGCAACCCCGGTGTGCATTTTTTGTTGCTGGTGACACATTTATGTGAATTTGTCGTTTGAAAAATTGTGGACTCCTTTCGAAGAATCGAAAATTCGATTTCGAAAAATCAAAATATCAACCCTGTTGCAGCAAAAATGTGGTCATGTCTTATACGCCAATCATACACCAGCATTGAAAATTTCTACACTATTTTTTGACGATTTCGAAAAATATATGGCAACATTGCTCTGCAGCGAGACCAAATGACAGTTCCTTTGTTATGTTGTATATTGCTTGGCTAACTTTAATCGCTCGCAATGAAATTAAGTTATTATTTATTGTTCGCGCCGCGCAAAGAAAGTAATTTCCATGGCCTTTGATATATTTATTGTTATTTATATTTTTTTTGTTGTTATCAAATACAATCAAGTATTAAAAAATAAAATTTTCACGCTTGCGCCCTACATAATAAAAAAAACAAAGAGCACCTTAAACGAAATCTCATTAGTACGCCCCATTTAACACCTTTTGTGGCAAACAAAGCCACCAAAAAAAAAAAACTACACACTCACCTGTGCCGGCACTTTCTTTCTATTCTCGTGCATTTCAACTTCACCAGCAGCACTTCAAAGGCTTCCACCGCCAATCGAACAAGTGCAAAAGAGTGTCCTTATTAGATCAACCGCAAATCGTTGCAGCAGTAGTTGAATTGTTATCTTCCTTTTTTTCTCACCCGCAACAACTTGACTCTCACTTTTTTCTTTCCATTGTTGCCCAGCGCTAGGCAGGAGTCACCATTGTTGCGCATATCCTGCGCGCATCCTTACGCGACGAATGTACGAAGCGTTACGCTATTATTAAAATGCTATTAATTATGTACTTAATTGATATTTTCACACTTCTCAAATATGTTATTCAATGTATTGTTTTTTTTTTGATATCCTTGCATTGTGATTCATTCAGGTGTATCATTTATATAACATTTTGTGGTTGCTCTCTTAAAAATTTAAGCAAATTATGTACGAAAGGATAGCATTTAATTTTTATGATACTTTTTGAACAATAGCATTTTTTCAGTTTAAAAAATCTATAGCATAAAAGTTGAATAGGATTTTCCAAGAAAATTCCGTTTAAAGGTTTAACTGATTGCTGGATACCTTCTTATTAACTTTAACTGAAATACAAAGATATTTAAAATGCATGCAACTCTAATCCTATTCGTGCACCTAAGCTTCGATATAGAGCAGCATATTTTCTTACTCAGCAAATAATTTAGGCATTTAAGAATATATTGATATCAATATGTTTATTGATCAGAAAAAGAAAACGGGTACCGCTCGACATCCAGTATCAAGCCTCCGTAGGCACTTCTGTCATGAAAAAGCTTATAATAAATATTTGCAATGAAAAGTTGATTAAACACAGACGGTTATACTACGACGCAGATATAAATCAGATCATTCTCTTTTCGCCATTAGCCCTAGTTGACGTCGGGAAATAGCAAACAAAAAACGTACGCCGCGAAATTATTATCGTAGCAGAACAATTTACAGATACCTACTCATAAAATCGACGGACTAACTTTAGTGTGGCACTTGGAACTCATATCGGCACTTACATATAAAAGCGTTTTGTTATATTTATTGAGAACAATCCTGAGACTTCTTTAATATTATAAATAGTTTTAAATTTTTAATGTGTCCTTTGGATACTCAATATGTTAGTTTTTTAATATGATATTCTTATTTACACTACTGCCGCATTTTAGGCTAAGCTACAACTAAT
Source organism: Anomoia purmunda (assembly GCA_951828415.1). Taxonomy (NCBI): domain Eukaryota; kingdom Metazoa; phylum Arthropoda; class Insecta; order Diptera; family Tephritidae; genus Anomoia; species Anomoia purmunda. Next base: position 38,465,260 of record OX639995.1, on the reverse strand, counting down.
AAGAGGAGTATTTTCATACCCACGACCACTGGTGTCCAGGGTATTATAACTTTGTTCACCTAACGGTAGTTTGTAACAGCACAAAGCAACCGAGGTAGACATAAATCAAAATTCTTAGAATTAATAAAGCCATGTCTGTCTGTCCGTCGGATAACTCATGTAACCATTGAGCTTTCTCTGCGGTATTGCTAATGATCGAAATCGGGCAATAGCCACGCCCACATAACGCTGTGTTGTAAAAATCGAAAAGAATGCTATATTTTGGTAACCAGCAGAGATAATTAGCTCAAATTTAATGCATAGGATTGTACTGGGGAAAGGAATACGATAGTCTTTTTTTGAAGATGATTGTGGCCCGCCTTTTTTATAACATATAATAAAAAATGCTTGGCCAAAATCTACCAAATTTGCTACACATAAATATTGACTTTTAAGTCGGTAAGGCAAATTTTAAAAATATTTAAAATCGGACAAAAACTACGTCCATCTTTCACATAATGGTAATTTACAAGAGTCAAAAAACACGTAATATTTAAATCACCATTCTTTAATTCAATTCCCTCAACTTTCATAAGAAGGATGGAGCTGTACTAAAAAAAAAAAACACTGAATCCAGAGCATTTGGAACTCTATTTCACAAAAGATCTAATTTTTTTAAAATACCTCAAAGCTTCAACAAGGATAGTGTTTAAAAAAAACTTACAAATATAGAGTTATGTATATAAGTCGACCTGAAATGAAGGAAAACATAATCCAAAGAATTTTTTTCTATAGTTATTCTGCGGTAAAATAGGTTTGCAGCTTTTATCTCTCTGCCTGTTTTCAGTAGCACACCTTAATCAGAAGTAACAAAAAGATATTACGGCCTAACTTTGGTTGGTGTTGGTGCGAATAACAGTTAATATAATATATTTTTTGTTATAGAAATTGGTAAAAAATTATCAAGAATATTCAAGGATAAAACTTTAATGGGCATTTTTGAAACGTTTTGCTTTATTTGACCAGCACCTATCGATTTTCTCAAGCGTGAAAAAAAAAATTATGGGAGTAATGGTGGTAGAGGGATGATATTTTTTGTTTGGTGATATTGCAAGTAATAGAACTCATAATATATTTTTGTAAAATAATTTGAATTAAAATCATCAATGCCATTCGAAAATAAAAATTTTAAAGGGCACCCAAAAAAGCTATCCAAAAAAAAATTTTACGATTTTGGCTACTGTCATTTTATTTAGCACAGGTATTTTTATACCTAGTTGTTTAGATCACTATTGTTGTTGAAATTTGAAGGCCCTATAAAAAAAAAATTCTTACGTTCTGTGTAAAAACTTTCGAAGTATAAAAACGAGTTTGGCGAAAATCCTTTTGCTATTCTATGTAGATTTATTTTAATTTTGTAATCTTACCCATGAGCAATACAAAAATCGAACGCATTTTTAGTGCTATGGATATTGTCTATTATGTCAAGGAAATAAAGTCAGTGTTAAAATGTTAAATGTAATTTTAAGTAGATATTAAATATGGCTTTAAAATGGAAGAAAAGCGTTGTCATAATTTCGAAATTGTAAAAGATCTCGTTAAAACGATGAACACTTCTAATATATACTTTGTCTAATGATGATATAATAAAAATACATAAACGAAATAATTTTGCGTTTGAGCAAACTACCGCGTAACTTAAAAATAGAGACAATTTAAATATGCAAAAACTGAATAAAATTTGTTATATAATTGTAAAACGAAAACCATTTTTGAATTGTTGATTTATATGTTTATGGTTGAAAAATTTTGATTTAGCCTTTTTCAGCCTTTTAGACCTGAATGGGCATAACCTTAGAAAAATAAGGACGAATTAATCAATTGAGATAAAACTCGATATCTTATTTAATTAACTAAGAGCGCGTTCAATAATGGGTGCATTACGTGCATATTCAGTTTTCCAAAAACCCTCATAAAAAGTCAAAAAGACGCATAGGCTCCGCTGTGGAATGTTGAAACTAATATGGTCCAATAAAAAAGTGCAAACTAAAGATATTCTAAAATTATTGAACATAAACGACAATGAGAATATATATCCAATAGGCCCCAACTTTTTAAGGGATTGTTAGAAGCAATTGAGAGTTGTAAGAAGGCATAGGTTCCGAAAAGTTCAAGGAACGCAAAACAAACTTAAGAAAGACTTTATAGGCTCGCTCAATGCGATTAATGGAATTGAGATGCATAGACCTTCAAGCGAATGTACCATATTTAAACTTGGAGTGTACGAAAGACCTATACAGCAGTTTAAGGGTACACGGATGAGAGAATTTTGCCCAGTTCCCTTTAACCCTGCTGTTAGGTTAAGACCATTTGGTCCAATTTTTTTTTTGTTTTCTTTGTAACTTTGGAACGGTGATATATACTGTCTAAATTTTTCAGCTCAGGTGGTCTTTTTATAAAACAATATTATGTGCGAAAATTTAATTCTCTGACTTAAAACTGGACTAAGATAAATTGAAAATTACGAATCTTAGGTTAAGGGACCATTTGGTCCATAGTATATTTTCTTTGATTGTCTTTACATTAATTTTCCAAATATAAGTATTTATTAGTTTGTTCGATATTTTTTGGCACTACATGATGAGCAAAAAAATGTTTTTCGGTTGGTTTTGCAAATAAACGCACTGCAAATGGAGCATTTTACATCAGACTTAGACTTACAGCAACTACAAATTCCTCGCTTTCGAGCTCCTGAACTAGAAGCATTTTTAGAGCAGGCCACTGGTGCTGGGTTTTACCAGAGTTGAGTAAATAATAAAATAATAATATTTAGCAAGTATTGAACCAAACTAAATATAAAGACTAAGATTAAATTGTTATTTTGTATGAAAACTGCAGTATGGACCAAATGGTCCTCTAACCTAAGATTCGTAAGTTTTTTTTAACCTAACAGCAGGGTTAACAAAGCCTAAAGTTGAATAAGATTTTCTAACAATGTGGTCAATACGACTATTTTATATGAACTTAAATCATTGAAAAACAGAACGAAAAGTAAAGGGCCTAAAATACCTCCCTGAGGAACCCCAGTAGAAATAATGAAAGATTTTGAAGATACGCCATCAATAGGACTTAACCCATTTCAGAAAAACCGAGTGAAACCCATAGCTAGCTAATTTACTAGTTAAAATATAATGAGACACTTTAATAAAAGCTTTAGAGAAATCAGTATAAATACAGATTCGGAAAAAAAAATCCATACTGTTTTGGTGATATTCAGCTTTTAGTCGCAAAAATTATTTTTTCTTCAACAATATTTTCAAAAACTTTAGAAATGGTTGAAAGCTTAACAATTAGTCTATAGTTACAAATATTACTTCTATTGTCACACTTATCCAAAGGGATGATATATGTAACTTTTCAATTATCGATGAAAGCACCTAAAACAAGTGACTTATTAAAAACAATACGTAATGGCAAAATCAAAGCAGGAATAAAATAAAATTACAGAAACACCATATATATCCGTTTATAATGACTGTTTAAGATTGACGATCCCACATGCGATATCATCAGTAGACAAAATCGAAGAGCCAAAATTAACAAGGTAATTTGTTGGAGATTCGTAATCGAAGAAACAACGGGCACTGTCACCAGAATAATTAGAACGTAGAAATTGGCAAATATTTAGATTCGCAATGTCAGCACCGCTATTAGCCAACTTATCCTCGAGACAGACTGATAAAAGATATACTTACTTACTTACCTAATTTGTGCTATAATCGCTTAAACGATTTCGGCCGAACTTCTACAAATTGCGGTGTGTGTGTTCTGATGTTGTAACACAAATTGAGGAGGTCCCTCAGTTTTATGCCGACTACGAATGGCGAATGTTTTTTGTAAGATATTTTTTCATGGCAGAATTATACTCGGGTGGTTACTATTGCCTGCTGAGGGGCGGGTGCTATTAGGAAAAACTTTTTCATAATTTTTGATGTTACTTACCCCGGCCATGATTTGATTCCGGAATCCACCGAATGAAGCGCGCATACGTTACACATTCGTCTACGGCCGCCAAAAGACCGTATAATAGAACTAGATTTTTTTGAAATTTAATAAAACTCCAAAATGCTTTTGGTTTCGATTTTATATTAGATACTTGCGGTAGGTATGCAATTCCTGTAAAGAAATTGATCCAAACAGTTAAACTCTTTGAGATAATTTTGATATTTAACAAAGAATTTCACGACTATGAGCCTTTAGTTATATCTCTATCTACAATATGCGTTCAGGTTTAATTTAAAACTTTTCGCAACTTACTCTAAAATGTCAGACTGTGAAATACTATAATACTATACTATAAATACTAAAAATCTCTTCACTTTTGGGGTATCCCAAAATATTTTGCCGCACATCAAACCAGCATGCAAACCATGACAGAATGAATTGCAAACAAATACGATTGTAGTCGAGAGTTCGGTAAACAAAAAGTCACATGTGGCGTGCCGCCATTCTGCAAGATATTTGTGTCCAGCTCATTATCTACTCTTTTGCTATTGTTGCAAATTCAATGCAGCCGGTGACTTGTTACACTTTCTAAAGAATTAACAGCTCAGCCGATAACAAGGAAATAGGCTAGTGTACATATCGACATTTGTATGAGTGTGTGTGTGTGTGTGCATACAAAGAATAACAATCAGCATAAGCAAATAGTGCCGCCTTCCTACTTAAGCAGCGCTAACAAAAAAAAAACAAAAAAAAATCCAAAATGCACACATTTCTTGTTGCTTCCGTCTAGTTGACCTGCTGGCACTCGCCAATGTCCTTTGCAATTTCATAACAGTTCACGCCTTGCCATTTATGTCAGTATGCACCTTCGTTTCGTTGTCATTCGGAATCTTATTACCTTTGTGTGCGCCTTAGTGGCAATGCGTTAATACTTTTTTTTTTGTTTAACATTTTCGAAAATTGCATGCAACCAATAAATTCAAATAATCAACTACAGACAGACGCACAAGGCATAAAGGATTTTTCAAGCTACTGACCAACCAACAACTGTTTGCGATTGTGTCCTGTGCCTTTTACCTTGGGCCTTGTATTTCATTTGTGCACTTGGCGCATGCTGGGTGTTGTAATATTTACAAATCGTATTTGTTTTCAATTGTCGAGTCGGCATAATTTTCCATTTTCTTTTGAGTTCCCATGTGTTATACTTTCAAAGTGTTGTGCTTTGAGGAAATATCCAGAGACTCGCACGGCATGTGCCGATGGCTCAGACAATGTGGCACTACTACCGAAAGGTTAATGCTGTCCGTCCGATTACAGCTGTTTTCTCTGCATTAGCATTAAATAGATATTGAATGGTAATAATAGGAATCGGTCGTTTTGGCCTCGTTAGCGGCACACAGCGGCCGTTTTTAGCGCGAAAACTGCGATTGTTCTGGGGATCAAAGTCAAATCGGCCGAATGATGCAACGAATTTCTATTAATGGACAACAAATTAACTTTGTATTACGGAAAGATTTCTCAGTCCAAGTCCAAGAGATGAGACACATTTCTTTTCATACTGGCGTTGTGTATTATCATAAGTTACAATTTTCTAGTATAGACATTGTAAAATTCTATCTATGGCTGAATTTTCTCAAATGCCGCACGGTTGTCTAGAAAGTAGGCTTTGAGGTAAAAATTCGCATACAGGTAAATTTTGTAAAAGCTTATTTTATTCGAAACCGAAATGCAATCAGAGGTTTTATTAAAAAAAATATTTGCAATTTTCTTAATGGCTATATTCCCCAGACGAGACTTGAGGCTAGTATGCTACAAACGCGATATGGCGGCCGTTATTTAAAAATAAAAAATGTCGTCGAACTTATCAACTTCACTTTTGAAAATTTTTATGTAATCTTAAAAAATAAGGAAGAATAACCAAAGTAAATATAAATAAATATTTCTTCAAACTCATTATAAACCGACACAAAAGAGATCAGTTTTCTTCAAAAGTAGTAAATTTTTCTTAAGCGTCAAATTTCATCCCAAAAAATAGAATATAACAGCATAGTGTATAGATATAAAGTGGGGGCACAATGGATCTTTAAGGTCGAAGTGCAATCCTCTAATATATATCTAAAGATATAAAGTGTGTCAGGTAGTTGACGTGCGCCCATTTGAAATTTCTTTATTATCATTTTGGTTTTTAACCCTAGATGCTAAATATTTTTTTTACAATTTGTGTAATACGAGTATATAAAGCCTTTTCGAAATCTTTTCGCCCCAGTACGCACTCATTAAAAATTATTGCTATGTGTGATTTTGACCACAAAATATTTGCTTCACGGCATATTTCTTCTTTTATTTATTTATTCAAAAAATATCTGACGAATGAAAAAAAAAGTTACAAATTATACAATTATCTGCCAAGTCTGCAAATGTTATTGCTTTCTGGCGCATTTTTTCATCATTACACTATGTTTTATGCGTTGGACACTTTTCACTCTAAGTCAGCCATGTTCACTGCCTTAGAAAACCAGAGAGATATCTTTTCTCTCTTTCTTCTCTTTTTTTTTTTTAACAGTTAAGTTAAAGTTAACGCAAGGCAGCGTAGGCAACACAGCTTCATCATTCAAAATTTGATTTGCTTTTATCGCTGGCGTTTGTTTTCCTGATTGAATAAAATCATTAATTAGAATTTCTTATTTATAATATTAGTCGTATGAAAGAGTATTTACTTCGTGTATTTTTATATATTTTCCTACTCCTATCCACTGACACTTTCCACCAAGTCTTTATTAATTTTACAAAACCCCTGATAAAAGCTCAATTGCAGGGTTTAATTCTCTTGTGTTGTGTTCCTTTCCAAGCTCAGCTTCGCCCGATTTCGAGTGTGTCATTTCGTCTCGGGTTCGAATGTCGACCGAGGCAAATTGCACTAAAAATTATAGAAGAAGCCTTTTTCCAAATGCGGTCGCCCCTCAACAGGGACTTGCGAACCTGCGAAGGTATTTCTGCCATGATAAAACTTCCCTTAGTTCCCATATGGTGGATCAAATTTTTCGGAATCGGAATAGGTTGGTTTTCTTGATTTCGATTCCGACAACATTTTTTCGCTTTGAAAAGTTTTCCCTTTGACAAATCGGAATGAAATGTAATTTTCAATTTAAACTTAAATATATACGTATGTTGTCTGACATCCTAACCTTTTGTATTTAAAATTTCGAATTATTGAAAAAATTTAATAAAATAAAATTGAATACAGATAGAGGAAGGTCAGGAACAGAGACTTTATATTTAAAAAATGCTTAGATAAAATCAGGGAGAGGAAATGATTGGAAACTGACCGCTTCAGCGCATGCGCAATGTTTATCGAAAAGTTCAATATTGCCATGCCTCAGAAATATTAATCCAACTTAAACTTTTGTATTCGTGGCATTTATTATTTGTTTTATATTCCTTCGAGCCTTAGTGAAAGTGGTAAAGATTTTATAAGAATACATTGCTGCTATTAATTTAACGCGTTTTGCGGAAATATTTTATTTGAGTCGCAGTTTTTGTACAGAATCTGCACTTGATGACAAACCCTATGTTAGCACCATTGAGACCAGCTGCTTATGTTTGTAACACAACTTCCTTAATTACTTCCAAACAAAACCAAAGAAATTAACATGGTTTTATAACGTAAATTTCTTTATAGGCCAAAATTTATTGGAGTCCAGCTTTAGTTATATGCCCACGCGCAATCTCAGCTAATGACTTTTATTGTTTAGTCTCGGCATACCCATAATGGCATTGTTAAAATTATCAAGAAAAATAAATAATTGACAGCAGCTTTTAAAAATTATTTTCAACTCTGAATTAAAATAATTCGAAAACTATTCGAACTCACTCGGCCCACGAATGAGTCAGAATGGCATTAATTTTACTTTTCAAACCAAACAGAATAGTCAATTTAGGACAATCTGTCTAGTTATGTTTTCATTCGTAATATACGAGAAAGCAAATTACTTACTTAGTTTACTTAATTCGCGCTATAACCGCTTAAGCGATTTTGGCCGAACTTCTTCTACAATTTTTAGTGTGCATCTTGTTGTTGTAACACAAATTGAGGGACCTAAAGTTTTACGCTGACTCCGAATGGCGAATGTTTTTTTGTGAGAAGTTTTTTTTTTCATTGCAGAAATATACTCAGAGGTTTGCCATTACCTGCCGAGGGGCGACCGCTATTAGAAAATTTTTTTTTCTATAATTTTTGGATGTTACTTGCCCGGCCAGGATTTGAATCCGGGATCCACCGAATGAAGCGCACACACGCTGCACACTCCTACTGCGGCCAACAAAGCAAATTATTTATACTTAAAATAAGAATATTTTGATTCGAATTTTTCCCCAAAACAGCCTTAGTTTCCTCCCACATTTTCTCCTTATTTCAAAAATACAACGTTGAGCTAAGCCAGTAGCAAAACGAGCTGTCACTACGTACAACCTATTTTTATTATTGCATCATGGTATCTCGTAATAGTATTAATAGTATAATATTGTCAGCTCCAAAAACCAGCGACAAAACTATTACTACAGATAACGGTAAAAGTTAATCAATAACTGTTATAGTAAGCTACAAACTTTTCGAATAATCTTTATCCATTATTTAAGACTAATATTATAAAAGTCTTTTTATAATAGTTATTATCGAGATTAAGACTTTTATTTTGAGACTTATTTCATAAAAGTTTTCTCGTAATAATTATTAATAATTTTAAGCCATCAAAGACTTTTATTTTGAGATTTAAATTACAAAAGACCTTTCATAATAATTATGAGTTAGAAAAAATATGTTACGTCTTGAAGGACGCGACTTTTTTTAGTAACATTTTGGGATTAGTTCGTAATAGTTCCATCTTTTTAGACTAAAAAAAAGTTATTTTAGTCATAACTATTATGCAAAGACTTTTATAATATAAGTATCAAATAATAGTTATTGTTGATTTCCAAAATTGTTCTCACTCAAAATTATTATGAAACGCCCTTTTTCAAAATAGTAAATATCGAAAATTAAAAAAAAAATTTGTCTAACTCAAAACTATTATCAATAGACTTGTATAATTCTTATCAAAATTTGGATGAGTTTTTTAAAACTCAACGGACAAATAATTCTTATTTTGGTTCACAGGTAAAAAGAACTATCGTGTGAGAAATATATGCAGGTATCGAATGACGAAGGTATCGATGGGATATCGTATCTTATCGAAATTCTCGTACGTTCGGCGTCGATCTCTGGACCAGCTAGCGACAAAACAAATGGAATTATTCGTGGAAAATTTTACACAAAAGTAGACTTGCCACTATTTTTTTTCTTCATACCGCGTAAACTCCAATTTTATCGGAGAAGTAACTTTTAAAAAAAAATTATTTATTTGATTTTATCAACTCCCACTTCCTTTTCAGAATGATATAAACACTCAAAAAAAAAATACTAAATATCAAAAATATGTTTTATATTACCATTTGCTTAAAAGTAGATTACGCCGCACGCATATTAATGAATTTCCCGCTGCTCATCCCAATCAAATCAAATTCCATCACTCATCGATCGCTGATCATCACACACACACACGCACACACACACATACCAGAATATAATTCAAAATATTCAATTAAGCAAAACGTATCCTTCACGCCGCCGTGCATGGAGATTCCTGTGAAATGCGCAGCCGTAGCCCAGCTGTATGGCGTGACTCTGATGCTCGTCGGTTTGCATACATTCACACACACACCGATACTAACTGGGTACCAGACTGAAAAATGTATGGCAAATATGTTTTCGTGTTAAAATAAAAAAACAAAAAAAAAAAACATTTCGTCTTAGAAAAAATTGAAATGCGCTCCTAAAGATTTATTGCCTTTTGTATGTGGCGAAAAGGGGTTGAACTGGATTTGATTTTGATTTTCTATTATTTATTATGTGGTGTGGTTTTTTTTTTCTTTTTTTCTGAATTGAATTCTTCACTTCCATTGTAGGTGTAAACTATTTCGAGCGCCCACAAACACACTGGCTTTGTAAACTATAAATTTATTGACATTTGGTGGGAACTATTTTAAATTTCAAAAAAACATATAAACCCAACAGATGATTTGCTTCTGTAGGCGTTCTTGTATTCAAATGGTTTGCCTGCATAAATCCAAAAATCGTTGCATTGTTCTTCATTGATGAAAATCAATTGCTATGCAGATCTATTCGGAATGAAATTTGCATTTTTATTTTTTAGCGTTTGATTCGATTTCCGTTTCCGCATTGGATTATTTTTTTTTGTAAGAGTTAAAAGTTGGGTCGTATGCATTCGATTAAAAAATATGAATTGAACAAAATGCAGATGAATGAAAAATAAAAAATAAAAAACATTTGTATGTATATTTAGAAATGTGTTTGATTTATGTTAAGAGATAGTAGGAAAACTATGACCTAGGTTTAATGACGGATACCAAAAAAAAATATCGAAGCAAAGGAGTCGAGATATTTCGGTTAAGAGGGTAATCTACTCCCGGGGCCCGAAATTGAGCGACTTTTTATTGTTGCAAAGAATCTACTAAATAGATTTTGATTTTCTTTTTAGTTCGAAGCTATATGTTTTGGTTTTTAAATTATATTTTTGACGACCAAAAAAAAACCACTGCCGACCTTGAAACGTTATTGATTACATTGATGTTGAAAGTGCATGGGTCCTGCTTAAGTAAAGCTATGGAGAGTTGAGTAATCTCTAATTACAAAATTGATATTTTCCAAAATCACATTTACGTTGGCTATGTTCTCCCGAGAAAGACTTTTTTAATTAGCAAATTTTCAAATTTTAAAAAGTTTTGCCACAATTGGTACAATTATTTAAATTCGATGTTATTTTCGGACATATTAGAGACTATAAAAATGGAACAAAAGAAAATATGGCAAATCGTATTTGGATCAACTCTTTTACGAAAAGTCTCACACGGCAGCTAAAAAACCAATACTTTTGAAAAAAAATATTTAAGGATAAATTACGGTGTATTGCTTGAATTTAGTGACTTACATTTTGCATCCTTAAAAAATGCAAACGAATGCCATTTTAATGAAATTATTTCTGAGGCATATTCCCAGATACTAATAAATTGAAATTAAAGAAAAAACATTAAATAATTTTTTTTTTTTAAACCGCCAGCGTAGAAACCCCCCTTAATGTTAGACTTTTAACAGGCAAGTTCTTTTGCAATATGTGGAGGTTCTGGTGTCTGAGAAGATGAAAATATCCATTAAATCAGATAGAAACCTCTTGGTGATTTTTTCTTCGATAGCTTGATACCTCAAATATGCTGCAAAAGCTTGTATTTGTTAAATTCTTATAAAAATGGAAAGATTCCAAGCTTCTGTAAGTATTTTTATTATAATATTTAATTATTATTGGTGTGTTTATTTATGAAAATTTGGTTAAGAGGCCAAATTGTCTGACTCAAAGCCAAAAATAGGAGCTACATATAAAAAAATAGATGAAATAGAACTCGATGCATATTTGGGTATTTTAATTTTAGCAGGTAGTTAAATCAATATAATTTTCCGGATTTATGGCTAAAACAAATGCACAAATGTATTTTTTACAGGAGTATATCGTTCAGACGGAGAAAGTATTCGAAGCCTCTGGGATGAAGTGCACGGCCGACCATTATTCCGTGCAACAATGTCACTTGGCAGGTTTCTTGAAATTAATCGTGTTTTGAGGTTCGATGACAGATATAATCGTAGCGCTCAAAGAATGAACGATAAACTTGCTCCGATTCGCGATTTGTATGAGAAGTGGGTGGCTAATTTACCGCTACTTTTTGTTCCATACGAAAATATAACAGTAGATGAGCGTTTAATTCCTTTTAGGGGCAGATGCCCCTTTTTAGTTTACATGCCAAGTAAACCAAACAAACATGGAATGAAAGCATGGGTAGCTTAATTTCCAAATTTATTTAGGGAAGGAGTTAGCATCCGCTCCACCGGAACGGAACCAAGGCCAGCGCGTTGTGTTGGATCTCGTTAGTGGGTATGAAGGGCGGAATATTACAACCGACAACTTTTTTACTACTCGGGATTTGGCACTGGAGTTATTGAAAAAAAGAATTACTATGGTAGGCACCGTAAGGAGTAATAAACGATTTTTACCGGTTTGTGGTACTAAAGTGGAGTTAAGGAGTCTACCAGTGCTAAGCAGTCGACATTTCTTCAATGGATCAGTTACCCTTGTTCAATACATACCCAAAAAATATAAGATGGTTACTGTTTTAAGCACCTTGCACCATGATAAAAGCGTTATGGAAAACCATCCAAAAAAGTTGCCAGATATCATCAATTTCTACAACTCTACAAAATCAGAAGTGGATACAATTGATCAACTTGTAGAGACATATATGTACATGCAAGAGACAAACTAATCGTTGGCCTGTAGCAATTTTTGCAAACATCGTGGATATCTCAGCGTTGAATGCCTATGTATTATGGACAGAAATTAATCCTTCGTAGAATGCTGCAAAAACATATAAACGTAGACTTTTCCTCGAAAATCTTGTCTTAGACCTTGTTCATGGGGAAATTGAACGCAGAAAAACGCTACCAAGAACTCAACCGTCAGCAGATATTGTACGCAATATGAGAGCGGACGCAGAGCAACCAAGCACTTCGGCAGGAACTGTTCCGAAAAAAAGAAAACCTAGTCAGCGAGCCACCTGTGCAGTTTGCCCTAGCTCGATTCGTCGCAAAACGTACGAAAGCTGCACGGTTCGCAAAAAACCTGTGTGTCCACAACATCGTTCAACGGTTACGGTTTCAAACACCTATTGTTTGGAGCATTCAAATTAAAAAAATTTATCTAATGTATTTAAATATGTATATATACCAGCTTAATAATCAATAAAACTAATGAATTTTAAAAACTTCTTTAAAATTATAAACTTTTATACTGATATCCAGGTAAAACATAGGTAAGGTCATTTCGTGACCCGAATATCACATGTGTAAGTTTTTTTGAATGTAACAGAAGGGTTAAACAATCAGTTAGTGCAGGAAAATATTCAATTCTGTACATCTTTTCTTTGCCGAATCGCCAACACTACTTAACATACAGGGCCTGTTGTGCATTTCGATTTGGTTTGGAAAGTAAAAACTATATTTTGGTGTTCTCGATTCAGATTAAGTTTGAATTGTTTTTATTCCGTACCGATAATCGGTTTGAACAGCTATTATATAATATGTTTCTTGAAAAATTGAAAAACAAGAATGTATCTAATAGTTTATTCAAAATAAAATTTAAAAAAATGGCAGCTGACATTACGTTTGGTCATATTATAAAAGCTAGACTCCAATGAAGTTGGCGCTTTAAACAAATTTAATGTATCAACCTTCCTAATTTCCGTTTTTATTTGCTTGGAATTTATTAACGAAGTTTGCTTACAACCATTATCAGCTGTTCTACTACTTTTAGGGATTGCCACCAATCGCTGATTAAAAAAAATCTTTGCCCAAAATACAATAATTCAACAACCCTGTACAATATTTTTCAAATACTTTCTAAAGCTCTGACGCATATAAAACTAAAAATAAATGCCACGAATATAAAAATTTGTATTCGAATATTACTTATGATGCATGGCTATATGGTGTACTGTGTATGTGCTAAAATGGAATCAAAAATAGGCTGGCAAGGCGATTTTTATCAGTTGGTTTCGAATTTCCTACAACTATATTCACATATATGTCAAAGTTTGTATGTAATTCTTTACAGAGTAGACCAATAAGGAGTGAGCAATTGTTGCAATCTTATAAGAATTTGACCGGCTAACAAGATTATATATTTTTGTTTAATTTGTCAATTACTTTTCATTCCGACAAAAAAAATGTATGCGCTTCCAAAAAGAAAAATCTGTGAATTTTTCGGAAGGTTTTAAAGCTAGAACCGCACACCAGTCTTAACACTGGCTGTGGTTTTCAAAGTTGTTCAGATTTTACAAACATTTCAAACGTTAGTTTGAAATGAATGCTCTCGTTGGTTATGCGGGAGAATACACAAAAAAAACCTAACAAAAGAAAGTAAATTCAAAAAAATTGGAAACTTCTTCACCGAATGGAAAAGTTTTTAATTTTTTAAAGATATATACAAACTAAACTGTTTTGAGCTTTGTTCGGTATTGTTCCGCGCTACTCTACAATTTCCGTGCTTTCATCGAACAGACCTAAAAGTGTAGACGAAAATGTAGTGAAGAATTTTCAGGTGAGTAATTTATCAATTAAAATAATGTGGATCTGATGAGAATAAATTTTCTTATTTCAAACATTTTGAATTATTTTTTTTTTTTGTTGACCTACTTCAAGCGCACAACAACATGAAATAAATTGTTGTATTTGATTGTCTAAATTGTATGAGAAAATTTGCATAAACCGTTGGAAGAGTTATCGATTGCTTCGTTGCCGTATTCACATGTACCAGAACTATGTTTGAACTAAGTTCGAAACAGCTGTTTGTCACTAGATTCTGGAACGCCTGGCAATGGTTAAAATTTTAGCTACTTGTAAGCGCTCTAGGCTTTTCGGACTTAAGTTATGGAGGTGTTGTCTTACAATTACTCGGATTTAACTATTGAGGCATAAGTGGCGAATGCCGAAACGCCTGATAAGATGGTTGTGGGTTCTAGCCTAAAGTAGTCAGCTTTGATTTTCTGTTTGTTTTTTAATAAGCGTTTATTTTTCAAGTATGGCAATTGCTACAAAAATCAAGTTCTGGCACTTATGTTTACAGTTAAAAAAAAAAGTGAAGACACGCCATGCTATACGCAAAAAAAAAATACATAAAATACACTAAGACAGAAAACAGCAATAGAAAATTTGAAACTAAATATCTGCTGTCACTTATTTTCATCAGTGTTGCTATGATTTCGGAAAGGGCTACAGAGAAATGGAGAAAGGAAAGGAATTTATAAAATTCCTTAATCACAAAGCTGCAAAAATTGTTTACATAAAATGTTACCACCGTTTTGGGTGGAAACAATGTGGAAACGCCTAAATAGTGTGTGTATATTTTGTATTTTTGAAAATAAAATCTATTTAAAAAGGCATATTTCAAATATATCTAGGGAGTATAAAAATATCTCAAAACAGAGGTCATCCAGATTCTCATATTTCGAAAACCATAATAGCTATAATATTGACTTTTTAAGGTTAAGAGAATGTGGTGGTTCGTCTATAAATAGTTTTGAAATTCCGATTTCTTTTTTTTTTATCAAACGTGGTGTATTCAAATATAAAATATTCCAAAACCCCTATTTGCCAATTCATAAAAAATGTTAACAAATTCCCTGTCCAATGAGTCATATGTGACTCACGTGGGCTTATTGAAATAAGTTCATGAGTCACATGTGACTCATTTGTGTATAGATTTTCGAATAGATTTTTTTGTTATGAACGTTACGTGATATTTTTTTTAATGATTCGTGGACGTATGGCAAAAACCCTAACCTTTGAGGAAATAAAAGAAAATTTCGCGATTTTTTCCTGAAAGGTCTCTTTTAGTCAGTAGAAGAGACATGCAGAATTTCTTGCAGACTATGCCCAGAATTGCTGGAAGAAGCAATTGCCTTTGAAGATGTTGGAGTGCTAGAGAAGATTGAAGATCTTTGAGCGAGATTAGTTTCTGTGGTTGATGCTGCTGGTCCAAGGAAATGTCGGACTAGATGTTCTTGGACTTGTAAAACTGTCAACTTAGGGCCGTCTGCCAACTCGTTGTATGTGCATCTAGTATTGATAATAGCGACTTGAAATAGTAAATCTACTGCTATCTTTTTATACCCAGTTAAGCTTTTACGTAACGAAGAATGGAATGAAGCAAGTTGGTCGGAAATACCAATACCATTTTCCGCTTCACTATAGTCGACTATTGCATCTGGTTTCATGACATCACCCCTCTTTGTGGTCACGTTAGATAAACCATCTCCATGGCATGTTGAGATCATAAGTACGTCACGTTTATCACGCCATTTCAGTACAGTATAGAGATTGTCCTTTTGTCTAACTATTTGTTCTGCCCTCCTCAGCTTCGCTTTTACAACTTCTTCCGGCAAATTTCTTTTATTTTTGCATAAAGTGCCGCATAAGTCAGTTTTGCGACTTTTTAGGTACTCAGCTAACGGTAAGTTGTCAGCAACGATAATACGGCCTTCATCTAAAAGCGATTCCGTGAGTTGTACCACTACTGAACCAGGTTTATCGAGACCTTCTAACTGATGCGATATTCCGGAATAACTTTGTTGTACAGGCTTTATATATTTTCATTCCATATCGATCTGTTTTCTCTGGGTTATAAGTTTTTATAATCAGTTTTCCATGAAATTTTAACATAGACTCATCAACGACTATTATATCTGAAAGTATATATAGACTACGAAAATTGTTTATCACTTTACCTATAAGTGGGTCTATTTTATGAGTTCTTTGTTCTCCAATAGCACCTATTTGAACTTCTGTAAAGTGCCAGCACCTTAGAATTGAGGTGAATCTGTTATACGGCATATTTATTCTGTACATAAGAGGGTTATAGTAAAGCACATCCAATTTCCAGTAGTGCTCAATTGACGGTTTAGCATTGAGACCACTATATATGTACAATGACTCCAAACAATTTTTTCAAATCCTCTCTACTGACATCTCTCCATCTCGTCATTCGACTAAATTGTGCAGTACGTATTTCTTTCAACAACTAAGCGTAGTTATTATTATCAATGACCATTTCATCAATCAGTTCATCAGGGACAAAATAAGCATATATTTTATTCAAACTAACGCGCCCATCTTCAGTAATTCCGGCAATATTTTGTACATCATAATTACCAATAAATGTTTCCCTCCCTAAAGGGGTTATATCCACTTGCGAGGCAGAAAAAACGCGTTTTTTTGTAAATTTTTTCCAAAGAGGCATTTTATTTTATACATTAATAGAAAAAATGTACTTAAACAAAGTTTAATGTACTTTAACAATCAGCGGTTTATTTAAAAAAATATTGGATCCCCTAGCTCCTGTAGATGATCTGCGGAGAGACCTCCAAAAAAAAGTGCTCGGCGGTGAGCAAGATATCTCTGGTCCAAATTATCTGAAAACCAAAAACCAAAAATATTTAGTTTTGAAATAAATAAATACCGGTAATAATCGAAGGTCTAGTCAAAATTTTGATTTTAGACAAAATGGCGGCTGTTCAAAAAAAAATTCAGTTTTTCATGAAAATGTTTCACTTCAAAGTGGCTTAAAAAATCGAAATTATTGTCCAAAACCTTATTCCTTCGATGATTACCTGAAAAATATATCTGAGTAAGTCGTGTGAAAATTTCAAACCGATCGGTTCAGCGGTTTCGGAGAAATTTTCCTCACCGACTCTGAAAACACGGTTTTGAGATAAACACGTTTAAAGTGCTCCGCCTTCTTTCGAACGCTCGGAGACGTTCTTACTAATACCATTGCCATTATCTCGGTATCCTCACTTTTGTCATCGTAATCAGTAGGCTGGTATTCTTCATTACTTCCACTACCAAATGGTTCTTCATCTGAATCTGAATTTTCTAAATAGCTTATCAATTCTGCCGTCGTATATCTTTTTTTCGCCATTTTCACCAATTTTATAAAACCCTTTACCAAATATAACCTCAAATAAACTAATAAAGAATTAGATAACTTACTAATCGAATTCCCGTTAGGATGCATTTGGCAGTGAACTGTCAATATCACCTAAAGGCCCCCACTCACACTAGACTTTACCGGCCAACTATTTAGTCTGCAGTATGCGCACCCACCACCCACCCTACAATTTAGCTGGGTCAGTGCGTAAATAGTTGGCCGACTAAAAAGGCTGCAGTGGCGGTACTCAAAACCTAATTTGTCATGCAAAGTAGTAACTATGGTCGATGTGTTCATATGTGACTCATTGAACGTGGTAAAGAAAATTTTTCGTCTCACGTCCATGAGTCACATATGATTCACAAAATAAAATAACGAAAATAAGGCAAATAACTATATATATATATTAATTTATGAAAATTAGATCTCATTGTATAAATGGACGTTATTTACCTTATCGCAAAAAAAAAACCAGTGGGCGTGGGGCATTCGCAAAATGCATTGTATGACAGCTAAGAGTATGACAGCTTGGTCAATTCGTCTCTAGTACTCTCTCAACACAACATCAACCAAAAATTCGATCATATAGTAAATTCATTGAGAATCAAGCGCCTATTGCTTAGTGTGGGTATTGAAGTACCCGAAGTGAATCAAAATAGTCAGTTCTGTATATCTTTTTTTGCAACCGTAATACGTAACACACCAAATTGAGTTTTGATACCACATTGATTCAACTTTCTTTACAAATGTCATATCAGATATTTGTATTGACAAAAGTGTGCTGTCATATTACACATTTTTACTGCAAATCTGCCAGCTGGTTATTTATATACCAACTCAAAATCTCAGTTATGATAAATTTTATACTTAAACCTGAAATTTGGCTATGTAACTTCTATGGCTTATACAAGCGCGCTAATAAAATTTAATAAAATCGCACACAGGAATCAACAGGCAGACCTCAACTTGTCGATCTAGTTTGCAGTTGATTTTACATAAATTGCAAGTAAAAATGGCAACAATATCCCATAAACTATGCAAAATTTGTAATTTTTATTCGGCCAACCGCGTTACCATTTGTGCTAGAATTGCGGTTATAAATTTTGCTAGTAACAAAGTTAAAGAGGCAACACGCAGAATAGGCCTAGTGCTGGTGAAACTCGAAAACATAAAAAAATTGTTCCCTCAATAGTTGCACACACTGACATTCGCATTATCCCTTTCTCAACATTCGGTCCGCAGCGCTCATTGCTAGACTCAGCCGCCGCCGCCGCCGCTCTTCGTTAAGCAATTCACCGCACTAATTAATAAAATTGAAAGTATAATTAAATTCGTTTACTTTTATGGTTGTAAAAATTATCATGCCAAAAAGTACACCCCAATTAAATTTGACCTCAGTTCGCTGGCTGTAAGTAAATGGAGCAAAATCATACACATTTTATAAGTACATACAATGGCGCGGCACAGCTCCTCGGCGGCTTGCCACGCCACGCCACGCCACGCCACCTTTAGCCATGGCTGTCACTGACCTGTCATAAAATCCACGCAAATCCACAACTTATGCAAATAACCTAGAGGCCTGCCACAATTCTTGTTGCGCCACAACGTCATTGTATGCACTTGCCGAAATATTTTGCTGCCACAAATTTAACTACATGTAGTTCGTACATGATACAAACAAACAAACAAATATATATGAAAATATGTAAATAAACCATAAAATTTTAATTTTCAGTTATTTTGTTATTTACTTAAGCGCTGCGTGAATTTTATGCTGTTTTACTATAAGCGTGACGCTCTTAACACCACTACACATACACACAAACATATTTAGCTGTAGTCTGATCATTTTTTTTTTTTCGTACATTTACAGCCAAAGTATGTAATTAAAATGTTGAAAAGCGTTGGCAGTAATGATTTTATATAGTACAAAAAAAACAAAGAATATGCGTGCGGCCGGCGGTTAAACGTTACAGTTTAATGATTTCCAAATTAAATCAAGGTCATTAATGGGGAGGCTTTTGGCCGCGAATACATTTGTGGCACATAATCAAACAATTGAGGGTGAAATTAAAAGCGAATCAAGCTTTAAATTGCTACCATTATTTGTTGTGTATGGATAGAAAAAAATTTACACACAGGTTTATGTACCGCACTTTTTTACTAACTACTACTACTATTTTTACTAGTTCTACTACTAATTAATTTTTACTAAATGCTAATTAAACATTACTAATGCTACTACTAACTTTCTGCAACATTTTTTTTCTAATGATAATAATTACTACTACTAGTTTTCCCTGGTTGCTACTACTTTTTTACTAATACTACTACCAATTACTACTTTTTTGATTAGTGCTACTACTAATTTTTACTACTATTTTTACTAATGCTACGGTTAAGTATTACGACACGGAAGTTTTACTGCTGGCTCGCGAAGTTAAGTGCATGAGTTGTTTTTTTTTTTATAAAAAAAAAGGTTTATTGACATTTCCCAGATGTAAAAATTTGCCACGTCGCATATTTATAGGAGAGGGTAATTTCCAATCATATTTTGGGCATTATTTACGAAACGGAAAGTTTCGCATAATTTGAAAACTTATCAATGAAAAAGCTTTGTTTTAAAATATAATTCAACTTTTTTTCATAAAACATTTAAAGCCGCAGATGCTCAAAATGAGCATCTTTTTTTTGACATTTCCGATTTTTTATATTTTAAGATTTATTATTACAATTTTAGTTGCAGTTAGTTACAATTTTATTTAGTTAAAATGAACATACACTTGCGGTCAATAAAAACGCATCACCACTTAGGTAGACTATCTTCAGTTATATAACTGTAAATGTGCGAAATAAATTTTTTTTTTATGAAATTGGGTTGCACACTGTTCAGTTATAGCCGTGTTTTGGTTGTGTATTTGAAAAGTTGTGCAAAATGCCAAATAATCGGAAGAACTTAACGCGTGATCAAAAAATTGGCATTAGATGAAGAAAAGTTATCTTCTCGGCAAATAGCAGCTAGAATTGGTTATAGCCATTCAAAAGGGATCAGGTCGTCCTCGAAAGTCAACCGCGAGAACAGGCAACATACTGCGGCGGATAAGTTTAAGCGACCGCTTTAAAGGAGAACTTTCTATAAAGGCGAAAATGCAAAATTTTCACCAAGTGGATTTAAGTGTCGAAACCATTACGTCGACGGCTTAGAGCTTTGGGTTTATATGGAAGACGCCCTGCCCAAAAGCCACTGTTAACACAAAAAATGAAGGCTGCACGAATTTCTTGGGCTAAAAAGTACCAAAACTGGCATCAAAATGATTGACAACAGATTATGTGGTCTGACAAAAGCAGATTTAATTTGCTAAGCTCACAAAATTTGCTTTGGGTGCACCGTTCAGGTGGTGAGAGGTTACTCGATAATTGTGTAGTAAAGAAAGTTAAGTTTCCTCAAAGTCAAATGATTTGGGGCTGCTTTTCATACCATGTTTTGAAGCCTCTACACCTTTTTAATGAAATAGTGAATGCACAAAAATATGCGATAGTGGTTAACAATTTTTTAGTACCCGCAATTGAAGAGCATTATTCGTATACGGATCGCCTAATCTTCCAGGATGACTCAGCGCCATGCCTTCGTGAAAAATGGGTAAGTTTTGATTGGAAACAAATCTTGTATAAAACAGCTACATAAAATTGGTGTATATGATCCTACTCAGCTCGAATTTTTGTTTAACGATCTAGGGATTCAACGCTTGGATTGGCCTGGAAACTCGCCAGATTTAAACTCTATTGAGCACTTATGGCACATAATGAAGTGCGAAGTTGCTACACAGAAGCCAACAAATAAAAGTCAATTGATAAAGATTTTTTAACTGGCTTGGTATGGTCCCGTTAGAAGGAAATCAATTGAGGTCCTAGTGAATTCCATGCCTTCAAGAATTGATGCAGTTATTGAGACTAAAGGAGGAGCGACTCGTTATTAGGAAAGCCTATTGTTAAGTTTATATTTCTACCGTTAGTGTTGAAAATGATTTAGTCGCTTTAAGTTAGTTTCACATTGTTTTCTTTTAATTAATCATGAATATCATCGAATGTGCATTTTTGTTAATTTTTTTTTAAATTAATTGGCTATTCCTTATAAAAACCATTTTCGAGACAAATTTTTGTGGATAACTAATTTACGCTATGTAGTCAAACAAATAAAAATGAACCTAATATTCTAACTTTATAAACAAATTTCTTATGTGATCTTATATCAATTAGATGCGGTGGTGCGTTTTTATTGATCGCAAGTGTATTTTTCCAATGAAATATTACATATATATATATTTTAATTGCAACATAAGAAAACACAGGTTTTTTGACAAAATAATAATAAAAAATAAATTTCCTCTTATTCGAACTGTTATGCTATAACTTAAAAAAAAGGTGTATTTCCTGACATTTTCAATTCTTTTACGTTTATCTTATTTTCAAAGCACCTAATCTGAAAAAATTGTACCCAAAAAACCGTTTTAATATTTTCTCACCTAAATTAAGGTTTGTGTTTAGTAATTAATTCTGCATTTAATTATAACTTAGATTTTGGTTATGCAAATTCCAAAGTAAGTTAGCGATGAAAAATTTGAACTATAACCAGGAAATGTTCCGCATACAAACATCGCTTTTCTCTTAAAAACATAATGGTAATTTTAAAACTGTTCTTCAACTTAGTCATGTGGAAAAGCCAGCAGAGCATAGATATTTTGGGTGAGTCACCCTCCTTAACACCTCATTCCCGAACATGATAAATAACTATGAATCGAAAAAACATTTGCATACGTACATGAAAATACTTTTAACAAAAATCGTCTGTATAAAACTCTAAAACCTCTTTTATATATATTTTAAACGCCAAATTATTATTATGATGAATTCGGTGGCCACGCTCTCTCGGACTCGAAGAGATGCGCGTGCTATTTGAGCCGAAAGTCCGTACTGAATTTTTCGGTAAAGGTAACCAAAAGGCTGTACAAATTGCAAAAACCACGCGCTAGCACTTAGGTGGAAGATGAGATGAACCACTTCAAAATGAAATGTTAGATCCTTTCAAGCCAAAATTGTCATTTAAATAAGTAGAGCGCAATACTACAACTTTGAGCAAAAATAAGCAGCAGATATCCTTTCTCAAAAATACTTATATACCATGGGCTACTCTCTTGGAAATTAAAATTAAAATTTTCTACATTGTTTAATCTTTTTCTGTTTTCTGTTTCTTCTGTACTAAACTCAGAACAGAGTCCTCTAGGCACACTTGCGTGTTGTAGCTTCGCATACCGTAGTTGACCGGCGTGTTAACAGTAGTAGTCTCGTCTGTCACTTGCGGCATGTCCAGCTACCGAGCGTGAACCAAAACTTAAAAGACTCATCGTACTGTTTAATCACCCACCTAAGGGCAAAATGTCATTTCGAACGCACCAGCAATCAACCACAAAAAAAATTGCTGAGAAATGTCAGTGCTGCAAATTTGCAAACTGTCGCTACTGCCGCAGCGAAGGCAATACAGTTAAATAAATATATAAACTTCATTTCGAAATGTTCCAAATATTGGCTAATTCACTCAGTTCGAGGTATTTGCCACAACACAACTGGATTTATGTTGCCACATATGTCATTTCATTTCAGCGAATGCAGTGGTGCAGTGAAATGTGGCCGACACTTAAGGCGGCCTTGGATTATCATTTAACGCGCATAATTATTTATTTGTCAGTGCATAATAATTTAAAATTTTACCTTTATCTGCGGCATTCATTCATTTACGCCGTTCGCCATCCATCTTTTTGTCAAGTTAAATTTATATGCGTCTTCTGCTTTGACCAAATAAATATATGAGGACGGGCTTTTTTTTAACATGAATTTTATTTTCTTGATAATTTTTTTGTGTCAAAACAGTTTCACTCCCGTGAGAAAGTTGCTATTATTTTTTTTACTGATACTGATTTGACTGGAGCTAAGGCCTTTGCTAGCATTTCCATTCGAGTAATTAATACTCACTTTGATTAATTACTACGATTAAATTTATCAAAATAACAATAAACAGTTTTGCATAGCAAATGGTTAAGTGGTATGTGAATCAAAAATGAAGAAAGGCTAGTAACGATTACTAACTCTATGAGAAAGTAGATATTTAATCGTTATTTTAATACTTTTGAATTTACCATCAATAATAATTATTGAATTCGGCCAGAGATTATAGCGCCAATTAAGTACATAAGTAAGTAATATTTATAAATTGCTGAGTTCTAATTTTTGTGTTCAGAAAGAAAAATTATGTTAAGGTCTGCAAATGGAATGGACAATGAACGCAAGGGCGCAAACTAAATCGGGTTGATCCCGATAGGAATGAAAAAAGTTTGCAATCTCTTTATATGGAAGCGTAACAAAAACTCAATATTTTATTTTGAGCATTTTTTGATTGCGATCCAAAGCGCTAAAGCTTTCGGAATTAAACAAAATACATAAACTCAAATAAAATATAACCCGATAAAATTTAATAAAATGCTATGAAACAAAGTGAAATAAATAAAACTAAATAAATGATAACAAAACAAAATAAAATGAATGATGAATTAAAAACATTGTAATAAAATATAATATATTTAACCAAAATGTAATAAATTATACTCAAAAAAAGTGGAATAAAATAAAGTGTCAAAAAATAAATAAATATAGGAAATGAAGCCTAATAATAGTTTAATAAAATGAAATGAATTAAGTTAAATAATAGAAAAAAAACTGTAACATAATAAAAGTAGTAAATTAAAAACAAAAAATGTGAAATAAACTAAAATATGTATGTAAAAATAAAATGAAACAAAATATGGCAAAAGAAAGCCTAATAAAATAAAGCAAAGTTTTTAATACCCAAATATTACAGATTCTAATAAAACAAGAAAAATTAAATTAAGCTTTTAATACATGATAATTTTAAATATTTATATTCACTTAGCACACAATTACCAGTAGATTTGGCCCAGTTTCGACACAAAAATTAATTACAATCAAACTAAATGAGCTTTTAAGCAAAAAATATATATTTTGATAAAAAAACAATATCGTAGTTATAAATTCCAAAGAGAAAATAGGGAAGAGTAAAAAATAATAATTTTTTTAACATATTTTTTCATGCAAAATTTACTAAAGATTTAACTAAATAAGCTCATAGGCAAAAAAAGTAAAGTTGTTTTAATAACACTATCGTTGTTATGAATTCCAAATGAAAAACAGGGAAAAGTATGAAAAATTATAAATTGTGTGCTAATTTCTTTTAATAATTTTTAATATTTTAATTTCATTTTACAATTTACTTCTTAAAAGAGTCGCTAAAGTGCGTGTTCAAATAAGTTTTCAATACCCGATAGTTTTAAATATTTTCACACTCGCTGCTCTCTTTGTTCCACTTACCAAAGGAGGAGTTGTGCTATACCACAATCGAAGATTGCCTACGAAAAAGTAATAGATATTTCTCCAAAAAGGAAAAAAATGGAAATACATACATAATTTATTAGGTAAATTCAAGACTCTATTATTAACATATTTATGACTATTTGAAATTGGCCAAAGAGGGGGGAAAAATGTTATGTTAAATCAGAAAAATGTTTATTTCCGCAAAATGAAATATTCACAAAATTCTGTTTATTTTTTTTTACAAATAAGCGTATGCCATATGCTCCATTCGGTTGATCACAAGTTCAAATCCTAGCCGGGGCAAGTAACATCAAAAATTATAGAACAAAGTTTTCTAATAGCGGTCGCCCTCAGCAGGCAATGGCAAATCTACCGAGTGTATTTCTGCCATGGAAAAACTTCTCACAAATATCATTTGCCGTATCATTTCGTAGTAGTCCTAAAACTGTAGATCTCGCAATTATTGTTACAACAATAAGACGCACACCTCAAATTATTGAAGAAATTT
This sequence comes from Anomoia purmunda, assembly GCA_951828415.1. Taxonomy (NCBI): domain Eukaryota; kingdom Metazoa; phylum Arthropoda; class Insecta; order Diptera; family Tephritidae; genus Anomoia; species Anomoia purmunda. Next base: position 38,439,685 of record OX639995.1, on the reverse strand, counting down.
GGCTATACATTTGGAGGTATGGTGTAAGCGCCAAATTATTATTATTATCATAAAGTTTTGCCATCACTTTCCTTCCTATGTCTAACTTTTTTCAATATTTATTGTTTTAGATGATACAAATTATTTCGCAATTTAACTAAATATCACTGCGTTCTCCACAAACAATGACCTTGACAACTTATTATTAATTTATGGGTTATTTTTTCGAAAACAAAAGGCAACACAGTCAATATACTTTTGCCTTGGAATTGAGTAAAATTACCTATAGTGCCAAGGCTTTATTACAAATGTAAAAACACTCCATTTCTTTAAACATTCAATTTTTTACATACATATGTACATATGTATTCATGTGTGTGTGCGTGTGTGCTAGTATTTTATAATGCGCATACTAATATCATTTCAATAAAATCAATTTTCAGGTACCAAATTGCTTTATCGTTTCAATTACATCTCCTACCGCTTGCTAATCAGCTTGAAATGATAAACGGCATGCCGTAGTTACATTTTGTATGCATTGTCCTGGCACGTCCTTTTCAATATCACACTACCATGTTCGTTGACTTCACTACAATATGTAGGCTTAGTATTCGAATTGGTTGTATTACCTCAAGTGCACGCCGAGTCATCTTTCACAGGATCTTCAAATGATTATCGTCCTTTTATTTGAAAATAAAATTAAATGTCTTAAAGCTAATGCCATTTTATTACAACTAGTTTCTTTGTAAAGCAAGTGAGGAAGGTAACTAATTACCTTAAGAAATTTAATTCAGTACTCTGGTTTTTCTTTAAGTTAAATTTTGTACGGAATGACTTTAATGTGAATAAAAAGTAATTCGTTTCAATAACTCGTTTGGCATTGTGTTTAGTGCGTTGCGAGAAGAGCGAATAATATTTCAATTTTACTGTACGTCTTTTACACTATTTACAAAGAAATAATATCAATTTAAATTATTATATGGATTTTAATAGAAATCAATCCTGCTAGCACCAATAAAAAAAAAGAAGTTGCAGAACGGTTTTATATCTTTCAAGTGAGAAAGTCTTTTATATTTTTCAAGTTTTTATGAGAGTTTGTTACATTTTTATAAACTTTGTACAATGTTTAAAATTTGAATTTATATGAATTAGTTATATTACGTATTGAAGTTTTATAAAAAATTACCAAAACGAATATCATAATAGCGTTGCAAATTTAATTCGTTTTATTGCTTTTGCTACGAATTATTATTTTTTACTACGATTTTTTTGGGTCTTTGCTACGCAATTGGTTTAACCCTTAAATGCATACTGTGGCAAAACTGAACAACATACCCTTAAATTGAATATTATAATAAGAAGAAGAAGACTTCAAAGCCGTTCTTAATGTTTTGCTGCCCTTTTTTGGTTCATTTTCCATTTTCGATTGAAATATCAAATCTTTAATCTTTCCCGGTTGGTCAGTGTGAAAATATATTGTCATTTTGTGTCAAGCGTTTTTTTAAATTTAAAAAAAAAAGTGTATACAAATATTTTCATTCAATAAAGTATCTTGAAATGGAATCATTATCGTGGTAATTAGTTTTAATTAATTTGGCATGAAACGGTTACTGAAAGCCTAGTGAGGGTACACTGAGCCTCAAAAGGCGCGTTGATTTTTGAGAAAGTTTGTTTGTTGACGGTGGTGCTCATTTTCTTCATATAATGCTTACACCAATTTTTTTTTTTTATATGAAAAAAAAAAAATTAACCACACCGTCATCAAAATATACTATCAAGCAAATTGAAATTTGTTTAATGTTATACAAAGATTGAATGGGCTATAAAACTGCATACTGAAAACTTTTCTGAAAATTCTGATAAAAAGTTTGAAATTTTGATGAAAATTTGTTGAATTTTTAAAATTTCACAAAAATTAAAAATTCAATTTATGCAGTTTTTGATATAATCTGAGCTGCATTTTTATTTTTAAGGTCTAGATTACGAAACGAACATCAAAATTTTTAAAATTCAAAATAGACGTTACAATATGGCAGAAGGCAATATTAAATATTATTTGGATTGTATGCCAGTTTCGATTTACAAAAAGTTTTAAGCACTCACGGAAAGAAATTGTTAATTTTATTGATTTGCAAAATGAAAGTTTTAAAAATAGCATGACTTCAACATATCACAATGAATATTTAAATATGCAATCGAAAAACTTGTTAAATGAAATCAACGACGAAATTAAAGCCGGCAAATTTAGATATATATACAAACATATATCACTTTCACAACAATAATTTTAATTAAACCTACGCCTCTGTTGAACGTTACACTTGCCTCGAAAAGAATTTTTAGGTTAGATATCGGGTGTTTTTTTTTAGACTGATAGAACTTTAAATTGAAATAAAGCACATAAAAAATGAAGTATGATGCCAATTTTTTATTTATTTTAAAGATATTTTCATGCCATTTAATATTTAAAAACCATGTCTGGCATATGCCCACCACGACGAGCTTTGGTGAATCGGATGCGATCAGTCCAATTTTCTTTGCGCAAAATTTTCCATGTTGTGGATGGACAAAGTCCAACTTGTTGAGCACGGCGTCGAATAGACAAATTTGGATCTACTCCATCACTATCACTTACAGCACCAATATTTTCTTCTGTACGTACAGTTCTTTGCCTTGTTGTTGGTTTTCCATCGAGTAGAGTAAATGTTGTTTGAAATTTATCAACAGTTCGACAAATAAGTGCTCTATAAGTTTGGCGAACAGCACACTGATTTTTAAAGTAAATTTCCACAATTTGTAAACGTTGTTGCGGCGTTATTCTTTCCATGATGCTTACTGAACAGAAATGTCAAAACGAAATGTCATTTACCAGCTGTCAAGTGACAGCTATCCCTATCGAAAGTTTTATAAATCTAAAAAAAAAACACCCGATACATTACCCCAGAGGAATAAAACAAAGCACGCTCCTCCAAAAATTGGGTTTATCTAACATAAGAAAATTTTGCGCAAAGCGTCGATAAAACGATTGAACTAATTTTTTTTTTACATAAAAGCAAATGAACAATACCTTCAGCAATAAAACTTGTTACGAAAAAATTAAAATTTGAATTTTATGGAATCTGAATGTGAAAAACTTTTCTGAAATCTTGAAATTTTTATGAAAATTTGCTGAATTTTATTTCAATTTCACAAAGTTAAACTTACGGGTTTTGTTGCGTTTTTATAAAAAAAATTAACTCAAAATTATTTAAAAAAAAACACTTTGTCTTAATTTATGGAAAATTTTAATTTTTGCCTTGCAAAATCTGTCAATAAATTAAGATGAGGTATTTTATCATAAATCAAAAACCAAAGCAAAAAATTCTTTCTCCATAATCAAAAAATTGTTTCTCCCATAACGTTTTTAGATCATAAATTTAAAAATAAGATAACATCACATTAAAATTTAAATATATTAGAAATTTACACAATCTCTCACAGTTTTTCCTTTGATTAAAGGACTAAGCAACCTTATAGTTACAGAGCTGTCAAAATAATTAGAAATGACAAGTGTGAACGCGCTTGATTTATAACAAGTCATTTACATTTTAGTGTGTCAGGGCTTTAAGATATAAATTAAGTGTCGAAACTTCTTAAAAACTGCTTGCGGTATAGTTATGATAAGCGCTATATCATGGCTAGTGCAGAATAGAATTTATCTAAGATACAATGAGTGGCCATCGCAACTATAAGTATCAAAATTGTCCCACGAAATGGCTGAAATTCTATAAATACTTACAAAATTAGCCATTTGCCGAATTGTAAATTTATATTGAAATTGAAGTATAGTACGTAATTTGTTTTGTAAGCATAACAGAGATAATTATGTGAAAAATATAATCTGAAGCACTTCCTTATCTTATAGAGTCTACATATACTGCATCCAAAGCATTACAATCGAATTATGCTTTCCGACTAGTTTCCGCCTTTTCTCACATATTCTGTGGAAGACAATTTTTATTATTTTTGCGCTTACCAATCGAATGGCTTAGGCTGAAATTCATGTATGCAATAGCTAAAGATGATGCATTCGAAATGCAGCAGATTTGTTGGTACGCATTGTACAAATCTGTATCCGATAAATACATGTATTTAGTCAATGATATTCGCCGAAGATTTTTCCCCACAATTTTCTGCAGCCAAAATCAAACTGAGATGAACAAAAAACAAAAAAAAAAAAAAACAAACCAACGCTCAATTGTAGCCAGCAAGCAAAGCCTGCGTGAAGGCCCAAGTCAAACCACGCCGGGCGGTATGGATGCCTGCGACCACGGGAATCCTCTGGTCGCAGATGAGGCGGATGTGCATACGTAGGGTGTACATATGTCTATATGTTTGTGTGAAGGAGCTACATTGTGTGAGAAGTTGTGCGCAAAGGAAGGTGCGACACTCAACGACAGCAAACGGTGCAAAATCGAACGCTTTTTGTGTGAAGTTAATAATACGTTTGTCATACGGAAGACAACCAACCGGAAAGTGAGGTTTTTTGGCTACAGCCAGCTTACAAAACAATATCTTTGGCAGAGCAGAAAATATATGCAGAAATCTGTATGCGCGGACGGACAAATATTGTATATGTATATATATATGTGTGTGTGTGTGTGTATGTTGTGAAAACACATAAGAATAAATGATCGGTGTAAAGTTGGCGTAAGGTGAAACGGACGGACGAATGAATGGTGAAGATGTGGTTTGCATTGCTTGTTGGCCCTGTTGGCGCATGGTCCGGAAGGTTACCCAACAAGAACACGACGTTACAAAAGATAAATTAGTTTCAATGAACAGATTTTTATGGATGATACAATTTGTTTTTTTTTTCTTATAAATTTTGTAACATTTCAAAATATGCTAATATTTGCTTTATTTTGTAGCTTCTATAAATTTCACTATTTTATTTTGATAGCAGATTTATCGTGCACAAGAGACTTTGGTGGCATTCACAGGGAGAAACAACAGCAGATTTATATATATATATATATACGTATTTATTTTTTTAGTAATATAATTTTTAATGTAGAACATTATTTACTATTTGTATAAATACTTTTTGTAGTTTAAGCAGTTAGTTTTAGTTAAAATCTTTGTAATATTTAAATTATTGAAAAATAAAAAACTTAAAACTTAAATATTTTGCTTTAAAATTCTTAAAATATTTTAAAATTCTTTTGAAAAAAAGCAACCCTGCGCAGGCTTGGGATGGAAATTAGAGGAGATCAGCTATAGTTTTATCCAGTTTTTGAACGGCTCGGATCTAGCAGTGAAGTTTCATAAATTGTAAGTATAATAAACGGTCTTGTCACTTTGCTTATATCCAAACAATAGATCCGAGTATTTTTGTTCCTATATTTATTCTAATGCTATAATATTTCATGTAAAACATCATTATCAGTGCTTGCTATTTTTTACTTGCGTTATTCGCACCATTTTAGTTCATAATATCTATGTGTATACAATTTAAAAAGTAAAACGAAGTGTCCTTTTGTCATAATTATTCCTTTTATTCCACAATAAAAAAAATTGTTTTGTTATATTGTCATATTCTTATTTTTATATACAGTTTTTGTTACTTTTTTCTACCGATTTAAAAATGTAGTTCTAAAAAAAGTCCTTCCCAAAGGAAATTTTTTTATAACATTTGGGTTAGTTTAAATTACTACTAGATTTTGCGAATGACCATTAACTTTAATAAATTTAATACTTAAAATTTCGAATTTATGCAAAAAATTTTAATTCATTTTTGAAGGCAATAGTCAGGTAAATAATAATACGCATAATTTTGATCACTTCCTTAGTGCGTTCCGAAAGGGAGCTTTGTTAACCATTCCAAGTACCTCATATTCCACGCCTTTCAATGGACTGATAACTTTTCAACTTGATGTTTTCATCAAGCTACTTAATTAAAAATTCCACTGAAGAAAACTTTACTCTAATGCTCGCTATGAATTTTCTCAGTTTAGAAGGCTTATTTATCTTATTATTTTTGCGAACATATAAAAAGTGATTCACTCAAATTTTTCCTTTATTTTGTTTATGTTCCATACTTTCACTAAACTTCAAACATTTATTTCTAGCATGAATTTGATGAAATGTCATAATTTTATTAAAAATCAAATGGTGAGCAACAGCAACGAATGCCATTAACCCTTCGGAGGTGTGGTGGGGTATGTCATACCCCAGCACATGTATTTCCTTAAATATATATATGTTTTTGTTTAAGGAATACGTTATCGCTCCCAATAGCTTTCATTAACATTCAAATACAGGAGATCTGCCACGTTTTACATACCCCAGATATTTCTGTTCCATGGGACAGCCTTTCAAAGTGGGCTGGGGTATCATATTCGATCGCCATAACTTTTTATGTAATTAATGCATTACAGTGAATTTTCTTTCCTTTAAATAAATGTTATTTTTACTTTTGAAATGTAAAAACAGTTTTGAAATTGTTTAAATACAAAAAAAATTATGTTTCAGAAAACTGGAACCTCACTTTTTGGAATAATTTATATTGTCTTTTTTTTATGGCTATAATATTGAATACGAAGGAAAAATTGTTATGTTTTCAAATTAACACTTTTTAAAAATTAGTTAAAGAATAATATATCACCACAAAATATTGCTATTATTGGAATTTGGTATTTATTTGAAATTGATAGGCATGGGGTATGTCATACCCCACCACACCACTCAAGGAACTTTTAGTCACCACACCAACGAAGGGTTAAATGGAGCTACCTTTTTTCTAACATGCAATATACTTACATTCATTAAAAAAGGCACAATCTCGATTTGGACTAATTTCGTATACATGAGAGCTAGTACTTAAAATCGACATACTTTTACTGAAAAAAAATAAAAGATATGTAAGTATAAAATGAAATAATATTTTATTATGACATTTAACTAGGTGCCTATTTATTTTAGATCCGATGCTTTCCATTTCCAGACAACCGGTCAGGTACAAGCATGATTTTTAATTTCGACCAAACTCAAATACATTGTTTGTTGGTCCAAATAATGAGACACGTATTTTTTCTTTTAGCTCGGAAAAATTTTTCGACCGAATTAAACGCGATTTTGTTTTTCATACAAAAATCGATTATTCAAGTTGTCAGTAAGAATTTCTTTTTTAAATGCCCATAACTTTGTCAAAATTCAATGGATTCTAGCAATGTTTTTACTAAAATGTCAGTTATTCCTGGTACTTTAAGATAGAATGATAAAATGATTGATTTCCATTATTTGAACATTATTTAACAATAAACAAAAAGTGAACATTTTATTTAACTTTTATTTTCTCAAAAAGTGTATTTTTTTTCTCTGAAACTTTTTCACCGGGAAATAGACACTTTGAACTACAATCAGTATAAATCACCAATAGCAAAGATTTTTTTTTTCGGAGTTATGATTTTTTGTAGATATAAGTCGTTTTTGTGGTACATGCTAAAATGTAATCAGTAATTTTCACTTAAAAAATTGAAATGATGAATAATAATCAAAGTGCTGAATAATTGCAAGCTTCCTAAAATCAAATTTTATGTGTAGATCGCTTTATGCACTGATAGAAGTAAAATGTCTTTATTTCGCAACTGTTATTATTTATTTCGTAAACTGTGCGGTAGACAGTGTGTTTTAATATCTATTTGATACACAAAAAACGATCACAACACTACTTTTTGCTGATGTATTATATAATAATGTTCCATTAAGTTAAACAATATCTAAAAAATTCTCACTGTCAACTTGAATAATCGATTTTTGTATGAAAAACAAAATCGCGTTTAATTCGGGCGAAAAATTTTTCCGAGCCAAAAGAAAAAATACGTGTCTCATTATTTGGACCAACAAACAATGTATTTGAGTTTGGTCGAAATTAAAAATCATGCTTGTACCTGACCGGTTGTCTGGAAATGGAAAGCATCATCTTCAATTGATTGCCATATAAAGCGGTATAAAACCAAAAGTTTTCACTCCACTTTTACCATAGTATATTTAGTTTTGTTCTTAGAATGAATTTCATTTATTACTTGGCGTGTGAATAAAAATAAATTGGCAAAATCCACAAAAACTTTATAAAACCTCTAATCTAGTACTTTACCTGTAAAGTTCAGTAAAAAATGTCAAATAGCTAAATTACTCTCTAGCGTGAGGGTAAAAGGAGACGTAACAACCAAAAATTACCGGAACACAAAACAACAATTTTTCCTGGATAAACATAAAACGGGTTCTTTCAAATTAAAAATAAATAAATTTCCTTCAAATGCTGCAAAATGATTAAAATTTGCATAACTCGTCGTTTGACAGTTTTCATAATTACACCCAAAGAAAAAGTTCGTGCAAAATCTTGCAACCATTCTCTATAGAACTCTCCAGAAATCGCTTTCATTTACAGAATTTCGATGTACGTAAACATTTTTCCTGTAACTTTCTGCAAGTTCAGGTAAAAAGCTATAAATTCGTGGAGTACAGGATCAGAGCTAATATCAAACAATGAAGGAACAGTCCTAACGTTAACCTGACAATTTTCAGTTCTGGTACTTTTAACCGCAGCACTAAAGCTACATTGAACTCTAGTCTAGACTAAAATGGTTAAAATGTTGGCTACTTGTGGGCGTTGTGAGCTTTTCGGACTTAAGTAAAGGGAGGTGTTGTCTTACAATTACACGAATTTAACTTTTGGGGCAATGATATTACGATACGAACCTATTTGCTTCGTGGAAGTGCTGTCAAAATGTGAATTTTTTAACATTTTCCAATAGTGCCACTAGAACGAACCCGCATGTGTGGGCATTCGTTGATGAAATTTGGTGATTTTACTCATTCAGTAAAATAGTTTTAAGTTCAGTTTTGCGATGATGGCACAACATGTTTTCGGGATTAAAAGTGGTGGATTTCAGTTATAAGCATTGGTAGCTAAGTTTTCGCGTGTCAGCTGTTCATCCGTTACCTGATTTGGTTTTGTTCACAGCTCAAACCACGAGTACAGAGGAACCTCTCAACAGACAAATGAGAGAGTTTCGTATCATATTTTCATAGAAAATCTGAAAAGACTGGTGTGGAATTCAAGTTTATCGCAGTAAGAAACGTGAGAGTGAGCTGTAGAGCTATATGCTTGTACATTCGGTAGTGTTGATGTGCTAGAGTGAAAGGTAAGATCACACGTAGAAATTTGTTGACATCAGTTTTTGGATAGTTTGAGGAAGAAACTGATACCAACTTTGTTCTAAGTGCTGACAAAATTTTTTTGAGCACCGAAGTGTCTCTCAATTGGCCTACACTGTTCCTGCAGGGTAGTGTATGGCGGCTGGCCGACCTGCCGGCTGGTGGGTTAGCTCGTTGAGATGTGTGACTGCAGACACCAATGTTGGACACCACTTGAGTGAATGACATCAATACAATGCATTCGATAGCTACATATGTGACGGACTGACTGACTGCTAACTGACAAGTGTATGCTTATGCGAGGAAATATAGTCGTACTTTTGCGCAGACACACACACACACACATACATATGTAGATAGATACTGATACACAAATATATTCACATACATATCAATTGTATGTTGCCTAAAGAAATATTTGCTCGAATAAATTTATGATTTATTAAGGATGCGCTGATTACAAGATCTGTTGCGCAAAAATATGAGCGCATGAATACAAAAGTACATAGCAAAACAAAAAAAAAAAAACAAAAAACAAATATGCTAAAAGAATAATTGAATCGAATGAAAAGGTACGAGCTGGAAGGCGGAAACACTTTGGCAAAAGGCTCAACGGGTACACAAACAATGGCTATGCTCTCTCGTGTGAGGATTTTTGGTATGCCGTTTCGCGTATTAAAATATGATACATATCATATTGATGGTTTGCAGATTTTTCGTTGACACTGAAAAACAATGTGAATTTTAAAAAGTGAAAATTCTTTCTTGAATAATCAAGGCATATAAAAATATCTCTATTTTTTTTTTTGGTATGCGCGAGGATCAGCAACTCTAAATCTACTAAACTAAAGGAATGAACACATAAATGCATAGGAAGTGTTTGACGTGACGTCCAGCGTATTTATAAGAAATCCTCAAGCTTTTTTGCAGTCAGCATTTTCTTGTCTCACGTTAAAAAAGTGGACAAAATTGCTATCACCTCAGAATAAAACGTTGAACATTTTAGACCAAATTTAAATTAATAATTAACGAATCAAGTGATCTTCGAACCGCGCTATTACGCATTTTATTAAGCCTCTTTGCATGTTAAATCAAGCCGGAATGATTCAGTTAGCGTTGATGTGAATCGGTGCAATAATTTTGTGAAAGCCATTTGAAGAAATCAAATGTCCTCAGAATTTTGATAATAGCACGCGAACCAGTTAATTTGTTATGATACTTAATATTTCTCAAAAATATAAAATTTATTTATATCAAGCAAAAAATGTAACCCCAAAAATAAATGTTATTTTTCAAGAAAAAAATAAACTCATAATGTAACTTATTTTCTAACCAAAAAAAGTGAGACTTGAAATAATTTGTGTAATTGAATTTGAGTTTTTTATTATAACACATAAGAAGTAAAAATAAATGCAACGAAGGTTAGACCGTGCAACAAGAATTGTGTTGGTGAACTCCTTATTCAATCTATTATTTCCTATTCAGTATGATATTTTATGTTAAAATTTGGAAAATTGTTTGAACTATACTGTAATATCTTTTTTGAATAATTTAGAGTAGGCGCCTACCCTTAACGAATTACTATAGTTTTAATACTTCTACTATGTAAATACTGTAAATTTTTTTTTAGTACTCACTCATTAGATAAAATGTTAAATGAATATTTTGTTTACAAAATTGTTTGGCAAGCCTACTAAAAATCGGTCAGTTTGCCATATTTTATTTTAAAATTGTATTCTTGATTTGACTTTCCAAAAAGAATGACAAAAGCAAAATTTTTACAAAATAAAAATCAGCTGGTTGCTGACGTCCATATTTTAATTGAGCAGATTGTCATATTTTATTTTAAATTTATTTCTTCATTTGACCAATTTTTCTGCAGCAAATTTCGCTTCAAATACCGAAAATTTGAATAAGTAGATAATAGGTCCGAAAGGAAATCTTAATTATTACAAGATTATAACAAATTTAATTTGAAAATCAACCAAATGTTCCACTATTAACCTCTGTATATGATAACAACGACAACTCTCACTAAAAGGTTGTAGGATATTTCATCCCGGTTCTGCGTTAACCGCTTTACTATAATTTTTATAGATAATCAATTTTTTTATGTACATAGATACCCTGGAAAGCTATCTATCTGGTCGCAGATGAGGCCAGCTATCTATCAGCGAATGTTGTGTGAAAAGATAACATTCATTTATTCTTTTTCATCTCATCTACATTCATATTCGATATTTAGAGTAAGACCTAAACGAAACTAAAAATATTTTTCTATTTCTAAAAACCTGCTCTATTGTAAATAGATGCGAGGTTATTGGGATGATTTGGAACTTATTTACCAAATAGTTTTTTTTATATTTTGTAAGTCGTTTTTTCTTTTTAACTTGACACCTTCACCTCAATATTGAGAGGTAAACGGGAAACAATTTAATCTCCTTTTGCAAAACTGTAGCGAAATTTTACGAAATTATATCAATAATTGTCGGGTACACAGGCAGAAAAACATACTGGTATTTTTCAAACGATTGCACTGCATTCTTAACATTTTGGGATATAAATTTGTCCATGTCCGGTTGCTTTGGGCTCTTAAAAAGAATCGCCTTTGAACAAAGTTATAATGTTCAGGGATCTAGTGAGTTCAGGTTTAAAAACACATACGAAATGCAATTTAAGTAACGAAACGTCACGTCAGATACTTTGGCTGTTAAAAAGGAAAGTCGCTATAAAAATGTATCCTTACATAAAAAGCCCCAGTATACGATACGTAAAAAACTATCACCAATGAAATATTTCAACCAGATGTAACGAATCAAATAAGGACTATAATTTGAGAGCACGACCCGTAAAAGCCCGAACCCTTAATGGGGAAGGTGCCACTGCCCAGATGGTTGATGCCCTCGTGATAGTAAGGATTGAAATCACCACCATCCAGAAAATGAAATGAACAGGGCACGATAAGAAATCCATTGGACCTTGCGACGTCTACAATAACTGCCATGTAAGGGACCGCAAGTTCGGTGTTAGGTTTGTGGTGGAAGAGAGACTTCGTGACCAAGTACTGGTGATTTACGCCAACGCCCCAATAGAAGAGAAGGATGATGTCATAAAAGACTTACGAACGCTGCCCCCGTCACAATATCAAAATCGTGTTCGGCGACTTCAAAACGCCAGGGTGGGTAAGAAATGGAACTGAGACTGATCGGTTTTGCCAGGCTCGTAACATGTTCGTCTGCAGCACCACGTTTTGAAAGTACGAACGTTTTTTTTTACTGTTCTCTAAAAAATCTTCTGCAATCAATGCTGTTAATAAAAAAGCCACAAACTATTGAAATGGATAAAAAAAACATTACGTGCGAAATCTATGATAAGAGTTGAGAATTTTGCGGTCAGGATCAAGGAGTAAAAAACAATGAAAAAGACTCTCTGCGCAGAGCCAAAATTGTAGGAGTGACTGATCATTTGGTGACACTATTGTGCAATTGGTAGTTAATTTAGTGTCAAACGTAAAATCGCTATATTTTTTGGTCAGCAAACTTTGCAAAGGCGGCTCCGGAATATCCTTTAAATTATCAGCCACCGTTCGAGGTCATTCAATTCGCTAGAGACACACTTGTCATCGTCATTATCATCCCTCTGGGTATTTGTTTTATCCGCAGCACATTATGTGGCATTCATGGCTATTGTGCGGTGCCAATAATGTTGCAACAAGTGCAATTCTTTTAATTTGCTCCTTCTCTACCTTTTGTTGTTTTTCTCTTAATCGTCATCTTGCCTTCCTGGATTTTCTTCCTATTATGGCTACGTAATTTCGTAGTTTTTTCACCTTCCTTTGCTAAAATATCTTTTGTGCGTGTGTGTGCCAATGTGTGTGTGTGTCTACATACTCGCGCACTTATTATCCTTTTTGCAGGTGTAATTCAAGTCGACAACAGGATTTGTGGCTATTTCGCGTCGCACGGTGAACACACACTCGTATCTAAACTACACTTCCACTAATTCTCGTATATTTATTTTCTTGTAATTCCTTAGTGTGTCTTTTTTTCATGCATGGCAGGTGCATCCTTTTGGATTTTACACTCCTTCACTTTTATATACTTCGCCTTGGAGCTGTCTGCTGCTCTTTTTGTATAGTTCATCATATGATTTCGTCGATTCGTATTGCATTTTCGGCTAAGCTCTGCATTAGGTGAACTGTTTTTTTTTATATAGAATTATCATAATTCTAACCTTAAATAGTATAAGTAATATATTTGCTTGAGCGTTCGATTAATTCGGTTCCCGGGTTGCTATATTGGGCGGGATTGCTACATAGAGAATACAAATGAGCCAATGAAATCCCTGTATCAGACTCAATTAAATTATTTTCGAAATGCCGCTGTTCGTTGAGCTACTAAGTCTTATGCTAGAAGTTTATAGCAACCTGTTAAAGATTTGTTTTTTTATTCACTGGGCTGGGTTACGCCAATTTAAGATAACTCACAAAATTAAGTCTCACGAGGCTTTGACTTGCTCAACCGTCCGTTACTCATTGGGGCCTCGAGTCGGCGCTCACGAATCTACTTAGTTCCTTTTGTTTCATTCAAAATGGCGTATCCAATAAATTGTTAAATTGATCAGGTTTGTTCAAAGCTTCTTAATACGTCAAGTTTTTGAGAGTAGCTAATTACCATGTTGAAAGGAATACAGAAGATGGCGCAGATTATGGTACTGCTAACCATCTCTCGAAAATTTTGACAGAATTTCTACGTTACAACAGTTCTATACTCGCATCCATCATAAGGGTTTCCTATCATTTCTCTCCACCGGTAAATCTGGTGTGACGTCGCCCTCAGAATTTCAGAATAATCAGCACAATCTTGTATACCATCATTCTTGGCTGATTACGATGTTGCTATCAGATTTTGAATTGAAAATCGTAAAACTAAAAATCTTAAAAATTTTTGTAAATTTAATTAGTTGGTAACTGTATTTGCATAAGGGATTGTTAAAAGATATTTACAATTTGACAAAATATCTATTTTCTCATTGAATTCGCTTGGTGAACGTTAAGTATAAATTATGTGTTTGTTGTAAACCATACCATCATTGTGCATATAATTTGTTAGTGCAAATTTTTGTTTTTGTACGTATAACACCACCTGATATGAATACGCCTTGTAAAAAACGAACTAACATAGAGTGGCGAGCAAAAGCGGTAGCGTTCAAGCGAAAGTTGGTTCAACGATACTGGAACGACCTGGAGTTAGAACCAGCCAAGTACTGTCACAATGCGGTCGAATTGTGACCTTTTTACAATATTAGCAAGGCTTTTCTTGAGATATTTTTTTTTTAATTTCATATACGAACACAGTTAATACTATAACACAAAGCCCATAAATTAATATTTCAAACTTAATAAACAATTTATAATATTTTTTTTTATATTTTAAATTTTTAAGAAGAGTTTTTATAAATATGGAGTTTAATATCCTTTTAATTTTAGTATAAAAAGTTTCCATGGCCATAATTAAAAAAATTATAAAAATTATATAAGAGAGCATACCCAAAAAATGTCTAAACATCTTTCAAAAAAATAGAAAAATTTTGATGAAAAATTTGTTGAGTTTTTATAAATTGTGTATAAAGTTTAAAACATTAATTTACATTGGTTTTGTTTAAGTTTGAACTATAGTTTTATATAAAATGAACGAAACGAAATAAAATGACCGAAAAAACCTTGTTTTATGAAAAGGTCACCAGTCGATGATTGGTCAGAGTAAACAATTTGTTATTTACAAAATCAATAGTTGTATTGCAAACAAATATTCGGCAATGCTAGCGAAATTTAAATGAAAAAAAAAAATCAAATCAGCTGTTCATTTGACACTACCCTCTACAAATTCACATTGGCAGCGCGCAGTAAGGCGGGTATTAGCTATTATCAAGAATGATGGAAAACAAGATTACGACAACGCCGGCTGTGTACACGTCACAGCGTTTGCTGCTACAGGAATAGCGAGACGAAAAGGAAGGTGATAACCGCACTTGGGCGTTTTATTTGCTCGGCACTTCACATTTATTATTCTGTGTTTAACTTTTTGTAAAAATCACTCAAAACTCTGACAAATCAACTTTTTAAGAGCCATCTCTGACGTCAATCCGTCAAACGAGGCGAGTACGAAACAAAAAAAAAGAAGTGCTCTTGTCGTCACCTTCTTTTCTCTGCATTGTGAGCTATTATGTCATATACGTAAATATATGTATGTATACAAAAACAAAATTGTATTTACATCAAAAATTTCTGTATTCAAAAAAGTTGTAAGCAAAAATTTATTAGCACTATTAAAATATAACTGATTCCTAATATATGCGCGCGACTTTCATTTATCCAATTTATATATCTGTAGACGTTTGTATAGAAACCAGGAAACCCCGGCGTACCACAACCAATGCCAAACGACACAATACCATACAATTTCCCCTCACATATTAGCGGACCACCCGAGTCCCCAGCGCATGCATCACGATCGGGATCATTCAACACGCCAGCGCATACCAATGTGGGATTGTAGAAGGGTTTATATCCAGCACATTTATGAGTTGACCACATATTCAAGTCCACATACAACGGTTCGGCTGTCATCGGTCCATGCTGCAAGTAAACAATTATAGCGATTTCGATACCCCGTTTGATTGATTAATATATGAAAAATGCGAAAAGCTTACATGAAATATTCTCCCCCAGCCAAGAACAACGCAACTCATCGATGGTTTAGGTGGTTTATCGGCAAGCTGTACGATGTCTGTAGTTACACCATCGATGCGAATATTTTTCTGCAAAATAAGGAGCGCAATATCGGCATCTTCACCCATGGTGGACGAATCGAAAATGACATAACGTTTCACTTTCATCACTTGAGTTTTACTAGTTTTATGAAAACGATTTGGCGTGCCAGCTATGACAATAACCGATCTTACCATTTGCAATCCGTATACTTGTCTGTCGTGAATGTCATTATTGTTTAGAAATCTTTGCAGCAAATTTTTATTTTAGAGCCAATTACTTACTTACTAATACAATGAGCGGCGGTTACGATGACATTCGGTTTGATAATCGAACCACCACAAAAATGTCCATCACCGAAAAATTTTGTAACTCTTTCATTGCTTATCGAGACCAAATATTTTGTTAGATTGGCTACTGGCGGTCGATAGCCGCCAGTGATGAGAAAGCTATAGTCCTCACTCAAGTCCTGATGAATTTCACTATCGTGTATTAGCGGATAGGTTTTCTTCACGCTATGCTTACATTGATTGGGCGGTGTTATTAGCAATAATGTACAAAAAGTTATGACAAGAAATTTTTTAGCTAGAAATTCCAAATATATCATTTTTGAATGCGCATATTTTCAAAAAATAAATCAAAACAAAGCCAAAAAACATAAACAAATACTTCAAAAATTACATTCATTGAGTTGGTATATGAAATAGGACAAGGTGTGAAATTCGACAGTTAAAAAAGTCGGATTTCCAGCTTAGTAAAACAGACTAAATAGCTGGGGTTGGATGCGGTTTGTGGGTTAATATTGAGAACACAATATATGTATGTACATATGTCTGTGAATTTTTGTACTTCTATAAATTTTTCGTTTTTAAACTGAGACCGTAAAAAAATAACATTACTTTGTGATTTTTATTCATTCGCTTTCTTATTTTCCCATTTGATCGATATTTTTTGTTTTGTATTTATTTCGTAGATGTTTGATTATTTTGGCTTATTTCTAAATTTTTATTTTTGGATCAAATTTAATCGATATTTTGTGATTTTTCGATAAAAAAATCGATGTTTTTCGATTTAAAATTTTTCGATCATATTTGATCGATAGTTTGTGATTTTTTTCGATAATCTTGGATTCAAAAATTTTGCCATAATAAATGCGAAGAAAATGGGTCGGCGACGACAACAACATCAACAACATGAATAATAAAATTTTGGTTATATGATCCAAAAAATAAAAATCAGAAAATTTCGATAAGATATTATAGGAAAAATTTATATCCAGGAATAATGATTAATTTGGTTTGAAAAAAATTAAAACGACAAAACATCTATAAAATTTTATCGAAAAAAAGATCACAATCAAACTTTATCGATATACTAAAAATCACAAAATATCAATCAAATGGGATGGGAAAAATAAAAAATTAACAACATAATGATTATGCAATAATTTAAAATAAAAAGTTTTCTAAATAAAATTATGATCTGATTTGCATAGCATATTACACAAGGCTTATATCGATAGATTCGATTGTTGATTCGATTAAAATAAGGATAATGAAGTAAAACTTTGTTTTCGAATTAACATTTGATCCCGTAAATGATAAAAATATTAATTAGTGATTTCGGCGTTCCAGAAAGCTTACTTAGATAACCCTATGCGGACTCCTCTATTCCCTTATGATTTTTTAGAAATAATTCCTTAAATCATCCAAAGAGAGCTTAGACGGAGTGCTTTGGCATTACTTTATTTATCTATATTTAATACGCATGAGAACACCATTTTGATGGGGCATTTCTTCTAAACAAATTATTATTAACAAAATAATTAAGGGACTCAACGTAATTCCTAAACGCACCCATGTGCTGCTTTCGAGGACTCCCTTTTCATACTATATTCGAAACGCCTTTTCACTCCCGCTCGTAGCGCTCCGTATGTACAAAAATTTGGATCCCTGTCGCAACAGAATAACAAGAAACAGTTATGAAATGCTTTCTATTACTTTTAGAGCCTGCCTTGGGCAGAAATTTGTAAAGAGTTTAATTTGAGAGTAGGAATGGTAGTAGTCGTTAGTGGTAGTTAGTAGTAATTACTAGCAGCTTTATTAAAAATAGTTGTAGAAATTTGTAAAAATAATAATATCAATTAGTTGTAGAATAAGTAAAATAGTAGAAGATATTAGTATTTGTAGTTGCATTAGAAAAAATAGTAGTAGAAATTAGTAAAAAAAAATGTAGTAGTATTACTGAAAGTAGTAGTAGTAATTAGAAATAGCATTAATAAAATTAGCAGTATGAATTAGTAAAAATAGTAGTAGTATTTAGCAGTAGCACAGATAAAAAGTAATAGTAGAAGTTACTAAAAAAAATAGCAGTAGTAGTAAGTAGTAGCATTAGTAAAAATACTAGTGGAAATTTGTAAAAATAGTAGTACTAATTAGGAGCAGTACTAGTAAAAATATCAATAGTAATTAGTGCACCATTAGTAAAAATGCTAGGTAATTATTAGTAGTGTTTGTGAAAATAGTAACATTATTTTAGTATCATTAGTAAAAAAGTTATACCAGTAGTAAAAAATAGTAGTAGTATTTAGTAGTAGAATCAGTAGTAGTCGTAGTAACAGTAATAGCGTAATAGTAATTCCGCGACCCAACCTAATATATACAGTTATTATGTTATATATACACATATATACTTACCTACATAAATCCAATGTGGGATTTTATACTAAATATGTAAATACAAATTTACGAGCACATCTGTGCAATTCGGTCAACACCGTCGCATTGATTCGCCAGTAATTCCAAGTATCCCCGCACACTTAATTTGGAGTAACAACTGGACGGAAGCTTTGAAATCGATATGCAGATGAGCTGATGGAAAAACAACAACCAAACAGCTATGCTATTCCAGGCAATTGTCCCGCATTTTGTCATCTTTGCAATTGACAGCGCGAAAAAAAAAACCAACAACAAGAGGACAACAACAAAGAACACATGTGCGCGAAAACAGCAGGCGATTTCGGATTGCCAATAACCAATAACAACTATTGCACAGATTGTTGTCAGCACACGATGATCAGCCGTGGCAGCAGTGGTAACAGCAGTAACAGCAGTAACAGCAACAACAACAACACCACAACCACTGATGAACGCACATGAGGCTAACTGATTGCAGCCAAATCGCAAAACTGTTGTTAAATCGCTGAGAGCCGGCAATTTGCACAGCTTTCGCTGACATTACTGATGCCACTGCTGCTGAGTGAGTGTGTGTGTGTGCTTTCTTTTTATTTTTATTTTTATATTGGTGCTGTTTTGGCAGCGAATTTAACTGATTTGTTGGCACTGATGTTGCCTAGCACTTGGGTTGTTGTTGGTGTAACGGCTGGTGCTGCTGCTGCTGCTGTCATTGCATTGCTCTTCGACGTCGAACTGATCTGCGTGTCGATTATGTCGCGCATTCGAACATGAGCATCCGCTGAGCCGCCGCCATTGTCGCCAATGCAGCCAACTTCACAGCTTCTGCCACTGTATGGGATTCGCTTAATTTCTTAACGACTTGGCAATGTGGCTTCCTGCGGCACAGCAGCGGTATTTACAGATGTATTTTTTGTTTTTGTTTTTTCTTTTTGAATTTTTTTTTTTACTTCGTTGGCGATGCCTCCGCGCTGATATCTTTCGCTTGCATAGAAGCACTGTTTGTGATTTGTTGTTGTTGTTGTTGTTGTTGTTCATGTTATTATTGTTTCGTATGCAAATAATGCGGTTAACGGAAAAGGTTGACATCTCGAGGGTAGATAAGTAAATTAAGTTGCTCCCCATTACAAGCGAATCACATAAAATACACTTGCTAAATGCTGGTCGTTTTCGAATTGGTTTATAAATACACTGTGCTACAGTTTTATGGCAATTGAAATTAAATCGAACTTTGTTGATATTATCGGGAATCTTAACTATATAGTAATAAAAAACACGGGCTCCACTAAGTTGTCATGTTCCGGCCTGATTGTTTTCAAAAAAGTAAAAAAAAATGTTAAGGGATATGTGTGGAGGAAATGAAATGCTTAGACATATACAGTAAAATTTCACATAATCCATTATCTTCCACCAAGAAGTTTCGTTTTGACCTTTACTTCAAGAAACCCAGTATATATCATTCATTTGAAGCGTAAACAACAATCATTTTTTTTCACTCAAATATGTCGAACTTTGTGCCTGAAAAAGGGTTTTTTCGGGGAGTTCTTCTTCATTACTTTAATATGAAGAAAACTGCTGCCGAAAGTCATCGTATTTTGGTGGAAGTTTATGGTGAACATCCTCTAGCTGAGCGAATGTGCCGATGAACGTCCTGGGCAGCCAAAAAAGTTTAAAGATGAAGAACTGGAAGCATTACTCGATGAACATTGTTGCCGAACGCAGAAAGAGCTCGCAGAATCTATGGGTGTCACTCAAGCAGCCATTTCAAAACGTTTAAAAGCAGCTGGATATATTCAAAACCAAGGAATTGGGTTCCACATGAACTCAAGCTGATGGATGTCGAAAGGCGGTTTTGCTTGTCCGAAATGCTGCTGGAACGCCACAAAAGGAAGTCATTTTTGCATCGAATTGTTACTGCTGATGAAAAATGGAACCATTATGACAACTCCAAGCGCAAAAAATCATATGAGAAATTCAGCCAACCAGCCAAATCAACAGCTAAGCCGAATATCAATGGCGCGAAGGTAATGCTCTGTATTTGGTGGGATCAGAAGGATGTGCTGTATTATGAGCTGCTAAAACCGGGTGAAATCATCAATGGAGAATGCTACCGAACACAATTAATCCATTTGAAGAGAGCAGTAGCCGAAAAAGGACTGGAATATGCGACCAGACACGAGGCAATAATTTTTCACCATGACAACGCTCGGACCCACGTTGATATTCTGGTTAAGAACTATTTGGAAAACAGTGAACTTTGAATAATACCATTGTACATGTTTTTCTTAAATAAACAAAAATAATACAAAAAATTTAATTAAATCCGAATTCTATATTTAGATCCACTTGAGAGAAGACAGGTTGTAAATTTTTATCTCAGAGTGCACCGATTAAATTTTGAAAAATTTGCAAGCACAGCAGTAGAAATTTGCTGTAGAGTTGTTATTTGAATTAAATTTAAAAAAAAAATTAAAAATATTTGATACAAATCTCTTCTGAAGTAACCAAGGTGTATTTATTATATAATGTGATGCTACTAAAAACAGCAGATTTTACTTTTTCAATTGCCTTACTTCGAATATTAAATTAAAATTTTTCTTTACATTCTACTTGTTCTCATTGGCTTGCGATGTAAATATGTGGAATAATTTTGTCAGCCCAAACCGCAAAGCCAACCAAAAAATATACATATGTAAAGGTTTTTTTTTTTTTGCTATTACCTTATATGAATTCGTCTTGGAGGTAGCCATCGAAAACGTTGGCTCCAATCCCATTAACAGAACTTTGTAAAGCGAATTCCACGATTGTAGAGACCAAGCATACCAAGCATTTCGCTCTTGTACAAGAAACTGCAAAAGCTATTTTGATTTGAAATTTAAAAAAAAATTATCATGTTCAAAAAAAAATTTCAAAAAAAATTACATAGCCTCGGTTACTGGATTTTATTTGATGCAAGACAATCCTGAGTTACTTATAGAATGTTTCCACGAGCACAGATTTCCGCAAATTCGGTACTTATTTTAAGTAAAAAATTGTGACTCTTTACACACCCATCTCAATTTCAATTCTAATTTCAAAGACATATATTTATAAATTGGCAATAATGTGAAAAGCAATAAATAATGAAATTAATTTTTTTAATGAATTCCATATGAGCAGCAAACTGGAGTTGGCTTAGGACAAGACATAAGCAACCATTCTTTTACAGCTCGGTTGTTTATTTTAAAGGATTCGAATTTCTTTAGAAACTAATTAACCGAGTGAATATGGCAAGAAACCAAAATCCTTGCCCCTAGAGATTTTGCTCGATCCAGCGAAACATAAACAAATGATAGTTTTAAAAGGAAAATATTTTGTTGCTTTTTTTTCTTGTTGTCCCCTTTTCATGCGTATCAATTATTCCAAACTAGTCAATTTCAGAGTTGCATTCGAGAAATTGTGGAAACTTTTTCTCAACTTCATCCAAATTGATATTCAAACGCAATTTCCACTGACAGTTTTTTTTCTATGACCGGCCTCATGGAAATAGCCTATTATCTCTTTATTTATAAATATAATTCTAGATTTTCCGGAAGTGGGTAAAAATATAATAAATTGTTTCTATAAAAATTCGAATTTGGGATGTTAATATTAATGAATGAATATTAATTATTAATGAAACTTTAGCGGTCATATTTGTTTTGTTTGCAATTTTTTTCTGTACACTCTTACGTTATTTGCATAGCATGTAATAATTTTCTAGAGTATTTTAAACTTTGAGCGACTGCTTAAATTTATCTATTTATATTTTTTGAGGTATTTCTTTAAGTACGGGTCGAAAATACTCTCCACGAAAATATTTTCTATATAATTTTGCTGTACATAAACATTCCATATTTGAGACATGAAAACTTTAGTCGGCTATAAAAAAAAATTTGTGTTAACTTTTGCAAATCCATCGAGTGTTTTATTAATGCAACGGTATAGTACTTTCAGAAAATTTTAGCAAAGCTCGGGCTGTTTTCGGTTGTTACACAGTGTTATAGGTTTACCTGCATACATATAATATGTATATATGTATGGTATGTGTTTGACTTTGTGTTCCCATACATATTACAAATAAGTCAGTTTGGGTAAATTTATTCATTTTGTACGCATAAAGTATATTAACAAGCCATATGACAAATCGGTGCACCCACGAGTCCTTAAAAACTAGGACAAACCCTCGTTAAGAAATTTATTGAGCTGTAATTTCTTTTGAATAACTAGCTTTTACCCCTCGACTCTACTCTCATAGTATGCTTTCAAACACAACAGAAAAGAAAATAAAAAATTTCGCGAAATGCAACAACTTTTAATTCATTTTTATTGTTTTGTTTTTTTTTTATAATTTTGTGGTCAAAAATCTACCGCAATAAATATTTGTATGTATGTGTATGTAGTGATGTGATATTTTTTTGTTTTGTGCGTAAATATAAATTTCTGGCGCTCGAGACTCGCCAGCAGCCAAACTGGATCATCTGTGTGAAAAACATGTGGAGCCCAGATGTATACCTGTAACCTTCACAATTAGCCCTAGATTTCTCATCAGGCAATTAAGGCCGGTGTTTCAAACTACGCTAAAGTCATCCAAAATGCGAGCCTACTATTACACAGTGCAGAACACTTACAGAGTAGATATAAGACCGTTTCCTCCTCGTCATAATTCTAACACCTTCTGCAGCATCTTCGGAAAGGTACGCCTAGCCTTTCAGCATGTTTTCCTATTAGGCATGGTAAGAGCATTAACCACGTTAGAAATATCTTCTCTTTTTAGACATTATACATTTCGAGGCCGTTTCCCGTCCCATTTATGCCACGTCTGCCTAGAGGTTCGGCAAGTCGTAATATGACTCCATCTATCGTCATCTTTTTCATATATATATATATTTATTCTCTAAATAGCAGTTTGCTAGTGGCAAATGTCATACCAATGCGTTCTTTATCCTGAGAAATCTGTTTAGTCGTACTTTCTCTTCCATGCAGTTTCCCTCTATGTCCCTGTGACCAGGGCCCTAAATGAGGTACAGTCTGTTCCGCTTCGGCATCTCTTCTAGAGATAGTTGGAATTCCACTGCAATGTTTGAGTCAATAGTGAAAGAACCCAGAGCCTTAACTGTAGCCTGGCTATTATTAAAAATGAAGGTATCTTTTCCTACAATTCTGGTCCCGAGCCTTTCTAATAGCTTCCATAATAGCTGACACCTCAGCCCAGAAAATGCTGCAGTGGTCTGATAACCTAAAGGAGACTTGCAGGGGAGGGTCCCGTTCGAGTTTCAAGCCATCTGTATAGACGTTAATACTGTCAGTGGGAATGCTAAACTCAAAGTTCCACTCCTCCCTACTAGGAATTTTCGTAGTAAAACTGTGAAACTGCCAGAAATCGATTTCGAAGCACAACGATCCTTGGTGCGCGAAACGAAGTGAAACTTTTTCAATATACTACAGTGACGGGTTCCGGGATGCCTTTGGGATGTCTCCCTTAATCTCAGACCAGTCATCGCTGTCCTGCCAAATTCAATGGCAGGATATCTAAGGTAGCGCTCCAAGCATCGTTTGGCGTAGTTCTGAGCGCCCCGCTTATGCAGATAATACTAGATCTTCGCACCTTAGTGAGTAGCCTGCGGATAGCATCTTTTCCTAATGCAAGCCAACATGCGATCACTCCATATAGAAGAATTGGTCTGATGACTGCTGCAAATATTCACCGACAGATCCGGGGACTAAGACCCAATTTTCTGCCCATGGCTCTCTTACAGTTATAGAGGGCTACGGAAGCCTTTTCATAACGTTGAACTAATTCTCTTTCCCCTTCAACTTCTCATCTAAAGTAACGCCTAAACGATTGGCATCTGTAGCTGGACTTAACCGGATGCCATCTAGTTTCGGTGGAGTTACCGGATGCATTTATACCTTCTCGTAAAGAGTACGAGTTCCACCTTTGTGAAGCTGACCCTAAGCCCGCAGTGGCTGGACCACTTGGATACCCCCGAAGCGTTCGTTACATCAGCTCGCATAGTGTTTTCGGAAACTTTTCCCTAAGTCCTATTGCAACGTCATCAGCATACGCGAAAACTTTTGCGCCTCCACACTCCGTGCCACAGAAGTAGGGATAGGACATCCTACTTGAACCACTAGGGGCGTACCCCTCGACAATTCGCTCGTACCCCTAGAGCACTAACGTCATAGGCTTTAGAACCAGAAATTTATAATTGACAGACATTTTTGTTTTTGCTTATAATACGCTAGATGCTAGAATTGCATGTGCTATAAAACTATGTGCCCAAACATTCTAATTAAAAAGTTTCAAATGTTCATGCAAATTTGTTTAAAATCCGGATTTATATGTCTTGTGCGAATTAAAGTTTTATGTATAAAAAATTAAAGACACAAAATTATCACGAAAGATATTGCGAATATTATGAAGGCATGGAGTCTGTTGTTTTTGTTGTAGAGTCACTGTAGATTTTAGTTAAAGCTAATGAAACTTGAAATATTCATTAGTTAGTATGCGATGCTTCCGAATAAAACGAAATTTCAAATACTTGATATAGAAGGTATAGCAAGTCACGCCGTATTAGCTAGTTATGATTAAAAATCAAAATCACTAACCCCGAACGGTCTTCGGTTCATGAAAAAATCTTAAACTTCAATGGTAATTTGTGGCAACTTCGATCTTATTTTAATGGGCAACAAAGCAAAGCCGAAACATTTCAAAAGAAATATGACTTAAAATCCTGGGAGTATTGGCAAGAAATCCTTGGATTTTCGGTACTTGATCCCGAAACCCCGGCCCTTCCAAGCATGCATATCTGTGTTTATATATGAACAAAGAAGATGTAAAAGAAAATGATTTTGGAGAGAATATTCAAAATTTTTCAAACCCGAGCTATCGTCTAATTAAAAATGTGGTCACATTCAGTATTGGCCGCTTAATTGACCGCCGGTTAATTGGTTTCCCCGCACCTTATGTAGCATAGGTTGTCTAAAAGTCTATGCGCTTTAAAACTGGTTATTAAAAATAAAAATTTCAAATGTTTTCAATTTTTCTTCGATATATGTATTTAATGTCACCCATTGGTCTGCGAAAAATTAGAGCTAATTATTATAAATCATTGTCTTCCATTCTATAAACTAAGTCTTAAATTAGAATTCACAAAACTTACAACTAGTAACAGGCACAATATTTTAACATAAATTTGTACAACACATATGTAGGTTCACTGTAATAAATACTTAATTTAAAAAAATACAAAAAAAAATAATACTAACAAATTACAGCTGAGGTAATACTCGTTACAGTCATTGGTTAAATTACGTCTTTCAGTGTGTCTCGCTGACAGCTGACTAGCTTCACGATAGCAATCGAACTCTATGTATGCACTGTCGCTCATTTTCAAACTTCATCTTGCCACAGTGAGATATAGTCCAGCAGATCCTCCTCATCGCCTGAACTGCACACCACTCCTCCTTGCTCCTCAATATATTGCTGTTCGTATTTCATTTGCAAAGGTAGTGAAAAATGTTGATGCGCCGCCAAGCCGCCAGTAGTTGCAGAGTGGTGACTGTAAAACGTCGAGTGATCTGAATTGTTGCAATCGCTGCCGGTGCTGGAGCTTACGGAGCCAGCTGGTGATATCAAGCCTGTATACTGATTGAAAAATTGCGGTTGAAGTTGTGGCTGTTGATACTTTTGGTTGATGAGCTGCTGCTGTTGTTGTTGCTGTGTGCCTGCGTAGCTAAGTGTTTGGAAATGTTGTTGCATTTTATCATCAAGCATAGAGACGTGTGTGCCGTTCTTGTTGGGCGTTGGAGGCGGCGAATTCGTGGCACTTGTTGCCACATTCGACCATGCACTGGTTTGCACTTGCGGACTGGCACGTTTGGCGTCAACTTCGTCAATAACACCCTTTAAACGCCGTATATATTCCACAGCCATGCGTAGTGTGTCCACTTTGGAAAGTTTTTTATGTGCACCGGGGCCTATGCCACGCCGGCCGTTACTCAAATCGGCCACAATTGCGGGTGGTAGATGTTGCCGTAGATAGGTGAAACCGCAATTCACTTGCTTGACGCGGTTCCGTTCGCGTGCATTGCGTCGCACCACAGCCGGATTGTTGGACTCGAGTGTAGTGCCGCTGGCACCGCCGTAAAACTTTTCGGTGGCCGTTTTTCCGTTCGCTTTCGCGTTGAGCGGCGCAGGTGCGATGGCACGCGGTTGTTGTTGCTTTGTATAAGTGCTGAGTGGTTGTTGTTGTAGCGTCTGCTGTCTTTGGTAGGGATGATAGTGGCTGTTGCTTGCGATGCTGCCAAGTGCCATGTTTACTGGTATTGTGTCTTTTTACGTGGTGTGTATATTGCAAATATTTTGTTTTTAAATCTTTTCGATTTGATTTCAGGCAGTTGTCCTTACTCTGTAGCGCTCTACAGCTGAATGATGCCCTTCCTGCCGTAGCTCTGCTATTTGTACTTTTTTCCTCGTGCACCTTAGTCGCCGTTCTACAAGTAAATGCAAAGGAATTCTTTGATTCTTACCTGTATCCCACAACACCACCGCAGGAATCTGCAGACAAAGAGTGAGCTACTCATTGGCTGTGGTTGCGCTTACCTGAATTTCTGGTGGTGGTGGTGGTGTGCGCTGCTACTACAACAGCATCCCAAGCAGTGCTCACCACTCGGCTGCGATCCTTCGTTTAGAGGGTTGGAGCGGAGCGAAAATATTAAGCGTTGATCTTGAGAGTAAGTCGCTTATCAAATAATTGCAGTCTTCTTCTCTTTTACAAGTTTACACTCTTTACTTTTCCGTTAGCTCTTCATTTAGTTTATACTGACTTCCATTATTTCTCTGCTTTCTCGCTCGTTTTAGTTGGGAACAGTTTCGAAACAATCATTCGCTGAATTCGCACTCTTTGTTTATCCAATTCTTCTCTGGCTGAATATGAGTTTATTATTTTAATTAATCTCCAACTGAGTTGAGTGTTTTGGTCACATGAATATAATTCCAGGCCACTGTGTATCGCGTGCTAAACTAAACTCAGGGCTCTTGTATGAACGAAGTCACCTATTGAGCATATTTCTTAATTTGAAGAAAACACATTTCTTAAATACTTTTTACTATTTCGAAAGTATTAGTTTGCTTATTCAAAAATAAATTAATAAATAGGACGATGGCTAAAAGCTGGTACAAAATGTCATTATGCTTCAAAAACACTGAAAGTAGGGGTGATGATTTTTTTGTGGATGCACCACTAAAATAATACAGCTTCTCGTTGTTGAAGTCGTCATGCAACGAAGGTTAGTTCCCATTGTACCGTCGTGAAATGCAGAAAGATGCTCAGTTAAACGTCGAGCTACTTACAAAAGTTTCACTAGTTGCACGAAAAAAACCTACAATAATTTGTGTGGCTTATAATTTTTTGGCTGCGCTATTTTTTCCAAATAATCCATTAACTTCGTAATATTTCCTTCAACTGTAGATCCATTATTCACAACACACTTTTCACTTTTGTAGCGTTCTCTATATTAACCCCATTACTTTTATTTGCATAGCTACCAACTTTCCCTCAATTAATTCTCGATTCTCGAAATTACCATAAATCGCACTACTATACAAATCCAAGCAGTATGAGAAGGGGCAGTATGAGACGGGGCAAATTTCTTGGATGTCTGAAGGCGCTATAAGACTTTTTTCAAATTCAGGAGAGTGTGCAGTCACATTCTCGTTGTGTAAAAAGTAGCGGTCCAGATTTACTTTTTTCTATTCCCAAAGAATTTTTGGAACACTTTTGGTAAGCAGTTTAAAGAATACCATTTCGTAGTAACTATAGTCTGACTCATATCAGGGGAAATAACAGTTACTATTTTTGCTCTGTTGAAGTAAACTGTGATCACAACTTTCGTCTCGGCTTTCACGAAGCCAAGGTCTTCCAGCATTTAAGTGTTAAATCACAGCCACCACGATACTCCCCATATGGAGCCATATTCAATACACATACCAGGTATCCACCACGTGGTAAAACGCACTCAGGGACTTCCTGTTCCCCGTGGAACATCAATAAAGTCTCCAGTCAGACTTTCAGTTGAGCTCTCATTCCGCATCCGGGCTGATAGCCATTAGTTCAGAGTAGTGCGAGAGCCCGGCCGGCAGTAACTCAACCACAAAGCGCCACCTGCGATCATGGACAGTGTCCATGCCTATGATTAGCTCACACCCTGGAACTCACCGCCCTCCGGAAAAACTTCGCGACCGGAACCACCACTAACCGAGCTTCCTCAAAACTCTGGACCGTTCACGTTCAAACTTCTTTCAAACATCTGTAATACATCTAATTCAATATACGTTTTATTTATGCATCTTCTGACATCTCTATCTTTCGCTTTCTGACAACTTTTCATTTTAAATCCGATAGCAGTCTAGATACAGCCCTAACTGAAGCAAATCTAGTAGCAGCATCAAAGGTCACCACCATCATCCTTCACTTCAAGTTCCACCTTCATACTCCATAGCCTCAACAGGAGACCAACACGACGCTAGATGAACAAAAAATTCCACAGTAGTGGCGCTTTAAGGGCTCCAAACCCGCATGGTACAAGTCAGCCCCCAGCCAGATCCCCCGCCGAGATCACCGTCATCATTTTGGGTCCGTTTGCAACTTCCTTATCATCTTCTTACCAACAAATTTCAGCCACAAGCTACTCCGGGCGCAGCCCGAACACGCCACTTACTGGGAACTCACCATCCCAAGACCGGCTTCTTGTATCAACTATTTTTACGTCTTTCGGAATGATCACCCAATCGCCAAATCCTCGTTAGCGATAATAGGTGATTGGTGATAGAAAGTCCATTACAGGCAGTGGGCGAGGTTGTCTTAAGAGGAGAGAATATTTTCTGAACCGTTCGGTGACCTTGAGCTAGAAATCTTTCCAAAATTTAATATTAAAAAAACCAGGTCCAATCTAGCTGATAATCAATTTATTTGGCATGAAACTATTTTTGAACAAAATCGGTTACTTTTGTGCGCTATGTAATAAACAAGGCGATGTAAAATGAATTATCTTACGGGTAGAGTTCTACCAAATCTCAAGTCACCCTCGTCCACATCGTTACTTTCAAAACTAATAGACCAATATCGCTCTCTGTATGTATCTCTGATTGATCCACAACCATCTTAACGCTCTACTTAACCCTAATCTCCTAATTTTAAAAAGTTACACAGATCCTAAAGTGAGACTTTGAAGCTCATATAGAGAAAAGTGCTTAAAAACATAGTTTTGCTAATTTATTTTGTATGTACAGATGAAGTAACGAATTCTAAAACGTTTCCAATCATATTTATTTAATTTTTTAAAGAGTTTTAAATACAAAACATTAAAAAATTTTGTTTATAAAGTAATTAAGGACAAATTATTCATTACATTTTTCACAAATTTTCGTAGTTGTAGAATGCTGGTTACATATATTTTTTTTGCATTTGTAACAAATTTGTTTCTGCATTTTGGATATTTTCGTCGGACAAAGATGACAGCGCTTTCGTTTCAAGGTGCCAGAAGAACAGGGTTGCGAATCAGCAGGTGGTGGTATTACAGCTTTTATGGCTGCTTGTGTTTCTGCTCGCAAATATTTGGCCGACTGTCTTTTTTGTATTTGTGACTCCACAAGGCTTTCTCCTAATTCCCGCAAAAACCAATATCTTTTGTTTTTATTTTTTTCGTGCCACTCTGGATGAGTTTTTATCCAAATAATGTATGAAGCAATACCTGCAGCATCAATTAAATTCATAAAAAAGGCAAGAGGCCATCTATTACATTTGCGCTTGATCATGTATTCGTGAATTAGTTGGTCAAATGTGTCTACGCCCCCTTTGGTTTTATTATAAAATTTATTGATCTCTGAAATTCGTTTTCCTTGTTCCTCAAAGACCGTATCATTATGATGCATAGTCGACATGAAAATAACTGCTTTTCTTGCTTTGGGAACATGAGAGGTAATATGTTTTTGAAACCCGAAGATTGTTGAGTTAATTTCTCGAGACTTGTTCGGCAAAAATTCTGGAGGAATACATGTTTTGTTTTTTCTTAGCGTTCCCACCAATGTTAAACCTTTACTCAATAGACTTTCAGCTAGTTCTTTACTTGTAAAGTAATTGTCCGTAGTTACATTGCGGTTTGTACCATAGTAAGGTTCGCAGAGCTCCTCAACAACTTTTCCCATCTTTACCCGTATATGGAATGCCGCGAAGAGGATATGCATTAGCACTGTCGCATAACCACCAAATCCTAATTCCATATTTATCCGGCTTAGATGGCATATACTGAATAAAGGGACACCTTATACGGCAAGGCAGCAACTGTTCGTCGTGGGCATATAATACTTTCCAAAGTTGTGATTAACTTTATCCCAAACAGAGCGTATAGGTGATAATTTATCCGTTTGACGGCGGATACTTCGGGTAGACTTATTGTCAAAGCGTAAAAACCTTAAAAGTTCCTCAAAACGTTTAGCGCTCATAGTGGCTTTAAAAATTGTTATTCCATACAACTTGTCCCAGAATAACTTATAGCTTTGATTATTGGATTTCATATGGTCAGCTATGATTAAAAGTTCTATAAAAGCAAGGAGTTCATCTTTGTCTACCACGAGCCACAATTTTCCTAAGTACACTGCAGATTCTTCTTCATTTGTATACCTTATAATTTCATCACAAACTTCATCATTTATAAAGAGTTTGAAGCAATCAAGTACGTCTAATAAAGTTTCACCTGCATGAATAAATTCAGTTTTGTGCTTAGCTCTGCTGTTATAATTTTTACTTACCTGGAGGTAAAACAACTGCATCAACCTTTCCTTTGAGGATATTCGTTGATCTAATTTTAGATGAAGGTGGTGGAGACTTGCTCCAAATATTAGAATCTTTACCAACGTAGAAGTTGGCTTCATTGTCTTCCATATCTGTATTTTCGTTTTCATCCGAAATCTCATCTTCTTCTTCAAATGCTTCAGTCATCTGGTCCACTTCGGAATCATTATAATCATCATCATTGTTGTCATTGACTTCACCATCAGACTCATCTTCCGCTTCCCAATGCTCCAAAATTTCCTCCAACTCCAAATCATTCAACCGTTTTTTAGCCATCGTAAAACAAAATTTTTCAACAGTTATGTAATTACGTATTTATACAAATAAGAAATAATAGACTACAAGTATACACGTGGGCACAATCTACAAAACTGTAAAGAATTTGAATATGTATGTATATTTCTTCATCTGTTCAAAAATACAGTGCCTAATACGACTTTTTGCATTCAACGGATTCAAATTTTGCAACAGTTCAAAAATGCAGTGCCTACTATAACTTTCTGCATTTTACGAATTAAAATTTTCATCTAATTTAAATATAATAGGAATACTATGCACGGAGTGAGCCCCTCAGGCTCACTTTAGGATTTACGTTACAATTTTGTACGATTGCAAAAAAATGGTAAAAATACGTACACAATCCAAAAAATAATAAATACGCCATAATAATTACATTCAGTTGGAGGAATACCCAAAATTTCAAATCAAAATATTATTTGGTGCGGGAATAATCAATACTTAAAACTCAAAGTGAGACTCAAAGGCTCACTTTAGGAGATTAGGGTTAAAGTGGAAGTGCGAGTTAATCAAAAAGGGCGTGAACAATGCGAATGTTGTTACAAGGAGAGCACGAAAAGGTCAAAGCCCTAGAACATAGATGTTGCTTTGTAAAAAACCAAACTTCAAACGTAACCTTCCATATAAATTTGGCCTCAATATGGGTAGAAATCTACCCACAAGGTCGGAAGAGATGTATGGATTTTAAAGTCAACGAATTGTTAAGTTCTTGATTTCAGTGTAAATGTAAGGTAGGGAATATGCCGGAGATTTTATGGAACATTTTTTCGAAACATATTAGTTCACTGAAATATACGACTACCGCTAAAAACTACAATATTTTACGTATAGATAAATGTGTACTTCAAATTTGGTCATCAGAAAAAAAAACACGTACTATTAGGTCAAAGAGGAAACGAGAAATTAAAGCTTGTCCAACAATCCATCTAATCCACTTAGATTCAATTTGAAGTAAATAATACACTGAAATCTTTAAACGGACTAGCCAAATACAAATTCCTCTCCTCAGCCCCGACATAGCACTGTAATTAACAGAGGTGTTAGCGAAGTAATCATGAACAAAACAAAAACATTTGTAACTTCAACACACACATACACGCACACGCTTACTATCAATATGAACCACTTAAATTGGTCCGAGCCAACTGCTCCATGCAAAGGATGCCACTTTTTTGATGAGTGTATGCTAATTAAAGTATAACAAATTACAAAAATTACAAGCTAGTGTATTTGATTTGTGTTTATGAATAATGCGGCAACATAAATTAATGGGGTAACTCGTTGCTGAAAGTGGTGAAATTAATGTTGCTCTCCATTTTTATTTCACCTTTTTGTGTTGCGCGTGTCGCACGCTGGCGTAAAAACAAGCATACCGATTTTTGAGATTAATTTGAAAATTAAATTTCAAGGTAGAAGTAAGTAACTTTTTGCTACAAAATGTACTGTTTTCTCGGAATAGGCTATGGAGTATTTTTGTTTTATTATTCAATAATACAAGGATTTTTTAATTAAGCAGCTTTCTCGCGCCCACCTTGCAAATCGGCGTCATAATTTAAAAACTGGTTTGCCTTTTTCGAAACTTTTTTTGAATCTTGTAAAATTGTTTTAAATATTTATAGAAATTAAAGTTCCTTTAACAAAATCAATAGAGGGCAAATGATGCATTTTTACAATGTATTAATAATTTGTCCGAACTTACCAATCAGATCAAAGGGTATCCGTTAAAACTCCTACACCAAAGCAACTTAGAGCATGGAATTCTTTCAGTTATCATGAATAGGATGTGTTTAATGAAAATCATAACTCTAATTTATAGCTCCCAGATAGCTGATTGTTTAGATATGAGGTTTTATTCTAAAACGATTTTACTGTTTTTTTCTTTTTCATATCAAAAAAAAAATCTTATATAAAAAAAAATCTGGTGTCACAGTGTTTGTGGTTGAACTCCTCGAAAACGGCTCGGCCGATTTTTATGAAATTTTATATGTATATTTCGTAGGTATGAAAATAGGTCGCAAAGTAGATTTTTTGGTTCTTGCCATCTGTGTGAAAATTTCAACAGATTTTCATTATACACAAATTATATAAAATATTGAAATATGGATGTCAAGTCGTTGGCTTCGTTAAGGAGGCTTATAGGTAAATTTTATGAGGGTTGCCACCTGTTTGAAAAATCAAACTTAATTAAATGATGCACAATTTATATGAAATATTAAAATATGGGTTCGTCTCGGCGATGTTCATACCTATATTTTGAAGAATGATGCCATTTGTTTCAAACATTATGGACAAGTATATAAAATATGAAAATATGAGTATCAAACGGTTCGTTTCGCTGAGAAAGTGGTATAGTGTGAAGAGGGTTGCCACCTGCTTGAAAAGTCGAATTTGTTCAAGTTACACACGAATTATATGAATTAAATTAAAATATGGGTGCCTAATTATTCGATTCGCTGAGGAGGAGACTTATAATATATAGCCGTTTCGGTACGATGGGGATGTTTTTATCCCAGAAAATTTCAAAAAATCGTATCTTTGAAAATTCTCACACGATTTGGTTGAAATAGGTCCCAAATCATTAGTGATTTTCTTCTCTACAAAAAGAAAATTCAGCTGTCAATGTAAATTATCACGTTTATATCAAAAGTGAAACATCTAATCGCGGCATTTGTGTTGATGATCACATATTTGACAAAAGCTCAAGAAACAAGTGGTTTAATTGTGAAAACAAGTGTAATTTAGTGAAATTTTATGAAAACAGTAGTAATCTTATAAAGAGGACAGTGTAGAACATACAAAAACTTAATTTTTCTTTATTTGAGGCTAAGGTAAGTTCCGTGGTACAAAATCATCCCAAAACTGTTTATTTGTGGGACGTTATCATCCCAATCGTACTCATTTACATTATTTGTCTCAGGAAAAAATGGATAGAAAACGTAGACTGGCAGCTTCCCAAATTGAGGATTTTTTACATAATTCAAGCGATGATGAAGTTGATCCATTTGCTGATAGTGGTTCTCTTATAGTCCCAGTCAGGAAAGCAGTAGTGGTTCAGAAGAGGAAGAAGGCACGGATCGTACAGAAACTTTATGGGTGGCGTAGATTTGGCAGACAAAAGTGATACCTTGTATCAACTTAACCGAAAATCAACTAAATGGTGGCGAAAAGTTTTTTTCCGGCTAATGATGACATGCGCCGTCAATGCGTGGATAATCCATGCGGAAGCAAATCATCCACGGCAAAAAAAAAGATCCGTTTTTGGGATTTTTAGTGGAGCTATCCGAATCTCTCATTGACGAAGGACGTACGCGTGCGAAAATCCGGTTCCAAGATTGAACAGGACCCCTCTCCGCAGTGAAAAAACAGAGCAAACAAAATCTGGGGAATCATTTGCCAAAAAGAACTAACAAGCGACAACGCTGCGTAAATTGTGCCACAAAAGGCAAAGAAAGTCGAACAAATCAGCTTAGCATTGGCTGCAATTTGGCATTCTGTAAAAAATGTTTCACACCTTGCCATCAAATATAAACAACATTATTATAATGCTATAATGTTTAAAATTAACTATAAAAATAAAGTGAAATGAAGTCAAAAAAAACTCTGAAATTTTTATTCCAATTTTGCTATTCAGGTATGTTTGGGATGTTTTTGTCCCAGGACGATATCTCCTTTTCAGGACGTCCTAAAAATAAATTATGAAATTACTTTTTTTTGAAATAGCTGTAAGAGACTAAATCAACACTCTTTTTCAAGATTGCTTGTCAAAAAAGTTCTCGTCCCGAAACGGATAGAGGGTAGACACCTGCTTAAATAAATAAATATTAAAATATGAGAGCCAAATTGTTCGCAAAGGGCATATAATAAATAAATATAGGTTTTTAGTAATATTATAAAATTTAGTATTTTTAGGCAAATATTCCGCCGAAGAGCCGAAGACAGCTCTTTCATTACTTGTTCAAGTTCATCTATTAAAATTATACTTTTTGGGATGGATGTTTAGGCATTTTTTGGGTATGCAGTTTTATAGGCTATTTAATTTCATTGTCACAAAGTGTAAGTTTAAAGTGGCTAACAATTACCGTTGATTTTTAGAATTTTTTTAAAATTAATTTTGGCCTTCTGTGGTTCCTAAGTTAGCGCTGCGTTTTTTTACGCTTACGAGTGGCTGCCCGTACAATTTTTTTTAGGTTTTCTCATTCTCTCGAAATTCAGTGTTAATAGTTTTATGCTATTTGTCTTTTCCGCTTTCTCATTTGTATCTTTTTCCCTTTTCAATTCTGTGTTCGGCACCTAACCTCAGGACGTGAAACTCCACTTTCTCGCCGCTAGTGCCGCGATATTGTGTGATACTCGAAACAAATTGTAGGGGGAAAGGAAAATTTCGAAGTTCGTTGAGGCTTGAATTTAGGGATGATTAATAAGCTATTAAACTTCAAAAATAACAAAAAATATAATGAAAACCTTGCTACTTAATATTGTAAAAAGGTCCTCCTTCGACTGGCATTGCTCGCCATTGTATGTTTGATTGTTTTCTATTTTCTCCACAAACTTTTACGCCAACAATTTGCTTTATACATTAGCAATTGCCACACTAAAAACTAAAAACGGAATACATGTAAGTTTTGTGAATGATTTCGCCAATTGGTATTTCTACCATCTTACACAATATGTCTTGGCTGGTTTGAATAAAAAAAATTAAAGGAGTTGTTATGATAATGCTGCCTTTTTGTGAATCCGCTTTAATGCAAGTTGCCGATATAAAAACTAAGTTGAAAATTCGCTCGGAAAACGAGACATGATTTGATTAAGGTTAGCCTTCGGCTGTTTGATTGTCGACCTATAGAAGTTTGGATTCGGGAATTCTACCGATGGCAAGCCGTTCTTTCGAAAACTTCAAGATGTCAACAGCAATCATTAAAGTTACCACAATAACAAAGCGGCAAGTTTTAGTACTACTCTCTCAATAGAGAAAAATATTTCGTTGAATGTTAGAGCACTTCTGACCTTATTAAGTTGACTTTGTGGAAGAAAATTACAACAACAAAAAATAACGGCACTTAACGAAAGAAGTTCTCGAAGTGATTCTAACGGAGAGTGGCGATAATGGTAAAATTTTTTAAATAAGTTTTGAAGCTCAAGCAAATAAAAGAATATTAAAAAAACGGGCTGTAACTACATTTTTATTTTCAATTGCCAATTGCGTTTTTTAGTTTTTTGTAATTAATCAATCAAAAAATAGCTTTTCCCTCACTAGGAAGTCTTTGGAAATTAATATAAATTTTTTGTACCAAATACCTCACTGTGCGTCGTCAAGCAGTTATATTTGCAATTATAATGGCATGCACTTAAAACGATACATTCATAAATGATTTTTTTTTATTATATCTGCCAACCTTAAATTTTAGCTATCAATAACATTATATTCTTATGGCCGATTCGCATTCAAATTATCATTTTCATTGATAAGGTTAACACATAGATTTGATAATCAGCGAATTTCTTTGAACTGTTGCAATTAAATTTAATCAAATATCATTTGTTACAAGTACATATTACTAGTTTATGTTTTTTTCAATTCTGCCACACACATTTCCACAATAATGCGACAACTATTGTAGAGACTAGCGTTAATAGGCTACCACTGACACGATCAGCTGGATTGCAGCCATCCTTGTTGCACTGCCTGCACGAGCGATCGTGAGCTTGACCGAAATATGGCCGCACAGTATAAATGCAACTCTGGAAATTATTAAAAATGCAACCCTTGTGCATCATTTCGTTAGACGCTGCAGGGCAAAGTAGAGGCGGAGAAAAAAGAAAAGAACTTAATAGTGAATTTGAATTGTAAATCGAAAAGCAAACTTACGTGTCTTCAATAAATCGCGCATACACTCGAAGCCACTGCTGGTAGTATTTGGCACACCTGTATAGTACAAATTTAGGTAGTTTTTAGTCTGATTTGCCAAAGCGTAGGTGCATTCCTGTTTTTTTGCCTTTTTGCAATCCTTGGAGTTGGCGCAGGTAAAACATTTCAATGAACTGACTGTTATAAAAGTACGATAAGTCGGTTTAATTACAATTTAAGTCAATATACATTATTTTTTTTAAATATACTTAAATAATAAAAGCCAATCTACTTATATTAAATCTATAAATTATCTTACCAAGCGTAAGGCAACAGAAAGCGAAAACTACGACTGTTATGAAAATTTTGCTGGAACTCATTTTGAAAAGGTAACTGTTCACAGTTAGACTATTAAATTTACACTGACATATTACAAAAAATTTCTGTAAGCTTCTACAAACGCATTATCAGTTGATAGCTTAACGTTAATACTGCAAGTAATCTAAACAAATCAACAAACTGATCGTAAAACCAATCAAGGCATTAGGCCTTGTTGTCATTGTGTCGAGTTTTTTTTGCGAAAAGGCGCCGGACGAAAAGAAAACAAGTTGCTGTTTTGGCATTTAAAAAATAATTTTTAATAAGTTTTCACGGAAGGTTGAGACTTCTAAACCACCTTAAGCAAAAATTTTTGAATTGTGGTGTAGATGATAATAAACCAAAATTATAAGAGAAAAGTACTGCGTACCAAGTATTTGCGATTCGGCTTCGGGTTCGTCTTTGATGGTCTCAGAATATGACTGAGCTAGAGATAGTAATAATTCTACCTCAGAAATCATTTCGATTATTCTATGTGGTAGATGATAATTTAGATAATTCTGACTGCTTTTCAACGAAATTGTAGAAAATCGATGGTAGACGCAGTTACCGCCCAGAGATGTGTCAGATCTAGAGTCACATCCGCAACGGCTTAATATACTCCGGCTCGATTACACATAAGTTTAACAAAAATCTAAGTATCAAGGGTTTAAAGTTAGTTGATTCAAATAACATTATCGGTATAAACTACATAGGTAAAATATTGTGCTCAGATGAGAGCATTTTTGTTGATTTATGACAAGGTTTAAAATGAAAATGGATTGAGAGTGTGAGACACCCTCACACGCAACTTCGGACCGCCCCTGATTCTAAAAACCTAATGGAAGAGTTCAGACTAATTTTGAAGATTTTGTGTTACTTTTTCAGGTGAAACTATGAAAGTAACTTTAGACTTTAGCATCATTTTGATTTTACAAGATATTTGAAATTTATTTTACAAAAAATTTTAGTGTTACGAGTATTTGTAGCCTGTATATTCTACATACATATGTACTTATATGGAAGGTGAACTCTGACAAAAGGCAACAGGTGCTGTTAATCTAATAACTAATCTACAATATAATCTAACGTGTCTTCTTTTAAAAAATATTTACTAAAAATAAAAGAATGTACTGGCAGAAAATCAATATATTTCCTATCTTATATATAAAATTCTCGTGGTACGGTATTTATGCTCTTGCTATCTTTTTTTAATTTTTTTTTTTAAAGAAGGTTGCTACTTATTTAAAAAGGCGAGTTCAATTAAATTTCACACAAGTTATATGAAATATTAAAATATGGGTATCAAATGGTTGGTCTCAGTGAGGAAAAGATTAATACATATATTCTGCAGATGGTTGCCACCTGTTTGAAACATCAAAGTTTATTCAATTATGCACAAGTTATGTGAGATATTAAAATATGAGTATCAAACGTTTCGTTTCGGGAAGGAAAAGGTCCATACCTATGTTTTAAAGAAGGTTCCAGCCTGATTACCGAATTTAATAAAATTAGTTATACGATGTATTAAATTATAATCGTTAAACGGTTCGTCCCAGCAAGAAGATTCGTAGCTGCAACCTGTGTGAAAAGTCGATTTAAATTTAATTATGCACAAATTATCGATTCGCTGAGGAAAAGGTTTGTAACATATTGAGGGTTGCCGCCTGCTTGGAGACTTGAATTTATTTTTTCGATCAACAACAGTCGTTATTCTTGGATTTTTATTTTTAAAACAAAAAATCTTCTAAATGAAAATGAGGTCAGCCTTGTTTTTGCATATTTCATAAGGATTCGATCGATACAGTCGAGTTTTGTTTCCAACGATTTCTTGCTACTGATTTTTTGATCCGGTCCCTGAAATTAAACACTAGTTATATGAAATTGTAAAAAATGGGTGTCAAACAATTTTTTCCGCTAGGAGTAAGTTTATGGTTATATTATGAAGAGGTTTTCCATCTTTATTAAAAGTTAAATTTAATTAAATTATACACAAGGATAAAGAATAATAAAATACGAGTGGCAAACTGTTCGTCTAGGCGAGGACATGGTGCCTATACCTACATATATTTTTGAGAGAGTTGCCACCTGTTATATGCGCCAGAATCCGAAATGCGTTTTCTGGTTATATCGGGTGTTTTTTTTACAGGTTTGTTTTTCGAATAGAGATAAAACTGTCATTTTGTGGTCAAATCTGGCAACTCTAATGTCATTTATGTTCAGTTTGGTTTGCCATTTCATCATGAACAGGTTGACAAAAGAACAACGCTTGCAAATCGTGCAAATTTATTTCGAAAATAATGGTTCAGTTCGCGAAGTTTACCGCGAGCTCCGTCAATTTTATGGTCGACATAATCGTCCATCAGAGCAATTAATTCGGTTAACCATGGATCGTTTTCGCACTACGTTTACTCTATGTGATAATACGCATCCGCAGAGACGTCGAACAGTGCGCACCGAAGAAACAATTGCCGCTGTAGAGCAAAGTGTTGCAGAGGACCCGAATGAATCGATTCGCCACCGTGCACAGCAATTGGAGCTTTGTCCATCAACTTTATGGAAGATTTTGCGCAAAGATCTTGGCTTGCGACCTTACAAGATCCAGCTTGTGCAAGAATTAAAGCCGCGAGACCATGCAATGCGTCGTGATTTTGGTGTATGGGCCGAAAATGAGATTGATCTCGATGCTGATTTTCATCGCAAAATTTTGTTCAGTGATGAGGCTCATTTTTGGTTGAATGGCTACGTCAACAAGCAAAATTGCCGCATTTGGAGTGAAGAGAATCCACATGAGACCCTTGAAACGCCATTACATCCACAAAAACTGACTGTTTGGTGTGCTCTATGGGCTGGTGGAGTCATTGGGCCATACTTCTTCCGCAATAATGCTGGAGAGGCAGTTACCGTTAATGGAGACCGGTATAGAGCCCTGATAACCGACTATTTTGTTCTCGAATTGGATGGCATAAATGTGGATGAGTTGTGGTTCCAACAAGACGGCGCTACATGCCACACAGCGCACGTCACAATCGATTTATTGAATGAAACATTCGATGAGCGCATAATTTCGCGGAATGGACCTGTAAATTGGCCACCAAGATCGTGTGATTTGACACCATTGGATTATTTTCTTTGGGGATATGTGAAGTCGCTCGTCTACGCCAACAAACCAGAAACGTTAGGGGAATTGGAAGCCAACATTCGTGGCGTTATTGCCGACATACGGCCCCATATGCTCGAAAAAGTGGTTGAAAATTGGACCTGTAGAATTGGCTTTATTCGAGCCAGCCGCGGCGGCCACATGCCCGAAATCATATTTAAACATTAATGGCATAAAATTATCCTTCCAATAAAGCCAAATTGATGGACCTTAAAACGATTTTCTTGTGTTTTATTTCAATTCGAAGTTCTATACCCCTAAAAAAAACACCCGATATAAGCATGGGGCTATTAACGAATAAATATAGGTTGAACAACGTCTGTCGGATTTTTCTAGTATATTTTTTTCAACTATCACCAAATCTTTTATATTTCACATACATATTTTCAACCTTCTATCACACTAATGGTTGGGGTTATAACCGGATATTGCCTTATGGGCACACACGGGAAGAGATTGGGATGCCTTACCAACGATTTCTGTCGAAGTTGCAGGGACGAAGAGGAAGTGGAGCGCATTGAACACTATCTCTTCAA
Source organism: Anomoia purmunda (assembly GCA_951828415.1). Lineage (NCBI taxonomy): Eukaryota > Metazoa > Arthropoda > Insecta > Diptera > Tephritidae > Anomoia > Anomoia purmunda. Next base: position 38,397,973 of record OX639995.1, on the reverse strand, counting down.
TTCTTAAATATGTAGGTACTTTTTAGACTGTTTGGCCGACCTGAACTCGGTAAGCATTCCCGGTTTTATGTGCTACGTAAGGCGCACTCGAGGGATCGCCTTCTAAGGGTAGGATGGATGCTTACGTTGGATATGTTATCTTACGTCTGCCTCTGTGGACTTGCCCAAACCTACTATCAATTTTTTGGTCAAACTTTTTGCACAGTTATTTGACGATTAGCTTGATGTTTGTCATAGCTTTTCTTGTAATTTCTGGTGTGCGTCTTGATGTTGTACCACAAATTGAGAGGCCTACAATTTCATACTAACTCTTAACGACAGCTACTTTTTGTGAGAAGTTTTTTCATGTGTGGTTCGTTATTGCCTGGACGGGAGCGGCCGCAATTAGAAAGTAACTTTAATTTTGTATGTAACAAGATTTAAACCCGGGACACAACAATTGAAGCTCACATACGCTAGAAAAACGTTTGGCGAGTTTCGTGCTTAGTGGTCAATTTTGCATAGAAATTTGTTAGTGGAATCAAAACATTTTTATTTGTAAACCAGTATTGTTATTTAACAAAAAAAACTTATATATGTTTTATCCCATTCCCGTTGCATTCTCATTTATGTTTGTTAACCATAACTTTAACGGCATATTTTTAAATATTTCTGCTGTCATATGTGGTACTACCGACATTTTATTTATTCCCATTTCGAATTCATTTACTTTGATTTGCATATCCTTACAACACTGTAACAGTAAAGCTCTTAAATATTTTACATGTGTTACCTTTTTAGTATCAGAAGTTTTAGAAATTTTATCCTGCCGCAAACCAAAGAGACTTCACCACACTAAAAGCAATATTTTCACTCACTTCCCCCTTTATTTAAAAAAAAAAAAAACGACTTCAATTGCATTAAAAGTAGTGCTATGGACGCAACTTCTCAAACGGTCACTTCGAATTAGAATCAATTTGAACTCATACATTGTAAGAAATAAATGGAATATCATAAGACGTTAGCCTATCATTACAGCCCACCGCAGTTGAAGTCATTGCTTCTATAGCTATAATTAACCAAGGTGTTAGTGAGGTGATCCTGAAAAAAGGAAAACATGTACCCCACAACGTAAACACACACACGCACGCACTAATAACGATCGAGAATTGTTGTAAAGTTGAATTGCTCAACGATTACACAATACCACTCTTCTTTTGATGAGCGTGTGTGTGGCTCTGAGATTTTCTTAGCTTAGCTTTTATGCCGTATATGATAATTAAAGTATAACAAATTACAACAATTATAGGCTAGCTCATTTCACTTCAAGCAGTGAACAATTTTGCTTACAACAAGCATTTATCAAATAATTTATGGCACACAATAGTTAAATTGGTTATTTCTGACATTGCATAGGATTTACTGCATAGTTAATTTGTAGTTACAGTCATTTTTTTTATGAAATACAAATTTCAATTCTGGTAAACATTTCTGATCAGAAGAATTTCCATTCATACTTAATTTGCGGCCAAAGAGGCACTTCTTTTGTATGTATGTATCCAAGCAATTATGGTACTTTCGCTCATTGTCTTTCTTCTTATTTCTAATTGGCATTAAAATATTCCAGCAGATTTGAGCTGAATTCAATATAGCACGCTAACTATCTAAAACTCTAAAGTTAAACAGTCATGCCGTTTTCAACTTGATTTTTGCAAATGTACAGTGGGCCTTACGATTTATAAGCTTCCATTAGCGCATAACGCGGATATCACGTCAAATGCTTTCAGAGTTGGATCAAATTCAATCATTCTAGAAGCCCGAACACACTCTCGTTTTTTACGGTTCATTCTTAGTTTATGAGCAAATGAGCGATGAAACTAAGTAATTTCGCATTGTAAAATCAATAAACTAAGATAAAATGAGGTGTTTTATCATAAATCAAAAACGAAATCACGAACGAATAGTGTCGACCCTAAATTGTATCGATAATAATCGAAAAATGTGGTCTTCCATAATCAAATATCACGACGCATTTTGAAATATTAGCTTTGTCCTCAACTCTTCTTTGATTTTTACTGCCTCTAGAAGCTGTCTTTCGTGATCGTAAATTTAAAAAAAAAGGATATTATCTTAACAAAATTTACATATATTAAAAATGTGCACAATCTCTCACATGTTTTCCTTTGATCGCAGGACTAAGCAACCCTGTGCTGCAGAGCTGTCAATACAAAGTAGGAATGGCAAGTGTGGACGCACATGGTTTATGCGAACTAATTTGAACTCCAAATAGAGCAAAATAAACTAGTTGCGGTAATGTTAAAATCATTTCCCGACTTTGGGGAAAAATATTGAGAATTAACGTTGGAAAACTATCGATAGTCTGCACATTCGTTGGTCATAGTTTAATTATTGTATACTACAGAAATTAGCGAAAGTTTTTTCAACATTTTTAAAGTTATACTATGTAAAGAAACATATAACTGTTTGGCTACATATTTATATATATATGAAGAATATTTTAACAATAAAAGTTATAATAAAAACTTATATTAATTCTTCTCAATTTATTTATATCAACAATAATTTTCATGAGCCACATATTTATTAGGCAGTTTTTCAAAAAACAATTGTATGATTCACAAGGTGTCATAATGTGTCATAAATCATAAAGACATAAAATTTTAGTTTTCAAAAGTTATGTTTTTGAATTGCATTGAAACAAATAATTAGAACTAAGCAATTTTTTATTTTTTACCACCTTGTCAACATTATGCCATTGTGCAACTACATTGTACACGGCTTACTTGGTATAATGGTTAATGTTTTTTTCCCTTAACCCTGCTGTTAGGTTAAAAAAAACTTACGAATCTTAGGTTAGAGGACCATTTGGTCCATACTGCAGTTTTCATACAAAGTAACAATTTAATCTTAGTCTTTATATTTAGTTTGGTTCAATACTTGCTAAATATTATTATTTTATTATTTACTCAACTCTGGTAAAACCCAGCACCAGTGGCCTGCTCTAAAAATGCTTCTAGTTCAGGAGCTCGAAAGCGAGGAATTTGTAGTTGCTGCAAGTCTAAGTCTGATGTAAAATGCTCCATTTGCAGTGCGTTTATTTGCAAAACCAACCGAAAAACATTTTTTTGCTCATCATGTAGTGCCAAAAAATATCGAACAAACTAATAAATACTTATTTTTGGAAAATTAATGTAAAGAAAATCAAAGAAAATATACTATGGACCAAATGGTCCCTTAACCTAAGATTAGTAATTTTCAATTTATCTTAGTCCAGTTTTAAGTCAGAGAATTAAATTTTCGCACATAATATTGTTTTATAAAAAGACCACCTGAGCTGAAAAATTTAGACAGCATATATCACCGTTCCAAAGTTACAAAGAAAACAAAAAAAAAAAATGGACCAAATGGTCTTAACCTAACAGCAGGGTTAAGGAGTACGAGTACGAGTTTTACATGTAGGAAGTGGGTTCCATCGCCCACGGAAGAAGCCTGATGATGGGGCATTGTGGTGATTTCCGTAGTAGCAGATATAATTTCAACCATTGGTCCATAAGGCTTAGAGCTCTCAAAAATTATTGTACATTGTATTTATAAAAAACAAATCATTTATTTTTGGTATAAGAAGACTTGACTTGAAATAACACAGATTTTATTTAGCATAGTTAGAACGATCCGCTTAACATCAAATATCCACCGTTTTGTTCGATAACTTATTGCCATTTTGAGGATAATTCCGAAATGCCATTTTCATAGAAACTCTCGGTCCTATGGAGAAAAAACTGGGACAGTCGATATTCACAAGTTTCTCTTTATACGAATTTTTCACCAGCAAAATCATTCGCCATAGTCAGAAACAGGTAGTAATCATTTGGCGCCAAGCCCGTACTATAAGGTGGATGCAAGCTCACGGAGCTTCTGCGGAGTCACTATCGATGTGTGTGGCCTGGCGTTGTCCAGATGGAATAAAATTCCTCTCTTATTGACCAAAGCTGTTCGGTATCCAGCTTTATTTAAATGGATCAAAAAGAGTTTTGTGCAATATTGAGCAAGCGAAGAAATAGTGCGCAGATGAATTAGCCAATCAAGGGCTGCTGACTGGGCACTGAACAATGGGAGTCCAAGCGGTGGGCTTGCACTGACTTCTACTGCGGTAACTGCTTGGTGAATGAGTAGGTGAAATAATCTCAGCATTTTTTACTCAGTTGCCCTGCTTTCTTCAGACTAAGATTTTCAGATTATAAATAGGAGGTTGCCGTTCTTTTGTTGAATGTAGTGGTAAGTAAATGGACACCAGAGGTTCTAGGTCAACCACGTCAACCAAGTCTAACCTAAACGTGGTTTTGGTTTTGATTGATAACCGCGGACCTTGGTTTTGATTTTTTTTCTCTACTCTACTTTTTTTTAGTGGGTATTCCGGTTTTGTTTGATAGAAGTGGTAATTTAACTTTCAATGGACTCTTCTGAGCCGAAAACACCCCATGCTTCGCAAAACTATTTCGTATTAGCATTCGGCATTTTTGGTAGTCAAATTTCTGAGAAGTAAATCTAAAGCTAGCACAGAAGCAAAATATGCCGCCTTACAAATTTGTGCACCGCTCATTATTAAAAAGGTGTGAGTCTTGTTGCGATTACGAGTGATCATTTTATAAATAACTTAAACCTGAGCATTATCTTCGTTTCTTCATTATCTCGCATTTTAAAGTAAAAGAAAAAAATTAAAATCTGTAAAGAAGTAATTAATTTTAGTTTTCAACATTCTATATTTATATACAAAAACGGTTGGTATAGGGGGGAAAATAGATTCAGGTAAATGAGAGGTCGTAGGACCAAATAATGAGCTTAGGGTAGAGCTCTGTGCCGGTTGTTTTAGAAGAGAAGGGGAAATAAAGAAAACAAACAATTGTAATAAAATATGTTTTATTAAACGACAATTTTAATTTTTGAGCTCAAGGTCAGTATAAGGAAAGGTATATTAAATATAAATAATAGAAATAGAAAAAAAAAAAAGAGTTTGTGTTACCCAACAACAACTAAACTACACATTCACTTAATAGCGACAGACTGTCGTACTTGTATTGTGTTGGTAGGGTATAAGGAAAGTGGTAAAAAGCAATAGCAGCTCACAAACCGTCTGTGATCCATTGGCTACGCACTTGTAGGTTGTGGATTCGAATGCCGGTGGAGTCACGAAAGCAAATCTGATGAGGAGATGTGGTGATCTCCGAAATAGCTACCGTTGTTGTATTTTTTTCAATATACTTTTCCTTATACTGGCCTTGAGCTCAAAAATTAATATTGTCGTTTAATAAAAAAAGCAGCCGAAAAATAATATATAGGGTCTTGTAATAGGGACGCACAAAAGTATACCGATAGTGACAGCAAACGACACCATATTTTCCCCGCTCTTTTGACATTTCTCTTCAGCAAGGTTTGCCATTTTATCATGGAAAGATATACGATCCAACAATGAGTCGAAATTATTAAAATTTACTACCGAAATTCGGAGTTATTGGCCTCTACTTTAAGAGCGCTACGCCCAATTTATGGTCGTCGTCATTTCTGGCTGAATGGCTTCGTCAATAAGCAAAATATGCATTATTGGACAGGCAGCAATCCACACGTACTCTATGAGTCAACTTTGCATCCTGAAAAAATTACGGTTTGGTGCGGTTTATGGGCCGGCGGCGTCATTGAGCCGTACTTCTTCCATGATGACCAAGATCGGCACGTTACTGTGAATGGGAATCGCTACCGCTCAATGATAACCGAATATTTTTGACCCGAATTGGATGATATGGACTTGGACAATATCTGGTTCCAACAGGAGGGCGCCACAAGAGACACAGCGAATGTCACAATCGATTTATTGAAAACCAAGTTTGGTGAACGTATTATCTCACGAAGTGGCCCAGTCAATTGGCCGCATCAGTTGTGCGATTTGACGCCATTATACTATTTCCTGTGGGGCTACGTCAAGTCTATGGTCTATGCCAACAAGCCAGCGACGATTGATGAACTTCGTACGAATATCGAACGTGAAATTGCAGCAGTATCGGCCGATTTATGCTTGAAAACCGTCGAAAATTGGGTTCAGCGTCTGGACTTCTGCAAGCGTGCCCGTGGTGCCCATGCAAAAGAAATCGAGTTCCATACATAATGGCATCGAATGTACTTTCATTGGAATCAAGCATTTAATTCATATCCCAAACCGTTTTTGTTTCATTTAAAAAAACTTTTGTAGCGCTCCTTTTGAAAACCCCGTACATATGAATATAATATGTTTTATTTAAAATAAATTCAGGATCGGGGATCGCAAGAGAATAGAAGGAAGCAACGTCTTCCTTAAACTTCGGAGAGGCCGAAGTCTTTAGCTTAGTTTCTTAACGAAAGTGGTAAGTTAAGGTTGCCATTTTGGTGAACGGAGTGAACAATAAGAGTTGAATTTTCAAATGTTTATATTTTGCAAATATTAGTAGCAGCAAATGGTATTACTACCGCAGAAATTAGCTATCAATAATACGCAAACCTGCATTTGTGGATCAACATTACATTTTTTTTATTGCCATAATTCCAAACATCTTAAGAGTACGCGCGTGAGTCACGGTATTAATCACTTTTTATTTTATATTGTAATCAATTTCAACTAGCGCCTGATAAGAATGCTACTTTTTGTACTACTAATAGTCATAAACTTTTATTTACTTCACATCATATAATTTCAATTACACCACACATATTTCGCTAATATTGTCACAACAGTAATTGCTGATACTAAAATTATTCTATTAACAGTTATTTGATTAGCTGGATTGCAAGTATCCGTGTTACACTGAATGCAGGCGCGAGAGATATTCTGTTCAAATTGGGGGCGCAAAGAGTAAGTGCAAATTTGGAAATTCCTATAGATGCAGCCTTTGTATTCGATTGGTCCAGAAGCTAAAAGGAAAAAAATGTTAAGAACATATGAGAGTTAAAAATGCAATATACATTTTCTTATTTCTTATCTTAATAAAAGTAATTACGTGTCTGCAATTTGTCACTGAAACAATTCAAGTGGTTCGTGGTATTCACATCTGGTACATTCAAATAGTAATTTCTCAAATGATTAACAGCCTGATTAGCCATCGCGTAGGTGCAGTATAACTTCTTTGGAGACTTGCACTCTTCCGTATTTGAACAGACATTGCACTTCAGTCCTTCGACTAGATCTATATAAAAAGAAAAACTAAATTAAATAAACTATCAGTATTTACTTATAACACTTTACTGTGTACGTTTTACAACCTATAAAATTCACAAAAAAAAGACGGATTTAAACTTATAGTAGGCCCGTTTCTTTACAACTGACTTGCAAAAGAACGCTCCAACTCGTATAAAATTTCCTTTAGTTGTAAAATCAACCCTGTTAGCCTCTTTCATGAATGTTGCAAATTGTTTAGTGCTGTTTAAGAACGGCAAATAGTTGTGCCGGCAATTTTTAGCTATCCAATACTACATCTCAGGTCGGATCTCATTTTACCGAGTTGGCTCAACTCGCGTATTTTTCCGAGTGAGTGTTGTTGCTTTCCATGCATTTTGTTATTCTACCTAGTGTTCTTTTGCATCTAGATTACAAAGAAACGGGCCCAGTATACATAACTGGAAAGCGAGAGACACATTTTCCTGTTTACACTATGTACAATAAAAATTCAAGGTATTTGCGAAGATTTTAGAACATGCTATTTTTTTATAAATATATAGAAAGGATAGTAATAATTTTTTTTTCTCTTACATCATATAGCTTGAGCGGATTTTCAAGCTTATACTTAAGAAAAAATATATGCAATTTAAAAAGTTAATAAACAATTATAAAAGTTATCACGTTATAACAAGAATACATAACGGTTTCCAAGTATATACTAGTACGATAGCAAAGTTGGGAAGTAATTTGGGCTCAAAATCACCAGAATTGTATTAGATCCATTCCTTTGACAGACAACTGGCTTATTCAGGTCAAGTTTTTCTTTTTCTATGACACTCTAATATGGTGTTTCTTGGTCAAAATCATTAGAAACGTATTTTTTCTTTTGACTGAGAAACAAATTTTTCTATATTTTTAGGCGATTTCAATTTCGCTGTAAACAACGAATTTTCGTCTTTAAATATAGTTATTTCTTTTTAATGCACACAACTTCCCAAAAACATTACCGACTTTGATAAGTCAACTTGTAAAATGTGCGAAATTAGTTGAGAATTAAAATGTAAAGCAAAAGAAATAGCCAACTCATGCTAAAAACATTTTTTTTTTTCGGAAAAATTAAAAGTAAATATTATTATTCAAAATTTTATGTTTCGACATTTTTTTTTATTAAGAAAAAGTTTTAGTTGTCTTCCCAATGAGCTTGATATTTGACGTTCGATAATTTTTCGCCATTTTATTTGCTTAAATATATTTATATTTCTTTCATAGTGATTTTTTCAATGGTAGTTTTTAGAAATAACTATTATTTTCCGTTCTTGCTTTAAAGAAGGTTGCTACGAGTTGATAAATATTTGGTAAATGGTCCGGACTTTTTAGCTAATTGTTGCTATCTCACGAATTGCGTCACAGCTGATGGCCAGTTCAATTATTTGGTTTTCGGGGAAGATACAAGTTTCGCACATACATTCAAACCCTGATATACATATGTTTGTAGCATAAAATTCTGACTATCGGTTTGCCCTAAACCTTGCTACCGTACTTACAGAAAAAATACCAGAAATTATTTAGTATTATAACAAAAAAAAACAAGTTTCTGTTCGAGCAATTCATTTAGATTTCATTAGTTGCCAATTCCTAAACTTTTTTTTCCATTTAGCTGGTGTACAAAGTGTTAACAAAATCTTGTCTTGTTACAGCTTTAAAAGAAAGAATTGATCGATGGCCGATGGCTTTATTCTCAAACATCATTGAACAGTTTTTCGCTTCAGAACTAGGATTGACAAAATGACTCAGAACAATTTTACTGGCACAAAATACATAAAAGGAAATCTGAGTTAAGAAAAAATAAACAAAAAAGAATCCGAATTGGGGCAAAATAATTTTTTTCAGCCGATATAATATTTTTTTTTTGCTTAAGTCTTAAATTGCAGAAGTGCAACATACCTTTAAATTGAATGTTGTATATAAATCATAAACTTCAAAGTTTTTTTAAGGGTTTGCAGCCCTTTGTTTGTTTTATTTACCATTTTTGATTGAAATATAGCACTTTTAATTTAATCTTTTGCGGGTTTGATTTTTGAATTAAAAAAAAAGTGAATACAAATATTTTTATTTAATAAATATGGATCGCTAATTCAACGTCAAGTTAACTACTTGTTTTATGAAGGTTTGGCATTTACTTAAAATTTTCATAGTTAAATGCATAGTTTTGCAGATGCCCAACAGAACATTTTTTTTTAATAAAATCTTTAAAAAAATATTCGTTTTCATTTTCGTAAATTATGTTGTTTTAGCTTCCATATATATATTTTTTCAAACCGAAAGAGAAAAATCATGCATTTAAGGGTTAAAATTATTTACAAAATTGTTTGCTAATTGGCTTTGAAAAGTAGAGTAGAAATGCTAAATTTTATATTCAGACGAAATTTTTCCAGAGAGCATGGTTCCCAAATTAACGGTGCTTAAATTTGTGACTGCTATGGCAAAGATGACATTAAATTCAAATTCCGAAAAATCACAGAGCCACAAAAAAATTTTTGTCAGGCCAAAAGAAAAAACACATGTCGATTTATCGTCAATAAAAAAACTAAAAAAAAAAATTATCTCTATGAAATCTGCGACATTCGAATTACATAAATCTGATATGGAATGACCCGTACGTTTTTTTGAGGAGGAGATGAAGATTTATTACAAAAACATGAATTAATTACTTAAAAAGTTTAGGAAACCATAGCAGAGTATTAATTTGTTCGCTTGCTTGTAATATTTAGTTTAAGAGCATGATTGATTAATTTCCCGGTTTTCTCAATATATTTCTCGTAATTTTGTTTTAATTTCGATTTATCTAAAACCTCAAAATTGGAAGACGCAGTGCGAAAACTGTAATTATCACATCTAATTTTATAAGTGCAATGTTTAAGTTTCAAAAATCAGTATGAACGGAGATTTTCATGCTTTATTTTCTTGAAAAGCTTCCCAAATTTTGTTTTGAATATAAATAAAATTTTTATTTTTTATTCTTATTTTAATTTTTATTTTTATTTTTATTTTTTATTGTAACCAGTTCTACATCTTGAAAATGCTCATCAATTATTTTTTTAAAAATGCCTGCCATAAGAATGTCTTGCTAAAAGCCAAAAATTTGTCACTTGATTTTTCACTCTTTTTGCATTTCGTTTTTTAACACCGTGCATCAACCCAAATCACATATGAAGATATTGAGATATGCGCGAAATTAGATCTCAAATATAATACCTTTGCATTTTTAGATTTTTTTTCACAGAAAATTTTAATTGTTTTAAAAAGCCTTAAAGTTTGAACAAAGGTAGCGGCTTCAAATAAATAAAATTCCACAAAGTATGGCAATATTGTTATCAAATAAAAGAGTTAATTGTTCATTTTTATACGTTGGAAAAACACCTCAAAAATATTCTTTAATTGCATAATAATTTTCTAAAAGCAATATTTCTTAACAAACTTTTTGACAATATTACATACATATTATAAATATTTTACCATTTGTGAGACAAACTATTACTGCGAGTGCCGCTAAAATTTTCTTTGTTCTCATGTTTAAAAAATTAACTAATTGAACCGAAATTTAGAACGAGGTTGACTTAACGCTAAAAGTTTTACTAAATTATTATTTATGCCACAATCTACTTAAAGCATTTGATTTTAGTAAAAATGTTAGGTCATTATCTTATCACACAACTTTGGTAACAATATGTGTCGTATCCGATGGGGGCAGATAATGCATTTTCTTTGTCACATGCACTTGTCTTATCATGAGCGAGGTGAATGGATTTATATGCAGCCATAATTCAGTTCATATCTGGTTAAGTCCACAAATCGCCAATTGGGCTACACGTGCTGATTTAAAAAAAAAGTTTTAGAAACCATCTCTCTGCGTACGAAAATATATCATCTAGTCGACGACCGCAAGGATAGCTCCCTAGAATGACAGCTCATATGCATTTGGTCAGTCGATGCCGAAGCTCGAAGTACTTGTTAGCATATATGTATGGTAAATCTATAAATGTCTATATATAGAAAAGGAGGAGAGGGAGAGTATTCTGGTAATGTGTTCCGAAGACAAGCTTTTAGTGGCTAGTAGACAGGAGAGGGTCAGTACCACGGTCAACCCCCTACACCTATTAAGGAGGCGCACCAGTCGCAGTAGCGCCAAAGAAGGCATGATACCAGAGGGCTCTCTTTCGGAGGAGGAGAGTTTCTTGAGAAATGCCTTGCTAAAATTAGCTTTAGCTAAAGCTCATCCCGACTTCGCAGATTCTTAGAAGGTCCCGTGTGCGCATTTGGCTATCAGCTGGAGCTGGAGAGCAAAGTCCAAATGTCCCGACCCGATTGACGACTGGATGTTCTTAAAGGTAGACCAGCGAAGCAGCCAACCGTTTCGTATGCTAATAAATAACGAGTATCTTCCGATGCTCGAGCAGACGTATAATAAATAGATTAATCAGAGAAGCCAAACTGAAGGTGTTTCCAGCCAGGCGGTTACGCCAGACGACAACCTAGAGGAGACTGAGGACACGAATCAGCTCATGGAGAAGCTAAAGCTGATAGTGCCGGTTGAGAAGGATGTCTCGTCAACAGCTGGACAGGCTGGGAGCGCCCCACCTATCAACGATCCGAGGGATGTTAGAGATAGCTACAATTAACTTGCAGCATGCCAAAATCGTCTTGGACGACCTAAATACCCTTATAAGAGAAGAGGTTGTTGACATCTGCCCTCTCCAGGAGCTTTTGGTATGGCGCTCAAAAATTATGGGTTTGTTTGTATCTTCGTAAGAATTACTACCAATTATTCTTTTTACCTAATTTCAGCTCAGATGATGTTGGTATAATCGTGTCCACAGGAAATGTCATGATGCAATCTACGCCAACTACCGTAGGATCTGGATTAGTTTGCGTATAATAATCAGGAAAATGTTGAAGCCAATCACCAGTGAAACCCAAGCATCGATCACATCTTTACGAAACGCCCAGTCTTGAAAAGTACAACCGAGAAAATAATCGATATTTTCCATCCCTTTGTAGATTCTATAGCTGCATACAGCGATACTAAATGGAGCTGTCTATTTGCCGCAACGTCTGCATTTGGTATCCCCGCAACCCATATGCCAAACGAAGTTTCTGACAAGTGACTACATATCGAGCATTCAAAATACGGAGCAGAAAAATAGTTACCTTGATTTCGTGTATCCAACTAGCCCTTCTTATCAAAGGGATACACGTGAACTCCGCCGAACTCGCCTTAGTGGTTAAAGTGTACTTGGGGACGAAATCTCTCTCCCACCGCAATCTAAAACAGAACTTTAACTTCTCTTCATGACAGCTGTAGTAGACGCCGCGACGTCCTATGGTTTTCTTACTTTCCCCCGGCTATTTAATTTTCTGGATGGGGGCGATGCCAGACATTCCAGGTGCATGCCCTCAATATATTGTCTCTAATCATCCGAGGCTAGTTGAAATTTTTCATTGGTAATATTTTTTTAAGTGGCAGCTCTCAAACCTCACGCACAATTAGATCATGGGGTGTTTTCCCCTATGACATCATTGTATAGCGAGCCGCTTGATTAGAGTCTGGTGTGAACAGATGCTCTTAAACTGAAAATTTCGCAGTGAAGCAACCAGGTTCCTTTATCACTGCCCAGAGGATGCTTGGGTAAAATCACCCGAAAGTCACGACGTGCGTGAACCGCATACAGATTCGTCATTTTTGCCGCTTCCATTCGAACTCCTACACTGGGAACCTGCGTAGGTTGGCTGGTTTCACTGCCCTCAGTAGTGGTACCACTTTAATGTTTTTCCACATTCATACACCCTCCCGCTCAGATGTTTTAGCATCAGCATGCATTTACCGTCAGGGCCAATGGCTTTAGAAGCTTTCGCCATCTTCATGATCACTCAAACTGCTAAAAGGATGGCGGCCGTTGCTGTGGTTGCATTTGAAACATCGGGCGGACAGTTATAATATTAAATTACTATAATGTTCGTGACCTTTTCCCGTACAATTTTTTTTTTAATTATTTGATTTCCTAAAGGAATGGGTTAAATGTTCGAAAAACGTAACGAGCTGGTATTAAATTTTTGCGAAGATAGATTCACGTCGCCCCAGCTCACCGGGACCATAAGAATTAAAGGTTACTGGGAATTTTCTGAGTGGACGGCAGGTCATCAATTTCAAAACATGGGGTTCTTTGCAGGCTTAAGTTTTATTTATCCTGATTTTAACGAATTAATTTCAGCGGCGTTTTCTCAGATAAATATTAATTGAAATTAAAGAAAAAAAATTTCAATTAAAGAAAATGATTTTCCGATACCGCGAGAGTGGAAGACCTTCTTAACCACAAATATAGCATAGCAATCGCAAACTAATGGAGTTAAAGCTATCGAATTTAATTCCTGCAAGTACACAAAAAGTAAATTAAAGCCGTTTTCTAACCGCAACAAGGAAGTCTGAGCAATCGTGCCTATACTCTGTTTGTTTGAGGTAAATACGTACATATTGAGCTGTAGATTAGAATAGTGCTTATAGCTTTAGATAAATTAGAATTATTTCATAAGCGTGGCTTTACTTTAATATGGCATGCCATTGCAAACCTTTATTAGAAATGAGGTCTACAAATTATTTGATACGTAAATTCAAAACATTAACTTCTGATTATAAGCTACATGAGTACTAGCCATATTTAAATGCCAAAATAATGCTTGCAATCACTGTGGGGGCGCTGACATTGGCGCGACCCGCTGGACTGCGATTGCAATTATCGCCATTGCACCAACCACAATACCGCTGTGTATAGTAACGTGGTGTCAATTTGCAAATATCCAAACTGCTATAAGCACAACCGAGGTAAGTGTGATTGCTGTTTTCTAAAAATAAAGAGAATAAATGTTAAAATTAAAAAAAATTATTTATTACTTTCGCAGCTCGCACCTGTCGAGATATAATCGTAAATGCAACGATATGTTGAGCTTATTACAGATAACTGTGACCAATTTGCAGTTAAATATTGTAGACCATAGTTCACTGTTTGTTGAGTCAATCCTGGATTGCAAGTTACGTTAGTTGTGGAATATCTGCAGCTTTCTTCTGAGCTATTACAAATATAGCATTGTAATGATGTGGCTGAAAAATTTAATATAAATTTGTAATATATCACAAAAGAACTTTTTAGCTCAAGGCCAGTTTTGATTTTTGAAAGTATTGGAAGAGGGCAACAACACTCAAAGCTATAGGAATTCGAGCTGCTATTTTGAAAATCACCACATTTCCTTATAAGATTTTTTTCTAGACTCTGCCAGTATATGATGCCACGACTTTTGGAAAGCAAGGCAAGCTCAATACCACCATAACCAAGCGAATCTGTGCAATCTGATCTTATTTTTGTCATATGCATATTACCAAACAATAATATGTAATAAATTTGGGTGAATCACTCCACTTGCAAAAAACTTGGTACTTTTTTTCCATCGAAAATGTAAAATTTGTAATATTTTAAGGCATCGACCTAAATATTAAGATTTAGGGGAACTGGACCGATTTGAGCTAACATGCATTTTAGTGTTTTTTTTTATAAATGAAAATAGTTTTTTTTTCAATATTTTTTTTTCAAAGCAATCACCTCAGATGCTAAAACAGGGCAGTTTAAGCTGAAAAAGTGCAGCATAAATTTATTCTTAAATTTGTTCGACGGTAGTATTTACCAAACAAAAATTTGAATGCAGTGTTTGATTTTTTTAAGATTATTTAAAAACCAAAACCTTGATTATCTCGGCCAAAACTTAAATGATTTAGGCTTATAATATAATTTCTGTAAAAAGAATTTTATTTTTATATTTTTCGCTGGAATAATAACAGTTGTTTGACTTTTATTTATTTTTTATTATATATCTTCCATTTCCGGCTTTTTCTGTACTATAAAACAACTATTGAAAAATCGTATCTAAAAAAAAAAAATTACCGAAGGTTATTACATTCGATCGAATTTGCACCATTTTTGTCTGTCAGTTGAATTTACTATTCTCAAAAACTACTGAATAGATTTTCATGAGAGTTCAACTTGCGACGGACAATAATAGCCTTGATCATAACATAGGGTACATTTTTTGCATTTTGAATGCAAAAAATCCTTCTTTTTTTTTGTTCAGAATATTTCTATGTCGAATAAAATTGTATAATTTTTTTTTAATTTCATTCCAAATTTGTAACAGAAATGAAAATTAATACAGTTAGTTGGATAATAAAAGTGAATACGTTTATGCTATTTATGCATGTAGAGGGGTAACGGCAAAAATTGTTTCGACAAAAAAAAAACACCAAAAGTAAGGCGTAGCGGCGTACGATGAGTATACTTAGCTAGAAATAAAATTGTGAAATTATTATTATTTTTTTTTAACTAGAAAGAGTAACTATAGTTCAGGCTTAGTTTTTTATTTATCTTTTTTTACATTGAAACCTTATTGTACATTTTTCTGAAAAATACAAATTATTTCTTCCAATAAAAATTATTTCCGAGAAAAATTAATTTTAGTATAATAACTCATTTTCGTTAGTACTAATTCAGATTCATTAACACGGTGCCACAATTATATGGCAAGTCAAACCAGGGCATATTTTTCATAATTTTTTTTTTTTTTTTTGAAAATATATCTATCCAGTAATAAACACTTGATGGATTAGCAAAAGTTGCCTCAAATTTTTTTGCAGGTCTGCTAATGATCAACTTTTATGGTCTACTACATAAGCAATAAAATTTCGCTCGAAATATTTTCGTTGCAGACTTTGATCGTTACCACAAAAGTCTCTCAAGTAACAAATTTAGAAAATCGTTAGACGATTTAAACGTTTTATTTCTCTAATTGATTCGAAGAATTTCAAATTTAAATTTAGGGTTTTTTTTAGTTCATATGCTTCATTCGATAAGTTTTTGTTTTCTTTTTCTTATGTATAAGCAACAAATATTTTTTCTTTGAGTAATTTAATTTCACATTATTTTATTTCACTTCATTGCATTTTATTTTATTTTATTTCAGTTGCATGTACTTTATATTGTTTTACTTTATGCTATCACATTTTTTTTTTTTTTTTTTTTTGTAAATTACTTTTATCTTAATTATGTTTAATGTCATTTTATTTTATTTCGTTTTATTTTGGTTTATTTTATTTAATTTTTGTTGTTCTGTTTTATTCATTCTATTTTACTGAAAATATCTAATTTAAATTCATTTGTTTTACTATTTCATTTCGTTTTTAACACACTTGTTCAACTTTATTTTATTTTATTTTATTAATTGTATGTTCTTAATTTATTTATTTTTTCTACTTAATTTAATTTTTGCTTCTTTTACATCATTTAGTTTTATTACTTTTTATTGCATAGCTCTTCATAACCCTTCGTTTCTTTTTTTCTGGCTTTTCCTATTTTTTTTATTCTTAGTTTTTTTTTTATTTAAAGTTAGTTTCTTTTATTCTCGCCATTTTTGTTTTGTTCTATATTATGTTGACCCATTCTGTGTTACTTTATTTTTTATATGACAATTTTATTTTACTTTTTTCATTTTATATGCTATACTTTATGTCGGTATTTAACGTTTTCTTATTTAACAAGAAGAAAAAAGAAAATTCCTGCACTTACTCAAAGTAATGCAACAGCAGGCAATTAGAGAGAAAGCAAATAAAATTTGCGCTCTATTCATTTTGCTAATAACGCATTTAAATTTTATACTAACAAAACGAACTCTGCGAACAGCTGTGTCGGAAAATTTTTTAATAACTGAGTGAAAGTGCTAAATATACCAGATATAAATAGTTAAAAATAAGCAGGGGAAAAGTACATTTGATATGATAGGGAATGAATGTGATAACACTGTTCTTATCTTCAAGTATGAACGAAATTTCATGGAAAATATTATAACTATACGGCGGATTGTCATTTGCATAGATTTACAATATGATGAACAATTAGTGAATTGGCATAAGTTTTGCATTTATTCAATAAATCATAATCTTTCACGAATCAAAACTCAATGGGGTCAAATGCTAATGCTATATTACATTCGAACATGATAATTTATTGTTGAACTTATCGAAAGAGTCAAATTGTCTTAATTTTAATTTGACAAGTTCCATAAAAAAAAAACGTTGCGCTAATTACAGAATTTATCTATGAAACCTTTATTAATTTGATAGCATCGCACCATTTAAATACTCATTTGAAAAACGATAATATTTACGTTATCATATTGATAATTGTTATATCGTATATCCACACAAACTTAGGCTCGCATACGATATCTTATCTCAAGTAGTCGGCAACTAATTTCGCGGTGCTGCAATTTTGGTTGTTGTTGTTTAGTAGAAAAGTAGCTGGTAGGTGATAGAGGATCAACGGTCCTCTCTCTTTCCGAAGTTGTGGTAGTTCAACAATTTTCAACACTATTTTCTGGAGTTTTATACTAGCCCTACGGTGTGTACCAGGTCATCTAAAATGCACATGGATTTTTTTTTTAATTTGGCACACCGTGTTATCAACAAATAGCACCAGGTGGGCCCCCATATAAAACAAATAAAGATTTAAAGTAAAAACAATGACACTGCAGCTCCCATAGTAGTGAAAATGGTTTGTCTCCTAATTAAATTTGGTAAGGGGTAACGAAAAATCGTTCCAATATATAGTACATCCTCTATTGAAAACGAAAGTAAAAGTGTCCCTTGGGGTAGCCTAAAAAACATTAAATGTGGATTTGTGAAACGATTAGCTAATTTGATAACCCATAATCTATGCAAAGTAAACTTTAATTGATGAAAAAATCGTTATCTTCATTAACTAAGTTAATTTTTAGTGGTATAAAAACTATTGCGAAATTCACAAGGTGTCTTATTTGGAGTTTTTTTTTTTATATGTGGTATAATTTTAAACCGAAGTTTGAATAACACTAGTACAACTCTGTAGCCCATGTATATTTAGTGTATATTATTACTAAAGGAAAAGAGCATAATAGTTAGCGGGGTGTTCATAATATTTTTATTTTCATACAACTCTTTTATACAACATGACACGACCTTGTGAATTTCCCAAATATATTTAAATAAGTAAGTGATGTATACTTGTCGGTCATACAAGTAATATTAAAGCACGCCAAATAGCTATTTTCTGAAAATTTTTGCTCAATCTTTAATATATTGATTCCATATTGTAAGACTATGATATAAAAAGGCCCAATTATCGCTCAAACTGTTAGCTTCACTGTCATCAGCCTGACCATTAGCGTATAAAATGGTAACAGTTTTGATACCTTTGTATCATCTGGGTGGATCAAATATAGCTAAATCATATACATATAATATATGTAATATAAGGTGGCCCAGATATAATCATCTAATTTGATGTTTTAATAACTTTTTACTACTTAAATAAAAAAATGATTTTCTTCGATTTAAATTTGTATTTGGTCCTTACCATTTTTGTCTGTTAAGTAGGAAGGACAAAATCCAGAGTCGATGCTGCCAGTCTTTATAAAAATTGTGCCCATTTTATCGCATTCTCCATGACTTTCCGCAAAATATCCGATGATAATTGTTCGCTTTCCTGCCGGCTTTTCTCCTTAGGGGTGCCATTTGATTGAGGTTTATTGGCATAAACCTGCAATTTCAAATAGCCTCAAAGAAAGAAGTCCTATTCTTCTTCGCGCTTTAACCGTCCAGCCGATTTTGGCTGACTCCAACCAAGCGCGCCAGTCGTTTCTCTGATTAGTTAACTGGCGCCATTTAGATACCCCAATTGAAGCTAAGTCCTCCTGCAATTGGTCTTTCCAACTTAGCGGAAGCTTTATTCTTCCTTTGCCACCACCAGCGGGTACCGCATTCAATACTTTAACACCTGCAGCAATTTTTTCCATACGTACGATATGACCTAGCCTGCATAACCTTTGAAAACTCATGCAATATCTGATCGATGGTAAATTTTCCATGTCCAAAGCCACACTGATAAGGTCCAATCAGTTCGTTGACAGTTGGCTTCGGCCTTTCACCAATAAGCGCGATTAATGCTTATTTGGAATGCTAAGAAGGCTGATCCCGTGGTATTTGGATTGGGCAGAGCTCACCTAAATTCCAATTGGCGAGTATGCATTCGACCGTCCATGTACTGGAAATGCGCTGGTGCATGCACCTTAACTCTTTGTCACCATGCTTGATTAACTTAGCTATTGCTATCCGAACTTCATCGAGCTAGGGTAACGGGATGCTAATGTCGTCATCAGCGATTTGGGGTTCGGGTACTTCACAATTTAAGTGTGCTTTCATACTGGATTTCACCCCGGTCTTAAAACCTTTCGGTAGTTGCCGCTCCTTTTGAACAAATTTTCGGGCGCTTTTCCTGTCGGCTAGCATCTGAAGATCTTCGCACTCACATATTTCCACATCCCTCTTCTTTCTACGACTAACACGTCTCTATTCCTTACGCAACTTCCGATAGTATTCCCATACACCACGCGTTGTGTTCGGTCATTGTGTGGCCCTGTTGGCAGCATCTTTACTTTCTCATCGTACCAGTCCTTTCTTCGGGGTCGCTAAAAGCCAATGGCGTCGAAAGGTTCAATGGGTTTCTTACTGTGCAACCGCCCATTTCATTTCTTGAGAGGCAGTGATGTCAACCCTTACTCTCACAAGGACGTCAACCAGCCGGGCAGCGGCTCCCCATTAAGGGTTCGGACATACCAGGTGCGTGCTCTCAAATCGTAGTCCGTAACACGTTGCATTTAGTCTGGGATGGTTAAATCGTTCGATTTTTCTGACCGTGCCAAATCACCAAAAAGGGAGGTTACGCGATCAAGAAACGTTTCTTCCACAACATTGATTGCGGCGCGTTCTGTGAAAGCGAACTGCTGATGACGTCTTCAAAAAAATTGAGGATGACTTGACAGTAATTCACATGCGACTGATGGCCAGCAGGAATTAACTGATCCATTGTATGCACTATGATTGGGAACTTGGGTAAGTCTTTCACTAAACTTCGCTGTAGGGCCCGTCTTCTTTCTTTCTTCTGGTTTCTTTGCTCTCAGGGGCATCGGCAGCCAAAGCTGCGATATTTTCGACCGAGCGACGAGCCCGTTGGCGGACACGGGTTTCGTGTGGTTCCAGTCTGTTCGAGTCGAGCAGCTAAGCGACGACATGCTCAGTTGGTGCTACAGGATTAGGAAATCGACGCCGATATTCAACACCACCGACCGCTTATTGATAAAAAAAAAAAGAAGGCTATGGCTTTTCGGATTTTACACTGCAGCTGTCTAGTTCACAAAAGTCCAATATAATTGACGTACGACGCTGTTTGCAAAAATTATAACATCTTCCGATAGGATGATTAACTTTGCGCTACCTTGTACTAGTCTTACTTCTAGTAATATTAACCATGTGCAAGTTTGTATATTCCAGACAATCGCAAAAAAAAGCACTGGATGGAGTTGTATGAAATGTTGTACTTAAACAGGTAAAAGGCTGCAGCCGCTAGGTGTCGCATGAGTCAAAATAATCTTAAAACCTTTATTTATGAACCGTTTTGTCTCAAATGCGGCACAAACGTTAGAAGCTTAGAAACTAACGACCTTGACATGAAATAAAGCTAATTAATGGCGGATGACCCGAGTTATTCATAAAATTCTTTATTATGAATAAAATAAGATCATACTTAAAACAAAATAGAAACGGTAAGTTGGCTTAGAGTCTAAAGAAATTAAATGGTTTAGTTCGTTTAAAAATTGTATAACATAAAGCATGATTTTTTATTTCAAATTTTTTTTTTTAAATTCAACAGGCTTAATAAATCAAATTGTTTTGAATTATGCACCAAATTATGTTTTTTCTCAGCTTACTACGAATTATGAGTACAGAGTCTTTGCCACACACGCCAAAATGATGGTTGCAATCACTGTGAAGACGCTGACATTGGCGCGACCCGCTGGACTGCGATTGCAATCATCCCCACTGCACCAACCACAACGCCGATTTGTATAGGACTGCGGTGTAAATTTGCAAATATCCAAACTGTTGAAAGCGCAGCCGAGATAGGTGTGATTACTGCTTCCTAAAAGTAAAGAGAATAATGAATAAAAAGTTACACAGGCATGGGCTTGCCATTTAAAATTTTTTTTTATTGTTTTTTTTAGGTCGCACCTGTGGAGAGATAGTCGTAAACGCAACGGTACGTTGAGCTTGTTGCATTTAGCTGCGACGAAGTTGCATTTAAATATTGGAGACCATAGTTCACTGTTTGTCGAGCTAATACTGGATTGCAAGTTCCGGTGGTTGTGGAGTTGTTGCAATTCTGTCCTGAACTGTAACAAATATAGCAACGTAATGATGTGGCTGAAAAATATAATACATACAAATATATTAAATTTTGAGTCCCACTGAAGGTCTTAACGTGAAGTGATATCATAATATTTAAAAAGCACAACATTTTATAATTTTAACTCTTTCAGATATGAATACAAATTTACTAAAACCGGTCAATTTCAATTTTTGCTATATTCAATATTTCAATTGAGAATCTGCTAAATACATTATGCCATTTTTTATCGTTTCCCTGTTTCTTCTTTTGATGTCTGAAGATCGATCGCTTTTATTTAATTTGTAATAACTTTTACTCCTTGCCATACAAATGGATGAAGTTATATAAATAAGTTATATAAATAAGTTTTTCAAAAATACGATTAAAAAGGTTGAAATTTTAAGAAAAATATTAAAAATTTTTGCAAGTTTTATCCAGAGTTACGTACTTAAATCAGATTTCTTTCTAGACTCTACCCGGGTTTGAATTCACAACCTCAGACTTGCCAGGCAATTACGCAGATACATATTTTGAGTCTGCAACTATGTATAACACGGTGCTACAAAATGAAAAAAAAAACAAAGGACGCACTTTCCAAGTGACCTAGTAGAGTTTGTAGATCTGGTCGAGTGGTTCACAAAAATGTGTTTGAAAATTTCCACACACCCTCAAGTTCTCAACTGATTCATAAAAAATCTATTTGAAAATGGGGTCCCCATTTATATATCCTTTGGATAATTTTCCTGAAAATCTTGGTAAGTTTAGTGACTATCAAGACGAGCACTTTCATTAGGAGATTATGTCAATGGAAATTCGCTTCCAAGGAAAAACAAGGGGTCAAACTGATAGCAAATTACTGCGGCTTGATGTTTAAGTATTTTATGTAATCGTTTGAAAGCCTATACATAAGTACGTAAATCTGTCTTTCAGTTTTTTTTCAAAGTTTTTCAGAATTTTCATTGCAGTTTCGATTTTTTTTATTTTTTCTCTTTGAATCAAATGTCATAATTTCATAACCCTTAAGCTAATTCTGAACAATGATACCTTATTTTTCTCATAATAGCGCGTTGTTGGCTGCAAATGATTTAAATGAAAATGGTTTCTTGTAAAATTTTTGAAAAAGGAGCTACCAAAGTTGAAAATTAAAAAAAAAGTATGTATATTTCAGAGAAAATCTTTCACATATTCAAACTATTTTCGCAAAAGCCATTATTGGTCTAAAAAACGCCACCATTTTTCTTTCGAAAGATATATCAAACCCTAAAAAAGCTAAAAAAAATTAAAAAATAGAAAGTTTGTTTTGTAGACGAGGTCTTGACAAATTGGTTTTTTTATGAATTCGAGGGTGTTCGGAAATTTTCAAACACATTTTGCTGAACCCTTCGACAATATCTACGACCTCGACTAGGTCACTTGTAAAGTGTATTTTCACTGTAGCAAAGTGTAATCATTCAAAGTATGTGGCACCAAGAAAAAAAACAGAACTATTAATAATATATCAACATTAGTTTTGAGTTTTGTTTATAAAAAAAGTATTTTATTTTTATTTTGAATTTTATTCTTTTCATCAGAAAACGGATTTTTGTTTCTTATTAAAATTAAACTTTTTTTAACGATTTTATTATATTTTTCGGCAATAACAATTATTTTTCAAAAAAATAATAAAATTAGATAACAGCTCTGGTGCAAATATAATAACAAAGAAGGAGAGCATAAATAAATGATGGACGTATGGCGTTATTTGTATAAAAGATTTTGACTGAGAAAACCCTTAGCAAAAATTTACAAAGTTGAATTTTGTCTATTTTTTGGGTGTTTCTTTCTGTATATGGGGTAGCATTTCGTTTTGCTCAAACATACATTAAAAAAAATTTTCAACTTTTTTGGCTTAAGTTTGAAAATAAATTTTCGTTTTTTTCAAAGTCGAAGCAGGCGAGGGACTTCAATTAACGATTATTTTAATGTCCCTTAGTTCAAGGATTAACCGTTGATTTCAAGAAAAAATTTATGTTAGGGGTTGATGTATTTTTCCTTAATGTATTTTACTATATTGCAACCAATTTTTTTTATTGGAACAAAATGTGGTTTATTTTAATTAATTTTCTTCACTTCTTTGTATTTTTTTAAGTTTAATTATATTTAATTTTATTTATTTTACTTTGCTACATATATTTTATTTTATCTTGAATAAATTTAGTTAATTTATTTAATTTTGTTTTATTTATTTGTTTTATACTTTATACTGCTTCAGTTTAATTTAATTCAGTTCAACACAATTCAATTCAATTTATTTAACTTTGGTTTTATTTAATTTTAATATTGATTTATTTTATTTCACTTAAACCAATTTTACTTGTATTATGTTGTATGTATGTTTTTTTTATTCTCAAAATTTAATTTAATTTTGCTATATTTAATTCGATATTACTATTGTTTTTTATTTTGTTTTATTTCGCTTAATTGTTTATGTCTATTAAATATATTTTTAATTTTTCTTTTGGGTTCTGTTTCTTCCATTATATCTGACTTTCAATGTGTGGTTCTTACTTCCTTTTACTTCTTTTATATTGTTTTATTCCATGTTACCTTATTTTTGTTAATTCATTTCATTTTATTTGCTACGTTTTACTTTTATTTATTTTATTTATAAATAAACTAACTCTATTTATAAAAAAATAAATAAAATTGCTTTTAAGTGCAGTTTTTCCTTTAATTATTATTTGTTAATTTTGTATTTAATTTAATTTATTTTATGTGATTTTATGGCATTGCATTTATTTTGCGTTACTCTATTTAATTTCACTTTAATTTTTTTTTTTATTGCAGATTGTTCTCCTGTTACATATTTATTTTAATTTATTATATTTCACTTTAAATTTAACGTGTTCCATTTTATTTTATTAAATTAAATTGCATTTAATGGTTTAATTTTTGTAAATTTAATTCATCCACTTACACAAAGTAATGCAACAGCAGACAATGAGAGAAAAAGCAAGTAAAATTTGCGCCTTATTCATTTTGCTATACATTTTTTGACGAATTTAAATTTTCGACCAACAAAACGTGCTCTACGGACACCTGCGTCTGGCAATTCTTTAATAACTAAGCGAAAGTGCAAAATATAACAGATATAAATAGCAAAAAAAAAAAGATAAGGTAATAAAAGTAAATTGAATACGATATGAGTGAAGACGATAACTCACCAACGCTTTTATCTTCAAGTATAAACAGAATTCCATTGAAAATAGGTGACGCACTTTTATTTGCAGAGATTTACAATGTGATGACCAATTGGTGAAATTACTTAAGTCAGTTTTGTTTTCTGATCAAGCAATCATGATAGTTAATTTCGATTAATAGAGTAATAAAAATTATGATTCACTAAGTTAATTATCAATTATCAATTTGAATTTGGGATTAACAGATTTGTAATGGTATAAACAGTCAATGAGTATTTATAAAGAATTCTATCAACCCTAGTAAAGTTAATTAAATTTTTTGTTTCTATTTTATGGCTTAACCTAAGCTCGATATCTCATATGTCTTATAAAAAAAAATGAAACGCTATTTCGTTGTGTCCACGTAGAATGTCGTTAATTCCTGCAGATTATCCTGATGGGGGCCTGTTTTGCAAAATCACCGTCGATTTTGCAATAACGTTCGCTGGGTGTCGAAAAACAAATAGCCTACCCCCAATGCAACAGCATAGGCTATATTACATGAAGAATTGCCACGTGTTAAAAAAGTTGTAATCAATTAAATAAATAAATTAAATCACATACTGCTATATAACGGCTGGATATACATATCTAGATAATATTGTCACACAAATACTCCGTTATATGGGTTATACTATATAGTCGAAAGAGCCTTAATAAAGCTTCATTTGCAAAATTTTTTGACAGAAGGTCAACACCTGCTTAAATGCTAATAAAGTTTATCTAAAATAATGAACGACATTTTACAACAAGAGTGCCAAACTGCAAAATTTAAAAATGCGTAGTTTCAAAAATAATTTCGGAAAGGGTTGCCAGCTGTTTAAAAAAGGAATTAATAATTAATCCATATTATGTTAAATCAAATATTGAGATATGGGTCTCAAACGAAATTTAATAAAGCTTTATTTTGAAAAAAACTTTGGGAGAGGGTTGCCACCTGTTTATATTAAATTAAATTATTAAGTTAACGGAAGTACCACGTAATGAGAATCAAGGAATGTAGGTTGAATAAAAACATAATTATGAAAATATATTTAAGGAGTGTTGCCACGTGTTTAGAAACATTAAATAAATTTTTTTTGTAAGCTTACTGAAATATAACAGTATTACCTTGAAACCAAAGAGTTTATTCGAAAAGATGTTTGATGAGCATTGTCACCTTTTAAAGAATGTTGATCCAATTTAATTGGTAAATTAACGGATATTTGAATATACTGACTGGTGTCTGGTAAACTAAGTGTTGAACAAATTTGTAGGGGTTGCTCGCTGTTTGAAAATTAAATGCAAATAAGGAGTTTAATAAAGTTTCATTTCCAAAATAGGTTGAAAGAAGATTTTCATCTGCTATCTTTGGTGAAATTATTTATTTCCACTTCCGTTACATTCGAAGCCATTACGTTAAACCGAATGTCATCCGAGGGAAGCTAGTATATTAAAAAAAAGGTTTAATATTTCCACAATATTTTCAGCACCACAGAAAAAACGCGGTAGTAAAAGCAAAGGATGTAATAAATTATACTTTTCTTAAATTATAATTTGACACTTTCTTATTTGCAAGTTATTCAAATATACCACATTCGGGTATTTAAAAAAAAAAACTTTATAAATCATTTTCAAAATTATGCTTATTACAAAATACTCAGCATGTTTGCCAGATGTGATAAAGTTTGATAAAGCCGCTATGCGTTTACAAAATAATGAGATAACATTAAAATTAATTTGTTTATTCAAAATTCTTATATTCACGTTAAACGCGTTTTACGTTAAATGATTTTTTTTTTAACAACAAGAAAAGCTTTTTAGATTTTCCTAGTACAAGGATTACATTCAGCTTCTGTTCCCAAAATGTGAGTAGATATGTATGTATAGATATACAATACTGAAATATTTGCATCCTTCGAATGCCAAGCAGAACAAACTATTCAATGTTAGCAACTCAGCGTCAGGCTGTCTGGCCGATAAATAGCTAATATTTATGTAAAAAAAACTAAAATCCACACACCGCAAGTGGTCCACAAGTCAAAATCTGGCTACGACAAGTCTACCAACTACTATTGGTATTTCACAATTGCCATTAAAGCATTTCACGCCTTTTACTCTTTAGAATTCGCCTTTCCCTTGCATGCTGATAACCTTCGGTTGGCAAATGACACATGCCATGCAGCGCGCTGCGGCACATCCCAAAAAAATGTCCTTAGCTCACTATGTATTTATTTTATGACCTGCTTTATGCGTTGTTCTTTTCATTTCGGCTAACTTTGGTAATATTTTGAATGTTTGTCGAAAATGATTTCGCTATGGTCGCATATGGCACCATGCCCCGGAGTGGACACTTGCGCAGTTCGGGAACAATGGGTGGGCGTTGCCATGCTGAGTATGTCATTTAACGCTTCTTTATGCCATTAACTACATTTTTATGCCATCCAATACAAAAGTAATTTTGAACTAACTATTTCTTACTGTAGAATTTTGACAATAATAAAAGACAATAACAAACGGTAGGGTAAGGTATCGTAAATGGTCTCAGAGAATTCGTACCTGTTTATTATATCCGGTTGCATGCTTTAATCAAATGGGTATAAATAAAATGCAGGATTTTCAAAAAGGAAGAGTATTAAAACCATGCAGACAAGAAGAAGCCCTATGTTAAGATGCCGACATAAGTAAAATTAATAATAAAAAATTGTTGAAAGCAATTACATGGTACAATTAAGCCAAACCATTATGGGTATGTATTGTACTTTGCATATTTTTAGACGAATCTTTACTGTGAACAAAAGTAGGAGTGAAATTTTGTGCGTACATCCCATAATTATAATGATTTGGCGCTGGCTTACGTCATATGAAATTTTTCGATCGAGAATTATTTCAGTATCGATAGCGATATCACTGCGGAATGAATGATTAGACCTATTATATTAAAACTAATTTTTATTTTGTTAAATATGCAGCAAAAAAATTTAATTTAATCTCATATTAATGAAAAGTACGAATTCGTCTGCACTTCACTATTGGCCAAAAATGGAGATCATGTACGGGATCGAAAAAATTCCAGTCTTCTGACGTTTAAGCTATTAAAAAAAGGAGTATACATAGAAACGAGCAGAAATGGAAGAAGAAGAAAAACACAGAAAATTGCAGTACTGTTAGATAGTTTTATTGATTGAAATACTTTTTTTAATTTGTTTAAATTTCGTTGTAAGATAAAACGGATTGACGTCAAAGTTAGAAAATATTTTTTATAAGGTTTTGTTCTTGAAAGTATGAACTATAAAAACATCGGTATCGAATGGAAAAAGTAATGATATGCTATCGATATTCGCATCGCTACTCCCCACACCCCAGTCTTGTAAAATATCAAGTCTAGTCTAGTTCCTTAGTTTATGCAAATCGTTTAACAAAATAAGTTCTGTTAAAACAACTCCATATACTTATTTAATAATAATCTCAAAAATCTCGCAAATAAATTAATCCAACAATATTTCTGCATGATAAGCTTATCTTGTAATTTCAATAAAAATACAAAATTTAGAAAGCTTTCCTCCACCAATTCTGCCTGCCCCAGAAGAGTAATGAGTTTATTGCTGCTTATTGTCATGAAGGCGTCGGTAAATTTGTAATATGAACTCGCCGCATACCCTGCAGGAAACGGGAGGGGGCTTTCATTGGTGAATCAAATACTAATTTTTGGTGGATGCATAAGAACATTTTTCAAACTTTATTCTCACGACTTTAAGAGAGCGTTAGTCAAACCTCGCTTTGAATAATCTATATCTAAATAATCATCAAAATTACGAGTAACAGTAAATCTATTTTGCTATGCGTGCTGGCTATAGTTATGATTTATATTCAACATCTACGGCATTGAAGTTATGGTGAATTTTCACAATTAAAATTAAAAACTCCGTACATTACACTTAAAACTTTGCAAAAAAAAATACTAAGTGGAAAATGGCATAGGTACTTAACTTCACAAGAATTTGTTTTTCTTCGAAAACGCTGAGCTGTTTATTCAACCTAAGCTTATATGAATTCGCCTTGGAATAAATGATAATTCAAATATCTCAGGCTCGATTGCATTAAATTCAAAAGAGAGCATTTTCGGAGAATTCATCTCGCCAAGAGTAAGTCCCCATCTGGGTTTTGTTTTTTGTTTTCATCACCCGCTCAAGTTTTCGTGTCTCGGCCCCAATATCTTTTCAAAAAGGTGTAAATAATGGCTGATATATTTGCCTGCGCGAAATGAAAGGTTAAATAGGAACTATTTGCATAGAACACTTTAACACATTAGCTTCCACTAAAAAGTATCATTTCGACCCCCACTTCAGAAACACTCAAAAATATAAATTTGGAAACTCGCTAGGTGGTCAAAGTGTTTTAGACAATTATTCGCTGAAAAATTTCACTAGCGGTTCTCTAGTACAAAATCTCTGCGCAATTGAAGCCGAATTCACAAATTGTGTATAGAAAATTAGATAACAGCTCTGTTAGTTTGTCATGTGTTAATGTCAGTGTAGGCGAGCACAAATAAATGTTGAACATTTCAAGGCAACATAAGTACTTGTTTTTTTTTCTGTGGGCATTTAGGTTCTTGCTATAAAGGTTTTGTCTGAGGATACCCCGGGTGAAATTTTCCAAATAAGAGTTATCTAGAACACTTCACCCTTTCGCGGACAAACTGGTAAATGTCGTCAAATTTGTGTTGAAACATAGGGGCATGACGGCATTCCCCGTCATTCATTATCGCAATAAATATTACAAAACAGGAACTATCGCAGCCAAATTTATATTAATTTATGGCTTCTAATATTTCTGTTCCTGCGAATTTTTATTATCTCAAATCCATGTCCAACAAAAACGAAGGCACAGTTATTTATGCAAACTCGAACATGTTTTCAATAAAGGTGAGTAAAGTAAATTCTATATGAAAAAGTTTAAAAAAAATCTAAAGTATAAATAGAACTGTATCAAAGTATGTGAAAAAATAAATGCTCTAGACGCGTTCTGTGTTTTTATAGAAAAATTAACGCATACAACAAACAAAGTGATCGAGTATTTCAACCTTTTCAATAACTCGATTCTTAATCTGAAATCGGTCTGAAAACGAAGAGTATGGAAACGATCCAGACTTATTGTCCGATAAGGGATGATAAGCAGCCCGAAGTTCAGAAGAGTAATCCGACAAACACGATAGAACTCATTGCAAAACCTTCCGAGTGCGAGAACCGAGCATATTGATTGAAATATCCTCGACTTCCCAGTGGATAGTTCTAATGAAAGCTCAGATGATACAACGGAAGAGCAGACCAATACTTGTGAGGCTATCTAGTTTGGAGTATAAATAGCACATAACGCGTATATTCGCATAGATAATATATAGCCGTATTCGTTTCGCCATCCGTAAGCGAGTGGCGAATCGATGAAGCATCAGGTATAAATAAGCATACAAAAATTCTTGTTTTCTTTCCAATATAATGTTCAAAAGTTCAAGCACGTCCGCCCACATGATCGTCGTTTATACGCAGCTTAAAACTGGACTAATATCTGCAACATTGAATGTAACAAGTTCGACCAGTTTAATGAGATATTACCGTACTCGCGATAGTCGAATCTAGCTAGCTGCCGTTGTTGTTGCTTTTACACACAGATTTGCTTGATCGCGAGATATACAAAGTTGCCCACGGAAGCGTCATGCCAAAACCTATTAACCGCAAAAGAGCTGAACTCTCTAGTGGCACACAACTTTATTAATGATTTTAAAATAAATGTAAGCATTTTGGCAATATTTTTCATGATTAAATAGCAAATCAAACTGACCGTAAATGTCATAACTGAAAAATTTGTAAAACCAACTTTTGTAATGGGCTTCAAAATTTTCTGCGTTAAAACAACGCGAAGGAATACCTCTTGCCAATGAGGTCGTATGTTAAATATAAATGGACCGTGTCGTGAGGGAAAATGCTTTGAACATTCCGAGGAATGCTCCTGCCATGAATGGCGGAATGCTCGGTTTTACCCAATGGGCTCCTAGTTGTATGTATGACACTTGCATACATCCCTGCAGGAAATGAAGGTAGCTTAAAACTAACTTTAATTTGTTTACGAAAATACTAGAGCTAACTATTAATTGTATATTTTCTGTGAGAAAAGCAAACTATTTTTATATGACGGTGGGCGAAAAAAGTCAGCCCTAGTTAACTCTGCGTTGGTTGATAGCTAATTACTATCCTACTATTATTTACCACAAAATAGCCTTTGGTAGCTATCTTTTTACTGAAGGTACACTAATTATTTATTAACTACTTCAAATGTTTTCTCTTAGTGATTTGAAAAACGAGCGTCAAACTTTTGACAGCTGACGTTTCTGGACTTTTCTGCATGACTTGCCAACTAACTAAAAAGGAGTTTCTGGGTGTTTTATAAAAATAGGGTTTTATTTTAAATCACTACAGAATATTAGTCAGTAAAAAGTCATCTAGTTTTAGCAATTGATAATTTTTTACTGCAGGGATATACAAATACCGGCATTTCCATAAAGTATTAAGTGCAATGCACCACGAAATAAGCAATCACATTAAAAAATGCTTTCACTTTCGAATATTTTTGCAAGTGCCGAGTGTCAAGTGTCAAGTGGCATGTGGCAATACTCATAATTAATGAGATTCATGCGGCAGCAACACAATTGCCAAATGGCAACGCGCAAAAGTGCCGACAACAAAACAACAGCAATAGTTGTTACACAGCAAACAAGCAAAATATTCAAAATTGCAAATAAATAAAATCAAAACCAACTAAAAAGGCGTAAGAAATAAAAAGCGCGTTGCGTTGCTACGCTGACCTATCACAAGAAATATGATTTTAGCCAACATGTCAACATAATTAATATTAAATTTTTGTGTCAGATAATGATAACGACTGTCGACTCTACAGCCAGCAGCCAGTTGTGTTGTGGTGTGTTTGCCACAAAGCCCAGCGACGCTTCTTGGCTGCCGCCACACTAACAACACCAATACCAACGCCGCCGCCAACCGCCAACGACAACGCTGATATTAAGTTACCACAGCGAACATCTTCATCAGCCAACATAATATAATTTAAAAAAAAAAAAAAAAGGAAGCAACAACAACAGCAATACATATGACAATACAACAAACAACGACAGCAGCAAAACCAGCCCGTTGATTGCCAACTCTACGCTTTTTTCGCCAATTCAAAATGTGTTGCTCCTGCTTTTACATTTAGTTGCTTTTATATAAAAGCAGAAATAATGGCATGGCGACAACAACAAAAATGAAATCATTTAATCGCTTCTGTTGATGGTATTAAGTGCTCTAGCAGAAGCAAGAAAAAAACAAACACAAAACAAAAAGCAACATTCACACATTCACTGGGTGGATGAATAGGAGGATAAATATGGGTGTACAACTGCATGGATGCATGTATGTGTGATAGAGGAGCAATAACAACAACAATAACAACAACGACAGCAGCAAAGCAGCAACGAGTCGACACAGCCAGTAATAATATGTGAAACGTTTAATATATGCCGCCATCAGAGTTTTTAATTTAAATTGAAACGCATAAAGTTAAATAATTTACAATTTATAAAAGTGCAATAATAAGGATGCGTTAATGTGTGTGTATGTGTGTGTGTTTCATATTTTTACGTACGCACACATTCCTACATATTGTATTAACAAAGGATGTACATACGTGTTATGCGAATGGAATGCTTTCAATACTTTCAATTTACATATTTAGCAGATTAAGTTGCATACATAGAATATTTTATTTATCTTTCTAACCATTTACATGGCTAGTAAGTTGCTATTAATTACAAGATTATAAACCAAATATTGCTAACGTACTTTTGTTCGTGGTATGAAAATTTAATAGGAAATATAAAACAAAATATTGTGGCCACCGTAGGCGAAATGTTTCGAATAATGCCACTGCGCCATCCAACCTAAAATAAAAGAACATTGTTTCCCAAATGGCGCTCAACTTTCAGCAGCCGGTGTTTAGACTGGAATGCAAATGTTATTCATAGATAGCGGCGTTACGAGGATTGATGATAACTTATTTATATGGTTGAAAATTGTGGAGGTGGAGGTGGAGCATTTCAGTTTGAAAGAGTTTTCTGACTATTTACAATATCATCTCATTTTCCGATTATTATAATTTATAGTCAACGACACATGCAATCGAAACTTCCGCAGCGGTATGAAGGTGAGTTTTTGCTTCACCCAACGAAGGTCGCGCCGAAATCGGGCAACGAATTTACAACATAACGCTTACATAAGACCATTTCCGAACCTTTCAGTAGTTCGGAACTAGTTCACCCCTACAACTACTAGTACCATTTACTACTAATTTTTACTACTATTTTCACAAATCTCTAATAATAATTTTGCTAATGCTACTACTAAATGCAAATTTCTACTGCTATTTTTAGTAATTTCTACTCTTAATTATTGCTACTATTTTTTGTAATTTCTATTAATATTATTAGTAATGGTACTACTAATTACTACTAGCTCTTTTACAAATTTCTACTACTACTTTTACAGATTTCTACTACAACTACTACTAATTTCTACTACTATTTTTACTAACTTCTACTACAAATTTCAGTAATGCTACTACTAAATACAACTACCACTTTTATTAAAGCTACTACTAATTACTATTTCTATTCTAACACTATTTTTGCTGAAGCTACTACAAAGTACTATTCACTACCTTGTATTATCAACCACTATTTCTACTACTACTCCCATATTTAACTCTCTTTCACTTTATAATTATTTCTGGCACGCGCTGTTCGGTGAACAGGTGTTTATTTTTCCATGAAAACCATTCGAAAAACGGGAACGCATTCAGCCAAAAAATATCTTATTTATTTTTTATTTTTATTTATAACAATTTATACAATAATAAATTACAGTATAAACTAAAAAAAAAAAGCGGCACTATCTACGAGGCTTACGGTCGTCTTTTTAGTGACTAGAGTTGAATAACGTGTTAAATTTATTTGATAAGATTGTACGCTAATAATAAAATTTAATATCTTAAAGTGGTTTCAATTTGAGCAGCTACATTAGTAGCATTACTTACATATAGTTGCTTTTTAAAAGTAATGCATTACCCTGCATAATTCGAAGACTTCGTTATTTGGGTTTAATTAAAAAGGTGTACGGAGAAATAAATCGTCCAGAAAGTTGACTGCAGTATTTTTGTTTGACTGAAGGAATAATTAAATAAAAGTGGTAAGCCAATTCGGCATCATTTCGAGGACGCTGTTTTTAAAAGGGTGTAGGAAAAAATCAAATGTTATGCTTAATAGTAGGATACCTAATTAGTCGGGGCAACGGTAGCATAAACTCAAATCCTTCAAAATTTTAGCTGTATAAATTCAATTAAACTACACTTCGAATATAGGTATTATTGTATTATTTCCTTAAGTTTTAGAAACGCTCCCAAAATCATTTTGTGTAGTTCATCATTCATTATTTTCGCAACAAGTCCAAAAATATGCCACTTAGTGTTCTACCAAATCAATAAAAAAGACTTAAAGTTGGGTATATTTTAAAAAAATCCACTGTGTCAATACTTTTTTTTCTGCAGTCTTCGCACAATATACACAGAACGACATAACGATAACGCAATAACTTTATTCATTATATTTTAACTATTTATTTTTCTTTGTTTAATTTTTCTTTTTTTATATATAAAAAAATTTTATTTTACAACAAACACCGCTTAAATCTAAAATCAAAAATTTGTTCAAAAGGCGGAAAGAGTTCAACACACGTTACAAACAATTTAAAATTCAATAAACTGTGGACAAGATTTTAAAATTTTTCATTCGAATTAAAAAAAAAAAATTGCGGTATGCAGTTTTATAGTTTTTTCAAGTTTATTGTAGTAAAATGTAACTTTCAAGAAGCTACCAAATACCGTTGCTTTCTGTAAATTTTTTTTTCCTGTTTTTTTCGCGGATTCATTCAAGCTGTATATATATATATTAAATATATATATTAAAACCAAAAACTCTTATTATGCTAAACAATTGAAAAATAGAAATTTTACAAAAATCACACCTACTAAATGACATTCAAATTGTAGATTAACGAGAATTTCATGAAGTGGGTTTCTTTAGACTTCGATTTGGCGTTAACAACTGGAGACTACTGGACATTAGCAACTCAGCGGCAAACTAGGTGAAATCGCGCGCAAAGCCATCTAAAGTAAATACTTGCACCGCAAGTGGTCAAATGAATATAACAAAATATAACCTTAAAAACAGTGAGATAGTGAAGCAACGTTAGAACAAATAATATACTTGCTTATTTAATTTGTATACCTATAGAAAATTCTAACAGCGATTCCTCTAGATTTGCCCATCTGACAAATTTACAGTACAGTAGAATCTAATGACAGGAGGCGCGATATGTAGGC
This sequence comes from Anomoia purmunda, assembly GCA_951828415.1. Taxonomy (NCBI): domain Eukaryota; kingdom Metazoa; phylum Arthropoda; class Insecta; order Diptera; family Tephritidae; genus Anomoia; species Anomoia purmunda. The sequence goes on along the minus strand of OX639995.1, from coordinate 38,362,760 downwards.
GTACGCTCATTACACATTCATAATGTTAGTGAAAATGTACAAGAATTATAACAGTTCATGAACCAATTGACGGTGCGTTTGAAATGCATACTTTTTGCTCAATTCGATATTCGATATACGTGCAAATAAATCTGCTTGAATTCTCTCGTACACGGTCACAATAAAATCCAAAGTGCGACATTACAATTAATCAACGACCTATAAAATATCAATTCATTGTTATCGATTGCATTACCTTCCGGCCCGCGCTATATAATCACATCACCTAACTTTATGACATGAGAAATGCATAAAAAAAGAACCAAAATTCCAAAGAAATACCCCAAACAATTTCACACTAAGTGCTGGTAAAATTTCCGAAAGAAAAAACTTCATCATCTGTGGCAACAAAACATCAATCACATTAGAACTGTCAGAAATTGTCGCCAAACGCAGAAAGCAAACTTTTATGACAGCATTTCATATTGAAGTTGAAAAAAAAAAAATTTAGATCATTATTATGAGCTGCATGAACTGCCTTGACAGCCTTGGATTGGTGTTGAGGTGCGAATACGTTCATGTTGGTGTTGTTATAGTAGTGCCCTGCACCTTCAGTGTCCTTTTTTTCGCAAGTTGCTGCCGCTCAGGCTATTGTTGTTGTTTGTTTTTGTGCGCTGATAAGGCGCACAATCGATTTATGGCACTTAACTGCCATAACTTATCATCGGAAATTTCATAAATATCGCAGGCGCGTCAAAGTCGGAGAAGGTGAAACAATAAGTATCAATGCATTATTTATTAATTTTTTTGGTGTTTTTGTAAGGCAAAAAAAAAAAACAAAAAACAAAGAAAAAAGCAGAAAAAATTGCGGCTTATTTTAAAAATATGAACGCATACTATATAATATATATAGTTGTGCTCACAAAAACAATAGCAAAATGCATTGACATAAACCATATCACCCGAGGTTACAAACTTTCTAAAAAAAAAAGAAATATTTTAAAATCTGACTAAATATTCTAGCTTTCCAATACAAATTTTCAGAACATTTACGGTATGCGATTTTGTAGCCCATTCATATATAGTACCTGTACATTGCAAAATTCTTTAAAAAAAATTACCAGAGGTGATGCAGAGAATATAATAGGATACAATTGGATCATATTTAGAATTTTAGTCTGTCTGTTTCTCTGATATGTTTGCTTGTTTGAACGCAGTAATCTCCAAAACTACTGAACGGATTTTCATTTGGCTTCAATTTATGGCTAAACAGTAACCTCAGGCATAGCATAGGACATATTTTATCAAACTATTAACCCTTTCGCTATGTAGTATCCAAATGGATACACTCAACTTTGTGGACGGCTGCCAATGTCCACGCCAGAAAAGCAATTTGGTTTTTAACTGATTCTCATTTTCTAAGGTCTTAGAAAACACCTACAATAAAAATATGTAAATTTTAAATGCTATAAAACTCGAAAAAAGGTCCATATTATTTTTAATATTTGGGAAAGAAGAAGTTTTGTTACATAAGACAAGACAAATAAAATCATTCTCCATTTGATGCTGCTATTGTGAAGATGTTTATTTTTAGCTCTACTAAAAGCAACATAATTTAAGAAATGCCTAAAAAATTAGGGCATCATAAAATTAAACAACTTTTAACTACTTTCGTCGATTTCGATATTTTCAAGTTTAGAACATGAATCGGGCGAATATTAGAAAAGCTTTCTCGACAAGCTCCATATGAGATAAATATACAAAAAGCGCTGTTTCCCAAACTCACCAAGTGCCATTGAAAAAGGCTGATTAATTGCATTGAAAAAAAGTGTCTTGCATCACTCCAGAGAGACTACTTTTACTGAAACGAACCCAAAAGAAGCGAATCAATTACCTATAGACTACAGATGAGTTTAAATCATAAAATTTATTTCTCTACTACTCTAAACTTAATATCGCATTTACGCTAAAGAGGTACTATCAAAGGAAATAAATAGATTTGGTAAAATTGATTTCAAAACTGGAAAGCAGTTGCAAAAAGAAGGCCGTGGAATTTTGACTACCATGTAGAGAGAGAGTAGGTAGTATTTTTCTCCTCAGATGGCTTGTTAGAGGAATTGTGCCCCCTGTTTCATCAATCCATGGTTATCAAACCTTAAACGCAGTTTTTTGATTTCCTGCTAAAGAAATTAAGCAATTTAAATAGCACAACCGAACACAGTAGCAGAGTACAATAATAATATGGGAAGAATAGATAAATAAATTGTCTGCTCTCCTTTTACAGAATTTCTATAAGATTCTAAAAGTGGACTTTAAAGATATTTGACTTCTATTCGTTGTGACTATTTACTATACAAATTTTGGGTATAGTATAGAAAAATGCAAGAATTTCATTTCATATGGATACATACATAGCAAAGAAACAATTAGGGTAAACCTTTGTATTTAAATTGAGAATCGAGATTGATATTCCTAGTGCCCAAACGAGTAAGAATTGAAAGGATTGGATTTTAAAGATACCCGTTAAAAACTTGTAGCGAAAGGATGAAAATATTACATGAGCAAATAACAATGTAATATAAATGATAATGAATTGATTACTATGATTATTTTCCTTTGAATATTATTTTTTTCAACGACATAAACTTACCCTAGATTATTTTTTATTACTAATTTTTTGATTTTTATCTAATTTTTTATTTGCTATTTTTCTTGCCGTTTGTGTTACCTCCTTTCTTGCGTATATCGTGTGAAGAAAGTTTTGATTTTGCATTGAAGAAATTGCTGCCTGCATTCGCTGAGGTTATCACGCGATTTTAAAGCTTTAGACAGGCATCTCATAGTGCAAGTCTGGCCAAAACTTGGTATACTTTCAAGGTTTAAGAAAACGGTAATAAAATCCCAATGTTGATATAGAACAAGATTACGACAACTTTGATCTCATATATTTAATGAAGAAGTTGGTTAAAATTAATAATTCTTTTAAATCAGCTTTTATTATGTGTCTAAAGTTTAACGTGCTTGTACATAAATAAATAATAGTTCGTACCAAACGTGTTTCAAAACAGTTTTACTCTTCCGAAATATATTCAAGACTAAAGCAAAAATGTATATATTACAATTTTTATTTTAATATAAAATTTGTTTTCCCGGCAACTCTAATAGTTACTGGACGACATTTTTGAACAACATCAGACGTGAAAAAAAAACAAAAAAAATGTATTTTCAATTAATTCGAAGCTTAGAGGCATTATAAATTGTTACATCAAAAACGGTAAATTGTTAAATTTTTTTATATATTATGCTTACAAATTGAAAGCGAGGATAAAATGTGCAGTGTTTAAATGTGAACAAATTCACTAAAACAAGTCGTGTGAGTGTTGGTGATAAATATTGTCTTTAAAAAATATAATAATGCCCCGCACTTTCACAAATGTCCAAAATTAGACGAGCTCGCAAAACCCGTGTTTTTTAAAAAATTAAAATTTTTGGGTTGGCATGTTTAATATCTATATTCTTGTAATTTAGTGCATACCACGACTTTTCCATCTAATTTGATTGACTTTTACGTGTGAACAGTATTTTGTGTGTAAATCTGTGTTAAGTAAATTTATGGTAATTTTATGACATTTAAGTAATTTTCTTGTTCAAATTAGAAAAGAAAGGAAGAACTTTAACGGTTGTTTACAAAAGTTAAATAGTTGACAAACTAGGAATTGTATAAACGAATCAAAAGGGTATTCGCAAAATACCCAGGTTATCACTAAATAGCCTTCAATATATTTTAAAGTCAATCGAGTTCCAAGTCAAAGAATCTGTTGAATACAATGGGATGTTTTTTTTTCAAATTATATTTTTTTATAAAGATATGTCAAGGCGAATCCATACAAGGTGGTGTTGTAAATACAACTACAAAATTCGTATGTATTTTGTTTTTGTTTCTGCGTAGGAGTTGCCAAAATTTAAGTTCATTTTGTTTCTGCTTTTACGGCTTTTGAAAGCTCATACGCAAAAGCAAAAACAAAATACATGTAGGTGAATAAAAAAAATCAAGCCAGCTACTTTTATGCCATCACCTTCTATAAATTCGCCTTGGATATGTATAATAGAAAATGGCAAACTGAAAAAAATTTACGACATTCACATAGTTTATTTTCTATTCACGACCCACCGTGAGTGTGACGAAGTAGGTTATATGCCGTGACTGCTAGTCGTACTCTATAAACCTTAATATATTCTAGCATTTTATACCAATTAAACTTTTTCATTATTTTAGCTTAACTAACAAAATGCTTTGAACAATGAGCGCTTAGTATAGCAAAAAAATATTGAAATCTTCTCCACGCAGCCGAATTAAAATTAGTAGAAAAATATAAATGTATAAGAATATACTTATGTAAATTGACTTAGTACTCTATTTAAAAATAATTTAAAATATTTAAAAAAAAAACAGCGCTCCCATGGATGTCGATATGTTCACAGAAGTTAAACTCGACCTTGCCGTGACCAGGATTCGAACCTGGGTTACTACGGCCACAACGTAGGGTCCTAACCACTAGACGATCACGGCTACTGGAAGCTTGCTGACTTGTTGAATTTTTTGTTCATACAAGTCATAACTTAAAGTACAATATACATTCACTTTCCTATGTTCGTAAATATATTATATACATACACACGCACACATACATACATATTCACATACATACATATATGCTGCACTTATTGGAAGCGAACCAAATTGCTGGAGCTATTAGACTGGAAAAGCAACAGCAAGCAAATTAAAGTGGAAAATAATATAAACAGAGAGGATGATAAAGAGAAAAAAGAAAAGAAAAGCAAAGCGCTTGTTGCCTAGGTGGTAAAAACAAAGCAAGTGGTCATAGTAGTTTTTTCTTTTATGGATCGACAAATATTAAATGCCAGAATATTTAGGAAAAAAGTTATTAAAAACAATTTTTATTTTATTCGAAGGGTGATTATTCAAATAACGTGTATAAACGCCAATTTTTCAAAATCCGTTTTACTGTTTTTTTTTTTTATTCCACTAATAAATGACGGTATTCATGCGTAAATAGAACTAAAAAAATCGAAATAGGTTTCGCGTTATTCTATTCACTTCTTAGTATACAGTTAGCGCAGGGGAGGGGGGATCCAGAAACGATTCTTAGGAGGGCGAAAGTAATTTTATACCTAAAATCTGGAGTAAGTGTTATTCGGAATGATAGTAGGTGTGAAGTTCAATCGAAAGCAGAAAAAATCCAAAATACCCTTTTTTCCCCCTACTTCCTAGGAACATGTTTCTTACAAAACAATTTTGGTACTAAATGGCACTAAAAATGCAACTAAAATTACAATTTTGTAAGTTAGTGACATTTTTATATGGCTTATTCGTGAATGATTCCAAAGCTAATTTCTGAATTCGATTCATCTCAAATACAATATTTTTACGGTATACAAGTAATATATCGGCCTTCGAGCTCTTCAAGGGGAGGTCTGAATGCCCCCCATTTCCCCCTGCAGGATCCGCCCCTGGTTAGGGAATGAATCTATGTATGAAAATTCGTGTTTTCAATCAAACTTTCGCGGTTGTAGACGAATGTGGGACAGATACGCCACTTCGTTTTTGTGTTGCCATTAGTGTTAAGACTGTGATCAAGAGATATTCGGGGAAAATTTTAATCTAGACACATTAACCTCGACTGTCAACACCAATTTACTGTCATTGTTAGCATAGTCTCTTGATATTATTACTTGGCAAATTTGTTGTACTTAGAAATTGCATAATCGTCCAACATATTCCGATTCTTTGTTCTCTTTCATTAATTTCATTATTCTAGTGTCAAAAAAATCGTAAATATGGTTAATAAAAAAAATGACGACAATAGACGGCATATAAGCAGCGAACCGAACAGTAAATTTTCCTTTGTAAAATGTTTCGTTACAATAAATAATTCTTTAAAGTTTATTAAAATAAAATATTCTGAGCGCAACGAGCTATCATTATGATTATTGACTGACAAATTAAAATTTGAATGGCAGACCGCTTCGACAAATACATGCTCAAATTTTGAAAGGCAATAGCTCGCGTAATTTTCCACCAAATCGCTAAAATCTTGTATTCAGGGATCATGAGTTCACTATAATTTTTCGAAATTTTATTTTGAAAATTATCGAAATGGGAACGTTATTCCTCCCGCGTGTACATTTCGGGAAATGTCGCTTATCCAAATTTGAACAATCGCCATTCATTTGTATCTCGCAATACAACTTCACTTTTAAAGATAATTGAGATTCTAAAAAGTGTCAATGTATCTCCAGATAAATTTCATAGAGGTCATCATTCCATCGTCTACAATACTCATCATCTGCAACGCACAAAAGTTCCTTCGCCAACTATGCAAGAGCGACTTTTATGCCTTGACGGAGGTTTTAGGTCTAAGGCAAACATCGCGCTTTGTGCTAAGGCATATTATCTGCTAGATTTCATTGCTCATATTTTTTAAGTTATAAATTCATGTCTGGAAATATCTCTCAAAATTTAAGTCAAAGACGTGTCCATCTGGAAACATTCATATCAAAGCAATGGGGTTTCCGGGTTTAACCCTTTGATTTTTGGATGTCGGGAGATCGCAGTTGGCGGGCGTGTAGCGTGTGTGCGCTTCATTCCGCGGATCCAGGGTTCGAATCCTGGTCTGGGCAAGTGACAATTTTCTAACAGCTGTCGCCCCTCGGCTGGCAATGGCAAACCTCCGAACGTAATGAAAAAACTTCTCACAAAACGCACTTGCCGTTCGGAGGCGACGCAAAACTGTAGGTCCCTGCGAACATCGAGACGCACACCACAAATTGTAGGAGAAGTTCGGCCAAAATCGCTTAATTGCGGTTATAGCGCCAATAAGGCAAATAATTAAGAGATTTTAGTTTAGTCAAACTAAGAAGGGTACATACATATACATATGTATATATACAAATATTATCATCGTGCTAAAATAACTGTATACTCAAAATGCGAAAATACATTCCTAATACCGTTTTTCGGGGATATCATAGTATTTTTGTCTATAACTTTAACATTCCTGAATCGATCTTTATTGTTTAAATTCTGCTGAAAAAAGGATTGATATGCGATATATAAATTACCATCAAATAATTAAAAATAGCCCCAAACCAAAAAAAAACTGCATTGGGAATTGTATTGCTTTTTTAATTTTAAATTCATTTTAAAGTAGTTTTTCTTATTACTTTGTTATAGGTTACTAAACGATTTTAAAACTACATTTAATTGCAAACAAAATGTGGCACCTCATTATTTAATATCGGATAAATTTTTTTTAGCAATGTTGCTTAAATTTTAAACTATTGCATTATCTGCAATTGTAAAAATAATTTAAGTAAAATACTTCGACTCCTACGATAAAATTAAAGATCGATTCAAAAATGTGCAAAACGTCTATTAGACTCCCAAAGAATGGGGATTTCATCCTGTTTCCAAATTTTGAGGATTATTTGGGATTCTGAGCAGATAGTTGTTTATTACACGACTCAAGTTACGAGTCATAATTTAAATTTTATTATGTAAATAATTCCGGCTTTTAGCTTCTTCACTTCACTTCGAAATCAATTTGAGCGTAAAATAACGTTTCGGATTTCAATGTATGAAATAAATTTTGTGCACCAAGCACCGCCTCAAGTAATGAGATTTAAATGCAGTTTCTATCATTTTTTAATACAATAAATTCTCCTTGGCTTTCTTCTGCAAATTTTCTATTAGTTGTTGATCAACTTAAATTTCAGTATTGTTGTGTTCTGGGAAATTGCAATGGAATTCACCAGTGAGCATTTGCGGGGTTTATTTAAGAAAACCTTACTTTAATTTTTTTGTTTAATTTAGCTAGTAGGATTACTGTGCGGTTATAAAATCTAAAATTTTATTTTATTTAATTTACAACTAAACGATCGACTTCAATCATATGCCATTCTTATGGTGCTCACAGTCACCGACGCAAACGTACGTTGCGTGTCAGCTGACACGATCAAACTTATGAGAGCGCCATGTAAATGCAAACTCATCAACGTGTTCGTGTGACGGGTACGCGCGACGTGTACGTGTGTAAACTGAGAAATTTAGATTTTTGCCGTGAAGCCGTGTCAGCTGAGTGCTCTCTCACCGCACAGTGTTGCCAAGCAGAACTTTTTAAAATCATTAACAAAATAGCCTTATACAAATTTAAATTTTTATTAAATTAATTTAAAATCGATGTTCAATAATGTTAATTATAGATAAATTAACTATTTGCATTTGTTGGTTTTTGGCTTTGGTTTATTATACAATGAAAAATTGTAATTGACAACGCGGATGTGTGTAAAAGTATGTATGCAAATAAAGGAATGGCAACATTGTGTTGATGCATACAAACACAGTTTTATGTACGCAAAGTTTGTTTACAAAACATACGCGCGGGCACAAGTTTTGCTCAATTTTGTGTATCTCCCGACAAACAGACACGGCAAACGGACACGTCGGTGACTGTGGGCACCATTATACAGCACTTGCACGGCAATTAAATGTGAGGTACAGTGGCAGAGAACTTTAATCAACTCTAAAATGAGGGCTATCAGCAGGCAAACAAAAAAAAAACAAACAAAAACGAGAATGCAAAAAAAAAAATCCACCACACAAGATTGGGGAGAAAATGCCGACATGCGGGAATTCCGCCACGCTTACTCGTAACAAGCGAAAACTGCATAAAAAAAATTATAGTGCAACTATGTACGTACGTATTTAGATGAGAAAACAGCAATGGGAGAGGAAAAAAATTGTCACGCGTGCGTTTCACAGATATACATGTATACATACGTACGTACTCGTCGCATATATTATTATTGTGTACCCTATGTAAAAAGTTCAGTTCAGTGCGAAGGTCCCCAGTACCGTGAAGGCGCGTGCGCCGCCAAACGAGTTAATTCGCGACGCGTAATTTGCAAGTCGCTACAGTGTATTATGGCGACAGGCGAGCGTCACAACCTGCCGCCGCCAACAATAAAGCTACTTGCGAACATACACACACACGCACACACACACATCCAAACAAACATACAGACCAATATGTAAGTGCATAAATTTAGAGCTGGTGCCCATGTAAGTGTCCCCCCCTCGGAGTACAGATGCTGCTGCTGCACTTGATTTGGAATTTTTTCGTCCATCCATCCGCCGTCTCCTCCCCCCCTTACTTTAATGTAGTGGTCTTTGTCATCTTCGGATCATTGCCGCATCAATGTCAACCGTTTTCATTTTCATTATTAATGATGAAACTTTCACAAGCTGTTCGCTGTTTGCACACAAAATCAAACGCACATGTGTACCTACATAAATCTCGTAAGACAATGCGACAAACTGATACGAGTAACAACAAAAATATCTACATAAAAATGTACGTACACAGGCGGCAGGTTACATTCCACTCTATCACAAAATCATCAGCATCAGCTACATCAGCTGCGAATGGTGACAACAACATCAATGACAACAACAACAACAACGGCAACATCAACAATCAAAAAATACAATGTAACAACTGCAATGGCGTAGAGTTGCGCACGCGCCATTCATTTTATTAGCAGTACAACCGGCTAGTCGTCGTCGGTCGTGCTGATTAGCGATCAGCGATTACAACGCTTACAAGGCAATCTGAACGTATAATGCAATACTTTGAAGAGTCAAGTGGAGCTATTTAAGTTGGTTGTAAATCAAAATCACCTTTTAGACAGGCGTTGTAATTATGATCAAGTGCATATGAAATGCAAGTTTTTTAAATCTGCGATACATTGATTATATGTACATATAAATGTAGCATTTTGTAAGATTTTTAAAACTTTTGAAAAGAGGAACTGCTTAGTATCGAAAATTTGTGTATGAAAAGTAATTTTTGTAAGCAAACTATTTAAAATAGAATACCTGGAACTTTATTTGGAAACTAGCTGGCTCAGCACCCTACAAATAATGTTCTGAAATTTAACCAAATGGAACTGTGAACGGGTTTAGAGATATATGAATTGAAATAAAATCGGCCTATAAATAAATGTTAAATTTTCAACTAAAATATTTGGCAAATACATGTTTTAAATTTGAATCATATCGGACTATTAATACGGTTTTTAGAAATGTCTTGACAGGAGAGCCACCTAACGGAATTTTTGTTTGCACACCTTATATTTTTCGACCTATTCTCATACCAAAAAATATATAAGAATTTCATATTGTGACACGATATTTTAATACATAAAATAATTTCAATTTAAGTACTTGTTGAAACTTCTATGTGATTGAAATCGGAATTTACTTAGTGCAGGTATTCATTGCAATTAAATTACGACCACTTAGCAGCGGTAGTTGCATCTCAGTAACTGTTCCCACAATAGAGCCATCCAAGGCATCGAATGTTTCCGATTTTTTCAAATAAACTTAATACTAGAGAAAAAACTTATCGACAAAAAATGCGTTTACCAAATATATTCTTCAATAAGTATACCATTTGACGCACTGTATGGAAAGTGACACCACCGTGTTAGAAAACCCTGTCTCCAGTCAACATCTCCTTCAATTAGATAAAGCGTGATCGGTAATAATAACTATATGGCGCTCGCCGTTAACTGTAAGGTTCACGTCGTTCGCCTTCTTAAAGAATTGGGACCTTTGATTCGTGAGGCCTATAAAGTAAATCAAGTAGTGAGTTTTTGTAAAATAAAAAGTTCTTCGTGAATCTCTTGTGGAGTTTATTAACTATAAATGCGGCAATTTAGTTAATCGGTCAGTCAGTTGAACCAAAAATGAGCCTCATCACTAAATAGACGTAGCGCATGGTAAATTCCCAAATTGAATTATAGTTTTCGGAACAAAATTTACAAGCTAGAATGGCAAAACAACTCCCTCATCAATTTGTTACTATACATTTTTACTTATTTCCTTAATTAGCACGCGAGGCGTTGTTGCTGTTGTTTGTTGTTGTAGCGGTTATCAAGCCCCGTAAAGAGCGGATTCACCCATGGTCGTTGTCGTCAAACTCATCTAGGGGGAGGCCCAAGAAGCGTGCATTTTCGACAGGGTTGGACCAGAGGGAGAGGGGGGTTAGATGAGTGGGTTTGAGAGGGCATGTGAATAGATTATTGGTATCGTGCGGAGAATCTCCACGCGAGGCGTTGTCTTTATCTGCTAACTGGAGCTTATTGGTAATTCCATGTGATACCTAGGTATTTTTCGTTTGTTCTTTCAAAGGCCGACTTTCTCTATCGTTACAGCGTGCGGGTACAGCGTTTAATACTTTCAGGGCTCGGGGGTTTACTTACTTACAGCCAATGTTTTATTATTCCAATGTCTTAGACCCAAGCCCCGATAAAATTAATATTTGGGGGAATTTTAAACTAGTGCACCATGCCTTGGCAAAAAATATCTTTTTGAGGGGTACAGAGAGGGTCGTACAAATCACATAACTGAAAACCAATCCACCATGAGACTCATTGTTTTTGAGTAGTTTGTGGTCAAAGTTGCAAAATTTACCGAACACAATTTTTGTAACTAAGCTTTAAGCAAAAAAAAAAACAATTAACCCGTTAGAAAAATTATTTAATGCTTTCTTGTGTCTGTCAAAATCCGCGATTCAGGGAGAGCTTTGTTCCACTTCTGTTGGAGTTCGTGGTATTGCTCAATGTCATTTATTTCGTTACTCTACTCGTTAGGTTTGATTAAAGCATTATTTGCAACATTAAGATGACTTATCCCGTTGTAGTTAGCGCAGATTGGAAGAATACCGCCTTCTGGAATTGGGCAGAGTATACTTAAATTACAATCAAATGAACTGATGCATGTACTTTGCCACCGTCTTGCCGCCGCGCTATTTATATCCGGGGTTTGTTCAATGCGAAAATTTAACGAACAAAATTTAGCTGATTTTTCTATGATTTTTTTCCAATAAGAATCCCTACTTCTTACGTCATTTCAATAAAATCAAGTAGATAATCTGTAAAACTAAGATGAAAAATGTTCAATGTAATTCAGAAGGGTATCTTTGTTTTCAATAGAATTTCCTCTTAATTTTAATAAGCTGAAGATCTCTTAAATTTGAAATAAGTGACAGCTAAATTTTTTCAATTAGATTATTTTCTGAAAATTAATATCACACTGTTTTGTTTTTTTGACTGTTTATTATTTAATTATTTAAACTTTGCTTACAATTATTATATGTTTAGGTATTTACAGTATTGTTCGGGTATTAAGCTACAAAATTCAATATAACAAAGGTATGTTTACTAATTTATTTTCAAAACTCTTTTATAAAATTATAACTTATTGCGAAACGTAAACTACATAAATAAAACTGTTACACATTTAACGAAATTCTTAAAAAATTCATTGATTATTTTTCAACAAATTTCCATTAAGTTTTCACACATTTAAATCAGAATTTCTAAAAATTGTTTGGGTGTGCAGTTTTGTAGTCCATTAAATTTTACTAAAATAAAATTCAAGTTTCATGTACCTGAAAATTCTGGTTGATTTTTGATATTTTTTTCTTTTGCAGACGGCGTTCAACATTTTTCCCCATACAAGAGTAAATTTTGTTCTTGCGTTATATGGGGAAAAATTTCCAGGAGATTTCTTCTTACATTTGCTTTGTTTTTTTTTTTTTTTTTTTTGAAAAACCTCATAAAACACAAGTTTTCACCTTGTCGTCATCCGTTTTCCTTTTCAAAAACTCTTATGAAAAATTCAAAATAAAAATAAGAAGATTATTTTGCGAAAATTTCTTCAATCTTGTGGCCTTTCGCTCTCCTTGGCAACCAAGCTTTTTCAGTCGCCGATCTCCTTAATTATAGGTGAACTTATTATGTCTCGATCTCGAAAAATGAGAACTGCGCTTAAAGTTTAATGCCGCTCCGTTGATTTTTTTAATAATGTATGACTTCAATGCTCGTAATGTCAAGTCTGAATAAGGCTCCGTACAGGAATCCAGGGCAATTCGGCATAGATTTGCTATAGCCTGCATACCGAATAAGTACTAAGCTCAATTTATAATGGCATTTTATAATAACTCTGGTTTCCGTTATGAAGAATTATAAAATTCTCGCTAGACGCTACCAAACTCAGCCATAACAAACATTGGGGCGCAACAAGTTGCTCGCTTAAGTCTTTCGATTTACACTCGCATAGTACATCTGACTTTGGAATAGATTGATAACAATAATTATTATAAATAGTAATGATTTAAAAAAAAACATTTTTATGTATATATATAGTGGAAATATCCAATTCAATGTGGATAATTGTATGTCAGCAATTTACATGTCGTATGTCGCACACGCTGACCGGCAACAGGAGCGCCAACAAAAACAACCACTCGCACCACCACTACTCAATTTTTGTCAACAACAATGAGTGCAAGCGCATGGAAGTGAACGACGACATCAACACGATCGCAAGTCAGCGCAATCAACGCGCCTGTCACTGTATAGTTGTTGCTTTGCGGTCGGCTTATCGGTAGCGCGCACAAAAAGCTTCTGGCACTCACGCGTCGCCTCGCATTGACGCGGTGGTGGCGAATGCCAAGCGGGACGGCTGATCGAACCGGTCAGTGGACAATAATGAGCAAAGCGAAGTATAGCTTAACTTTTGACCGGGTGCAGTGGGGTGTGCGGGTAAGCTAAATTGCATTTGTATGGAATATGAATGAAGCGATAAGGTTGACAATGAAACTTGATACTTTTGGTCATGGTGTTGGTATTTTTGTGTCTCTTCGGGGCGCTGCATCCACTGCAGTGGTAACGCTGGTGGTGGGAATGTTTGTGGAAGTGACTTTGACAGTGGCAGTGGCCCTTGGCAGTTCAACTACTAGCTGCTGTTCAAAGTAATTCCCACTGTCTACTGCAAGCAACTTACATTAACCTATGTAGATGGTTGATGGCATTGCCGCAATTATGTTGCCGCGCATTGTAGCTGCCTCCGTGCATGCACAGCAACAATTTCGCTCCACAATAACATTTTGAGCGTGTGCCGCCTTAACTTCACCTGTTGACACAGTAACTCATATAAATACTTAGCTGCATGCACGCACACAATCAAAAAAAAGTTTTTATATTGTTCGCAAAAAATTTGCATGTTGCAAGCCACTGCCATTGGCGCACAAATTTGTCTTGAGTTGATCACTCGACCGACTGGCTGTCCAATTTTAGCTGCATGCATTTTTCTTATTACTCCTCGTTTTATATTTTCGGATAACTCGATTTTTAAATCCTGCACTAAGGCAAGTACGTATTTAAATAAATTTGTACATCGACTCACTGACAATAAATTGCTGTGGCATTTTCTGCAAATTAAATAAAATTAACTATTTTCCTTTGTGCATTGGGCATGTTGGCCAACATTCATGTACGAATACTGGAATATATTTATGATTAAAAAAACCAAGTAAGAACACTATGTTTTAAGTAGTACATTAAACCACCCACATTATTACAAAAAATATCCCCGATAAATTCCAAAATTTTCCACATGTGTGAATATAAAATATGGTGGTATGAAATTCCCTCCATCGCTCATAAAACTTATAGCCGGTTATAAGGAACCCTCGTTCGGCTGAAGTCATCGCTCTAATTTGCCTTGTACCTTTTATGCCGCTAACATTAGTGAGCTTGCTTTGTTCGACGGCAAGTCCCGTTGCATCTATGTTGCAAGAGTGCGTAGGTGCAAATTTATGCTTCTCATATTTTTTTCTAACATATCAAAAAATAATTTAAAACTATCTCAATGAAATACTTTTGCCCTGTTAAATGGCGTTCCAGTCGGAGTATGAATGCTTAACTTATATTTGTGGCGTTCGCAGAAACCGTAAAGCTAATCCTTTCTGGCAGAATTACTAACAACAGCAAAAGGATTTGGAATGTCATTTTGTGTTGCGAGCTGAAAAGCTAAGGACCGCACGTAATCTCTTGTATCGAGAATCCATTTCAAGCAAATAACTCTCGAGTACTGGGTTTCGATTCATTTTAACTCTCAAAATATAATATAAAAATTTTTGACTTCAAGACATTCGCTGAAGTGATAAATGTGTCACTTGGTATAATTTGGACGCTGATAAAATACCCAAGCCGCCTTTGTTGCCTCCATATCAGCTTCGACTCCCTAATTTCCCCTTTTCTGCCATCTAAATTTCAAATGTGTTCTAAGTAATCAAAATATTAACCAGAAAAACCATTCGATGTGGTAGAATTCGTCATTACTCTCCATCAAGTTTACCACGAAGACCGATTTCTGATATATTTTGAAACTAATATTTAAACTAACAACTAAGAAGATTTTCAGAAGTTATTACCATATTATTAATATTCGATACTCACTTAATTACAGTGTCACTTATTTCCAAAATCAAACACGATTAATGTTTGCAAAAAATAGTCGAATATTGACGATTACAAAATTTTGCACGACTGTGAGGCAACCAACTGTTTTTGATTTACCATCATATCCCTGATTTTTCTTAATTCACCACACCTTAGGGTGACAAAGCAGTTTGTAGTGGGCATGGATCTTGAGATGTGAAAGTGTATCGTATTAGCCTCCTTTACCACAATACCCGAAGTTCCTCTATATGTGTCTAGTAGAATTGGCAGGGAATCACCAACTATGAGCCAAACTCTTAACTAGGGTCTGTATTGTCAAAAGTTGGACCGTCTGAAGGAACCAATAGCCCCGAAGCGGCAAGTTTTGGCCAATGGAAAGAAATTGTGTTCCCTCAGGACAACGTTAGACCACACACATCGATAGTGACTCACCGGAAGCCCCAGGAGCTTGGTTGTGAGGTTTTTATGCATCCACCTTATAATCTGGACCTTGCACCAAGTGATTACTACCTGTTCCTATATATGGCGATTGATTTTGCTGGTGAAAAGTTCGTCCCAAGTTTTTTGCGAATAGACGAGGGTTTCTATGAGAGAGTAATTTCAAAATGGCAACAAGTTGTCGAACGAGACGTTGCATATTTGACATAACTCGGATTATTGTAACGATGATAAATAAAATCTTCAATTCAATAATGGATTTCCTTTTACTTGAAACAATCGTTGTTTAAAAGCTGTTAACAAAATATTTGTCACTTTTCCAAAATAACAATACATGCAATTTTTCAAAAGGAATCGCACTTATTTTAAAGGTGAAACAAATGAGTGAAGTTATTTTCAAAATGCTTTGAAAGAAAATTACCCATAAATAGGGCAATAAAGCAAAAAAAAAACAAGAGAAAGGTACACTTTTAAAATCTTCTTAGAGATAAAGTCTAGTTGAAAACAAAATTGAGAGAATTCCGCCAAATGAATATCCGATAAACGGTTATCCCGAAAAACAATTATTTGACCGCTGAGTTTTAAAAAAGTGATCCTAATTTTGATAAGAATTATAAGTCAGTCAAATTTTTTAACTTCTCGATACTTATTATTTTGATATTTATATTATAAATGGGTTTTTATAATAATTATGGGTGAGAGCAATTATTCAAATCAACAATAGCTATTATTTCGAGACTTATTCCATAAAAGTCTTTTCGTAATAGTTTTAAGCGATATAATTTTTTTACGTCTTTCAGTGACTTTTATTTTGAGACTTACAATATAAAAGTTCTTCCATAATAATTATGAGTAAGACCACTTTTCTCAAGTCTTCAAAGATGGAACTATTGTGGGGCTTAAAATAGTACTGAACTACTTCAAAAGTGATCACGAATGGGCCATGAAACTATTTCGAAGTAGTCCAGAGTCAGTGTTGAACTAAGCCCGAAGTCGTCCGAAAAGCTCCCGTTCTTCAAGACTTCAAAAATTTTTTTCTTCCTCATAATTATTATGAGAAGAATTTTTTTATATATAAATATCAAAATTAAGGAAAGCCTTCGAAAACTTTAAAACATTTATTTTGCTGATAACTTTTATGAAAAGACTTTTATTGAATAAGTGTTTGAATAATGGATATAGATTAGTCGAAATAATTTTATCTTACCGTAATAATTATTGATTAACTTTTACTTTTTTTTCTTATTATAGTTAAGTCTCGGCCGCTGTATTATTTAGCGTGTGCGCGCTTCATGCGGTGGGTCCTAGGCTCTAATCCGGGCCGCCCCTCGGCAGACAATAGCAAAGGTCCCGGATTTATTTTTGCCATGAAAAAACTTCTCACAAAACTGTAGGTCTCTCAATTTGGGTTACAACATCAAGACATCAAGACCACAAATTTTAGGAGAGGTATATTATATAATTTTCTATTGCGAGTTCTATAAAGGTTTATGGGTGTTCAATATTTTATGTATTTTTTGAAAATACTTAATTTGAGTTTAAGAAAATGTCAAAGTGCCTAAAATATATAATTTAAATTCAATTGTCATATTGTATGTTGCAATAGACCATATTTCAGTTCCAAGGTAAAAACGTTTCAGAATATATTTTGTTTACCCACCCAGCATTGTACCACACCCTCGCTGCGTTTAAAAAAAAAATATGGCACTGAATGCACCAATTAAAGAAACATCTGATAATCCAACTACCACAACTTCAATATGCGAAAATTTATGTATATTTCGAAACTTCTCTCAACACTTCTCAAAAAGACAAAAATGTATAGCAAGTAAATTTAATGTAAGCAATAATTAAATATGCAAATTTGCTAATATTTGATACAATTGTATATCTTCTTGGAAGCAATGTTTGAAATACGCTGAATATAATACACTAATTAGGCAAACAATTTCGTGAGCATTTCTTTTACGAAATTCTCTTCGTCATACATCCCACTTACAACGTACCTCCCTCCCCAATTTTTTCACTATTTATACGCCTCCCATTACAGCGTGCCATACAAAATGCTGCATTATCGCAAATGTGAAAAATTAAACTCAAAAAAAAATTTTTTTTTAAATTTATTAACGAAACAAGTTCGCATGAAAAAAGGTTGTTCATTGCACGCCATCGAATGGGCAACAGGCATCCCGTTGCGTTGATGAATGACTGCCTTGCAATTTATATGCACAAACACACACACACACATGCATGCATCCATATGTGTGCTTGTTTGTTCCGCATTCATTTGCCATGGCGCTTGCGCCGTTGCACTTGTTGCACTTTTCGCTGTTTCTGTTCTGTTTTTGTGTCTGTGCCACGCACGCGAATGCCACCGATCCATGCCCGTCCGCCCATACATTTGTACTCTCAACATAGGCCAATCGCAGAAGCATTCATATGATTTATTTCGAAAAAATGCAAAATTATGATTTATGTAGGTCAGTTCAAGGGTGTAGCAACACTTGGCAGCGTCCGACACTGATCGTCTGCTCGACTGCCCGACTGCTCGTCTGCTCGTCTGCATGTTGCAATTGCAATTAATTTCAAATTTCAACAAGTTTGAACTACAAATACCTCCAATTAAATGGCATTGGTGAAATGTGCATAGACTCAGTAATTATGTGGTTAGATAGAAAGACTGAAGGAATGTCAGACGCAGTGAAAGACAAAATTGGCTCAAATACCCACATAAGTACATACATACATATGTATTGGTATATAAATCGTCATAGAATTTAAAATTACGTTTGCTTGCATCTAATAGTTTCTGGTCACGCACATTTTTTTTTTTTGTTTTTTTTTTGGTTGCACAAGTGGGCTGCACGTGCAAAATGTAATCGATTTTTTTTTTTGAACGCACTGTCAAAATCTCTGATTTCTTACAAAAAATACGAAAAACAAAAAACCAATTAGCCGTTAAGTGAAAAATGTGAAACAGATAATTTGGATATTTCTACGAAAACGTAAGTATTTAATTACATATATGTCGTAATTAATGGCACTGTCTTTTAAAATTGAGATTACTATGAGTATATGATTGCAAGCTCATAGTGCAAACTCTGGAGCAATCAAGAACGTTTCATTCCTCTGGATCAACTAAAAAGTTTTCATTCTGTCACGTACATGCCGCCGGGTATCGGGCCTTCAAACTCCAGACTTGATGCCCCAGTCTCGCACTACATCTGCGCCCGCATGTTCGAGTACTTATTACGGGGTACGATCGCCTCGTACGATCATAAGCTAGCTCGGATTCGTAAGATGCCCGCCACCTGCCAACCACACCGTATAAAAAAACTGTAGCCTTTTTTTCTTAATCCTTTCGCTACAAGTTTTTAACGAATATCTTTAAAAATCCATCTTCTTCAACACAAACACATTTCACAACATTATTTTATATATATAGATTAGTCCGCATATTCTGAAACTGGCTCATAAATTTTTCCCCCACGTCTAGACTTTGAGGACGCTGAATATTTTGGATAAGTTTATCACAATAAAGGTTGACTTTTTCTCAATATTTTCCAACACTGGTTTACAAATCGCTATTCTAAAACATGATCTGAATTATCGGACTTGTATAAAAATTGTTTTTCAACAAAGTACCATTACATTTCTCAAATATTTGTAAGCTAGTGTAACTACAAATGTAGATATATAATTCACTGAACAAAATTATTAATTTATAAGTCGTACATAGAGTTATTTCTATAATGTAAAGTTGGAGTTGATCTAAGATTTGACGATTTGAAAAATACTTCGATGTCCTAACTTACCGCACATTGGCCAACAGGTGATCTTGTTCAACGGTGTTTATCGACCCGTTTAACGCGGCCAGCATAGTCAAGTTGCCGATGTGGGTCCTACTTCCATCTTGTATGGTTCAGGCGCGCGATCCAGTGATACGTTGGTGCGTAATGGTCTAAAAAAAACACTTGCACATTAATGGTGTTCAACAAAATATATTCCTTATTTTGGAGCACAAGTAAATTTTTAACCACATTTTTTTTTTGGTTAGCATAAAATCAGTGCTATAGAAATAACAAAAAAAAATTTTATAAAAGAATTAATTAAAAAATATATTTTTAACAAACCACCATACCCATTATTTTGTTACTTTATTTTTGCAAATTCTAGTGCTAGCCACGTTTAATTATTTTCTACTATTTACTTCATTCACGTAGCCTCCATTAAAATTGAAATGCTTATAACTTGAGCTATAACTGATTCCAGAGTGAAAAAATTTACGGAGTGTTATATGTTCGATTAAATTGATGAAATGGCGATTATAGGGGTAACACTTGTAAAATTTTCGCTCATAAACAAAGCGCCTTCGTGTT
The DNA here is from genome assembly GCA_951828415.1 of Anomoia purmunda. Classification (NCBI taxonomy): domain Eukaryota; kingdom Metazoa; phylum Arthropoda; class Insecta; order Diptera; family Tephritidae; genus Anomoia; species Anomoia purmunda. The sequence continues at coordinate 38,342,571 of OX639995.1, read as the reverse complement.
CGGTGTTGGGCATAAACATCAAGAATTCATTTTTTATCTCAATGATTGTGAGAAAAGATCGCTTCTATTATCTCTCTTATTCACTCTGCTCATTTTAAAATATTTAAAATTTAAGATTGAAAAAAATCACCTTACGCTTGAACACATTTGGAAAGTAATACAAACTTATTTCCAAAGTTTATTTTGTGTAGCCCAAACAGTGCGTTTATCGAAAGGAAGTTTTGGTCGAAATGAGCCACCCACCACGCTTGCTGCAGTCCAGTGCGTGGGATTTTGTTCTTAAGGGAGTTACATTTTATTTAATAATATGGAATAAGTTCTTCAAAAGAAAATCTGAATTCTATGGATGTAAATAAAAATGTATGTACTTTATTCAGTTACGAAACTTCGAAAAATTTACATTTTCGTTTAATAAATTGATGTGTCGGGCAAAAACAAAAAAAAAAAAACATTGCACCGATGAGGGCGACAAGAAGTTATTCTAGATTTCTTCACTAACCATTTACAATTCAGTAGCTAATATTACTGTTACTTCAATTTTCTAGACACCAATGCCGGCAATTACTAAAACTCTTTCGAAATTCAAATGTTGTCTGGAAGTAGACTCGTAAAAATGAGGCTTTAAGTTATTTTTTTTATTCGCGAAGAGTTAGAGAGGGTTTTGGATTTCGAAGCTGTCACAAGTTTAGTGCCCAACTGTTGATTGATAGACAAAAACGCAAAAAATTTCAAAAAACAATATTCGCTAATAGCACCAGACAGATTTCTCAAAACACAACATTGGAATGCAATTTGCCTTACGAGCCGAGCCACCTAGCGGCAACTTATAACACAATCAACACGTTTTTTTTTTTTCAAATACATAAAGCTCTTGATTTGCTATTTTAGCAAAGACATTATAAATGATTTTTTTGTGGCCCAATATTGAAAACATTGCCTTGGACGATCTTTAGTTTTAAAAAATAGCGCGCCTGTGTAGCATGGCCCATGCAACAATTGATTTTTTTTTGGGCTAACTATTAAAATGTCAGCCCTTGTTTTGGCAAAAAAGCGGAAACTTAAATAGACGGCACTGCAGACGTGGAATGAGTAATTAAAAATTAATTCAAATTGCTTTATGTAATTTTGTAATTTATTAAAGGAATTCCTTATTCGCATACACATTCGATTAAGTCAAAAACCGCTTGATATATTTTCAATTAATCTCTTGTAAATCTATAAAATAAAATAAAAACGCATTTAATTAGCACGCAGCAAAAGCAGATTTTACCAACATTATAAATTCAAGCAACACGTAAATACATAACTATGTAGATATAATATATACATATGTATGTATGCGCATTAAGGTGTATCACGAAAAAAAATGTCGTGAAAAATATTGGTTGTACACATTTTTTTTAGGCACCCGTTATAAACAATTAATTCGCGTTATTTGTAATAACTTTATTATTTAATGTCCAATTATTTAAATCTTTATATCAGGAATATATTTTGGAATTAATATCCCTATTTTTTATTTTTTTTGATACCATAAAGTTCTCCCAAATGTCTGACAACTTTACCAAAATAGAGTTGGGATCTATTCACAAACAAAGAAGTTATTATTTTTCTAAAATCCAGCAACCCCATCACTTAGCGACTGTTAACATTTGCGCTTTGATGAAAAATTATTCCAAGTCCTTGCGCGGATCGTATCGGACTGTCAAGTTTAGCGAAAATATGTACAAGACTTTCTCTGTTTCGAACAGCAAATAAATATTACTTATTATTATACTTACAACATAGACAAAACGCTAAGCATTTTAAGTATGGTATAAAATATCTGTTAAGTTTATGAAATTTATCATTTGTAAATAATAACGCATATATTTAGTGGTTTTAAGCAAAAGTCGCGGATCAGTATTTTATAATCAATTGCAGTCTGTCATTTCTACGTAGAAATTGATATTAAAGTTGATATTTCCTTGGGGAAATATATACATATATATAACCGCCCCGAACCGCATTGTCTAAAAAAAATTTCCTTGAACTTGATGATAATATTCTCGCTGTGCCACTACACTTGCATATTTTTCTCAAAATCTATCCCGCATTTACATACGGAGATTCAGAATAGCTGATTACAATCCGCATCTTTATATTTAGTTGGATTTTTCGAAACAAAAAAATATGTTTCAACAATTTATTAACTTTTGAGCTCAAGGCCAGAAAAGTATTTTGGAATAAAAGACAATAACAGGAGCGGTAGAAATTATAACTACTTTGGAGATCATCACATCTCCTCATCAGATTTCTTTCATGACTCCACCGACATTTGAACCCACAATCTACGGCCGGCTGGGCAAGTACGTAGCCAATAGACCACAGTCGGCTTGTGAGTTGCTGTTGCTTTTTAACACTTTCCTTATACCCTACCAACAAAATTCAATTACGACAGTCTGCCGCTCTTTGTTCTGGCTTTGAGCACAAAAATTTATATTGTTAATTTAAATAAATTAGATCAAAAAAATAATATGTGTATAGAGATAATATTTTTCGATAAATACGTTTACATGTTTACAATTTTTAAGTCAAATACTGGAATCTTCCCACGTTACCAAATTTTGGTGAGTAAAGTATTATTTGGAAAATTATGGGCACATTCCAAATGCCATTCTCTTTGAAATGCATTTACTGTTGTATAACACCCCCATTTTTGGGAACTGGTTGCTTAATAGACTTTTCGAGTCAAAAAATATTTGTTACGTTAATTGACACCATAAAAAGTAAAAATAGAAAAACAAAAACATTTTTGGCGGCTGCGATCGCTTCGACAGCAAAATTTCACACTTTCACGAAAATTAATTTCTGATAATAAATTTATGATTTAAACTAAGCAACACATCAACTCGCGCAACTGTTCGAAATTTTTTCCAAACTGAGTTACAACCAACCAAGTGTACCACCTTTTTTCGATGATCGAGCTATATCAATACGAAATACGTTAATTTATATCATGAAAAGTTAAATAGAAGAAAAACTAAAACCGCATGCCCCCACACAAATATTAAAAAAATAATAAAAACATAAGAACTTTTTTGTTTGCAAATAAAGCCCAGCCCTCAGAATTTATAGATTTATAGTATTAAAATAAAGAAACTCAGATACCACTAATTTCAAAATTGGTGAACGTGCATATCAGAACGGCTTTTAAGGTCGTTACCTTTTAAAGACGAATTAAAGTCCTAAGTGGAACCTTTTCGGCGACACAAAAGTTATAGCAAATAACGCGAATTGCCGGTTTTTTGAGCGGGTGCCAAATTTTTATTCGACATCAGTGTTCAAAAAATAAAACTGACACACACTAACCTTTTTCGCCAACTCATATAGAGTGCTACAGCTTAATGAGTACTTACATAAATCCATCCACATTCATGTAAATATATTTGTCTTTGATTGAATTCTTATGGCTAAACTGCGTGTGCAAACTCTCAATGAAAATTTGTCCAACTACCGACGACCGGTTTTCGGCTGATTAATTGCGTTCATTAGTTGCGCAGATCCTCAAAAGGGAGACTGAATTTTAGTTAAATGGCAGTAGTGAAGGCAAAAAAAAACAACAAACGCCGCTAAAGCGGAACATGTCAAACAAATGATTGATGACGTCAAAAATTGCAGCAGAATCCCAAATGCAGCTCCTATAAGACCATGGCTAACGATTGCAACGTAGTGCGGAAGGTGGGCGGTGGGCTGGGTGGAGGCAACAGAAGCTATTTGAATGCTTGAAACGCATTGCATTGCTGCCGCAAAACAGCAAACCATTTTTAGCATGCAAAAGTGCGTGCAACAGGCAGGCAAGTGATTAACGCAGTAGCGGTGCGTTGACGTTGCTGAAACGATATACATATATGAGTGCATATTTGTTGTAAATGCTAAATATATGAACGTACGTACGTAGCAAAGCGCGCGTGCATATTTTGCCAACCCACATACAGAGGCGCGTGTGACCGTCGCGCCTGTCGATCGAGAAACCGCAGTGATGCTGATGGCTCCTGGTGGCTCCTGATGGCTGACGGTTGGGCTAGCTGCTGCTGCTACTGCTGCAGACGATGATGATGATGATGGTTATGATGAAGGTGATGGCGATGGCGCTGGTGATGGCGGCAACGACGGTGGTGAGATGCTGATTTGTTCGCTTAAACGGACCACCAACGAAGTTAGCAGCTCACCACTACCTAAAAAAAAAAAAGTGATTTTGTTGAAGAATGAGATCACATTCGAGCCGGAATGGTGATGGTAATGAGTCCGAGGCGTTGGTGTTGTTGTTGTTATTGTTGGCGTCTCGACTCAGCCACTGATGGTGCATTTTGATGGAATGCGTTCGAAATTAATTTTTCGGTAAAATATTTTACACCAATGCGGAACACCGTTTAAAGGGTCCAACTTACAATGTGAGAGAGAGTATAGGGAATATTTAACTGATTAAATGGGCGTATTGGGTGGTTAAAAAGGGCACATCTGTAGGCGAATATTTAGTGCATATGAAAGGACTAGTTTTATTTATAATTTGGTGTGTGTGTGTTTGTATATGTCAAGCTATTTTAGTGGCACAATGTTTTTAATTCTCGACAAGAATAGCGGACCAAAAGTAAAGAACCGCCGATATCGTTTGTACAATGTATATAAATTAAACTAATTGGGTTTTTTGGTTAACTAAATTCTTATATTTATTTATTTCATAGCGTTTTCTGCCATTTTTGTAATGTTGCTCCATAAGGAGAGAGCATAAAATATCTTAGCGCAGACTAGATAAAAGTTTTCTGCAGATGCTGTTTACATGTTTAGAACGAAAAAGTTGCCAAATAATTGTGGTGTTTTCCAACCGAGACCTAACAGAAGCAATAAAAAGTTTTTTATGCGTGTATGGATCAGAAAAATCGAAACTATTACGACGAACAAATGCGAGCATGGAACAATGAAATGAATATGGACAGTAAATATTAGTTTAGAGTCAAAATACACTCCTAGATCTTGAACCAATATTAAAAAAAGGCAATTTCTTTCACACCAAGAGCATACTCTTTCCAAATCATTTGCAGCTACACAGAATCCTTGCTGCTATTTACAATCTAATAAATTTTGAGAACATCAGCATACAAAGGAAATTTCGAGAATAAGATTATAAAGATTATAAATAAAATAAGTCCAAGTATACTACACTGAGTAACTTCTGAATCTGCATGAAAAGAACGTAATGTTATGTTATCGAATCACAGCGTACAGTAGCTTCCCTTAAGATAGGATGTTATCGATTCCAGGAACGCGGAGAGAGAGCCCATAACTTTTATTTTATGAATAAAGAATTTATGAGGCACCTTATCAAACGCCAATACGTAAATAATTTTTTATCCAAATATATTTCCTGGGTATATTTTCGTTGTTTCGCAAGTCTACAAATTCATATTCTTAAAATTGTCGCACAAAACTGGCTCAAGCGAACCCTTATGTGATGCCATTAATTTATTGAAATGCACTACGTGGCAAATGAAAAACACTCTATATATTGACAAATTTTAAATACTTTGATTTTCGTTTATTTAAAATTTTCACTTAAAAACCCATTAATTCTGTAACAAAGACCAAATAAACCCAAGTATTAAACCCTACCCTAAATCGTATTATTGTTGTTATTGCTATTACTGTGCCATCGCCGACAACTTTTTTTGCGATAAATTCCAAGAATATCGATTATTTTTATCCGAAAAAATAAAAATTAAAAGAATATAGATCAAATTCTATCTGAAAAACAAATTCCACGAATAATGATTATTTGTGACCGCATAAATAAAAATCAATCAAATGTGATCGAAAAACTAAATATCTGAAGATAACGATTAAATCATGTATTTTTTTATACATATAACCGTCAAGATCTTTGAATTTTACTACATTAAAGAGTAAGTTTTTAGTAATTGGATTTTTTTGAATTATTATTTTTTTAGAATTTTTTTTACGGATTTGTATCCATATACCGATTAAACAAAATTTGTATTCCAAAAGAGATCTTCCACTAGAAAAATTTTATGAAATCAACGGACGGTAATTCATAGTTACTAAGATCGTACTCTTGAATAAAATAAAATTTAGAGACCGTAATAGTTACATCATGATTCAATCGTTTATATAATGATCATTTTTTAATTTTTATTTTTTCGATCAAGTTATGCTTTACATTTTTCCAATCATATTCGATCGATCTTTATTTTTTCGATCATAAAACATAAATAGTATTATTGTTGTTCTTGATTTTATTGTCATCGTCGACTATCTTTTTGAGTTGAAATTCTAGAATGGCTATTATTTTCGATCGGAAAAATAAAAATAAAAAATGTTGGATTATTATTTGTGATCTAAAACAAAAATTCCAAAAGTCGATAAAATGTGATCGAAAAAATAGTAATGAGGAAATAACTATGAAATCAGGATTATTGAGAATATTTTTGACGCATTTGTTTCCACAAGCCAGAAAAAGTCTAAAAATCAACGATAACTCCTAGTTAATAAAGTTTTGCACTTTAAGAACCCAAAATTTAGTGGCCTCAGTTTTGTAGCCAAAAATTGTCTAACAATTTTTTAGGTTTGAATGAAAGTTTGTTAAATTATTATAAAATTTGCATAAAGTTTACAACTTGAGCTCATATGAGTCTTTCTTAGAGAATCAATTGTTTTATAATTGGAAATTAAATAGAAGAAAAGCAAATTAAAAAAAACTGCATTTTTTAATTTGCAACGGCGTGTAAAGATGTTAAAAATTTTTAGTAATTGGGCTACTGCTAATTTCTACTATTATTCTAACTAAAGCTACAATTAGTTATACTATTTTTACTAATTTCTACTGCCATTTTTACTAATGCTACTACTAATTACAACTACTCATTTTACTTATGTTTTTACTAAGTGTTACTACTTTTCCCTAATTCTGCTACCACCGATTTTTACTAATTCCTACTACTATTTGGACTAATACTGCCACTAATTTCTTTTATTATTTGTAATTTTACGATTACTGCTATTACCACACCAATTACTACTACTACTACGCCCATATTTAACTCTCTATTTCTTTATGGAGTCGGCAAAGAACTTTTACTTCTAGCTCGCGCTTTAGGGTACACGAGTCAATTTTTTTTTTTAGCTTATATTTTTTGCTTGAAAAATAAAAATAATTTTTTAACTTTTATTTTTTGTTTCAAAACAATTTGAAAATTCTTTATTAATTTATGTTGCACACTTCATCGATCAATCGCCGGTAGAATCCACTTACGTAAGTATACTAACTATATATGAATTTTTAGATTCTCAATGCGATAAAAGGAAAGCGCAGTTTTCATATAAGTAGGGCGGAGCTGAGTGCATATGCACTTGTACCTTTTATAGCAGCTTGTTATTCTTTTAAGAATTAAGCAATTTGTAACTGCTGGCAATTAACAAATTATTGCAAGCCTAAGTAGGGCGCGCGCCTGCGCAGACAAGTGCAATGGGATAACCAACACTGGCAATCTATATTAGTATCTGAAGTTATGGGGAAACCACCGCCAGAAGCATGCAAACTGTAACAGCAAACAAACTGAAAGGTAACAAATCATACACAAAAAAAAATTATAAATACATTCGTACATATTTTTGTACGCTTAGTATATCGAACACTCCCTCGGCATGTTGCATGTTCGGGATGTTACACACGCAACTAAACTCAACTTATCGGCGGTAGTTTTTATTTCCTTACATGTTGGCACATTTGAAATGCAGTTAACTGCGGTAAATGTGGCAGTCATTGTTTGCTAATATGCAGATATCATTTTAAAAGCAGGCACTTAAATTATATTATTTTTTTTTCAACTTCTCCTTAACGCCAACGCGCCAAAGCTGCTTACATAACTGAAATGACTTAAAATTTGCTGCAATTTAGTTTTGTATAAGCTGCTCTTTTATTACATCACATTTTTTGTGTTGTGCTTTTGCAGTGGCTGGATCATAAAACCCTAAATGTGCCTTTCCGCAGTCACAAAATTTGGCTTTTAATGCGAACAAACAAAGATCAAATGAGAATTTCATGTGACGAAGGCTATACAAACTTGCTGCTACATTTTTTAACTGGTACAGTGTGTTTTTGTGGAACTTTGGAGTTTGAAAATTTTTACACCTGTGGGCACTACTGCAAATTAAATTTTAGAAGTACTGAAATATCGATTTTTTAAATTGCGGTTGTATAAAAACTGGGAGAGATTTTTGTCCGATGCATGCAATTTTCAAAATTATGCTTGTTACAGACAAACATATAATTTGTTTTTGATTTTGACAAAGTACCGTTATGTGGTCACGGTTATTATCTGATTTCACCCATTTACCATTTTACGTTGGGTCAAAAAAAAAAACATTTGTACCAATTTTTGTTGAGATATCTCAATATTTACTCGAGTTACCCGATGAACGGTAGAATGGGCGGACGGATGGACGACGTATACTAATAAAATGAGTTGAGTGGAGCTGACAGTGTTTTTTGTTACTATTTTTCTGCGATCTCTTACCATTTCAAAGCTTAGTTCGTAAGCTTTGCTGTGAGCTTTACACTGTGGCTCACAAGCTGGTAAATCTTCTATTAGTTGAACGAAAAGTATCTGTACGTAAAATACCAGCAGACAATTCAACCAAAGTGCAGTGCGGCATTTTTCAAAAAAGATACCATGAAACTGGTCAACTGGAAAGGAAAGAAGGATCAGGCAGGAAACGATGCACAAAAATGCTGCCGAGTTAAAATCAGAGCTGTAGCATTAGCTTCCAAAAATTATTTCGATCCTAACCGTTCAATACCGGTTAATCGAGATGGCTATGTCGGCTGCGAAGCCTGCAAAAAACAGCCACATTTAACCGCAAAAATGAAAGAACATCGAGGCCAAAAGTAAAGTAAAATGGAATGAATCTGAATGGAAACTTGCCATATTTTCCAAATCAACTTGATGGGCAGTGATGGTTATCGCACCGTTCGTCGTAGACCAATTGAACGATTTGCGAAAAATTGCATACTTCCCATTGTAGCATTCTCCCTATACCATCCCTAACTATATTAGAGGGTATAGTAAATTCCAAAAAGTACGAATCTATTGTACTCAATGGAGTTGTATCCAACTGGGAGTCCTTAAGACATGTCATTGGTCATGAACTGTTTCTCGTTCTACTGTTTAACGTTAGACTACAAAACTGAATAAAAATTTGAGCATAGTGTCACCAGATTGGTCAAAGAATAGTCCGGACCTCATCCGGATCCAATAGAAAATGTGGACTCAGCGTGTGAAATATGGTGGGCAATGCTCTAGTCTTAAACCACTGCTAATGGGTGTGCCGCAAGGTTCTATCTTGGGACTGTTATTATTTAGCTTATTTATAAACGATATTTTTAATACTTGTCAGCATGCACAAATACATGCTTATGCCGACGACATACAACTCTATATGTCGGGAACTATTGAGCAAACTGGTAGTCTATGCTCTAAGTTTAATGTTGACTAGTTATCCATCTCACTTTTGGAGTCTAAAAATCGTCTCTGTCTTAATAGTGGAAAGTCGTATATCCTTCCCATATGTAAAAGTCGTATCGATTTCTCTGATATTCCGCCCCTATATATTGATGAAAAGAGTCTTAAATTTGTCCCTAAAGTCACAAATCTTAATTTTATCATAAATTCTAGTATCACTTGTGACGATCATGTTAACGCTACCGTAAGTTAAGTGTGTATTATATCTTACGGAACTTAAGAATATATGCAAATTTTACTCCGCTTGAAATTAGGAGAAAACTGGTCTTACAATTAATTTTACCAATTATTTGTTATCCACAACTAATCTATAGTAAATTGAGTTCTCAATCTGCGCACAAAATTAAAGAAGTTTTCAATCATGTTACACGGTATGTGTTTGGACTAGCGAGATTTTGCCATATTTCTGTCTGGCGATTGCTACTTTTGGGTCTAAAAAAATTCTGACTAACTGAAAGCAAGAAATTGTATTTTCATATTTCGTCTTTTGCGGAATAAAGAACCTAGTTATATATATAGTAAATTAGAATTCCCAAAAGTCTGCACGAATAATTGACCTTATACTGGCTAAATATAATTACCTAACTTCTGCAAGGCTATTCTTTGTCAACGCTATTCGTATTTGGAATTCTATTCCAGCTTCTCTTCGCAGTAGTTTAAACAAAAGCAACTTTAAGAATATTCTTTATGAGTATTGTCCTTAATCTATCTACAAATTTAATATAACTCTCTACATATAATCTAGTCATATATGAATACTGATTGTTTTATATGTTAAACTTAGTTTTAATATCGTATGTTACTCTAGGTTTACTTTAAAACTGGCTTACTATAAAATATTATCTTAAATCTTATTGTACCAATAATTTTTTATCAATAAATGAAATGAACTATGAAAAAATAATATAAAAGTATGGTATGAGGAAAGTACGCCTCAATATTTTAAAAATGTCTATGATTCTATTTCCAAGATAGTGCAAAGTGTAAAAGACGCATTGAGTGGCACAGCAAAGCATTAAAAAATAAAACAAAAAATTGTTCAAAATTTAGTCAAATTTTTCCATATTTTTTTCAATTGGTCAGAAGGTGCAAAAAACAAAAAATCGATGGTGATCTTTTTCAAACCGACAAAAAAAATTTAGTTGCAACATATTTTACTAAAATTTGTATGCCCTTCCATTAAAATTAAGTTAGCCTATAAATTTTCATTCAAATTTTCACAAATACAAATTTTAAGCAATTTGGAGCTGTGAAGCTTATAATTTCGAATTGTGTACAAAATTTATAGGCAGATTTTTATTATTGCGCTGTGGAATATGTCTATATCCCTCAATATTGGTCACTTTAGGATATTATCAGCAATTGCTCTTATGAAAACGGATGTAGAGAAAGGACATACAAATTTTATATTTTACATTATTTGAAAATTAAAATAAATATAATGTATATACTCGTATTGTATGTTGCATGCTCTACAATTGGAAAATTCTGAACTATGAACTAAACATGCTGAAAATATCTATTGTGTTTTCTTTTTAGAATATTAATTATGTATAGGAACTTATTCCATTCGACCAAACTGAGACACTGCAAGCGCTGGAGACGGACAGCTGGTGTTTACTCAAAAATGTATTTTAATTAATTTTAGATTACCCAATCATTTTCAAAAAGAAAAACGAATTATGGCTGTAATTGCTAGCCCACAATCTCAAATAGTTTTTAAATCATGAAGTATATGAAAGTATTTCCAGCATATATGTATATACTTCGAATTGGTTTGCATTAAAATTTATTCTCCTATATTTATATCGTCTAAATTTTTATAAATTAAATTTTTACTTAGCGACATTTATTGGTATTGAGCAATAAAAATAAGTGTATGTACATATATAGATCGTATGCAGTCCAAATATTATTGGGTACCTGTTACGATCATATATTTTTAACCAAAAAAAAAAAAACTAAAAAAAAATGCTCTCAACCCTGACAATTCTCACACAACTTGTGTTTGGCATTGCCGTGACCAGGATTCGAACCTGGGTTACTACGGCCACAACGTAGGGTCCTAACCACTAGACGATCACGGCTATTGAAAGGTTGATTCCAACTAAATAAATTTGTTTATATATCTGTTGAGAAATACTACTCATATACAGGCATGGGACAGTGAAACAAGTTAAAATGCTATTAGCTACAAAAATTCGAGTAGATACAATCAATCTACCGCTGAGTAGTAAACGGAAACAACAATACAAAGCTAAATGAAACCATTCATACTAGAAATTATAACAGAAAAGTGAAAGGTTGTGAGGTAGACAAAAATCTCTGCACGAAACACATTTCATTCGAATATACATATTTATGTACATATATAATATCTTAATATATATATGTTTGTTTATATACTTATCCACACCTATAGTAGGCTATTATATTTAGAAATAACGAAAAAAAAACCAAGAGCGATCATATAAAGGGTGGGTAAATTTTAAGGGCACATGTTGATTTTGAACAAAACACAAATTATTTTGGAAATTATTGTAATTTCTTTCTATTATGATAATACGGTGTGGTTTAATTATGTATGGAACAAAATATCGGCCAAATGTCCGCCGCGATCTCGGCGGCACACCTCCATCCGATGGTCCAAATTTTCGATGACGCTGAGGCATAATTGAGGTTTTATGCCGTTAATGTGCCGAATTACCTCACCCTTTAGCTCTTGAATTGTTGCTGGCTTATCGACGTATACCTTTTCTTTCAAATAACCCCAAAGAAAGTAGTCCAACGGTGTCAAATCATATGGTCTTGGTGGCCAATTGACATCGCCACCACGTGAGATAACACGACCATTGAATTTGTCGCGCAAAAGAGCCATTGTTTCGTTGGCTGTGTGGCAAGTGGCACCATCCTGTTCCAATTCGGGCCATAAAAAGTTCGTTATCATCTCACGGTAGCGAACACCACTCACCGTAACTGCCTGACCGGCCTCATTTTGGAAAAAATACGGCCCGATGATGCCGCCAGCCCATAAACCGCACCAAACAGTCACTTTTTGTGGGTGCATTGGTTTTTCGGCAATCACTTTTGGATTATCATTCGCCCAAATGCGGCAATTCCCCTTATTGACGAACCCACAGAGGTGAAAATGTGCCTCATCACTGAAGATGATATGCACGATATGCATTCTGATTTAAACGCCCATTTTCATAATAAGCTTGAATAACTTTAACGCGTTGCTCGATTGTATATCTTTGCAAGTTCAAATTGAGTTAGTCTGGAATTGAGAAATGTCAAATGAAATGCAGAAAAAAACGTGACGTTTAGGTGTGGTTCACTTTCAACATCGGCCCTTAAAATTTAACCACCCTTTACTGTATTTTTTTACTCAACTACTTGTTCACATACGGCATTCTTTATTTGAACTTATTTTGTCAAATAATGGCGATCAGACTTTTGTAAGACATGACGGTTATTTATAAATTTTAATTTAATTTTTAGTATTAATTTTATTAGTTAGCAACCTAATCTAACCTTACCTAGCATAGCCGGAAAATACAAGGGACATGGTCGAAAACTATCAAGAAAAGTAATTACTTATAGGAACTGGGATCAAATTCGATTCGAGATTGCAGTTTCCATTACATCCGGAAAAAAAAAGTGAGGAATATTTTGCATAAGGCTCGCTAACCAAACGTTACTTTATTTCTTCTAAATAATAAAAACTCAAAACGTGATATTTTCATCGCGAAAATTTGTCTGTCGTGAGCTATGAAGATGACCCAATGTCGAAATAGAGTTATCTCTAATTGAAATATGACAAGACACAATGCCAATCTAACAAAAAGTATTTGGTTTTCGATAATACCCGAAAAGGAAAAGAAATAAGTTTCAAAATGTAATTTGTGGTCAAATAAACGTTGTGGTAAAAGAAAGATTTATTAAATTTTGGTTTAATTTTAGTTTTTTGGTAAATTAACAGCCCATTTAGTAAACGCTATATCAAACGGCGTGGACGACTGTAGCAATCCGTGGTTCCAAATTCTAATTATGTTTGATATCTCATAGGTTGAAATTTTCTCAATGATTTCCAACGAAGTTTCATGAATCAGAATTCTAAAATACACAAATTCTCATATTAAAAACAAACATTTACATTTGTTTAAATTTGTCTATTCTTAGAGCTATGTTTATGCCAAAACAAGTTTAAAAAAGTCATAAAACTTGATACTTTTTCGGTTTATTTTTGCTATAACTTCGAAATCAAAAAAAAAAAAAAATATCACAAACATTACATAGCAGACTGTGCAATTATGAAAAAATATTACTTTAAAACGTTTATGGTGGATTCACCGTTTTTGCCCAGAAAATATTCTTTTTAATTTAATCAAATTTTTGTCGGAGACCGAAGTACGATTGACTTTTTACTTTGATCTCAAGTAAACAGCTGATAGTCATACAAAAGTTATTCCACTTAACTGGAATTAGGATATAGTTTAGAGTATTTCGTCGTACAACTACATTTAACTTTTCTTGCTTTCTTGATTCTGTGGTTATAGCTGAAAATAGCTAGAAAAAGTTTTGAAAAAAATTTAAATTTACCGCTTTATTTAATTTTAATAAGTTTTACGTTCCTCTCCAATTTAGGCGCTTCTACCCTCCACATTTTTGTTATGCAATTCACTTTCAATAACACTTTTTTGTGGTTGTATTTTTTCAAAGTTTATCCACTAAAAAGATTTAAAAAAAATGAAAAATTTTTGAAAAAGCTCATTCTTATACTTTGCATTTCAAAGCCGGTTACTATTCCGATTTGCACAAAGGATATTAACTTAGTCTCCATCCCTCCTTATTGGTTGTCAATATCTATTTCAACGTGTATTTTCAACGAAGTTCATACAGCTTCTTCTTCTTTTCTTTCGTCTGACTATGCAATGCATAAAAATCCCTTTGTTCCAATCAACATTTCAATTCAATAAAAAAACACAACCCTTGTATTATACGTCGGTAGAAGACGCAACTGCCTAGTTCTACAAAGTACATGCAAACTTCGTATGCGATTAAATCAGATGGAAAAAATGTCAGAAATTATTCAGTCTTATGACTAGGTAAAGGTCCTTGCAATTCACACACTGTTTTTTCATTTAGGTGGCGCGAAAACAAATGTCTTGTTACAGCTATAAAAGAGAAACAAATCGATGGCCGTTGAGTATATAATCCAAAAGGAACGCCACTTCAGTTTCAAACACGTTCATTTGCTTCAAAGATATGGATCGCAATTGGCAATGAAACGAGAAAAAGGATGCGGCGAGTCTTTTGCAATAGCTTAGAATATCTTTGGCAAAACCACACATGGCATGAGAAAAGGCGTACTACGAACTGAACCACCAGTATCTTTACATGTCAGCATTAGATCAGAACGCCAACTATGTGAATCCGCAGAGCCTCGCAAGTGGCCGCCACCATAATAAAGGTTTTTTCCTACAAAGAATAATTTTATTGGCACAAAATATATAAAAACTCCATATGTGTGAAGAGTCACACACGAGGGTAGAAAACGTAAGTTTTTTTGAGGAGGCGATGATGGTTAACTATTAAATGTTTTCTATTAGTAAATATAAATTTAATACAACCTTTTAAAATTCCATTAATGAAATTGCATACCCCTATTTCAGTGGGATGACACTTCCGATAGTTACTTGATAATATTTTACCCGTGCGATAGCGGACCGGGATCGGCACTCTGGTGTATAGCAGATCGGCCCTTAGACTGTTGCATATAACCGCTAAGTGAACAAACTTATAATATTCTGGGTAACAGTGCGCTAAAGCATTTAAAGCATGAACCATCAAATCCGATTTTTTTTTAATTGTCCAAGGACAAAACTGTGAAAAATAAATAAATAAATAAACTCGCTCAATTATTATCTCTGCCAAGCGAATACATACATATTTGCAAGCCTATTTGGAGTAGGATTTTGCTCAATATATCAGCCGTGCTCCCATTTTCACTTTTCAATTCAACTACGTGATTTTAAAAATGGAAAGTGAATAGGTGTAGTTCCAATTTCACAAAATTTCCCATACTGGTTATTGTTGCGACAGTTCACTAGCAGCTGATATTGACATTCACCTTTCGGTTTGGATAAAGTATGCTTTTTAAGGTATCATTCGCAAATACCTTAAAAAATATTTATATTGCAATAAGAATTACATGAATGGCGCCTTAAGATATCAATGAACATTTTCAAAAATATTTCCATCGAAAGCAATTACACATTTAAATGCCATTTTCAATTTACTTTTTATTTCACTGACACCAAAGGTACCGGATTCATATTACAAAAATGCACGATGCAGAGAAAATAAGGTGACGAAAAAATTACTTCCGTTACTTCGTACTTGCCTCGTTTGACGGATTGACGTCACAGATGGCTCTTACAAAATTGATTTTTCAGAGTTTTGAGTGACTTTTACAAAAAGTAAAACACAGAATAATAAATGTGAAGTGACGAGCTTTGTATTTTAGCAGCTGCAGTGCAAATGAAACGCCCAAGTGCAGTTAACACCTTCCTTTTCTTCTCGCTATTCCTGTAGCAGAAAAAACCATGTGACGTGTACGCTGCCGGCGTTGTCGTAATCTTGTTTTCTATCATTCTTGACAAAAATGTATGTGAATGTGAAAATGGGAGCATTGATTTCTGGTTTCTATAGCATATCAAATTGCATGCATTTTATTTTTGTAATTTTCCAAAAATATAAAATTTACAAAAGTTATACAATTTACAAGCCTAATTGCAACAAATCGTGAATTACCATAACATTTTTTGTCTGTCCAACCGCCTGTGGATGCTGCCAATTTTCCATGCTACTTAAAATACAACAGAAGCCACACCAACAACAAAAATAAAGAGCTTACGTTGTAGAAACTTACCCGCCCTTTAATTTTAAAATCAGTTAACAAGTTGTGGCAATTTTGTGTAATGAACTCGCGGCAGTAGTACGTCAACTGCACATTTATTTCAGAGCAGCGCACCATAGAACCGTTAATTTTACAGCGTATAGCCTTTGAGCGTTATAAAAATATGTGCCACAAATTAAATGTATGTAGTATGTGCAATGAGTGCATGTAACTACAACACTAACAACTTAACCACTTGAGGCACAAACCGAGTGCGTTTTCAAAGGTGTATAGTTGACACAATTTTCTGCACAAACAAAAAAATAGATAAGCAAAAATTGTGGTGGAGTTTTATTAACCATTCTCAGAAATTATGCGTCGTAGTTACATGCATGGAATGCAATTACCACGCCCTATAGTCGTCGGTCCGGTAGTTATTGTACGCCCACTGCCATTGCCAAGGTCTACATAGCGCGGATGATACAAGCCGCTACAATCGAAATAAGATGCGACGATGAGGCACGCGGCAACTGATTACTGTCAACAACTAGCCATTCGCTGTGGCAATTTTCTAGCCAATCTAGGCAAATTACAACGCTTTACAATTATAGTTCATTTTTTCCTCATTTTCAGCAAGTAATTTCTCCGTGGCCCTTCCTAGTGCATTTGCAAAAATCAAAAGTTGCCTACAGCTAATAAATTATTGAGACGATACATGCAGAAAAATGCGAGCAATTAGCATTTTTCGATTTGCTATTTTAATTAAATGTTAAGGTTGTAACTACGAAAGCAACCACAATAATGGTCGGTATGTACATACATTAAGTCGTATCGCGTTATATGAAGGGATAAAAAGTTTAGCGTGAGACAGTTTTCTTTGCACAATTATATCGAGAGTAAATGTTGGGTGTCAAATATTAAACGTAATTATCGAAAAATATTATTTTGTTAGGAATGTAATCGGCTATTCCAGATATCAGTATGTAAATGCGGTGTCGGCTCAGTTTCCTTGGGTTACTAGTGAAACCATGGAACAAACGTCCGGTTGGTGGATTCCTGGGCCATAAGTTGTTCTCTTGAAGTGAACAATGAGAAAACTGGAATAATGATTTTCACAAAGAATGCCATGTTGCCTAATTTCACTAAACCACAGTTTCGAGGATAGGAACTGGGTCTGTCAACAAATTGATGTATCTTGTGTTTATCCTGGATCCCAAACATCCCTTTCAACTAAAAGAAGGTTAAGAAATAGATGGGGCTTAAAACTAAAAATGGTACACTGGGTGACCACAGCTATATCCCGAACCATACTCTCTTGTGGGGCGCTGGTTTGGTGGCCAGCTTTTACTAAGGATAACGTTGTTAAGATACTATGTGTAATTCAGAGGATAGTATTGTACTTTCTGCTCGATTTATTACCGATAGATACTTTTATCGAAAACTCAGCTGCTAGCAGTGCTGTCAGACTACGTGCTTTGGGATTCTGGAATGAATGGAATTTCGGCCATGACTCCATACCCTTCCGCCTGCCGGACCATGAAAGCGTTTTTTAGGCCGAATCGTTTGCAATAAAAGAGGCAGAAAGTGAGATTCATAAAGCAAAATGCACCACCAGATCTCAGATGGCCAAGCAGTTATTCAGGCACTGTTTTATACCTCGGTCAGATCTAGAACTAGTAGTTAAGTGTAGAAGATAGCTGGCCTCGATTTCTGAGTTGGCCTCTTTTGAGATTACCCTAATATCGATCTCGGGTTATAGCGATATTTACGATAATGAAACAACGGATGAACTGGCGGGGTGTAGCTTTGCATTGAGCGTGTTCCACGCGATGAATATGAGTGGCTCGCTCAGAGAGTTAAAAAGCGGAATCGCCGAATTTTATTACTCAAAAGCTAAGCAGAGCTGGAACCGTTTAGGATCGTATAGGACTACCCGGCAGTATTGTGTGTTCTATGATTCACCATAAACCAGAGATCGTTTAGAAATTAGCAAAAAAAATTATCTGCAAACTCAAGGCAGTCTATGCAGGGCCTTAGGAGAGCATGCCGCTAGAATTGGCTTACCCTACAACAGGTTTTGTCGCAGCTATGAGGACCTGAGCTCTTGAGAGACAGTCGAACACCTACTGTGTAAGTGCCCAGCTCTCGCTAGGATGAGGCAAAAGACACTCGGCAAACCATTCCAGCCGAATATTTCGGAGTGTAGCCGCATCTAGCTGTATGGCATACTGAAATTCATTAAAGCCGCCGAATGGCTTTAAGTTTTCCGAGTTTTGTGGAATAAATGACAATCCACTTAAACCAACCAATCAACGATGTAAATGCGGAATAGATTTGCAAAAATATACAACTGTAGCGCAAAAGTGAGAACATCATGAAGCTCAAGAATTTTTTTTTAGATCAATGAGGTTCGGAGTAGGTACATATTTCGCCGAGCAAATATCAAATTTAATAGCAAAAATAACACATTGACGTAGATTTTAAAATACTGAGCGTCCATGTTTGCTTGACTGCTAGAATATCTGAGCTCGAATAATATTATGGAAATTCCAGGTAAGCCCTTTGCTGCATGAAAGTACTATAGGTGCTCATTATTATTTACTAATGACGAGTTTTATAAATTATATAACAGATATTTAACCGCGGAAGGAAGAAGTAAAACTTCTGCCCCGGTTCTATAAAGAGTTAAATTTGGGAGGGGGTTTTATAAGATATATTTTTAGTTTTAGGACGAAGGAAAACAGTAATGGAAATTGATGAAGAAATAGTAGAAATTAGTAAAACTGGTAGTAAAAATTTGCAAGAAATTTTGTAGAGATTAGTGAAAGTAATAGTAGCAATTAGTAGTAGCATAAATAAAAATAGTAGTAAAATTAGTAAAAATAGTAGTAGTAATTAGTAAAAAATAATAGTAGTTCTAAGCAGTAGCATTAGTAAATATAGTAGTAGAAATAAGTAAAAAAATAGTCGTAGAAATTGGTTAAAATAGTAGTAATAAGTAGTAGAATTAGTAAAAATAGTAGTATAAATTTATTAAAAATAGTAGTATAAATTAGTAAAAATAGTAGTAGAAATTAGTAAAAAAATAGTCGTAGAAATTGGTTAAAATAGTAGTAATTTGTAGTAGAATTAGTAAAAATAGTAGTATAAATTAGTAAAAATAGTAGTAGAAATTAGTAAAAAAAAAAATAGTAGTAGAAATAAGTAAAAAAAAAATTGTAGAAATTGGTTAAAATAGTATTAGTAATTAGTAGTAGCATTAGTAAAAAATAGTAGTAGTAATTAGTAGTAGCATCATACAAATATTTGTAACATTTGTAAAAATAGTAGTGAAAGTTAGTCAAAATGATAGTAGTAATTAGTATTAGCATAAGTAAAAATAGTAGTAGATACTAATTTAAAAAAAAAACAGTCCGGAGCGATACAGCGTACTCAAGTCACGTAAGGACTTCAAATAATTGTTAATCAAAGCGCAAAAAGCAGCAGTTGCTAAGTGATGGGCTTTGCTTGATTTCAAAAGCATTGGAACTTTTTGTTTGTGAATAAAACCAATCATTGTTTTAGCAGAGTCCTCATAATTTTCCGAGAGCTTTAGATTTTTAATGGTAAAATTAAAAAGCTGGGGATAGCAACTCCAAAATTAGTGAAGGTGCAAATTAAAGCGGCTTCTAAAACGAAAATCTTTTAAGAGTCAAATATAGTTCTGAGCGGAACTTATTCGGTAACACAAATATTTGAAAAATCGGATATGAATTAAGAAAGTCATAGCAAAAAACGCGAATTAGCTGTATTTAGCGGAAGCCTAAAAAATGTTTACTCTCAAAATTTTTTCTCGACATAAGTGTTCAAATAAAACTGTCACATCCCAAAATTTTGTTTCTCTAAACACCTTAATGTACACACATTTTGCAAATATATAGTATAAAAGCTAGCCAAGCAGACGTCGCACAGCCCAGTTCCTCATTTACAACATTCCATATTCAAACGCATATACCTACTTGTACCTACTTGTACCTACTTGGATATGCCTAGATACATACATACATATATATTTATATAGCATGTATGTGTCGGTGTAAATATTTTCGAGATAATATCTCTCTGCGCACATCAATCAGTTGGTGCTTCATCAGTTTCAGCTTGCATCAGAGACTGTCAGCACTTCTTTGGTGGTCGGTCGATTTCTTGTAATTATTCTTTGAATCATCACCACCACCACTAACCACCAGCCACCACCAACCAACAACATTTCGGGTGGAGATCGATTGGCCTGTCCGCCTGCTTTGGTGGCTTGCCGTCGCGAGTGTTAATTATGGCTCCAGTTACAACTAAGTGCTTGTAAGTTTAGCAATTTTAAATTATGTACATTGTATAATCTGTTAAATGAATAGGAAAGAACCGTGGTTCTTAAAGAGCTTTTAATTAGTTTGTAATATCAGATCAGTATGGGTAAATATTGAAGTATTATTTTTGGTATTAAAATATGTGGAAATAGCATACCTTATAAAATATCGAAAATTATTTTTTTTAACCTTTGCGCAATTTTGATAGCAAAGCCACGAGAATTTTTCACAGAATGTAACAACTTACTTCCATAAGAAAGAAAGAAAATTATAAATAAATACATACAGTGCCAGACAATGAAATCGGGGTACTATATTTTTACAAATTTTGACTATTTTTCTTTTATTTGTTAAATGTTTATTAATTTTTATAAAAGTACAGCTCCTTTTACAACCAGCACCGTATTAATCCACATTTGAAACTTTGTAGAAAAAATTAGAAAACTAAACAAAATTCATCAAATTTTCAAACTTTTTAATTAGAGGTTTTATAAACATTCTAAGTACGCAGTTTTCTTGTCCATTCAATTCTAGTTTTTAATAATTCGCAGCTTTCAATTAGCTGAAAATTTCCATTGAGTTTTGAAATTTTTTTTTTACTGTCACGCAGTATCTTCCATGCAAAATGCGTTTGAAAATTTTTCTTGTAGGGGTATTGTCTCGCAAGATTCTCAATCATTCAGGGATTCATATATCATCCTGCCGCGTCGTGGATACTTTTCACCCTCCAGATAGCCCTCTTCGCTTGCATTTGGATGTGAATGTAAAACGGAGAGCTTGCTGAGCACTGTACTGGCTCCCTGTTGAGCGGTTCCATCTGCCTATGGTAAGCATTGGTAGCATAATAGCTGTCTAGATCTACCACAGTACTTTAGGGGAGTAACCACACCTCTTTTCTAACATAGATCTGCAAGATATAAATCTTCTTACAGCTTTCCTACCTGTTTCCTCTAATTGTGACTTCCAGAGTAGTTTTTGGTCTAGTATTAAGCCTAGAACTTTAACCGCTTTACTGATATCCAATGTATGTTCCCACCGTTGATTTTTTGCAAGTCTTTTGCTGAGTCGAAGAGTACCATCGGTATGAAAGCGAAATTTTCCCGCGCACAATGAAAGTTTTGATTCAGTCATCTCCTGGATATTCTGGAAAAATATAGAGACGTATGTATGTATATTTCACGAATTTCTCGACTTGACCGACGCCTGGCAGATCTATGCATATATGATTCAACTATGATAATTAAAATACCTAAAATACCGAGTGGTAAATTTGTTGTTAAATATTGCTTGCTAAGTCAGAATGTGAATGGATTTTTTGTTGTCAGCGCCAGAAAATTATTTTATTTAAAAAGCGTAAAAAACTTATCAAAATCAAGCGGAGAGATACAATAAGACCCAAATGATTTGCATGTAATTCTCTAAAAATTTAAGAAAAGATCGTATCTTTTAGGTACTACTTATTAAACTCGTCTAACGTAAGACTCTTTTTTGTTAACTTTCCTTGGACTCTTAAAAATTCGTTTTCTTCAGGGGTCACCTCCTTGTTCGATCTACAATCACTTGTCGCCTATTAATTTCTTCATTTCTTCATTTTAGAAAATAGGGAATATATCTGATGAGAGCTTATCTGCTGCGCTGATGCATTGCCCTGATCCAAGTGATAGTATAGTAATAGTTTGAAGAATAATATCTGGTATTTCAGGCTGGTACTGGATTCCGAGTGAAAGTGAATATGACAATGTGCAAATGGTGCAAATGGTACAAATATTTTCATATGAAAGTTGTATAGACTTGTGTTTAGCTACCGGGTCAACAAAACTACATTTACTGTGTTAAAGTACTGTTGGAAAATTTATTAAACTTTTGTTAGTTATGATAGAAGACGAGATTAAATCAGAAAGGTACTTTCAAGAAAAATTTGGTGTTGGCTATTTTTCTCCATAAATTCCTCGGTTGTATTATTGTGTTTCCCTTTCAAATGTTGTAAAAACTACCAAACTTTTAATTTTAAACTACTTAAATTTCATTTTCTGTCCGAATTTTATTGTGAATTCGTTTTTCAGAACATGCAAATTCACTCGGAAAGAAGGACAATATCATAACAGAGTTATGATTGGTATTTCTCTTTTAAACTGCTCATGGAATGCACATTGTCTTGCACACCAAATTTATATTGATTGATCCCCTCTCGTTGTCTTTAGCTGGTGGAAATAAATCAGCACAAATCGCGATTTCTAAAAGCTTTCCTCCGAATAAGAGAAGTTACTTTCGAAACTGCATAATCAAGAATGATAGAATACAAGATCGTATCTTCCGCGCATAGCTAAACCACATCCACCAATTCGCTTACAAAATAAATAAATAGTTTTTATTTTACAAAACAATGCTAACAAAACTTTCGAACGTTCTGTCGTTTGCCCGCTTCTTCTGCGCTTCTTCCTCTTTCTTTAGGAAGTGTTTTTGCTCTCTTCTTCTCTAGCTATTATTACGTCACTATCAGTTGGTCTCAGTACGGATGACGTAATCTTTTTTTTTTTATCATTCTTGATGTATAACGACATCGAAGTATACACTAAATCACCTACTCCCCTATTATGTTCAAGTTGCAATTTAAAACAATATTTATAATTTAATTTATCATAATTTTTAGCAAGCAAAAATCATTCGCTTATTCTGTATTAACCTTGCTAGAACTTAAGGTTACAGTTCAGTTCTTTTCACAATTTTGAACAAACATAAAATAGATATTTTATTTGTCATCTTGATAATTTATAAAGTATAAGACAAGGCGAATTTTTCAATTTTAGGACGTCACGATAAAAGAGAACAGAAGAATGGAAGCCATTAGTTTTCAGTTTTAGGATGTCAAGAAAAAATACAAATATAGAGCAAGAAGAAGATATCAGTTGCTTTAATAACTTCACCTTATATGAATAGGTCAATCTTAAATATATCGGTAATAAATCGAATAGCCAGTGACGATACTTTACGAATATTTCTTGATATGATTCGCTGAACGCTTGGCGGCTTTCAAACTTTGTACATTGAAAAACTTAGTGGTTGAAAAATAGTTTCAGTCAAAATATTTATTAACTCTAAATGCAGTCGGAATGAAACAAAACAAAAAAATACTCGCTAAAAATTAACATTAATTAGCGGTAAATTTGGCGACCATTTAATTTACAACTGTTGTTTATTTTTTTTTTGAATGATTTGCAATGGACACAATAAAATGTACTAAAATGCGTATGCATGCAAACCTGCTTATTAAAATTGAGCGTACACAAGAAAACTTATTACAATAAAAAAAAAACAACAACAAAACAACTGCACCAATTAAAGTGCCACAAGCCATTGCTACTATGGTAAGTAAATGCTTTACAGTGCACTTAAAATATTACCAGAAATATGCGCTTGCCGATAATAATTTTCATTTTCATTACCACACACACACAAACACACAAATACAGCTGGCAAAGTCGAATACTTGATTTTCCCCTTTTGCGCATGCGCAAGGTCTCAATTTCACCTGAGGGCATGTGCCATTGCGGTTTGCCCAGCCACTGTTGCCCCACAGCGCAGCAACATGGCAAGCATAGCCAGAAGTGTGCCCCAGTTTATGCTCGTGAATTATACGCGTAGATGAAGAAAGCGTTGGCCGTAAGTGATCATTAAGGAATGCGCACTACTGTGCTGTAAGTAAGAAAAAAAAATATATATTTACCAACCTACATACATATTTATTACTTTTGACTTGTTTTGCTACTCTTGCATTTACTTACACTCTTACTTGAATACGTAGTGCAATTGTGCTACTTGCTTTTTTGTTTTTTTTTTTTTTTTTGTTTTTTAGCTGCACAGCGTTCTTGCGGTAATTAAGCGCGCAGGTCCGTCCTTGCCGCGAGGCTGTTTTTGGTTAGAAAGTGATTGGGGGAATAATTTGATAGCTTCCAAAAAAAAAAAAAGCAAAAACTAAAAAAAAAACACCCCGATTGCTTTTACTCCTCGACCAGTTCGATTACAAGAAATTATGACATTGAGACAACGAGACAGTGAGACAGCGCGACAGTTGTTAGCGTGTTGTCAGTGCTCTGCATTGTTGTTGCTGTTATGGCAGTTGTTTGGCTAGTGCCATTTTGCATTTGTCACCTCACACTTGTTGCACTTCACTGCTCTGCGCTCGCATTTCACTTGCTTTAAGGATGTGTGTTTTTACACTTGAAAACAGGATTTTCTTCAATAAATTTGTTTTTTGCGTTTTTGTTTTTTTTTTTTTTTGTAATTGTAACTTTCAATTTCATTTCTGCATGGCTGGTGTAACGGGTTTGTTGCTCTTGGTTTTTGTTTTGCACCCTTATTTTGATTCATTTTTCACTGCAATAATGAATAATTATGTTTTATTAAAAGGACATGCGTAGTTTTCAAGGACTTATGCAGATTCAGCACTTACTGTTGGCATGCAAATAAATAAATGCGTTGGTTGAATATTTTGCTTACCAATTTGCAGTTTCAATGTCAGGTATGTCAGACGATTTAGTATAAATTACACTAAGTAACCGCCTGATCGGAAATAAGCGATGTTGAATTGGTTGGATGAAACTGAGTCTGACGATAAAGTAGTATACAGAATTTGTCACAGTCTTATGTAGGCTTATTAGCTTATTAGACTTTAACATTAAAAAAAAATCCCTAACTTTCAAAGAATTCCCCACAGGGATTTCCCTTCATATCCAAGGGGCCTACAATAATGCTATACAGGAGTCGGTGGTAAATTTTAGTTGTAATTTACTTGTATCTTTCTTGGTACGAGAATGATATTGTTATACGGATATAGCGGTGGAATAGAATGAACTGGAATTGAGGTAGGCCAGAAACCCGAAATCACTCAGTTATAGTTGCACAGTTGCACTTAAGGACTGGGAAGGATGCTAAGAGATGGGAGATAGATAATATGGGATAGGAGAAAGGTGGGAATGAGACTTCATTTATCCTCGACAAATCTAACAGACACTTTTAGGAATCTGAGAAGCTTGCCGATGGATAGAGAATGGACGTCTTCTTTTATCAATACATCTTACTCAAAAGCAGGACGGATACAGGGGGAAATGTTCTATGCTATGCTGATCCTCCAGGCAAGATGTGTATATCGGGTTATCGATGGAGAGATTGTGTCCTGTAAGCAACCCAACTAGGGCTCGAAGGAAGGAGTGCTTCTCTGTGAAAGAAGGGATTTCTCCACCACCCCGTCCGGTATTTTCAGCACGCACTTGGTTGTTTTGCAGGTGTTGGTAGTGCATCGACTGTTCTCATGCATCTTATGCATGACAATCCTGATGCACCTAACCATCCCTGGATTGATTGATCCTATATTTGGCTCCGCCCCAATGGGTTATGCCAATGACCTTCAATATGCCAACTTGTCAGCCAGTTTGCTACCGTTGTGTCCCAAAATCCACTTGAGTTCAAGCTTAGAAACCTTGTTGTTGCCCAAAATGGAAAAGCTTAACTTGCATGACATGTGGTTTCAACAAGCCGGTGTCACTAGGCACATAGCACGCGAAGCAATGGGACTATTGAGTGGCGAGTTCCGTGAATTGTTTATTATACGTTTGGGGTTTGGCAATTAGCCGCCTAGATCGTGCAATTTAACGCCTCTAGACTCATTTTTGTTCGGCTATGTTAAGGCTCATGTCTATAGCGATAAGTCTGCTTTGACTGACGCATTTAAAGCCAATATTGAAACATTTATTCGTTGGAAAGAGTATGCCAAAATTGAATTAAATGAATGGAGCATTTAAAGTGCAGCCGCGGCCAATATTTGCATAAAATTATATTCAAAGGTTAAATTATATCGACCGTACTATCGATTCAAATAAAGATTTTATGCATTTTTCCAAGTTGTATGTGTTATCTTTTATTTAAAATTTCAAATAGCTTTCAAAAGAAAGAAATAATTGTCAGGAGAGAAAATGCAGAAGAATATTTCAGTAGGATTTTCCTCAAAAACCAATATCAGTGAAGATCATTAGAATTTCGAATGTCTTTAGCATGCAAGCAATTATTGAAAAAAACCCTCTATTTTGCATGACGATTGTGCTAAAATATCCACAATTTCAATAAAGCGCTTGTTTTCTGCAACGGAAATACTGTGCCTAAGGTTCATCAAATCTTACTTACAAAAGCGGCTCTACCAGTACCGACATCGACAAACGAACTATATTTTTCAATGCTGTGTCAACTAAAAAATTATGTGCAGTCCACCAAGAGAGAAAATCAAGTAAACAGATTGTGTGTACTTAACATTTATCGAGACGTTAAAGTAGATGAAAACGCAGTATTGGAGGAGTTTTTTTTTAGCCGGCATCAATTTATTAAAAGAATAATTCTTTCGAAGTTTTGTTACTTTAACGTAACCTAATTATTAATTACCTATTTATTCGTTAAGTACCTAAGTTTTTATTCCCATCCATAGAATAATGGTTTTGTTTAAAGAAATTCTTCCATTCTATACAATAAAATGAAAACCCCCAAATCCTGCGCACATGCCTGCACAGGTCCATTCACTTCGACTCTCTATTGAGTTCAGAAATGACAGAACTAACGTATTAACGTAAATCCGTATTGCAAATAACGAATTTTAATACACATCCCTCTCATATGTATTTGTGGTGGCCACTTATCCAAAGGACCAGCCAAGCTGTTTCGCTGAAACACTATTTCTACACAGAGGGAAGGGATCACCTAAAATTCCCTAAAACTTAGAACAAAATGTAGCGAATTTCTCTATGCCTTTTCCAATAAGATGCCCTTCTTATTATGACAGCACCTCTGAAAATAATTAAGAAGATTATCGTAAAATTAAGACGAAATAAAATCTAGTAGATAACCTGTGAAACTAAGATGAAAACCTCTTCAATATATTTTAGAAAGGAATCTTGGTTCACATTAGGATATCCTTTTAATTCTGATAAGCCGGTGATTTTATAAATTTGAAATTTTTGCCACCTAAATTTTTTTGTGTAGGCTATTTTCTGAAAAACAAAAAATGCCACACTGTTTTCTTAAACTGTTCTTAATTGAATTATATAAGTTTACTTTACTTAATATTTATAAAGTATTATAACGATTGTGGCATATTTGCCTTTAATTTTTATAATTCATATTCTTATAAATCTTATACTTATAATTCTTATTTTTTTAATACTTACATTTCTAAAGTGCCTGGTTTCCAATAATTTTTTAGCCTTACAACTTTAAGACATTTATTGCATAACTTGCAATTTTGACAAATGTACCAGAAAGGAACGGGAGAAAGAAGAGGCCACTTTCGACTGAATATATTTACTTTTGAAAATGCAAAAATCCAAAGAACAATACCCATAATATTAAAATAAAAACAATTTAAAGGAGATAATTCACAAAGTGTGTAATCTGAATTAAAATTAGCTTTTTAAGAATAAAACATTTTCCTTATTAATAAATTCAATAAGATTGTAGTAAAAATGATAGGATCTCCTTATAAAATTTACTTTATATAGTTTTTAATATAAGCACGAAGAGATTTCTCCTTATAATTGGATATTTTTGAGCAAAATTCCATAAAAATTAATAAATAAGAATGTATCTTTTTGTTTTCAGCCATTTTCCTTTTCAATAAATTTGAGAAGAAATTCAAAACAAAATTAAGAAAATAAACTAGCGAAAATTTCCTCCTATCGCACTTCTTGGCTATCAAGCTTTTTCAGATTTCGATCTTTTTAATTATACATAGATGAACTTTATAGCTCTGTGTACTTACAAATCTTTGAAAAGCTCATCGTTTACCACGAAAGATCTTATTGTTTTTTTTTTTAATCACAGCGTTTCCACCTCTTCTCATTCTAAGTAACGCACGCCGCCAAACCAATCGAGTTTTTGGTCGCAGTCAGTTCACAATATATAAATTCATTTTACTTCTAAATTTTAAAATTCTTCATCCCATTTCCTTACCATACTTCTGACAATTTCATTTGTATTACATTATTCGAGTTAAACCTTTGCTTTGCCATAATATGTTCTGCGACATATTTAATCGAAGTACATGAAGTCTTTTAGATTACACCTTCGAGCACCGCAATCACTTTTATTTACTTTAACTTTTTTTTTCTTAGTCAACACCATTTTCTAATATCAGCTATACACGAATATCCTTTTAATTAAGCCATGAAGTCATTCACTCATCATGTGTTATGTTTCGTTATATACAGACGTGTGTACGTGTGTGTAGTTATGTATGTATATCGCGTGTGTATTTGTGTTTGTCCAGAGTGATAAGAATGCAAAAGTGGCGTCAGACTTTTAATTGTGTCTACTGCGAACGGGTGAGCAAAATATGTGCGTAGAAAGAAAACGATAAATGAAAAAGGATTATCTTAGCGTTTGTCTATCACATTGCGGTCATTGGCGATTGCGCCAAATACTTGCCTCGCGATTAACCTCATTCACCATTTTTCAAAGGTCTACCTAAATAGCTAGCCTATGGTATGGTTATCTCTATGTATGTATACTCGAAACACACACGCACACTCGTGCATTCACATTAGCAAATAGTGCGAGTATATCTAAAAAGTCCTTTGGTTTTTTTTTTTATCAATGAATATGCCACAGCGCATTGACAATTTCCAGATTAGTAAATGACAATTTTATTGCATTAGAACCGCGCACTGCACATGCAAGAGCGGAGCTAGCTAGAGCGGTTACCAGTGACCTTTTTCGGATGTGGATAAAAATGCAAGCGTTCATCGTGTCCTCCTTTTGTCTTATCCTTCAGAGCTGCGTATCGCTTTGAGTGTTAAACTGTCTTGCTTACTTTTATAGATGGTGCTACAACTTCATTGGCAGTGTTTGTCGCATTTTATTCGTATATTTTATTTTTAATTTTTTTATATTAGGATTATAGCGTTTGCATGCCACATTTAATGCATTTTAAATTGATAAGTTAAGGTTTAAGTCATTCACGTATGCCCAATTGTACGATAAGACGAGGAGACCACCGAGGCGAGTGGTGGAAGAAGGTTTTTGAGTAGCTACTGTATTTTAATTCAGAGAATTTAAGTAAACTCAGAAGTATCTATCGTTAAAATTTGTAATAATACAATACCAGTTGAACCTGATATTTATTTACTTTCGACGCAAATTTTTTCTCTTGTTGTTCTTGTTGCTGTAGAGCTAGCCCTACACCCTGCAATATCTACAACCTCTTCTAAGGGGAGGTCCAAGAAACCTGCTGTTTCGACAGGGTTGGACCATACGGAGACGGGTGGTAGATGAGTTGGTGTATTGGGATATGTCAATAGGTGGTTGGTATCGTGCGGAGATTCTTTAAATGCCAGACATTTATTTGCGTTAACGAAGGCGCGTCTGGATAAGTAGGAGTTGAGTCAACTACCATATTCAGACCTTAATTGAGCCAGAGTGACGCGGGACCGGGATAGCTTTGTAGCTCTATTCACTGTCTCACACTGCTCCAAATTTAGGCAGCATAGTTTGCAACTGGCCGACCAATCGGCTTGTATGTAGCCAACAAAATTCTTTATTTGTCTTTGCTCCAAGTGCTGCCGGCAAGCGTCTTGAGGACCTTGTGTTGCGTCTCTGTACTTTGTTGCCGATTGATCTTCGGGTGGTTAACCATTGGCATGGGAATACCATCAACTTGAATGTTGAATTTTATAGCCTGACCTCCTTTGTCTATTTTGTGAATAAGATTGCCGAGGAATTAGTAGGAAATATGGACATATCGTGATCAGTGACAAAGTAAGCAAGGTCGGAGAGATAACTGTTGACTTTTGAGCACATGTCATCAATTTCATTGCCGGTATATAGTCATTATCGAAAAGTGATTATCATACGAGACGATAGTGACTCACTCTGGCGGTTGAGGGAGCTTCCAGATGTCAAAGTTATAGAGCATCGAGAAAAGAACGCCACAATGTGGAACCCCAATTTAAACTCTTCTCCTTTTCGAGCTCGCCTCTCTTCAGCCCCCGTGTGAGAGTTATTGTCTCCAAGTCAGCTAGTAGCGTTGCGTGCCTTACTGTGTGGAAAGCCTTTGACAAATCTAATGCTACTTGGATGGTTTTCTCACAGGAACGATCGCGGTTTAGGCCGCAGTTCACCTGTGTGTTTATGGCATTAAGTGTTGTAGTTGTGTTGTGGACTTATCGAGAAGCCCGGGAGCCATGCCGATGCTTAGATGGACTGAGGTGTTACGTGAAGTACAATTTTTTTCTCATATTCCCTCTTTTTCATATTCCCCCTCCTAATCAATAGCTAACCCTACAATTGAAAACGTTTTATTTACTTTTGTCTTTTTTTATTTAATTTTAATAAATTGTTATATAAAAAAACTGTTGATTCTATAACAAAAGACATTCAGCTGAAGCTCATAAAATTTCTGGAAATTAAAAAAAAAATTGTGAATTTTTTTGTAAGTGCCTGCAAATTAATTTTGATTTTATCAAAAATCAAAAAAAAATATTTTAGCCACTTAAAACGTGGAATTTATTATACTTAAATGGAATATACAAATCTGCAAACTACAGAAGATTTCAAAAATCCGGATCGTTTTGCTCTTCTGTTTGTCCCACTGGGTGAAAATTTTAAGAAAAATTGTTCTGAAAATTTGCATGACAATTACGTGGTTTTTGTTATAGAACTAAATATATTTTATACAAAATAAATAAAATAAAATAAGAAAAAACAAAAAACACGTTGATAGCCCAATCACGATAACACCTTTCGTATAATCATCTTTTCTTTGAACACTCATTGATAGCTGCTAAGCCAGATATATTTTCTCTCATTGAAAACCAAGGAGTCTCCAACATTGTTCAAAAAACAGTTTATTTTTTTAGTCTACGGAAATGTTTTTCAATTTTTTACTTGGTATATCGAGCCCTTACCGCGAAAAAAACATAAGTGAACCTCAAAATTTTCGCCAGATACTCTAGGAGCAGATCGCGGTTAAGTTTACCTGGGCGGTGGGACAGATGATCTTAGACTTTTTAAAAGATAAACGAAGAAAGTAGAAGCAGATATTTATTAGCAAATGGCCCTTTCTGGAAGTCTTTCATATTTTTATTGTTAACACGAATCTTTCGCGAAGATCGAAAATTTTGTTATGAGTGCATATGAAAATCGCGTGGGAAGTTATGCAAAAACATGCATGCATTAATTTAATCCAAATAATATTTAATAATGTATGTTTTCTTCTGAAAGAAAAATTCACGTCCCTCACATCTGCAATGAAAACCATAGGCTTATAACTTGCTTGCTTGATTCAAAAAGGTTATTTGCCGCGAAAAAGGTAAACCTGTAATTTTGCCAAAAGTTATCAACGAACGTTGCACAATTTTTACTAAATAAAGAGCAAAATTTAAGGCTACAGAAAAAAATATAAAAAAATAACATATTTTTATAATTCCTAAAAAAAAAATTTCCGGTTATTCGTTGAAAACTTTAGTTTTGTTTAGTACGCTAGAAAATTATATATCAGAAGTGGGGTTGCACCTTTTTTCATAACGGAAATTAGAAGTAGCAAATATCTATTAGGAAACGCCGAGATAATTTTTGGTATAAGCGTTCTGAGAATATTTATATAACTTGCTTATATATTAAAGTACACGCAACTTGGTTTATTATAGGCCAGCATTACTCATTATCATTAACGCAAACATGACATTTGTTTTAATCTGTCCTCAGGTGCCCGTAGTGCAATATTTTAATTATCTATGTGCAGTCCTTTCTAATTATCCTTCAGAACTTTTTAAAATTCTTTTTAAGTAAATAGGTGCCAGAGAGAAGACCCATAATAATTGTTGTTGAAATTTTAAATATTCTACTAAAATATGGCCTTAAATTAGAATTTTAGCGCCATAAGAACCAAAGGAGGCCGAGTGATACGACACAACGCTTCAGACTTGGCTACAAAGAAGAGCTATAAATAGTTAAAATAACATGCAACATATTGCGCTGTTTATTAAAATACAAATGACGGAGTACAATAACTCTAAGGACTACTCCAGATGAGTCCTAAAAATGGAGGGCTGGGCCAAAGGCGTAACGACATATTCTACCGCAGCCTAGAAAGTAAAATCTTAAATTGTGCTATCCACTCTCATAGTCCTCGTCAAGTGATTGCTATTTGCAAAATCGCGCTACTACTCCACAGCCCTTAAGTGGAATTAAGAAAATAAATAATTGTATTATTTCCCCTTAAATTTTCCTGTGTGTTATCTCAGAAAGACTTAAATTAATTTTTGAGTGCCAACCGCACTTAAGGTGATACATAAACACGATTTTAGCCACTTTGCACAACAGCTACCAATGATATCAACATTTCAGCACATGACCGCTGAAAGCCATTTCATTTGCTTTATTACATAATGAAATTCGCATATCAGCAAATGTAGTTATATTTTACAGCAGTAGCAGCATCAGCACCACAACTTGTTTGTAAACGACGACTTTTGCATGGCATAGATATAAAAGTAGATATATATTATAGTACATTTAGACAGACATACGCATACAAACATATGTTTGTGTGTGTGTGTGTTTGTATATCTCTCAGGCATGCCGCTAGTTAGTATCTGCAAACGGAAATCCATTTTACAACTTGATGTGTCGTACAAGAATTAATCAAATCCTTAATTGATTTCAACACAGAATGCGTGATTTCAATTTGCATACCCAATCGAGCGACGAAATGCATTTGTGTGAGGCTAAACCAGCACGCATCAACAACAACATAAAATCGCTCTTCAACTGTTCAACATTGCAACAGCAAAATGCATTGTACAACAATAACAATAACAATAGCAATAACAAAAGTGCTACAATTACACGCCACTATGGTAGTGAGACTTTTCAAGTTTGAATGCCCGACATTTCCCATCGCTTCGGCGCACGCAAGGCTCATCTTTCATTTTGGACAGAAGCCGCTGAAATGACTGTCAGACGACGGACGCACTTACGTAAGTACATTTTTATGTATGTTTCGGTAATGTGTAAAATAAATATGTATATAGCGTATATTCTCCACCGATTATGGTACAATTTTTGTAGAGTCATTAAGATTGAATTTGCAGCAACGCGATTGCACTTTTACACCATTCATTCGCGTGCCCCCAGAGGTGGTGGGCCAAAAAGGCGTTCTCTACACTTTTGCTACTTTTCTGAGGTGACTAAGTTAATCTAATATCACAGCACAACAGATTTAGATGTTGTTTGTAATAGAACTCATTTTTTCTGAACAAACTTATACAGGTACAGGTCTGTTCTGCATTTTAATTCTGATACAATTTTTCGTTTGAAAAAGCTTTGCCTTTGACTAGTCGGAATGAAAAGTAATTGGCAAATTAAACTCAAATTTTATATTCAAAAATTGATAAAAAAAATATTGATTTGAGTTTAACTGATAAACAAAGAGATAAGCAATTTAATAATTCAGACATTGTATTAAACAAATAAAATCCAGTAACCCAGGCAACGTATGTATGTATATTTCGTTTTTGCATTTTCTTTGAATTTTATAATTATTTTTAAATTTCTATAGCAAATATATTTTTGAAGATTCGTATAAAACAATGAAATGCTTGATAAGCTTGGCCTCTAATATCGTGGTACTGATCGCTTCTTTATAGAAGTTCTGGGAAAAGAACTGGACTTCCTCTTCATTGTTGGAAAAAGCGATTCGTTTCTAATTTTTTTTGATTATTTCAAAACAATTTATTAAATTTATTAAATTTTTCCTTATTTATTTCAAACTTAACAATGTAACCATCTAATTCTTAGATTAAATGTTGATTTTCTTAACTCTAAGTCAATGACTAATCTACTGCTGTGTAAAAATTTTTTTTATAATTTAACCAGAGAACTCTGAGTTATCGCCATTTTTATCTTTTATCTTTACTGCTCTAATTGCTCTGTATTTTATTAGTTTCATTAACCTGTCTATTCAAAAAGCTAATTAGATAAACTGATCAGCAGGAAACCGAACTATTCTTGCTTTCGATTCAGCGCAAACGTAGTACTCATCGAAAAGTTCCATTACTGGACAGTTCCATACAGCTTCACAAATAATATTCGAAATTAAAATTTCATATTCATGGAGCGTTAGTAAATGTTTGGAGAAACATTAGTCTTGTCAAATTAATGCGTTTTGCGGAAATATTTTTATTTTAACCAAAGTTTGTTTACAGAATCTGCGATTGGTGGCAACCCCTAAGATACATAGTACCATTGAATTGGCGAATTTTGGTTTGCTGAACATGAAAACTCATTTAGTTTTTAAAAGAAGCCAAAGCCAACGTTTTTGAGTTCCTTTTGTATATATGTATTGCCAAAACAAACTCCAGAATCTAACTTTTTATAAGAAAAGTTTTAAAGCTACATTCAATCTCTTTACGCTTGAGTTACCGGCCTCTGAAAGCAAAAATTATGGACACTTTCAAACTTTTTTGAAAATTTTTAATTTTTATTCACTCTTTTTGGTGAGTACACTTTGTAAAAAGAAATAATTAATTGTTCTTTGCAAAAGTCAAATTTTTTTAACTTGGTTTTTGTTCAAAAGTTATAGCCAAAAAAAATTCGAAAAAGTAGGAAATTTTCCAATTTTTTGGCATTAAACTGACTTAACAGTTATGAAATCCATAAGAAAAATTTGCATAACTTTATGCTTAACTCAGAGCAGTTTTTAAAATTGCGGTTCGCAAAACAGTGCTGGAAACTATAAACAAAAAGTCAACCTATGTTGGGGCCAACCTATGCAAAATTTCAACACCCTGTATCTCAAAATATAGACGTGATGGCAAAATTCTGGACGCTTCAGAGTCCGCAAACCCAAATCCATATCAAACGTGATATGATTACACCAAATCAAAATATATACATGGTTGTAGCAAAAATTTAAGTTGTTACTGCTTTTATTTAATTCGTAATCACTTTTATATTTTCTGACCAATTTAAGCGCTCTTAAACTCCACATTTTTGTAATGATATTCTCTTTCAACGATGCATTTTTTATTTTTGGTTTTACAAAGTGTATTCACTAAAACGAGTGAACAAAATTTAAAAATTTACGAAAAATCTTGAAAATGTCCTTAGTTTTTTGCACTTCGACGCCAGTAACTCAAAAAGTACTATTTCGATTTACATAAAAAATATATCAAAATAAAGAGATTGAGTGTACTTCTAAAACGTTTCCCATCAACGGTTAGACGTATTCACCATTCTGGAGTATTTGGGTAATAACTGCAAAAAGATTTCCAGAAAACAGGGTTTTAACCTATATCTTGAAACCCCTTCTTTGGAAAGATAAATGAAACCCATTTTCGTATCATATATCGAATCATTGTAAACTAGTTTAATTGACAACAGCTGTTCAAACCGATTATCGACTTCGAATGAAAGTGATTCGAAAACTATTCGAAATCTATTCGAGTCGGGATCAAGAGCACCACCACCAAAAAGCGTCGCAATTACGTAAATTTTTGTTTTCAAACTGAATCGACATGCAGAGCATTCCCGCATAAGAAATAATAATTTAAAATATATCGAATTATAGAAAAGAAACTCAAAACTATTTTATATAAAAAATTGAGATTGCGATATCCGCTCCAAAAAAGTTGTATATCAAAAAAACCTTATATTATTTCGTGTCACGAAGTTCTCGGTCGAACTTCTCGACGGGTTGACCAATTTTTTTGAAATGTTGTATATAAATATATTTGGTCGGTATGAGAGTAGATCTTAAAATATATTTTGTTTTTAAAAGAGGGTTGCCACCTATTTAAAAAAAAATTTAATTGCTATAAACACAATAAACAAATTTCTTAGCTACATTTTTAAGAGGGTTGTCACCTGATTGAAAAGTAGAATCTTATTAAGTTATAAACAAGTTATGTGAAAATTCAAATTGAAATGAATTATACTTTACATAAGCTATATGAAGTAGTAATAAACGGCTGTCCCATTCATTTCGCTAAGGGAAACTTTATATTAGGGTATTTTGAAGAGGAGTGCCATCTTTTTTAAAAGTCAAATTTAATTTAATTATACGCATATAAAATATAGAAATGTGTATCTCGAACTCCTCGTCTCGGCGAGAATAAGGTGTACACCTACCTACATTTTTAAGAGAGTTGCCACCTATTATATGTGACCGAAACCAAAATGCGTTTTGCAATTGCAAAGTTAAATTAATAAATAAATATAGGTTGGACAACGTCTGCCGTGTGTTTCTAGTATTTTAATATTTTCACAAAACTATATATTTTTACATTTTTGTATATTTTAAATGTACTTCTAGAAATTCTGTCGTAAACGGTCGACTGATTTATTTGGATCGACTGATTTACTTCATTTTATAATGATCTAAGCCTATTTAGTCATCATGATGTCCCACGAGTTAGTGTGTCACATTTAAATAAATATTAGCAATCCATAGTTTGAGGTATTGAGGTATCTTTGAATGTTTAAACGTCATTTTTGGCTACCTAGCTTTTACTAGGCGAAACCCTAAGCGCTTTAGAAGCAAAGGACGTGAAAACAAATAAATTACATTCCTCTAATAAAAAAATGCTGTCTTATTTTGCCATACTGGAACTAATTTGATTTTTGTTTATTGATATTAGAAACTTATTTGATGCAATTAGTTTCTGGTGTGGTGAAATAATACAACATTTCTTGTCGCAGCAAACAGAATGCCATCCAACTTTTTTGCCAGAAGTCTCACTAAAGTTGTCACAGAAGTTGTGGCAAGAAGTTTTCCTTACCCCCTAATAGAAATGACGCAGTTAAGAAAAATATTCTAAAACCACAATTGCCATCATAAAATTGCACATAAGATGAACGTAAATATCCAAGTGCAAAGAAGTTTAATTTTCACACCCCATTGCTTAACAACTGAAATAACTTTTTGTTAAATTATTACAAATGTGATTGCCGTTTACAGCGCTCACCTACTCAATCGTTCTGGCACAGCGAAGTAGTCCAGCTGCTAAAATCGATTTGCGCAAACTTCTAAAGCGCACGTTTAATTATTCGATGAGCGGCAACTCACTCAATTTACCAGTACCTACTGATACCTTTGCCTCGCAGTTTACTTTGCCTTGCAGGTTCATAGGAAAAGCACAATTTTTGCTTTGGGCTAATTGTGAACACCCGCTGCTGCTTGATTATCGCCTGCTGTTCTTGCTTTTACTACTTTTTTTTGTATGCACTCGTACTTTATTGATCGTTGAAGTGGTAATTTGGCGATAGCTTTATTTAAAGTAAAATATTTGGCGCTAACCCCAGCAGGAGGCTATAATGAGCCAAGTAAGCACATTGACAATAATTTTGTATACGAGCATTAATGGAGTGCGTAATTAGTTATTGGTCTATGTTTACTATTTGCATCCATATGTGGGAATGGTGTAGAAATGGAGTAATCTCGTTGTGTCGTCATTTGCTTCATCTGCATTTGATTATGTGCCTTAATATGCTCGGTACTTTTTTGAGGTGTATGGCTTATGGATTGGTTGATAGCCAAATTTCGGATAGACAAAACTACCCACAAATTGCTTCATTTATATGTTAGGCCGCTAATCCCTTGCATTCTTATTTCGGTAGTCAATTAAAAAAATGTTTAAAAAAAAAAATTTTTGTTTTGTTTAATTATGTATAAAAGCTTAGGAACTGAGATGCGATAGCCTTTATATTGTATTATAAGCTAAAGTAACATACAGGTATGAGAATTTTTGGATCCATTATAATTCGAAGTAAATTTTTCATACATATGTGTGGCTGCCGAATAAATTCTGTATGACCTTATGTTTCCCTTTCGGCCAATGTTGACTTTAACTGCGTACGAAAAATATATGTATAACAAGTAAGTCATATAGGAAAAATACGAGGGTTTACACAAATAACTAAAAACAAAAATCCGGCAGACGTCGCCCTGCCTATATTTATTTATTAATTGCCCTTTGTGTATATAAAGTAGAAAAATCCATTTGCTTTACATATAAAAGGTGAGAACTCTTTCCCCCCAAACAATTTGGCACTCATATTTGTATCCTTTTCAAGCAGTTGGCAACCTTTTTTAAAATATAGCTAGCTATAAACCTTCTCCTCGGCAAAACCAATCGTTACATTCGGATATCCAAATATCCATGCGTATTTCCGTTGACATGGATAAAATCCGGATAGTATGGATAACCAGTTTATATTCGTTGGTGCGATTATCCGGATAACCGGATTTACGAAGCACCGTTTATTATTCGTATATTCGGATATCCAAAGAAAAAATCAACGAATTGCTGAAAAATAATAAAAAAAACTACAAACACTTTTTCTAAATAATTCTTCGATGTGTGCCACTCCACGACTATCAATAAGCGCTTATACCGTTAGCAAACGAATGGAATAAGTCAATTACCGAATGATGCTTGGGATAGCGACTTTTAGATTATTACCGAACCTTTCTTGCATTTCCTATTAAATATGTATTTATTCCCCCTATGTTGCATTTCATTAATTTCCAATATCCGGACATCCGAATACTATATCGATATCCGTAATGATAATATCCGGATATCCGAGTTTCTGCATGTTCCGATAAAATATTCGGATAATCCGAATATTCGAAGTATTATTATTATAAATAAGTTGAAAAACCCGGATGGAATTCCCAGCGCTATTTCAAACCTATATGGTAATATTTCATATGACTGGTATAAATAATTTGATTAAAGTCGACTGTCAAACAGGTGGCAACCCTCTATTTGCTATAAGTCTTCACCTCAGCGAATCGAACTGTTTGACAACTACATATATTTTCATATAACTCGTGTATAATTTTATAATTTAACTAATTTCAGTTAGCTAAACAAGTGGCAACCCTCGTGTATAAGTGACAAGCTATGAATCGTCTATCCTGGACGAACCGTTTGGCGCTCATTTTTTAATATTTCTAATAGTATGTGTATAATTTAATTACATTTTATTTTTCGAGCAGGTGGCAACTCTCTCAAAAATATAGGTATGAAACTTGTCCTCTCCGAGACGAACAGTTTGAAATCCAAGTTTACATATTTCATATAACTGGTGTTTAACTAAATAGAATTAAAAGAATAGAATAGAGAAACAGGTGGCAACCATGTTCAAAATACAGCTAGCTATACACATATTTATCAGCGAAGCAAATCATTTGGCATCGAAATTTTGACATGTCATATAATTTGTGTATAATTCAACTAAATTCGGCTTTACAATCAGATGGCAACCCTCTGCAAACGATATGCATGTAGGAACCTTCTACTCGCCGAGACGATTCTTTTGACACATAGATTGGAATATTCCATATAACTTTTGAATATTTTAATTAAATTCGCCTTTACAAACAGGTGGCAACCCTCAGTTATAACACATAATTTATGACCTATCCTCATATCAAACAAATAATTTCATAAAAAGCTTGTCGAGTTCAACCACAAATACCAAGATTTTTGTTTGCAAGATATTCATAATATTTTTTTTTAATATTAAAAAGAAAACACCTCAGATGATAAAAAGCTGCTTAAGCTTACAAGGTTTGTAAAAAAAATCTGTTTAAACAAAATTTTCAATGTAATCATCAAAATAAAATTTTTGGTGCTGTTTTTTGACCATTTTTGGGGGATTGTCTTAAGGAAAATTAGAAAAACTCTGCCAAAATTTAATTGATTTGGACGTACATTTAAGTTATTTTTGAAAAGTATTTTCTCACCCCTTTTATTTCAAATAAAGTCATTCGAGTTTGCAATTTTTTCCGCAAATGATTATATTATGATTTCGTTGAAATTTAAAAAAAAAATATATATATATTTTTTTTTTATGCAGGTGTTGTAAGCTT
The DNA here is from genome assembly GCA_951828415.1 of Anomoia purmunda. Taxonomy (NCBI): domain Eukaryota; kingdom Metazoa; phylum Arthropoda; class Insecta; order Diptera; family Tephritidae; genus Anomoia; species Anomoia purmunda. Next base: position 38,301,837 of record OX639995.1, on the reverse strand, counting down.
AAACCATTTTATCATATGGGTGATTTCTTTTTTTTAATTTAAAAAGGCTAGTTTTTATAAAAACTTAACTGCTTTTTTGGAGTTTTATTTTCAAATTGGTATAGCTCACGTAAATCTGAAAATGCTTCCAAACTATTTTGGTGGGAATCTTCACACATAATAGGTTTTGTAATCCTGGTGAAAAACCCCGTAACTCCTTTTTTGTTGAGGCAGCGTAAAATACATAGATCGAAATAATAAAAAATAATTTCAGGAAAATTATTATTTTCACCTCAGTCAAACTGGATTTTATTTTATCTTCAGTTTAATTTTTTTAATAGAAACTATGGTCGTTTGTGAAGAAGTTTATAATTTAAGACAAATAAGGAAATTTCCTATGTATGATACAAATTTTACGAACGATTTTAGGCAAACTTCCCGTTGAGTTAGAAACTTTAAATTCTTAGGACCTAGGAGGCGTCAGAGTAGAATCGTTGGTAAAAACAAAATTTGATAGCTATTTCAAATACCAAACCAACAATTTAATAATCTGCCTATAGAGTAAGATAATTCAACGTCAGCAAGTTCGCTTCTTAAGTTTTTTGTTTGCCAAACGAACATCCACACTTCGCGGCCTATCAATGCGCCTGTTACTTATTTTGTTGTCATTGTTGGCATTTGAAATCTTAATACAATGAGAACTTTTGCAACAACAGAAAGCAAATTAGCCACTTTACAGTCATAAAAACGGAAAAAAGCCAAAAAGCCAAAAAATCAACACCACCACTACACATAGCGAATGGATAACAATTTGTAAGGGCGGCAAAACACTCGCGCGCTACATCCGCTCGCGCGTTAATTTACTCGTAGAATACGCTACATAGCACTTAGATTTATTGTATTCAAATATTCTGAGCCACTAGCCGACCGACCGGCACGACCGGAGGTCAACATCCAGTGCGGATACAAACCCCATAAACCAAAAGCAAAAAAAAAAAAAAGAGAAACAAAAAAAAATTATATCAAATTGTTTAAAACCACTAATGATGGGGCTTAGCTTCGCATCAGATTAGAATGTGCCACTTTTTCGCTATAAACACATCGCTCTTAACGCTCTGCCGCCACGGCGTATCCTCCTGCCACAAAAAAAGCGAAAATTTCTATAATTTACTCGGATAGTGGCCATGGCAAAGAAGGGCGGTGTTGAGTTTGTTTTGCTTGCTCGTTTAGTTGATTGAGAAGCAGACAAGCATGCAAATCAAGAGGACCACTTTTCAACCATAAAATTAGCGACTGCGTGTGCCTTGTCTACTACGTGCGGCTCATTGCAATGCAAACAAATTTGCTGAGTATTTACTTTAGGCAACTGCCAGGCAAGAAGAGCAAACACGGTGGTGATAATTTCCCAAAGCTAAAATGTGTTTCCATAAATTTTAACCAGCCACCGCTGCCCACCACCAGCAGCAACAACACCAACAACGCGCACAGACAGCGAGTTGGCCCAAAAAATTTTGCGGTCAATCTTGTTGATTTAGTTTTTGGTTTTTTTTTTCTGGTTTTTTTTTTTGTAATACTTAAATTATCGCAAGCGTTGTTATAGCTACTGTTGGTTGGCTGCTAGCTGTGCTGTCTACCTGCCTGCAAACCAACCAACAACGAAGTGTTACCTCCGCCACTTGTGGCGTTAAATTTTGCATCTTCTTGATTAGGTGTTATGCTGCGGTCGGTTGCGAAAACGGCCGCTATGCCGGCAACCTGCTGTTTGTTTGCACTCTATATACTTTCTTATTGTTTTAAACAGTTCATTAAAAACGTTCGCTTGCGTCAGTTAAACAAACAACTTAACCATCATCATAATAAGTATGCATACGATATTTGTATAACTTTCGCCTTTTGTTTATCTTACGAAAATCGTTCGCCGACACGCCCACTGTTGTATGAGCAAAAAAATAAAAAATTGAAGCGTGTAAATTTTTTCGCCTGATACTTTGATATAAATCATAACTGAGCCGAGGCACAGCGTATCGATTGAATCGATTGGAAAACAAATAATAATAAACATTGCACGTATTTGTTGTTGGCATAGCTTGCTTATCGCTAGCACCATCGAAGCGAGCTGTAGCAGATCGTTAACTTACAATTTTCGGGTGCGAAAAAAAAAACATTATCTTGCCTTGGTAAATACAACATTTCGGTAGCCCGCTACTTTGCTTTACACTTGAGGGCGCTGATTGTTAATTTGAGAAAGAGAGAGGGAGATGCTCGATGTTATCATCAGCTGCAATGTCGATAATTAGCCATTTACAAAAAATTTAGTGTGAATTTTGACGGTCGTGATGGCAATAAATTGCAAGTGAGTGGGAAAGTGTGTCAGATGTGAAATTTTAGTACAAAAAAAAACAAAAAAACTAAATGCGTATTTGCTTTGCCAATGTAAATGCCCGCCTTTACAAAATAATTGAAAGTCCATCCGTTTGCTTGTGTTTGAAAATTTTTAGCAGCTCTTATCTTGGCCTAAAACCAAGCAATACAATTACAATACACTTTTTCAATGGTAGGTATTCATATCCGCCTAAATGTATGCTACGAAAATTAAAAACTAACTCATGCGCAGTTGCCAGATGGTCTGAGCTGATTTAAAATATTCCAATGAATGAATGGCACACAAGTGCTCAGTGAATACCACATACGTACGAACATATATTAGCGAGTTAAAAATTTATATACCCAAGTATGTGTGTTTGTATAAAACTAGAGCGTTACACATAATACAAACAAAAACAGTGCTATAAAACCAAAAAAAGACATGCACGTATTTTCCAAGTGACCTAATAGAGGTCGTTGATATTGTCGAGTGGTTTACAAAAATGTGTTTGAAAAATTTCAAACACTGTCCAGTTCTCAACTTGTTTATAAAAACACAAATTTGGCATTACCTTATTTAAAAACCCAAAATTGTTTTTTTTTTAGGTTTTAGTACTTTAGGTTTTGATATATCTTTGGAAATTAGAATTTCAGCGCTCTTTAAATCAATACTGACTTTTGCGAACATAGTTTGAATCGGTGGAAAAAAATTTGCATTCAATCTGAAATTTAATCATAATTTTTCGTTTTTATATTTTCAACTTTGGGAGCACTTATTCTACAATTTAACCAGAAACCATTTTCATTTAAGACATTTTCTGCCAAGCACGTTTTATTCTAATTGAAAAAAGCAATAATTCTTCAAATTCAGTTTGAGATGTTTTATCAAAAGTTACTATAACTTGTGTTTTAATCGCTCGTACCGTTAATATATGCTAGGTAGTGATACCTCATTTTTCTCAGAATGAAACGTTCTTCAGAGCAAATGTCTTAAATATAAATGCCTTCTTGTAAAATTGTAGAAAAATGAGCTACCAAAATTGAATATGTAAAAAAAAATGGTGTAAATTTCAGATTGAATGCCAATTTTTCCCACAAATTCTTCAAACTATTTCCGCAAAAGCCATTACTTACTTACTTAATTGGCACTATAACCGCTTAAGAAATTTTGGAAAATTAGAAAGAAACTACTGCTATAATTTTTGATGTTACTTGCCCGACCAGGATTTGAACCCAGTACCCACCGTATGAAGCGTCACACGATACACATTCGGCTACGATGGCCGCCGTACATTTGAAAAGCCATTATTGATCTAAAAAGTGGCAACATTATTATTTCTAAAGATATATTATGTAAAACCAATTATTGTTAAAAAATTAAATGAAGCAAAGTTAGGTTTATAGTTGTTGGAATTTTAGGCTGTTTGAAAATTTGGAAACACATTTTTGTGAACTCGGCCAGACCTATCACCTCTACTAGGTCACTTTTAAAGTGCATTTTTGCTGTAGCACAGTGTTATTATAGTTCTAAAGGATTTTTCAAAAAGAGACGTGAGGTTTTCAATGAGGCAATACTTTTTTCGGAGTTGGTATTTTCAAGAGCTGCTACTTGATTTATACTCTGTTTGGTTTGCCATTTCATAACGAATTGACTTACTTCGGAACAACTTTTTCAAATCAAATGCAAATTCATTACCAAAATAATGGTTCGGTTTAAGCGACGCATCGCGCACCACGTTTACTCTGTAATGAAGCCGAACGACCATCAAACGTATCGCACTTTCGGTGAATGAACCCAAAATGAGTTTGCCGCCAATTCTGATTTTTAAAAGAAAATTTTGCTCAGCTATGAAGCTCACTTTTGGTTAAATGGGTACGTTAATATAAGAAATTGTTGTATTTGGAGTGTTGGAAATCTACGAGGAATTATTGAGACGCCGTTACATCCTCAAAAATACACTGCTTGGCGTGCTCTATGGGCAGAAGTCATCGTTTGTCCTTATTTCTTCGAAAATCAAGCCGGCCATAATGTTTCAGTCACTTACGAACGCTATATAGCCATGATTAATGACTTTTCGTGCCTGAATTAGAAATATTGCTGTGGTCGTCTCAAACCTAATCTATTGTTAGAAATTAACAACGTAATCAACCGATTTCGTCATTTTAAAGTTTTATTATCACCATCTGGTTACCAAAAGCAGTACCTTGATCTGATCTGATATGCAAAATAATAAATACTATTTGTATTATATAATCATCCAAATACGCTTATTCAGGTGGCTTTCTTTATGAACACAGTACTTCAGTGATAAGAGTTTGTTCCAGTATGAAGAGCTACTTGTCTTTAGTAGCTAATGTTTTTTTATACGCACATAAAGTAGAATGCGATTATAAACTTCCAAGGGATCGGTGAAAATACGGGCCGGCCCTCCCAGAAGCAAAACTTATATTTTTAATCTTTTTTTATAATTCTGCTGTAGGAAATAGTTACTCATCAGTAATCACTAACCAAATGTCAAAACCTTTTAAACTATCGGGTGTACATTATCTGAGTATTTTTTAATTGAACCAAACCCCCCAAAGTTTGGGGGGCAAATATGAAACCCAGCATAATTACCAATCGGACAATAAACGTTTGGATGTGAAATTTATGTTCGGTTACAGCCTAATTGACAATACTTTCGTGCCGCCAAACGTTGTTGATATGAAGCATGATGCTCTTTAGATAAATAGCATGTTTCCGAACGTAAATATTTCTTTTAAATCAAAATATTGTTATCGAATTGCTATTGCGTGGCTAGAAAAGAGAGCATTTATTATGAATTTGAGAATAATATTCTGAATTAAAAATAATATCCTTTGACTTTTAATACATTCGAGTTCAGATGATCGTCCTCTGAATTTTAGTGGATGATTTTCCTGAGTGAAGGAATTGATCAAAAGCAGAGAATATGATGTAGATAGTTTCAGAGAAATCTTTGAAAATGTGAGAAAAATTAACGAAGAATATGACTTTGAGTTGCGGAAGCCAAGACTTGCTTCGAAACAAAAGATTACTATCGAATCACCATTTACATATTTACCTTACCTCGATACTTTTATCACTAATTTACAAGATCGATTTTTGAATTATCGGCATATTTTATCGAATTTCGCCTGCCTATTTCCAACCAAGATGAAAATTTTTGATGAAAAGCCATGTGTTGAATTATTCAAATCATACTCTGCGATTCTGCACGACAATTTCAGTGAAATATGGATTGCTGTAGTTCAGCAATTCCCTTGAAGCACTTGACATTAGCAACGCAGAGTCTCTTTCAAATATTCATCAAATTCTTCGAATAATGACAGTTTTGCCCGTAACAACAGCGACGAATGAACGCTCCTTCACTCACGACTACGTATCTTCGATCAACTATGACTGTAGATCGGCTGCTTCCCGTTACTATTTTAATTTTGATTGGCATATGTCATAAATTCCATTCACATAGCAAGACTTGTCGATAACGAATGCTTTTTACAATCAATGTTTATCTTTAGTGTCAATTTTGTCGTGGTGTCGAAATAATTTGTTATCAAAAATCGTAATATTCTCTGAGCATCCAAAAATTCAATCGCTCAATCGTTCTTGCAAAATTAAAGAGTTCTAAAAGCAACACCTTCCAAGCAAAACATTTGATTTGGGCTCAAAAAATAATTATTGATATAAAAACTTTAAATATACAATGTATTTAGTCAGTAATTTTTAATAGATTCGAAACTTCATTTAAAGGTTAAATTTGCCAATCATTTTCAAAAAATCTATAAATTAGGAGAACATTTCTCGGCTGGTACGTATGTACGTGTATTACAATGTTTTAGTGAACTTTTCAGTAAGTTGTGATTTGTCTTTCAATAAAAATATATTTAGAATGCAGGGGTTTAAGAAAAAAATCGATCATTTGATTTATTAAAGAACACCATAATTTACATACAGTACCGGAAAAAGGTATTGGTAAGTAATTTTGTTTGCTAATGTTTTATCAAAATATATGTAGTTCATTCTATAGCAAAAGCCTATAAGTCCAAATATCGAAAATTTTCAAACATTCAGTGTCTCATCAATGGAAAGATCGCCTCAAATAATCTTGTAAATGACAATTTTTTTGGACTTATTTTTGCTGGGCATCTTCCACTTTCAAATACTCTCTTAAACGGGAATTTACCCAAAAATAGTGTTATAAATCCAATGTTATTTGCGGCGGCCCTTCAATTGTTAAAAATCAACGGTATTTTTTAGCCATTTAAAACTTTCACTTCATGTTTTATATTCTTCCAAAACTGAATGGTCTACAAAGCTGCATATCTGAAATTTTCTAATTAAAATGCTTGAAGTTTAGTGGAAATTTTTGTGGATTTGCTGAATTTTGTCCAATTTTTGGAATAGAAACTTATTCTAAGCAATTTTAAAGATTTAATGTATGTATTTTCAGCTTCAAAAACGATATCAATTTTAAAATATATTCCACTTAACCAGCCTTTGATTTAATGCGAAATCAGCGCCCCAAAAATTGCTTCGATTTTTCGATTCGTTTATTTTGTAAATCAATAGCCTTAACAATTTAAAATTGACTCATTACGCTACTAATTATTATAATACATATATACATTTATGTACATGCATTTTGTTTAGATGCAAAATTCATAAAATGAGTATTTACAGCTTTATTCTTTTCTAAAAATCACTTAAATAGCAACAGCTAGGCTTTGCAACTAAAGCGCCGTATTGCTTCAGGGTATTTCCACGGAGTTACAACAAAGTCACACAAAAGAAAAGAACCAATTTTGCTGGTGGTTAGAAATCGGCGAAATAAGATAAATGCCTACAGCATTCAGTGTTGCGTCCACCAGCCAGAAGTTCGTGTTGTCACATAGTTTTTCAGTCCATCTACCACTTGTGTCGGGAACAGATGTGGCCCACCAGTCTCGTAAGACAAACCATTGTTGAAGACGTACGCCTTGGCTGAGTCGGCACGTTGCGTTGTATAGCCAGTGCCCATCAGCGGTGGAAGATAGTTGCGGCTTGGCGGCGCCTGTGGTTGGACCACAGGTTTAGGGGCTAGTGGCGCCACATAGGGTTTGGTAAAACGCGTCTGCGGTTTTGGCACATTCACGGGATTTGGTGCACCGTACACCTTGGTACCACCAATACCCAAATTCGGGCCATACACATTGTTTGTGTTCGTAGAGACGCCATAGAAACTGCTCGCACCAACCGAATTCGCTGGACCGTAAGCGTTGTTGCGTATATCGCAGACAGTGTTCTCAATCAAGCTGCTCAAGGGTGCCGTGTAAATGCGGAAGTTTACATCATTGTAGTCTAGATCCGTGATCAAAAATACCGGCATACGATCCGAAAGAACCCATACATTTTTATTTTCATCAATCTTCACATCGGCGGGAAATACTAGACCGACATCATCACGATCCACAATTCCATGAAATTGTGGCGTATACGGCATTGACGAATGCCAACAGCCGACAGCATTCTGATCAATTAAATCAAAAAGTTCAACACCATCGTCGCTCATCACGCGCGCTGTCGTATGCGAATTCGGACCACGCTCCTCCAGCACCACAAAATCATGAAAACTATCCTCAACGCGACTTTCATCGCGCAAAATGCGTGTCGACACAGCAAACTGACGATGACTGGCCAATGGGCTGAAAAACATTGTGCGATAACCATCGGAGCGTATGGGCGAGAGAGCCATGCCGAAGATACCCTCCTCACCCCATTGGAAATTCAAGCCAGCGATATTAAAGTCACCGCGCAATGGATCGGGGAAGAAGTATGAGTGTGCCGAAAAGCGCCAAGACTTATTCTGTTCCCACGAGTAGACAACCAAGCCATAGCCGAGCTCATCGGAAAAGTAAGCGAATGCATCATCGCATGATTTGCCAATATCAACGGCAATGTTGGCAATGAAAGTGTTGGCATTGGTGTCATCTGCGCGTAGCACATAACGGCGTATGCGGGTGTTGGTCTGCAAGTCGAAGATATTAACCGCATATGGGCATGGGTTGGTGGTGGTATTGCCGATGCCAACAGTACCGGTGTCAAGTACCCAAAGACGGCCACACTCATCCGCCTTAATGCGATATGCGGTGGTGATGCTGTTCGCACAATCGCCTGCTGTATTGCTGCGCCAATCGGGATACGGTATCAGCTCTGGTGAGCCAGTCACACTGTGGTCCATATTGATGTAAGTCAAAGTGGCGGGAATTCCTAGAAAGAGAAAGACAAGAGGATAGGAATTCAAATTCGTATAAAAGAGTAGTTTGTGCAAAAGTAGATTCTCGAGTATGGGTAATTGTTTCCATGCCTAGAAACTACATGGATATAAGTATATATATCCAGACAATGTGAAGATGGTTAAACCTAAAAAAAAATCAAATTTATTCATACGTTATTTAACAACCAACTTTTGTACACCAAGGTGGATATAAGGGCATAAATAGCATACAAAATATTGTATGAATAGAAAAACTCATCTCAAAAAATTTCTAGATACTTGACCACCGTTAATATCGTAGGTTCGCCTCCATTGAGGGAGGATGGTTTGAAATATGGTAGTTTATATTATTTAGTGAAAAACATTCCGTAGTAGTTCATCCAGAATTTCAAGATGTTTTCACATTAGTGCACCAGATAAATAAAAATTGGTATTAAGGATTGCACTTCCACCTTATGAGCCTTTGTGTCCTCCATTCTTTATAACAACTCGTCTAGCACCAACGCCCTTAGGAAATCTAAGAATATGGTAGTTGATGGCGAGCATCCACGATCGTTCTCGGAGTTATATGGGTGTAGATCCTTCCGCTGTCATCTCGAGACGGCATCATACTCGAAGAGCAAGTGTATCACGGTCTTCTGGGCCGAGTCGCAGAAGCGACATGACTCTTGCGATCACTCCGAGCTTGTAGGCATGGTTTTGTAGTCTGCAAAGCCCCGCAAAATAACCAGTCACTATCCTCAAGTTTTTCTTAGAGAGGTCGATAAACTATTTCGATCGTTTGCTATTACACCATCTCAGTTGATACTTTGCCTGACGTAACTACGTCACCTGGTGCCTGTGTATTTCCTTTTCAGTAATGCTCATGGCGATATATTCTCTTTAGGTTAACCTCTGCCTTCTGGACGATGACATACACCTTCGCTTAGAAGATGCTGGCATCTTACCCATTGCCATTGACATGTATGTTCTGGGACCGAAGTCCCCGGCCCCTATATCCTTCGAAGTCTATGATCTGTCAATGTAGCAGTTTGCTTGCTCGGGCGTGACCTGCCAACGAAGACGTACTGCATGAAGCTTTGTTCTCTAGTTCGATTTTAAATCTTTTGAGTGTGACGGTTAGACTCCAGAGTATAGAAGAGAAACCCCTCTTGGGGAGTTGCCTTTGACGCAAATTAAGTCATGGCCGCGTCACACGTATCGTAAAGATATCACTTTTCTCGAGAAGAAGCCTAAAGATATCCCCTAAGGAGTGCGGTGTCTCTACTTATAGAAAGGACTTAATGACAGTCTCTGTTTATGTTCAGAACGATATATAATATGAATTATTTAAAAACTAATTCTCGTTCAATCTTCGAGACATTTCCGCGGAGAGCAGCATTCACTGCTTATCATTTTTAGCTCGTTGATATTGTGGGAAACTAACTCTTTGTAGATATTGTCTGTGTGGACATCTACATTATTCCCTTTCTAAGGTTTCGAGAACCGCTGTAAGGCTGAAGAGTCTGAAGTAATTTTACTTCACAGGAGGTTACATCCTTTGCTACATGTTCAGTTGAACAGGAAAAATTCTATCTAACCCGGTAGACGTGTAGTGTTTTAAGGACATATTAGCCCATTTCATCCTGTCATAGCTTATAATGCCCATCAGAGAGCTTTCCGAGGTGCAGACCCTTGGGATAGCCGGAGGTTCTGTAGATTTGACAGCAACAAGGTATCGAGCATCTCCCTATAAGCAGACATCCATTTATCACTGGGTTTGTGGATAGAATTAAGGATCGTTGCTCTTTTTGACGACGACCTTCCGTAGTCGGTCTCAATTTTTTTCTTACATAGTTTCTCACAACTTTGAGCTTTCCAGGTATTATAAATACTTCTTAATTATAGAGGACCAAGTTTAGCAAGAGTTTAATGGGCAGATGTGGTGAAGTGGAGATCTCTGACTGACTTCAAGTTCGAATATTTTAGTAATCGTGATAAACTAATGTCACACTAAACTTCACTTCCTACGGAAACAAATAATAATGGCTATTGTGTAGAATAGAAAATAATACCTCAAGTATTTATAACTTCTCCCCGTTATTTATTGTTGTGTTTGCAAAATCAATGCATATTAGCTAATACTCTTAACAAAAGTGTTTTTAAAATACATTAGAATTTTTTCTCAATGCTCCTAAGATTCGAAGTAATATAATTCTGTTCTTCCCAAAGTGTTTCGAAAAGCTACATCAAAAGCTACACACTTATTACATCGTTATTATTATAATAGCATACAGTGGCTCATAACATTATTCGAGCAATATGGACAATATTTTCTGTGCTAAATTTATTTTTTAAAATTTATTATAAAAAAATAGTTTATTTCACTATCATAAAGCACAAAAATAAAAAAATTTTTATTGTTAAAAATTTAACGAAAATTTAACAGATTTCAAAAAAATTACTTTAAACTTTATAATTTTTCCTTCAGAATCTTTTTCAAAACTTTCCAGTACCCATTTTTGTAGACCAAAAAAATTTAATATAATAAAGTGCAAGTTTCAAGTTCCTAAAAATTTCTATTGATTTTTGATAATTTTTCTTGCGGACGGTGTAGCAATTTGCTACCATACAACGCAAATTATATGTTATACAAAGAAAGATAAATTAGCAAATATTAGGAACTTGAAATCGTCAATGGTTTCAAAAAATTTTTAAAGAAAAATTAAAAATTTTAAAGAATTTTTTTTTTTTAATATTGTTAAATTATCGTAAAATTTTTAAAACAAAAATCAATTAAAAATATATATATATATAAAATATGAAAAGATAAAAATATTTGCGCGAAAAATATTGCCAATATTGTAAAAAAAATGGCACTGCACGATTTGCGTTATGAGCCACTGTAGGTAAAACTACTCTTTATTTATTACAAATAGAAATACCAGAAACACTACATTTTCCAGCTTCACAAAACTTCAGACAACAAAATTTATGCAATTAAACCAGACATATTTTCAATACGCCAATGTGAAGAATTTTTTGCACACTTCGGTATTTGGTTTGCGCTTGTTTTCCGCCAAGCAGTCTGCCGTTGCTGTCGGCCTTTGCTCGTTTTTCCACTATTTTCCTCTTGCTACTGTTATTTTTCTTTCTTTTTTTTTTTGTTTTGTGTTTAGCTCCATAATACAAAGCAAAACAAAAACGCCAATTTAGAAAACTGAACGTTTAACGATGTGAACGCCTGATGTGGCTTCTGTGTAGTAAATATGTGGTGTGGTTTTGATCGATTTCCAGTTATCACTTTGTAATGTAATTGATTTTGATTGCTGGCTATTCGAGTGTAATTTATTTAGTTGTTAATAGGAGAACATAAACAAATACGTATATATGTATGTATGTATATAAGTGTGTTTAAGTTAGAAGGAAATGGGACTTTATAAATATAAATAAAATGAATATAAAATGAAGATTTTCACTTATTCTGTTGAGGAGAGGAATATAGCCATATTCCGAGTAATGGGGAAGAAATTTGCTTCTGAAAAATTTTCTTTATCAATATTTAATTAGGAATGGCAGTGTAATTGAATTGATATATTATCGGATCGAACTACTATAATCGATTTGATTTCTTTAGAGAGAAGTACTTTAGGGCGATATAGAATATTGTGTTAAAGTTTCAACAGCTAAATCTCGAAATTGTGGGAAAGATCCTTATCGGAAATGCCAGGCGCCGAGCACACCGAGCTCTTGAACACAAACTTTAAACGGGGTTTTTCAAAATAGTGTCGGTGATAATAAAAACATAAAAATGATAACATACATTTCAAAGATCATAAAAAACTGTTCTATATAAAATAAAAATTTCAAAAACAAACCATTTTTAGACCCTTTTTGACTACAAGTCTGTTTTAAGTTAAGAGAGGCCATGGTTTTTTTTGTAGTCTGGTTATGGTTTCATGTTAGTCCAATCAGTTGTTCTCAAAATTTTGAAATAACATTCATAGTTTCAATGTGTGCTAAATATAACGTTCGAAGATGTAAGAGAACATTTCGGAAACAATTTCTTCCTAAAACATTTTAACTTATTCTAGTCCCTATAGTGGAAGGTTTTGCCTATTCTATTTTTCAGGGGCGTGCTGAAAAGATTTTTCAAAAACAAATTATCTCTTATATATTTAGAGACCGCGTTTGTTGTTGTTGTTGTGACAGCGCATAGCATTCCCCATAAAATTTTGGGGAATGCTTTTGAAGTGGCAGTCCTTGGCCGGATATAAATCCGGGTCGTTCCGATATCATAGCAACGACTGCCGTGGGAACGCAACGGTTACCAATTAATAAAAACAAAAATTATAGTTTCATTGTTATTTTTAAATATTTATTCTTTCGATTAAATTTGATCGGTATTCTTGGATTTAAATTTTTCCCACCAAGTTTGATCGTTATAATTTGACTTTAATTTGATCGATCTTAATAAACACAAATAAACTTGTCAGAGGTTGCTATAGCAGCAACAATAGCAAAAATACGATTTACACTATAGATCGGAAAAGTTTATCACGCGGAAAGCATTTATTTTCTAACGGAAAAACTGGAAGGAAAAAATAACAAAATAATGATCAATTATGATCGAAAAATTATAAATTGCTAACATCATTGCAATAATTTAAAGCAAATCTTATAATTACAAAAATGTCAGATTTACTTAGCATGTGCCATGTGCCAGGAGTCGATCAGTATAGTTGAGTTTGGTTTTTAACGAAATCTTGCCAACGCTTTTTCAATCCGAAATAATATTTTCGGGCCCTGAGCCCTGAGCCGGAGCTGCTATGAAATGTTGATGGGACGCCTTAAGAAAACGTCAAAATAAAATTTTTGTTTCCAATTAGCCACCGCATTAAGGAACATTAGTAAAAGGCACTGACTTATGCAAACATAAAGCGGAAGATCAGATATTCTGTTAGTTCATCGTATCGCGGAATCCCAAAAAGTCCGAAAGTTAATAGAAAGTTGTAATACCAAACCTCACTATTTTCGGCGTGATGTTGAAAGTTAAACGCAGGAAAATTATGCTAATTTGGAAAAAGACATCGGCTTAAATCTTTTTCGAAATGTTTTCTGATTAAGTATATCTTCAGTTATGCAATCGCATTTCCAGCTATCACGGCGTTTATAGCTTTTTAGGTTCGTAAGAGGAAAATTTATTTCAACTTTATGCTTTCTGCAATGCAGTGATTTATTTGAAAAACAAACCAATCTATTTTTGTAGTCTTATCTCTGCCGATTGTTGATTTTAATTTATGCCCACTACCAAAGAAGTCAACTAGTTACGCAAGAAATTTAGTTTTTTTTTCAAGTATCTGCAGCACGTGCCAAACTTGCGACGCATTTTGATATGGCAGACTTGTTACTAACACAATATGCATATGGTAAGCTTAATATAAAAAGGCTATAACTCATTTTATTCGCAAATCGATTTTTTTCTATCAACCAATGGAGAACTCTACATTCACCTATTGCTAAAACTGATTGGATAATGAATAATAGAAATAAAAAGCTTTAGAAAGGACACAAATAATGTTTCACTTATTTTAAGAAAATTATAGCCGACTTAGAATTGGTAATTTAAACAAGCTAAATCTATGCAATTTAATCGCCTAAACTTTTGTAAATTACGCATTATATAATTGTCAAAAATAGTACTTTGAATAAAATGATTATCTTAATGAGGTCCTCTAGTCTAGACCTCTAGTCTAGAGGCCTAAATTGAGACGTTTTTTGGAAATAAACTGCAAAGGATTTACTTTTTGAAAACTTTTCTTTTTGCTGAAGCTATATGTTTTGACTTTTAAATTGTAATTTTAAAGGCCAACCCAAATCTTGGCTATATTTTCCCGAAAAGAATTTTTTTTTATCAGTTTGCAAATTGTAAAATTTATGGTTATGATTATTATGATTTGTAAATTTTTTGTTTTTAATTTGACGTCTTTCAGTGACATATTAGAGACTATAAAAATGGAACAAAATAAAATTTTGCAAGTCATACTTAGGAAAATACAGTGTTGTTTTTTCTGAATAATTTAAAAACGAAGATATTGAAATCGGACCAACAATTTTATGAAAAGTCTGACTCGGTAATTAAGAAAAAGTACTGCTTTCGGAAAAATGGATTTTAAGATAAATTACTATGTATAACTAGAATGTAGTAACTTACAATTGCGAAATCTTTTTTTTGTGACATATTCCCTGATATATATAAATTGGCATTAACGAAAAAAAATCGAACGATAGTAGAATACCCCCTTAAGTTTCCTATCGTATATATTTTCTATAATTGCGCTTAATAATTAACTGAATTATTTAAAAAAACAAACACAGTGCACAATATTAAAGGAAACTTTTAGCATTTATTTTTTTTTTAATTAAATTTCTTAAGAGCACATTAAATTCCTAACTACTTGTGTAGGTCAAAGGGTCTGCTGCTCTTCGGCATCAATGCTAGATTTGTCTATTATTGTGATTTTAACGAAAACTACCAGAGACCAGATGTAATCGTTAGTTTAATTTTTGAAATTAAATTGTTTTTTTTTTTTGTTATCGATATTTTGCGATTTTTATTTTTTTGACGAAAAAGTAATTTTGGATCTATATTTTTCCGATCACATCGATTTTATTGTCATTTATTGCGTTTATTATAATAAATAAAAAAATTTAATAAGAATCAAATGTGACCGATAAATTTTAAATCCAAGAAAAACGATTATTTTTTATCGAAAAAATTAAAATCACAAAATATCGAGCAAATTTTATAGAAAAATTTAAATTAATAAATCACGATTGAATTTTATCGAAAAAATAAAACAATAAAGCAACAATTAAATTTGATGGGAAAAAATCGAATTAAATTATTCTGATTAAATTATGATTTTTTATAAAAATGTTCAATGTTCGTTACGTTCGCTGAAAACTACAATAAATTACTAATTGAACTATAATTTTTTTTCGCACATCCTAAAAGCAAAACAGTCTTCCGATACCAGAACTAAGAGTTGTAATAATTGCCGTTACATTAGCTTTTGTCATAAGCTGAAATCTACTTTGATATTGAGTTAGGTCCTTTTCGCATGAACACAGTCAGCAAACGAATTTTTGCTTTGCGTAAAGTGCTTTTTCTGCTCAATTTACTTATCCAAAAATGTCACGCAAACAATCTTGTTAGGCTGTTTTTCTAAGTTTGAAAATTCCAAAGCCAAAACCAAAATGCAAATAATTATCCTTCAAAAAAAATTATCTCTTTTTTACACACATATATAAGAAAAAACTAAAACAAAATAAGAAAAGAAAACTCAGCAATTTTGAAAGGCTAGAAAGTCTTGATAACCAACGCACAAACTGATACGTATTGAGGCAGTGCTGAAATTGTGAAGTTAAACCGGGAGGACCAGGGAATAATTAGCAAACAAACCTTTTCAAAGTTCATAAAGAAAATTACACAATTTGTCGATTTGTCCATACAGAATTCCGATACAAGTAATACGTGGTGAGATTGAATCAATTTATATTCACACAAACTCGGGAAAAATTACTCAAATGGATAAATGAACTCAATGAGTTAGTAAGTCCTCAAATACCTAACGCGATCTATTAATGTTTTTTTTGTTTTTTAATCAGACAGAGGTCTACTGGCTAAATATACAAATATCCCGCGTAATGTTCTTAGTTTTTTTTTTAATTGTACTAAAATATCTGATAGAAAAGTATTCCGCAATATTTTTTTTGTTTTTTCCTGTTTTAATTGTATTCGTTAGGTAAAATATTAAAGTATGAATTTTGTACTCTAAAAAATTATTACTTTTTTAAGGATATCAAATTTCGATATTTTGTACTTATTACTTTTTTCAAGGAATTGTACTTGTAAAATTATGTCCCGAACTTGGGCCAAATAACGACACTCCTCAACGAAGAAGACCGTTCGTATTGAATTCAATTTCCATTTTAATAGCCTCCTTTGCAAATTAAAACAGCCTAACGTATTGACAAACTTTCAATAATTTGTTTTTTCCTTTATTTAATTTCCTCAACCTTTTAATTCAAATACAGTCTATTGTCTAACAAAAGCAATATAAACTCAACTTTTTAACTTTACGCAAAATTTATAGTAATTTAACAAATTTTCAACAAAATTGCGAATTTAAAAATATTCTAGACAGCTTTCGAATTTGCCGTTTTGTAGAGCATTAAATTAAAATGCAAGTTTCAAGTAACTAGGAATTACCTTAATTAAACGATTAAATAATATTAATTTTTTTATCAAGGAAGCCCAGGACATCGTCGGCTAGAAAAATTCTCAAAAATCAATGGTAATTCCTAGTTACTATAAACTTGCAATTTAGTATATTAAAGTGTGCTACAAAACTGCATACTCGAAAATTTTCTGAAATTTGTTTTTTTAATTTTGTGGAAAATTTTTCAAAAAACAGTCATTTAATTAATAGATTAATGCGATTGGTAATTTGAGGGTTCACTAACAAAAAACATCCTACTATCTGCAGTTACTCAAACAATGGGGATTTTTTTTTATAATATTAATATGATATTTTTTTGTTAAATTTTTATGAAAATATAACGAATTTCATACTAATAGGAATTTCCAACTTTTATAAATTATTCAACTTTTCAAGCATTATAATAGGGAATGCGTAGAAGATTTGTGGGTATGCAAGAATGTAACCAATTTACTTATAATTTAGTTCTGCAACCTACACGCCTGAAGAGTAAAATTTTCCGTTGATTTTTGACAATGTTGTATTTTCGACTTTTAAACCTTTTTTATTTAATGCATGCATTTTAATTTTTTTGCTATCGCAGAATCTTAAATTCTGTTATCCCATGAGATAATTATTGTCACTTGGGTTAGGTGCGATTTTATGGAGATGGACTTCGTAATTTTTTGCAAATGGGAAATCACATCTACTAAAATTCCGCCGATTTTGTCGACGGACAAAGTTAAAAAGTTGTCATGGTAGATAGACGATAGTACTGATTCGATTAATTTGAGTTTTAAGTAAATTAGAAATTATTGGAAAATAGATAAATAGGAAACTTATGGCGAAAAGAGTAAGTGAAACGAGGGAGCATTTTGATACATCCCAAACTTTTCGTAATCGAAATGAAGTGGTGTTCAAATGTCATTGGTAAATGCTGTCTGTCGGCTAAATCCATTTAATTTAATTTTATAGTAAAGGGTGGTTAAATTTTAAGGGCCGATGTTGAATGTGAACCACACCTAAACGTCAAGTTTTTTTCTGCATTTCATTTGACATTTCTCAATTTCAGACTAACTCAATTTGAACATGGAAAGACACACAATCGAGCAACATTGGCAAGAAATGGCAACAGTGGATGATCAATTTTCGAAAAAAATCATCTTCAGTGATGAGGCACATTTCACCTCTGTGGATTCGTCAATAAGCAGAATTGCCGCATTTGGGCGAATGATAATCCAAGAGTGATTGTCGAAAAACCAATGCACCCACAAAGAGTGACTGTTTGGTGTGGTTTATGGGCTGGCGGCATCATCGGTCCGTATTTTTTCCAAAATGAGGCCGGTCAGGCAGTTACTGTGAATGGTGTTCGCTATCGTGAGATGATAACGAACTTTTTATGGCCCGAATTGGAACATATGGATGTGGACGATATGTGGTTACAACAGGATGGTGCCACTTGCCACACAGCCAACGAAACAATGGCTCTTTTGCGCGACAAATTCAATGGCCGTGTTATCTCACGTGGTGGCGATGTCAATTGGCCACCAAGATCATGTGATTTGACACCGTTGGACTATACTTTCTTTGGGGTTGTTTGAAAGAAAGGGTGTACGCCGATAAGCCAGCAACAATTCAAGAGCTAAAGGATGGGATACTTCGGTACATTAACGGCATAGAACCTCAACTATGCCTCAGCGTCATCGAAAATTTGGGCCATCGGAAGGAGGTGTGCCACCGAGGTCACGGCGGACATTTGGCCGATATTTTGTTCCATACATAATTGAACCACACCATATTATCATAATAAAAAGAAATTACAATAATTTCCAAAGCAATTTGTGTTTTATTCAAAATCAACATCGGCCCTTAAAATTTAACCACCCTTTATTTTATAAACTCAACCGAAATAGAGAACAGGCAAGATAGATAATCTACAGTCTGCAAAACCTCGTTATTCATGACCTTTCTCTCTTTCACAATAAATATTTTCCTAGATGGGATAGAAACTTCAATAAATTTAATACTAAAATTTGCAAGAACACGTGGAATAAACTTCACTAAAGCAGCTTATCGAAATTAAAAAACGAAAGCTATAGATTGACGAAAAGAGAAAAAGGACAAAACGAAATTAAATAGTAAGCAAACAATTTAGTTCATTTATGTACAAATCTGATTTTAGTCATATTGTTCAGTCATTAAATTTTCATGCCTTTCATATTTTCGTCGCCAATTTCGTCATATCCACTATTTAACAGTTAATCATTTGAGGCCTAATCGAGTCAGTAACTAGTTTATGATTCATATCAACGGGTTGACTTACTTATTTTGCGCTTTTTCGTTAATCTGCTGGTTTTGCTGCCACTTATTGTGGTAGCGGTTTTGCTTTATACATATGTATGTTTTTTTTTTGCCGAAATTACTCGAAAACGCATTTATAGAAATGTCAATTTATTTTGTTACTTACCATTCTTGTGCTTGTCATTACTTTTGTGTTGCGTTTCTTCGAACAAATCAAGGCGCGACATGTTGTCTGCCACGACAGAAATTTTCTGGTCCTCGTACGTATTGGACAGGCAGCAGCAACAAGACATCAAATGGCTCGATCAAAGACAGACATACATACATACATACATACATACATACTAAATGAAATGAGTAGCTCATATGTGCGTGCATATTCTTTGTTCATATGAAAGAGTAGCATAAGTCGAATATGGTGCTTTGGATATAATGACATTTTGTTTTGTATTTATGTTAGGTTGTTCTAAAAAAATTTGTTTGGTTCAACGCATTTCTACTGATGTTAGTTAAAAGTCTGGATAATAGTTTTAAAAAATTGTTTATTGAAATTGTTAGCCAAGAAAATATGAGACTTCCAATATGTGTAGGTACATACAATGGCTCCACCGGTTGGTTTTTTTTTTTAATATATATATAGTTGGAATTACGGTTTGGGATTTAAAAATGTCTAGGCAAAGAGGCCAAAGAAGTATTGAATTGAGAAAGTTGGTTATTAAGCATGAAATTGCTCATATTGTCGACAGAAGTCATTCTACTGTTCACGATATAATTAAGCGCTTCCAAACCAACAAACAAGTGGGAACAACACTAAAGCTGGCCACAACAAGATTTTTACCGACTCAAATAAGCGATATCTGTTGCGAAAGGTTAAAGGTAATCCTTTCGTTAGTGCACCAAAATTAGCTGTTATAGCTAAAAATGAGCTGGAAAAGAAATCTAGTCAAACATGGTGGTGGATCGGTAATGGTTTGGGGTTCATTTTCGGCTTCTGGACCAGGATCTTTGCATTTTATTGAAGGAATAATGAATCAGAATGACTTTCTTAACATATTAAAAGAAAACATACCAAAAAGTCTTGAAAAATTGGATCTCGGTGATGATTGGTATTTCTACCAAGAAAATGGTCCAAAGCATAAGGTCTACAAAGTGCGTTCTTGGTTACTTTATAATTGCCACCATGTTCTGGAAACGCCACCCCAAAGTCCTGATATTAATCCTATCGAAAATTTATGGGACTATATTAACACAAAAATTCGACGGCATTCCGCTTCAAACAAAAATGACTTGAAATCTATATTATTACAAGAATGGGAAAAATTGAACCTAGTTTTTGCGAAAAATTGGTTAAATTAGGCATCCAAATGGTTATTAAAAATAAAAGTCTTCACACAAGATATTAGTTTTTAAAATATATTTCGATATTTCAAAAAACTTGTTGATAGTCCGAGTTTGGCTTGTGCATTGAATTTACTTGTATTTGATGTTTCACTAGAAGATATAGTGAATTTATTTATATGTTTTGTTTTTATATTTTTGAAGTGCAATAAATGAGTAATTGAAAAAATATTTTACCTTTTTTTTAATTGCTTTGGTTCAAATATTTTTAGGAAGGAACCTTTTTTTCTACGGTGTCCGACTTTGGCTTGGAGCCACTGTATATATGTATGTATATATATACTAAAATATTTTAGTTGTCCGCAAAACAAAGCTTTTCTTTCAAGTGTAAAAACTGAAAATTCCTGAAGCACAAGTTTTCAAGATCTCAATTTGCACAGCGTTCGTTTTAACCCAGATCAAATTTTTAATGTAATTCCTTAATTAATTTCTTACGAACTTCCACTCAACTCAAGATAGATAATAGCTAAATATTTAACTTTAACATTTGACAAAATTGCATTGTTAATAAATCAGCAACATTCTTTGACGTTTGAACATATTCGAGAGAAATCTCTTTGGACTCAAAACCTCCTCGCTTCGCTTTTGACTGGAAACTCTGCACTTTACTATCGCAACGAATCAGTGTATTGTTTATAACATAAGTTCTTCAATCCGATTTCATCCTATAAATTTCTTATATATATCAACTCTCTTTTACCCTTGACACTTTTCAATATATTCGACCTCCATAGAACCGCTATATGACCTCCGATCGATTGGATTTGATCCCCAATGTGCAACTATAAAACATTATTTTTTTTTTAAATTTCTTTCATATTTAATCGAATATTCGTAATTTTCTCCTTTAAGGTATCGAGGAATATGTTTTTCTGTAGCAAAATTGTCTTTGTGTTGATGCGAATTGAATTGCGATAATTTCGATAAGGTAAACATACGTAAGGTATACTCGTACATTAATTTTGCTATTAATTATTGATATATTTTTCAAATCAACCTTATCAGGTGCTGATGTTGGTTTGCAATCTCTCACGCACCGCTATCCAGAATCCCACCTGATTCTTCATATTTATCAGCATAAGCAAAGAAGGCATAGTTTTTGACCCTTCATGCCACATGTAAAATTGTTCACATCCCTTTTATTTTTAATACTATTTCGCGGATTAATTTTTTTAGCTGTCAATATCTGTTCGCAACCTCCGAAGCCGTTTCTACCTCCATGTCGTTGCTCTTCTTCTGAAATTTTCACTCTTAATTAAACCAGCTCTGTAAGTTCATCTCTCTTTTCATTTGCTATTGCAAATCCTGTCGTATATTCCGGCAAACTGCACAACAACAACATACTAAGATCATCACCTGGAAAATTTACATCGATTTCTTTTCTATTATCCACAATCGCGCAAAACTCATTCAAAAGAGTTGCATACTTCTTGTCTTCCTGGAGCTTAAATTTTACTAATTGCTGAAATAAATTGACAGCCCTTTCATCTGTACAGACCCGCAAGCCATATTTTCGCCATTTGATCAGTCAATATTTGTGAACGCCGCCATTATTTTCGTTCATTTTTAAGTAGAAGTCCTATAACTTTTGTTAATAGATTATATAGATATCCGATTGCATAAAGAAAGATATGGGAACATAAGTTATTTTATTGAATGCAATATTTCTTCTCAAGACTTACTTTAGTGTAGAAAATATTTTAAACAACTCATTTCGCGCTTAAATCGACTTAAGCTGCTATTCAATTTGACCACAGATATGTAGATTTGTTGGGCACTTACAAAAATATATTATTGAGTGATTTCACGACAAGCTGCCAAGTTATTGCGTTTAAATAAAAAAAAGAACATTAAAAAATATATTTTTAAATTCAATTTTCATTTTTTTTTTTTAAATATTGCATACCACAAGCCAACTCACGAAATAACTGGACATACTGCGCAAATTTGGATGCCAAAAGCGTACGCATGCGCAACTCAGGTCAACTCATTTCTGCGACTAAAACTGCACAAAATAAATACAAAAATTAACCAGTGCATGAGAAAAATGAGCGAAATGGAGGGATACAAAATAATTTTAAATTTCGATATAAGTAGTTACTTTTGCCCAATTTTAGTTAATTTATTTAATTTGGATTATAGATAAATTAAAAACTAACATACAATACTTATCGTATTTCTTATAAATAAACTGTATATAAAATAAATAAATTTGATTTGATTCAACTTCATTTAATTTAGCGTTTATTCTGGAAATGGATATTTTTAACGGATTCGTGAAATTGTATGATATGAAATTAAAACAGGTATTACTATAAACCTACATCTAATACTTTCATCATGATTTGGAATCATTGAGCATCAAAAACGGATACACTGTGATAAGCTACGATGGCTACGCTCCAAAATTAATTATTTCACCGCGTATTTGCGGAGGGGATGCAAAGTTCTGCAAGAGAATTAAAAAAACCACTTCTAACGCATATATTATCGATTAAAGATAATTTTGTTTATATATCTGGGCAATTTATTCATAAATTAATTAAAACTTTGTTTTCGACGTATGTAACTCATTTTTTTCAATTTTCTTTTTCCTACCATAAAATGTATCAGTTCTAACTTGAATTTGTGTACTTGCTATTGATTTTCGTCTCAGATCTGATATTGTGCATGAAATAAATTTAGTTTTCGATTAACGATGGTTGTTCAGTTGAGAAAATTTTATTTATGACTACGAAAAATGCTTTCTTCGCTAAAAAAATAATCGCGAAGTTCGTTTCGTAAAATCTTATAAAAATACAATTCCTATTTGTATGTATGTAACTATGTAGCTGTAGACATTTTGGAAGAAAATTTTAACGAAGTAAACCACTTTGAAGAATTGTTGTTTTCTCATATTATTCCTAATACAAACCTGACCACAAGCTCTATAAATTAAACAGACGATTCATAAAAGATAAGGCCAAAAATAAAAAGAAGTAAACTTCTATTTTACACGAGTTATGGTTTCACAATCTAGAGGCGGCATTTCGCCATCTTGGATATTAGTTTTGTTGCGGTTTTCGTTATTTTTCAACAATTTTCTTTTTTGAAAATGAATGGTGTATTTTATCAGATAAGGCTAGGCCGAAATATTGTAGTGAAAGTTTCAATTTTTTTATACGTAATCGAACCTAGTATATTAGGATGCAAAAGTCTCCATAAAACAAAATAGCGGCACTGCTTTTCCCTCGGAATATATATACATATATATACTTTACGACTCCCACCGCTTCCGCAAAAAAATATTTCGGAAAATATAAAGATTTACGTGAAAATACTTCCAAAAATGGAATTTTTTGAAAAAAAAAGTTTTGTTTTAATTTTTGAAAAAAATGGTTTTATTTTATTTTCTTTTTTTAAATTGAAGAAAGAAATTGTTTTATTTTAATTTCAAAAAAAAAATATTTTATTTAAATTTATTTATAAAAAATGTTTTATTTTAATTTTTTAATTATTATTTTTTAAATCACCTGACGTGATTAAAAAGTGTAAGTAAAATGGTCTGTTTCTTTTTGATCTTCAATTTTACCGATAACGTGAAAAGTTGGTGTGTTCTCGAGAACGAAAAGTGACTGAAGATGACACAACGCCAAAGTGATCTGAGGTGATTTTTTTAAATAATATTTAAAAGTATTAAGATCACGTATATTTCCGAAATATCTTATGACATATTTAGTTTTTTAATTCGTTGGAAAAACAGTGCAGATTTTTTATTGCAGGACGAGTAATGCACCCTAACATTTGATTTCATATCACTTTACGATTTATTGCAGAATATTGGGAAAATCTAATATTTTTGTTAACCAACTGAGACAGCCTTAAATCAACAATCAATCAAACGTACAAAGGTAATGTATTATTTCCATTTTTATATAATCTGCACACATAAAATACACAGCCAACCAATTTTCTAAATCGCTTAGCTAAATAAAAGAAAAATATTTAGAAACTCATTAAAAAAATAACAACATTTCCTCATAAGATCGCACTCAAATGTAGTTGTGATCAATTAAAAGTTTAAAATTCCTTCGTATTCCGCACTAATTGGCGCATTCAGTTTTTCTTTTTGTCAAAAATATCAGCAAACAAAAAGTGAACACAGCATGAGCTTGCAAGTTATTGCGTTTAAATAAAAAAAGAACATTAAAAGAAATACCCACTTAAAGGCATTTTCCAACTATATTGCATGCCTTCGGCCAAAACGCGCAATGATACTGTAAAAACCGTGCAAATTTGGATGCCAAAAGCGTACGCATGCGCAACTCTGGTGAGCCCATGTACGAGCTGGGAATTAGGCTCCCATTTCGGCGACTAAAAAATGCACAAAGTAAATACAAAAATAAACGAGTGCATGGGAAAAATTAGTGAAATGGAGGGATAGAAAATAATTGTAAATTATGATATATAGTAGTTACTTTTGATCAATTGTATTTAATTTATTTGATTTAGATTACAGGATAGATTGAAAATCAATGTATTGGGCTTATTGCATTTTTTTGTTTTTAGAAATAATCAGTACATAAAATAAATTAATTTTACTTACTTCAATTTCATTTCATTTCACAAATTTGCTGAAAACTCGAATTTTTATGATATGAACATACACTGTGTCGTTTTTCGTTTCTTGCTATGCAAATCTCTGCAAATTAATTTCAATTATATCTGCATTTGTTTTTGGTAAATCTGTCACTCGCTTTAAATTGTAAAGGAACCTTGATGAAATTTCCTATTGCTGTTATAAATAACGTGGGTCTACGAGGGTTACCAATTATATTTCAGTCTAAAAATTTGAAAATGAACATGGGTGTTGGAAAACTGTTTTACTTAATTGAAAAATATTTTTAAGATCGATCAATAAACTTTGGCATTCGCTGCAACCAACTTTTGAAGAACTTTGTCCAACCGCCTTTTCTCGTTTTGAAAGTTGTTGTTTTTACTTGATGTGATGGAAAGTAAAAAAGTCCTTGCGAGCCCAATTAGGGCTGTTCGGCGAATGGTCCATCAATACGGTGTTTTTGTCGATCAAAAATTTGTTTTTCACTGCCGACGTGTGGGACCGTGAATTGTCTTTTTGACGATTTTTTTATCGTACACAGCTTTTTATGCACCGCGATCTTATTTTTTCAGCATTTTCTTTGACCAATTGGTCCAAACCTCATTAGGGGAATTTTTACTATTGTGTGGGATACAACGTGAATACATCTTTTCTACCACAAGTTGATCATGGAAAATCTTATTGATGCTCATCATACGAATGACCAAGGATGTCCCAATCTCATGGTATGTGACTGGGCGAACTTGCTCAAATATTTCCCACATATCATCTATTTATAAGTACTTATTTCCTGACACAAGAACGGCGACCAGGATAAAACTCAGTGCACCGGATTATTACGGTATTAAAGGATTTAGTTCATCGATGCATTCTGGTGTTACTAATCCACATTAGTAACATTGCATTGTGAAACATAACAATCGCATCCAAATGTGTAAGGTTTAATTCCATTTTTTCCCGAAATGAGTGCGTTAAACTTTCCAATGGAAATGTCAGTTGGCGCCTGACAGCACTATAATTGCCCAAGACCGGATATATAAAAGACAACCCTTGGATTAGAAATAACAACATTTAACAATAATATATACTCGCATAAGAATGAATCACTGTCCTCCCTTGCCACATATGGCGTGACCGATTTCGGCGTTACGCTATCTGTATAGTATTAAATAATTTAACGCTCTCCGAACAAAAATGGAAGTACTGAACAAAAAAAAACTGTGTTTTTTATTTTAACTCAGAGCTTTAATTAAAATAAAATTACATAAAATCCAAAAACAATTTTAAAAAACTTGAAAACTTGGTAAATATATTAACCAATTTCCACGAAAGTTTTAAAAAATTCCGATATTATTAATATCTAGTTTACATTAAAATTTATTCATATAAAAATCTAGTCTTAAGCTCAAAAATATTTAAATAAAATCAGGTCAATATGGATTAAATACAAAATGTTTGCCGCGTATTTGGAGAGGAAATGCAAAGTTCTGCAATTTTTATAGCTAGATTGAATAACTTAGAATTTTGTTATTAAG
The DNA here is from genome assembly GCA_951828415.1 of Anomoia purmunda. Lineage (NCBI taxonomy): Eukaryota > Metazoa > Arthropoda > Insecta > Diptera > Tephritidae > Anomoia > Anomoia purmunda. The sequence continues at coordinate 38,275,145 of OX639995.1, read as the reverse complement.
TCTGGACAATTTATCCATGAATTAACTAAAAACTTATTTTTCTACGAAAGTGCTTATTTCAAAATTTTTCTTTTTCTACCATAACACGACTTTATGTATGCACATTTTATTGGTTGTCGTCTGACATATTTAAATGATTTTTTAAGTTATAGAAAACTTTATTCATTCGCAATAAAAAAGGAATTGTAATTTTTACCGAAAAAAATTTAACTACGTTTTTATTCAACATAGTAAATAAATTTTGATTCGAAATATTTCCGCGATCGAGATTTTATTATTTGCATGGAAAACAACTCAGTGTTCCTGGTATTTTAGGATGAATCACTTCTCTAGCAAAAAAAGATCGGTAATATTTTGCCATCGGCATTATAAAATATAATATTATTTTAAGAGTGCTTTTGAATTGTTTCTGAAATATGAAAATATTAATTTTTGAAAATTTCTTTTAAATATGGTTACGTAGACCTTTTAAGCTCAAAGGTGATTAAAAAAAAAAAAAAATTAAAAAAAAAACATTTTTAATTATAAAAAAAAATTAATTATTATAATTATTTTTTAAGCCTCTATAAACACAATAAATTTTTGTAATTTCGTTTGAAAGCGCGAAACTTTTCTTGCAATCACAATGATTTGGGCATTGAAACTATTAAAAATTTTACTCGTCTGAGTACCTCAAATTAGTTTTTTTTTTAATTGGCCAATTATAGCTAAATGTCTTAGGTATGAAACAATGCTTTTCAAAATTTAAAACGTCGAAACTAAAAACAACGACAAATTATTTAAACAAATATATATTTTAAAACCTAAGAGAGGGGGAAAAAAATAAAAAAAATAGGAAAATAATGTAATGAATGAAGTATAAGATTCGCACTCATTTTTTAATAAAATTATAATATCATGTTCTTTGGAATTGTTTTCTGCAAAACCTTCTTGCTAACTAACTAAAATTACGATGAATATTATAAATCACGATAATTTAACCGATTTGCATTGTACTAACGGGCGCAAACTAATATTTCAAACCCCTTATAATATTGAAAATATAGTTTATGAAAAATGTCTATAGTTTAACTTAATTAAATTATCACATATTACTGTTTTGAATTTACTTCGCCAAAATCACTTTGATACACAGCCGAAATTTATATGATTAATACAAGTTTCAAAGTTAGACATTTAAGACATATTTTAAGCAATTCTTATGTCACAGAAAAAAAGCTAATAACAGAAAGAGCATATTTCGAAAAATCGCAATAAGTTTTATTCCGCATGTGCTTTACCATCACTCTAAAGAAAAAACTACTAACTAATTAGGTTGCACTCTCTCTTTCACATAACTGCAATATTTCTTTGCATGTCAAGACAACTGTCATGTCAAGTGACATTGATATTTATACGAGGATTAGTCCAGACCTGCCTAGTTACGCGAATCGAAAGAAATGAAAACCAGGCTTTGTTAAATTTGTGAGCTTGCAATACTTTATATATAAATATGTTTTACACTTTAGCGCAAGTAGTTCAAAATTCTGATATTAGAAAAATTTGAAAACGCTTTTAGAAGGGTACACTAATTTTCGTAATTGTTTTCTTTTTTCTAATTTTCGAAATTTTACCTTTGCCTTTTCGAGGCATTTAATATTTTGATATTAGAGAAATTTAAAAACGCTTAAAAAAAATTATAAGTTTTATAGTTGTTTTTTTTTTAATCATCGAAATTTTAAATTTTTTTTGCCTTTTCGATTTCGGCAGGATATGATTTCGACATTTTTCGTTTCGAAATTTTTTCGAAAGTTTTATTTTCGACCCATCGCTCAGATCGCAAACATATTTTATGATCAACCATTGTAATTGTCCTTTCGTGGCATTTGCACTATATTTTTTATTTCACCTACCGTCACGCCAACGTGGCACCGTTACAAACAGCCGATTGCCCCAATGTTCAACGCCGACAGGCAATGCATTTTGTGGTATATAATCCCCGCTAATTAGCGCTTGCTGCTTCAAACCAGTATTTGGAAAAGCGAAATCCAATTGTGTCCAGCTGTAACGTTCCTGCAATTTGTACGCGGCTCGCGCATGCGCCACCAGGCACAGCAACGCGCCAAGGCGATAAATCGCTAAACGCAAATTCGCTTGCATTTTATGACTATTTCTTTTATCTAATATCCTAATTAGCGAACCTCGAAAAGGATATTTTCTATGAAACTTTGACTTTCAAATTTCAAATCTAACTGCCGAATTGTCAAGTAACAAAACTAATATCCAACACAACGCGCACTTCCGTTTCCTTGCGAACAATGAATGCACTAAATGCACTAGCTAACTAAGTACACGCGCGTTATTGTTTTATGTCTGCACCAATGCTGGCGACGCTAATACGCGACTGTTGTTCATTTGGCAAAATGCTTCGATTTTTATAAACTTTAAATAAAATAAGCAGCACGTCGAACCATCGCGGTAGCCACCTGCTCGTGAGCCGGCTAATCTGCGGGCCACCACCAAACGCTTGGCCGCTGCGCAAACGCAGACGCAGACGCAGTGTCGACAAGCCTCTCAACTCACCGTTGCAAATCTTAACTAAATAGCTATTTTCATTTTTGTTTTGTTGCTCTTGTTCGCTGCTGTTTTGTAGTAGTTATTTGAAATACGAGTACTTGGCGCTGCGTCATTCATTGGCTGATTGTTGCGGTGCTGTTTAGTTGGAGTTGTCTACGATGTAGCCGCCACCATTAGCGGGAAGCTAACTTATATCAATCTACTTATATGTCATTTAATTGACAATGTATGTGCTATACTACTAAGTACCAAATATTAATGGCAAATATGTATCTATTAACCCTGAAAGTGCAACGGTAGTCAATTGGACTAATAAATTGTATATTCAACGTGTTTGATATCCTGGTAATTATCAGAAATTATCCGTTTTTGGCGTCACACATTTAAATAAAAACTATTCCTCTTTTATTAAAGTGCTCAAACTCAAATAAATGGTGCAACTACTTAAAAGGATAGATAGTTGAGCTCTTTGTAATCGACTAATGGACTAACCGGTTAACTGAAAGTGCAATGGTAGTCAATAGGACTAATAAATTGTATATTCGACGTGTTTGATATCCTGGTAATTATCAGAAATTATCCGCTTTTGGCGTCACACATTTAAATAAAAACTATTCCTCTTTTATTAAAGTGCTCAAACTCAAATAAATGGTACAACTACTTTAAAGGATAGATAGTTGAGCTCTTTGTAATCGACTAATGGACTAACCGGTTAACCGATTAGCAAGAGTTGGTTAAAAACTTAGTCTTGTCATGACAAACTATAACTAACCGCTCCCGTTGGAATTTTTTGACTAACGGACCAGAAATAACTAGTCGTTTAACCGTTCACCTTAGATTTTTCACACTAGTTTCCATTTTTCAACAAATTATAATTTTTTATATAAAATATATATGGAAACGATTTATGCAAGAAAACGTGGAAAATTGCAACTTTTTTTCAAAAACCATAGCCAGGGATCCGTTCTAAGGAAATATGAAGCATATGCGTTTTAACAGATAAATTTGCATTAAGTTCGGATATCTGGAAGTCCATTTGCTGGATGGGGAATAAACCTGACAGATGGGAAAAAACCTGTCAAGTTTGCTATATAGTTTTGGCTATGCATAGATTACAAATCAAAATATCTTCTAAATGGTTTTCCATATGTTATGCTTTATAAATGAGGGAAGAATTGGCCACCGTGTCAAACCCATAACTGAAAAGGAAAAATAACCAGCTCGTTTTCATATAAGTAGAGCTTTCGGCTTCCCGAGATTGCTCAAGAAGAAATCTCTCGCGAGAACCGCTTTCTCGCTAGCTTCTCGTGTATCGTATAGCTCGTGAGGCTCATGTAAGGTCTCTCAATATTCACTACATATCCTATCCCACTATGTATACAGTGAGCCAAGCAGCCAAAGCAATAAACTTTAGAGGCTTATATTTCTCAATATAGCTAGAAAAGAGATTTCTTGCGGGCCTCTCGTGCATCGAGATCTCCTATGGCTCGTGAGCTTCTCTAATTATAATTTTGTACTCGTCTCGATAAATACTCGGCATTTCGGACGGGAACGACGATTCTCGAGATTGTGTCAAGAAATCAGCTTTTTTTGATTTCTCGAGTATCGAATTACTCGAATTACTCGAGAATGTGCGAGTAGAAATCGAAAGCTCTACTGTCTACCGAGCAAAGAGAAGCAAAAGTGAGGGCAAATGCACATTTAGATTTCACCATTTCAGACGCCAACTATGCATATTTAGATCAGTCTCCAGCAAAACCAAATCCACACACACAAACAAGTGTTATTGTGTTCCTATCGCAATTTTTTCTAACCCATAAATAGTTCAAACTGAGTTCCCCTTTTCACAATACTAGTTGTCCCTAAATCTCCCAACAGCGGATTCAAGTGTCTACTATAACGTGGCGTTGTGTGTCCCTTATGCTTTGCAATGTATTTAGTTCAGAGCTGGTTTCAAGAAAATTTTTACGGCCAATAGAAATTGGAGTTTTTTAGTAGTATTGTACTGTTAGATATAGCCTTCGAACCCATAATCATACTCCTGGGGGCACCTGTCCGTTGGGGTTGAATGCAAATCAAACGTGCGATAATAAAAAAAAACGATTATTTGATCGGATGTTGATTAATAGAGGAAATACCTGATCCAAGATACATTTATAGCTCAGCCTTCACTCTTGCGATGGTCGATTAAGACAACTGCATAGATTTTATATATGTATGCTGAGCTAAATTTTATGATATGTCCAAATATTAAAATATCTTATAAAACTATTTAAATTAAAAACTTTCTTTCTTAATTTTAGTCGAGGCTTCTTTAAAATGTACTAATTTTAATCTTGTGTTTAATGTAGTTGCTAGCGTCAGAATAGAATTAAACGGTTTGGAGTAAATTTTGGGAAAAATCTACATAGAAAATCGACGTAAATCATCGGTCATAGACACAAACCTCGATGTATCATTTGCATCCCTATAAAAGTGGCAATTGATTTCTGTCGCAGTAAAGTAGAAGAACCACCTCAATATTCAATATTTATTTCCTCACATGAAATGACGACATTCCGGGCAAAATGTCTCTCTATGGCATCTCCAGCAAGTCAAGAAATTTTCTTTCTACTCTCTGTGTGTCAGACAACTATTTCTGAAAAGTTTAAAAGTTCAACTTTAACCTGTGTATTGTTTTTAAAAGCTATACATTTTTCTCTTTCAAATAGTAGTTAAAGTAAATATTTTATTATCATGGAAAAGATACAAAATTTGTAACACTAAAATAAAAAAAGAAATAGAAGAATGTTTAAAATATTTCTAAAATATATAAGCAATTTTTAATTTGCATTCATTCCATTTTTCAATTTACTTCGATTTTCCAGTGTTTATAGTGTTAAAACTTTGTGTTAAGGTTTCTACTAACAAATACCCATTAACAGTTTCAAATTAGTGCAGACATTATTCGCTGCCGGGGTTAAAGCTTGATTTCAAAAAATCGTTAACATTACCAATAACGGGATATTCACATTAATACCACCAGCTCGACCGACTGACTGGCGGTCATCCATAGTCATTTGCCAGCGGGTTGCCGCCACAAAGGTGGGCATTGTGATTGCCTTTGCTTGGCACGCAATATGCGTATGGTGGCGCAAATTCTAGACACTTTTTTGGCGTTGCTACCATTTTGGCCTACGCAAAAACGAGTACATTTGTACGTTTGAGTAAAAGTTGATACATACATATGTGTGTGTGTGATGTCTGTTTGTCTGAATATTTATGCTATAATAAGCATCTTGCTTCAATTCCGTTTGCGCAAGCCTCAGATTTATCGATTTTCTTTAATGTGTAGTAATAAGCAATTTTGTAGCGCGTTCACGACTGCGTCTCTAATTAATAAGCAATAAGGAAAATATTGAACGTACATATGTAATAAATAAGTTTGCGGCAACGCTAATACAGCAATTATGGTTTATTTGAAAATCCTTTTGCGGTAAAAAACAAAAAACAAAAGCGGACACATATGCAGCATAATCGGGTCTCACTGGAATAATTAAATTGTCTTACTACTGATTTATTAGAGTTGCTTTAAGAGAGGGAAACATTGTTGTTTATGTCCTGTGGTGGCATGTCTTTTTTTGTCGCGCGCCATTTCACACTCTTTCGAGTTTTTGCAACTTGGCTTATTATTTTATTTTTACAGCACTTTATTGCTGTGAAATTGAAACAAACTAAGGCGCAGTTTACCCATGAATTACGTCTTTCATCTACCGCTAATCCTCTCGCTACTTTCAATACCGCTAATCCTCTCGTTTTCGATATGACAGCATACACCCATTCGCTGATGACATAAAACTATTTACCTCTTATGCTGACATTTTTTTATGCAAACAAATCTATCGATCGTTCTATCATTTCTGCGCTTTTCACCCCTCTTTAGAAATTCTTTGGTGCTCTCTCATTCGCTCGCTTGTATGACGTCACGGTGTGTTCAATTGTTCTTGCGATTTTTTTTTTTTAGATTCAAGCATCAATTAGCTGATTGCTATTTTGCCTATTTCCGTCTAAAGCCTATCCCTAAATTGCCACGTCAAGCGTTCACTAACCGTGCAATTTTGAGCATTCCACAATAACGTGGCGCTAGCGCCGACAAAGTGGATTTTTCAATTTTGACAGCGCGTTACGAGAGAAGTGAGCAAGAAGAGAACTAAAATGAGAGAGATGATGAAGCAAATAAAGTAAAACACCAACAACAAGCTTCGAGAGAATGAGAAAATGTCGCGATTATTTGGGTACGACCCGCACTGCCACTGGTTTGTGGCCGGATTCGCCTAATTATCTTGCCATCACTTTCTATGGATCCACCTGTTGCAAAGTAATAAAGTAATGAGCTTAACATGAGGATTCCTCCTCGTAATATTACTTTGTAGTGCTCTTTTCCCGCTAGCAAATACCAGCTAACATCACACCGTGTGACAACCCAAATCACCAATAAGAAAATCGTTATATCGCGAAACTAGAGCTCAAATATAGGCTGGTTTAGGTTTAAAAGTGACTGCTTCTTGGAGCTAGCTTAGATCTTTGGGAATCCATTGTGATACCCCAAAAGATTCAACTGCACGGCAACTTACTACTTGTAATCTGATACCTGAGTCTTAGTCGCGCGAAGGCGGGGAAACTAAGCAGGTTAATCTGAGATAATACCTTTTCATTCTCCATTAGTAAGCAAATCGCCGAAGCCGGCAGGTAGCCAAATGAACTCCGAAACCCCCGTCAATTAAGGAGCCTTTTTTAAATGTACTCTGTCTGGGTAAAATATCTACAAACGGGTCCCAGTGATCATGTTCAGGGATGGATCGAAAATTGATAGAAGGGTTGGGAGTGGAATGTATTGCCAAGAACTCTGTCTGAAGCAAAAATTTAGACTACCAGATCCCTGCAGCGTATCGCAAGGGGAGACAGCCGCCGCTAAAGGAGCAGCAAGTATCTATTTAGTAACGCGTCTTCTGTTTGCAGAAGACTCTTTCAGCTTCTAATAGCTCTAGGCGAAAGGCCTCAGAGTCCAAAAAACCGATGACATTTCATAAAGCATTTTTTTCGTCATACTTGCAATTTTGATAAGGAATTTAGCCACGGCTTGCTGCTCCAAATTGCGAAAACTAACTTCTAGTTTCCACTGGCACGTTGTTGTTGTAGTAACCATAGATTAATAAATAAAGTTTTTTGTTGTACTAACATTGAGACTCGCAATCAGTGTTATCAGCAACTACAACTGATGGGGCATCGCTAAATAATTTAGGTCGCGAGCTCATCATCCTCTCCTCTTATATTTTCAAATTCTACAAAAGTAAATTTCACCGGTTAGATGTAGTACATCAGTGGAAAATCAGCGATCTCCATGCAATACAATAGACTTTTGAATCGAAGGAAAATCGCCGGAACAAGTTTTTTACCACATCAGTAAAGTGAAAAATTACGCAACTATTGTATGTAGACACAGATTTCCATATTTTTTAAAACTACATTAACGCTAAGAGATAAAGTCTTTACGTAATATCCAAAAAAAAATCAAAATACAAAGTACGTAAAGTGTGCAAAAAGATTTGAATGCAGTTTTGAGATTATTTTACGGTTCGCAAATCTTTTTGATCCATGTACAGGGTGGGTAGAATCAATTTGACTAAAACACACGATCAAACAGTTGAAGAATTAACTCACAGTATGGCTTGTATTTATATTTACTTATATATTTAATTAATTCCTATGAAATGTATTTAAAAAATCACTCTAAATGGCTTTTAGGACACACCTGTCACTTTAACATTGCAAAAATAAAATTAACGTTAGCCACAAATATAGAGGTCAAGTGCAATTGGGGTTAAAGACAATAAATAGATTTAGGCAGTACAATGTCTGCTGGATTTTTCGAGTATCATTTAAGTTTAATCAATATTAGCTTCAATCTGCTGCTCTTAAAAGTTTACAAACACATATCAAATTTTCTCGTCCATATGCGCCGGAGAAAATCCATTAAGTGTTAATTCCAAGAGCTAAGATTCGGGGAGCTGGGTGGCTTTAGGTTTCAAGCAAACTCCCAGGCGTCCAAAAACTTTCTCCGTCGTGGTCTTGTGTGAAAGGTTGGTGCTTCTAAAATGTTGGACAAAGTCATCTACATTCAACAGATATTCTTAAGGAAAGAAATGGATTGCCATAAAATATCCTTCACTTTGAAGTATTTTCATCAATTAATTATTGAATACACTCGGCAATTCGAACACTCTCTAAACTTGTCTCTGATTTTTCGCGCTTAGCAACATTTTCGACATTACCATCAGATGGCTCCAGTCCTATACGACTTTTTGGATGAGCGATGAGGCAAATTTCTGTATAGCGACGATACTCATAACGGCGTGTCTTTTCATTTCTTATGTTAAGTATTTTTCCCCATTTCTGAACTGAAAAAAGCAATTTATTGAAGTTTGACTAGTTTGGGCTATATTTCTTATTTATGGTTTATGTTTCTTTCCTTTTATAAAAGTTTAGCTTATTATTTAACAAGCACCACACAAATTTAATGTTCAAATTTTGTAGAAAAATAGGAAAAATTCACCAAGTTTTATCAAATTTTCAAACTCTTTAGCTAGAACTAAAAATAAGTATTAACTCCACACTATTTAATTCGAGTTTTTATAAAAATTCTAAGCATGCAGTTTTATAGCACATTTTAATGCATTATATACATTATACATTTTTTAGTATAATAAAGTGCAAGCCCTTAAAAAGTAATTAAAAATTTTCGTTGATTTTTGATCATTTTTCTTTTAATAACAGAATTTTTTGTTTGGAAGAAAAGAAGAAAAAAAGAAACTTTTTACCACTTGGAACTTACATTTTGTGTACTAAAATTGTTTTAAAATGCTTAGAATTTTTATAAAAACTCAAATAAAAAGTTTGAAGATATGATGAAACTATCTTGAATTTTCCTATTTTTACTTCAAAGTTTGCAATAAAGTGTTTGTTATAAAGACTTTTGCAATGGGGACGCCACAAAAGTAGATCGATAGTGACAGCAAACGACGCCATATTTTTCCCCGGTCTATGCCAACAAGCCAGCGACGATTGATGAACTTCGTACGAATATCGAACGTGAAATTGCAACAGTATTGGCCGATTTATGCTTGAAAACCGTCGATAATTGAGGTCAGCGTCTGGACTTCTGCAAGCGTGCCCGTGGTGCCCATGCAAAAGAAATCGAGTTTCATACATAATGACATCGAATGTATTTTCACTGGAATAAAGAATTTAATTCATAACCCACACCGTTTTTGTTTTATTTAAAAAAAAAAATTTTGCAGCGTTCCTATTGCAAGACCCGATATAATGAACTAGACTTTTTTCAAAAAAATTACAAACATAAAACAAACAAAAGAAGAATTGATAAGAACGGCAAAAATTTGGTGTACCTATTTTTTCTCACAACTTTTGTATTCGTATAATTGACTCACACTGTATTTTGTTTTTCCTATGATCAACAGGTGTACATATTTTCTCGTATTTGCATGTCACAATTGGGGCACATTTTTTTTAATGTTCCACATCATGCAACCAAACAGGATTTGCAAACGCTCCCATTGCCCTAAATAGAAAAGCGTTCGCACATTTTATCTAATCTAAATTACAAAAGAAAAACAAAATTTTTTATGCGTCGAATATTCCAAAAATAAAGAGGTTATAGTGTCCCGCTTGACAGCGTCGCCACTATTAACATGTTGTGATATTTATTTTTTTGTTTATAAACTTGTTTCGCGTTTACTTCTAGCTTGTATGTTATTTGTTTCTTAGTGTTGACGCAACAAATCGACCCACTCCTAATTTTGGCACGGTCCATTGGTCCATTGTATGAATAGCTTTTAGTTGGGCATAGGAAATATGTTGATGTAAGTTACAAATATGCCAAATTTTATGATTTCCATTGGAATTTTTATAAACAACGTGGGCCTATTTATTGTATGTATATATACTTTTATATATAATATGTAATTACATTCAATCATTACAATCATTTTTCATTATTACTTATAGTATGTCTCATTTAGCTGACACTCCAACTTCACACTTCGTTATGGCTCAAGTTGACATATCGAATAAGCGTAAAAATAGTGCAAGGCTACCAAATTGTGGCTTTTGTTTTATTGTCGCTTATTGACTTTCTAATATCGAATAAACAAAGCGATAATTGATCGCTTAATAAACAGGCGAAAAAATATACATATGTAGAATTAACGAATTGCAAATAATATTGTAGAAAACGGATATAATAATGAATTGACAAGAGAGTTTAACCTGAATGCAGATAATTGTGTGAAACCCCCTAAATTAGTTGAGATATCATCTCATCTGATTGGGAACGTACACAAAACCCTTAATGGGTTGTTCACTTTGCGTGTGATATGGATTTATTTATTTTTATTCAATGCTAAAAATTAATGGATATGGAATACTAATATTTAAAATACCCAATTATCATTTTTGAATCACAATAGCTGGCTGTTTGTATCATTTTGGTTTGAAAGCAAACAAATCCCACAGCTAAAAACATAAAATTTTGCACTCTTTTCACTCTAGGGTCTATGATGAAATTCAACGAAATCCGGGCATTATAACTTACATCTCCCATACCACTGATTGCACAGATATTAGGTTTTACTTTCAAATTATTTGTTTTATTATATTAAAAAAAAATTAAGGGAAAAGTACTTTGTAATTTACTATTCTTACAATAGCTATATTATTTTTTGACGTTATTGAGCTCGATGCCCGTTTTTATTAAGTAATAATGTGAGAAAACAACAATTTTTCAAAGTGGTAGAATCGAAAGCTGCGACGATCACCATATCTCCTAATCCGTTTTATTTCTTTAAAGACTTTACCACGATTTGAACCATGGTACAAGGAGTTGCTTGGTGAACTGTTAAAACATACTCTTGAAATACATATATATATATATATATATATATAATAATATTCAGACATTCTGAATAACAATTATTTGAGCGTTAACTTTTAAAAACGTCATCCTAATTTTGATAGGAATCTTCTAAAATATAAGTATTTTGATAATAATTTGAAATCAGAAAATTTTTTTAAATTATCGATATTTATTATTTTGAAACTTATATCATTAATTGCTTTTCTTAGTTATTATGAGCAATAACAATTTTTTAAATCAACACAAATATTATTTTGAACTATTATTGAATTTACAGCGAGGTAATTTTTTTACGTCTTTCAAAGTCTTTTATTTTGAGACTTATATTATAAAAGTCTTTCCATAATAATTATGTGTTAGACAACTTTTGTTTTAAGTCTTGCAAGGCGAAATTTTTTCGAGAGCCAAAATATTACCAAACAGATCCGGAAGTGATCGTGAAATTATTTCGTAGTAGTCCTAAATCAGTCCGGTACTAATCCCGAAATGTTTCTAAAAAAAGCCTCATCCTTCAAGACTCAAAAAGTTTTTACTCTCTCATAATTATTATGAGAAGACTTTTATAAATTAAGTCTCAAAATCAAAGCCTTATAAAATAAGTCTCAATAAGAAAGGCCTTTAAAGACTTGAAAATATTTATCTCGCTGAAAACTATTATGAAAAGACTTGTATAATATAAGTGTTTCAATAACGGTTACAGATTACTCGAAAAATTTGTATCTTATCAAAATAGCTATCGACTAACGATTGTCCTTTTCTCTTGTAATAGTTACATATGTCTCTGGTAATATTTCTTTTGGGGGTGATGTCAGAATGCAAATCGAGATTCGTCGGACCGACCGCGCCACGGATACCTCGATAAATATTGCGATATCTCAACGAAACTGGGAAGACTCATTGCCTGCGATTTTGTTAGTATGGAAAATGGGCGAGACGGGAAATAGCCCCGATGACAATGGTATTTTGCTAAAATAAAAAACAGTACAATCTTTCAGTAATTTTTCCAAATTTCATACACAGGGAAGGGAATACGTGGTTTTCGTTTTTTTTTTTGAAAATGGTCGTAGCACCTCCAATTTCAGAGCAAATAGGTATATTTCCGAAAGTACCTGAAACTTTACCACATTTGATACACTTTATATTTTAATTCAATAAGCATGATTTAAAAAATTTTAAAAATCGTCACCTCTCATATAATACAAACATCAAAAAGCACGATATATTAAGTACCATAAAGTGCAATTTGCATGCCAAGTTCATAACTATATTTTTTGATATTATAGAACTCGGACAAAAACCTCGTCACCTTTCATATAACGGTAATTTACTTTAATGAAAAAAATAACACTATGCTATTAACTATGATGGTGATTCACTCAAATTTGCTTCACAAGATTAGATTCGAAAATGCAATCCTCGTAGGTTAAAGCAGCGAAATAAAAATGAGGCATGTGACTTTGCATTCCAAAGTAATGCCTTTGTGAATTGTCTTTCGCTTCTTTATCCCGTTACGGGGACTGCTAAGTTGCCTGCTAGACGTGACCGCCAATGATATGTCTATGTTAATGTAGTTCCTTGTAGAAGCGAAAGTTGACGAGCTTGCCAATATTCACACGATTCTTCTCGATTCGTTTGTGGGGCAATCGCGGTTTTTTCTGGGTAGAAATTAATAATAAAAGGTGCTTTTTTAGACATGTGCTTTTTAAGAAGAAATAAAACGCATGTAATTTAATGTTATGGCCAAGAATTCAGCTTTATTAACAAGATAAGGGTTTGATTTGGGGTAAGTGAAGGCATCGTCTGGCTCGAATAAATTCCAGCCGAGAGGTCCGATTTTCGAAAATTTTTTGGAGCAATTGGGGCGCCGTATGACAGCACAGCAATAACGTGGCGAATATTCTCCCCCAAGATGTCAACCGTCTCGAACTTATCTGCGTAAACAGCGGTGAATTATCTCCACAAAACATGGCCCAGCGGTGTTAAATCGCATGATCTTGAAGCCCACGCCACAGGCCCAATAAATGTATTGTTTCGATGGCTGTAGGGCATGTAGCGCCATTTTGTTGAATAAAAAGGTCGTCCACCTCAACATCATTCAATTCAGGCACGACAAGATCATTAATCATTGTTCTATAGCGTTCGTAATTGACTGTAACATTATGGCCGGCTTGATTTTTGAAGAAATATGGATCATGGATTCCCTCTGCTCATAGAGCACACCCAATAGTGACGTTGTGAGGATATAATGGAGTCTCTACAATGGCTTGAGGATTATCAACACTCCAAATGCGACATTTTTGTTTATCAACGTACCCATTCTACCAAAAGTGAGCTTCATCGCTCAACAAAAATGTCGACCGAATATTAGCCGAAACATAGGATGCGTCGCGCCAACCAAATCCGCATTTTTGTAATAAATTTGCACGATTTGTCAACGTTGTTCCGGAGTTAGTCTTTTAATTATGAAATGCCAAACCAAACTGAGTATAAATTAAGTAACAGCTGTCAAAATCAAGACCAACTCCGAAAAAAGTATTGCCAAATTGAAAACCTCATGACGAAAAAATCACCCTTTAGTTGTGATAGTATTAGTAGTAGAAGTTGTAGTTGTACTAGTAATTTTAGTAATTAGTAGTTTTAGTAGAAGTAGGAGTCGTAGTTGTAAAGGTGAACTGAAAAGCCCTGCAATGATCAAGAAATATTTAGTACGGAAATAGTGACGAAACTGTCAAATGGTCTTGAGCTAGCGGCAAAATATCCCCAAGCATATACATGTATGTACTGATGGGCATATTTATAGTACATACATACATACATATATATTCATATAATATATATTGTTTTTTCACATATAAGCATCATGTGGCGATTCCGTTACGCGACAGCACCAGGCGATCATTATCACTCTCATGCCGCTAAGGAAGTTTTACTTCAAAAATATAGATCGACGATAAGCAATCACCTTTTGCAATACACCTTACAAAATGATTCTCATGAGATCGGCGTTCGCATGTCGAGACATGAGTTGAGGTTATAACCGCCTGAGACCGATGTTGCAACGAGCAATTTTCGAGCTACGCAACCACTTCATTATTGTCCAATATTCGTAGAAAGGTTGGTAAACATGTCTTGCAATAATTTGCCATATATATTACTACATCCTTTGGTGATTTAGTATAACTGATAATTGTTTTGAAAGTTATTAACGGAAAACACATTAGAAGCTGCGTGATACACGCCATACATACTCGCGCATACTTACCATGCAACATGCAACGTCAATGTGCAACGGTTGTGTTGTGTAATCGGCAGGCGTTTAGTCACCTGAAAGTGATTGCCATAATAGTTTGCTATCAACTACAGTTGGTGGAAGAAAAATTGAAAAACAAAAAAGAAGTAATGTCAAAGAAGTGCTATATTTGTGAATTGTGCAACAGGAAGCCTACTTACTGGTCGTTGCAGATCTTTGCTATGGTGAGTGAAATGGGGGATGTGGCATACAATGTGCGTTGTCATTGTACGAATTTATAATTAAATCAACGAGAAAAACGTCAATTAAGTGCCCCTATGTGCATATGAATACTTGGTTATTGTAAAAGGAAACCAGTTGTTGGCTTTCGCGCATATTTCAAAATCAAGTTCAATGGCAAGACGGCAAGGCAACAGAGAGTTGACGTAATGGGGAAACGTTGAATGCATGCGATTTTTGTATATGTTTTGTATGTTTTGTATATGTTTTGTATGTATTTGTGTGTTGTGCCGAATGAGCATGGATACAATTGCTAACCGAATTTGTTTCTACGCTTTAAAAAAAAAAAGTTGTGTTTGCTGGACAATCTTAAAAAAGTTGAGTATATGCCAATCGCCAAGCTAATAATACAATATAAATATCTACATATGAAAACAATCGGTTACAGGGTGTTGCAATCTGATTATAATCGCACATTTATTTTGCTCAACATATGTACATACATACTTGCATAAAAATATTTATTAAAACGACTCTTGAAAGGTTTCCATTTTCTAGAAGTATCTTAGAATTATTTTCAAGGTACACAAAATATATACATATGTAAGCAAGTACTATATGAGGTTAACCTTGAAAATCTGCGCAAAAGTGTACTACAAATTCTCATTTTATTAAAAAAAATGTTTTATTGTTTCTGAAAAAAATACGCCTTTCAGATCGAATTGTTCTATACCATTCAACATTAACTATTCTTCGATCCTCAAAAGAACCAGCAGCGATCGGAAGAAGAAAGCGATCATTTTATGCGAACTGTAACGGCAACGAACTAAATTTGTTGGATTTGAAACGAAGTACAGTGTGGATTTTATAATTTTTTTCATTCGAAAGGAGTCTATCAAACAAAGGCTCATAACGTTCCATAGGCTACCAGCAACACCAAAATACACACCATGGTTGTATTTTCTCTAATACTGCTACGTGTTTAATATGACTTGGTTTGACTTATTTTGAAATACCCACAAAATGGATTGTTGTTTAGGTTCGGGATCATATCCATAGATCGAAGATTCCTTTTACGATATTCAGCACTATCGCTGAATCTATCATAGCACGATTTTCGGAGATCACCAAGTCCGAATAGCAACAAACGAAATACATTCAAAGTTATGCTACGTGCGTACTACATCGAATTTGATGATAGCTTTTTCGGTAATTTTACGAAAATTCGTACTAAGATGAATTCAGCGACCAGAGTGATTAAAGAAATTTGCAGAAACACCCCCAATTGAATTTTTTGAGTCTTTCATTTTACCATTTTTTGTAGGTCCGGTCAAATTCAATACTAAATACTCGTACAAGATAGCTTCGACTTTTCCTATCTTCCTACCTTCCTATAATTTCCACGAAATTATTAGGTTTAACATGAGGTTATTCGAGGGAAAAACTGTATTAAAATAACTTATAAAATCCAAACTGGCACAGGAAAATTTTAGTGCTTTTCGGCTTTGCAATAAATTACGGCCGATTTACCAAAATCACCTTAAAAAGGGAATTATGTTTGTTGTCCGTCATCTTCCGTGATTTCAATGGTATGCATATTTCTTGAATTATTTCTTAAAGCTTATATCTACTTCGAGAAATTTTGAACTGGACATGATTGCAAAGGTTACCTTATATTTATATTTGTGATTTTTTAGATGCTCTGAATAATCAAGAAACAATTTTGTAAATTCAATTTAATATTTTTCTTTTTTTGCCTGGAGTTCTTCTTACAAGTTATAATATCTTTAGGTGCATTCGGTTCGCCACTCTTTGCCACTTCTCCTGTCATGTCTGAGCTCTGCTCGCATTCGTACAAGCAACAACAACGATAGCTAGCTAGATTCGGCGATAGCGAGTACAGTGGCACCTCATTAAACTCATCGCACTCGTTACGTTCAATGCTGCAAATATTATACCACTCTTACGCTGGTCGATCATGTGCGCACTTCACTCGCCAACGGATGGCATAAGGAAATTAGGTTTTATTGTTTTTGGGCTCGATGATTCCATTTTTATGTTGATTTCTACCTAGGTGGAGCTTTCGTACAATTTTTTCAGTTTGTTATGGGTTTTTTTTTTTTGAAGTAGTTCTGTTACTGTCTTTAGGCTGAGAAATCTATTTTTTGATACCTAAACCATAAAAAAAAATGTAACCATACGTATATGGGAATTTTTTTCTAATTTTATTTTAATTGCGATATCTGCTGCTCCCTAGGAGTACATATTTCTTCAAAATGAATAAAAAACTCCGTAATAAGAAATCTGTTTTCTCTAAAAGTAGTAATAATAATTTTGTTGCTTGTGTAAATTCGCAGGTTCAATAAAGTCCAAACATATAATTTTTACCCTTATTTATATTATCTTTTTTTTTTGCCAGGTTTTGTACTTTTATAAAAATAAATAAAAATAAATAAATAGTATTTTTTAATAAAAAGTATAATTTTTTGAAGGAAAAATCATTTTTCCTATAAAATTGCTAGTTTTCACTTAGATTAATTGGCATAAAATTTCTTCTCGTGATAATGCTGCATTCTCCCAAAAATATAATGAATTTACTTTTCTAGCAGTTCAATGAAAAATCATTAGAAAAAACAGCAATACATAGTTTTAGGTAAAAATAAACAAAAACTAGTTTCAAATATAGCAGCTTTATAGAAAAACTTCACAAATTAATTACCAACTTAACATGCGTACAACAAAAAAAAGTAGATGTAAATATCTTTTTTGGATTTTGTTGTGGGAGGTGTAAACTATCACTTACTTTTGGTTTCATAAAATACATAAAATTATGTTGCATTGTGTTATTAATATATCTCCATTTTCTTTTATTTTGATGTGTGAAAATGGCTTTGCATCGCTATATTCAAAGTGTTCCCAGTCGTGGCCAATGGGTCGAAAAAAAATTGTGCTTAGTTGTTGAGTACGAAGTCATCTATAACTTTGCTATTAAATATGCCGCTTTCATCACAAATTGTTAAACTTTTTTGACAACTGTCTCAAACCTAAAATCCAATAAGTCGGAATGTTGGTATGTAAAATGCCTGCGACCCATGACGCCCATGTGGCAAAAACTTCAGCCGTTTCGATGCCATAAACTCGACAAAACCTACTGAGTAGTTGAAGGATGCGCATTACAACCAGCCAAAGTTGTTAATAAAGTCTACAATGTTGTAGGTCTCGACCCTAGAGTTATGCAGAAATGGACTTCCCAAAGATGTTGGACGAAAGCGGGCTAGAGTCGCGTATTTGCACAGGAAATGTTCGATCGTTTTCGTCGCGGTTACGTCTCGGCAGCATCTGTAGTAATCATTACCCGGAATGCCCATTCTTTCCACATGCGCGTCTAAAGTCCAGTGACGCCTTTTTACTGCAATAAGTATATGGGCAACGGCCTCAGACGTATAAAGAAGACCTCTAGTCCTCTTCTCATTGCAGGTAGTTATTGATATCCTGCAAGTGGTAGTAGCTTTCCACTTTCGTTGCGTTTTGCTAAAATATATGTTACGTATATTTCCCTTTGCTATGGCTTGGGATGTCCCCACATCAATATTAGGTGTTTTTTTCTGAGCCACATCCTGCGAGTTCATCGGTTTTCTCGGTATCTTTGATTTCTTTATGCTCGGGTATCCAGATGACAGAGATTTGAAGATTGATGGTTAAGGGGCAATGAGTTATTTACAAGCACCGACTAACTTTGAGCCAATATTTGGTACGTTTATTGCTGCCTAGCTGTCAGAAGAAATGATTAGGTTACACCGTACATTCCCGTCGTCAAGCAATTTCCAGCCATGGCAAAACGCGAAAACACGCAGACTAAAAGGGGAGTCTGATTGGCATGGATAGTTCCAAGGATTCGGAGTAGATCCCGGAATTCTGAGTCCATCTTGGGCTGAGTTTCCTTAATTCTGTGTTCCACACTCTAGTTTGCGAGAGCTGAAATCCGTCCGGGTGTTAACCATGTTCGAAGGCAGTTGATTAAAGATTTTACTGCGCCCTTATTGTGTACCCTTTTGAAGTTGCAGCTCTTTCGGAAAGCTCCCACCAGACTACAGAGCCATAGCTCATCACCGGTCGTACCATCATTCGGTACATCCCGAGTGCCATCTTTGGCTTGAGATCCCATTGCTTGTCAAAAATCGTTTTGAAAACGTAGTTTGCCGTCAAAAATCAGCGCCAAATGATTTTTACTGGAAGATAAAACTACATAATTGTCGTCCGTTAAAACTTGGAGGACTAAAAGTAGCTGATTTATATTTCCTCGTGAAGAGCAACAGCTTTGCCTTTTCTTGATTATATTTTAGGGAAAAAATGTTCTTTCAATGATTTCGCTCACCCCGGAAGGGGAGGGACCTGTAATCAGGATCGCCACATCGTCCGCGTACGTCACAATCTGAATTCAAACTGTGTTAAGTTCGACCAGTTTGTCGTATATGGTGATTAGCGGAGTGTTATCATGTCAAATCTAGGAACAGGACTCTGAATTCAAAACCTGCATGTGAAATAAAAGTGAACTGTAGCAAAAGCTCCGAACTACAATTCGTTCTTTTAAGTCTTAAGATGTTGTACAAAAGGACTTATATTCAATTCGTTAAATTATTCCAAGGCCAAAATTAAATTATAGTAAATGCAAATCAACAATAAAAGAGTTCCGTAGTTACTAATAATTGCAAAACTTATTATCAACCCTGTAATCACACAGCACTTACCTTATGTACATTTCCTTTACCGCCACCAACATAAGCCAAAATGAAAAAAAACAAAAAATACAAAATCACAAAATCACAAAATCACAAAAACAAAAATACACCTGAACAAAACAATGTTGCAACAACGTACTCGTAACAACTGTTGACATTCACAGCAAGTATCGACTGCTTTCCTGCTGCGACCGGTGTGTGGATTGACGGCGTTCACTCGGTCGCGGATATTCAATGGACAGCAGGCAGTGGTCACTAGCCGGCATTTGTAATCCACTCCAATCAGCTTAATATGGCTCTAAGCCTCATTAAATCCACACAGATACAGCGATACAGGATCAAAATAGGCAAAAAAAAAAGGCGAACAGTTAAAAAAAAGAGGAAAATCAATCACAATAATTTGACTTGTTTGTGGTGCTGTTTTGATCTTCTTGAAAAAATAAAAATAAAATAAAACTAAAAAAATATCTCCTACCTATTATTGACAGCATTGTTGGCTATAATTATAATTTTGTATTTGTACAAAACTGCTGGATTTCCACAATTTGCAAATGACAACGCGTAAAGCAAAAAATGCAGTAAAAAATAAAAAAAAATAATTTGAAAAATAAAAATATAGTATATTATAAAGTATATTAAAGAGTAAACCAGTAGTAATCAGCAGTTGCATGCAATGACGGATTGTGTCAAGAGCAGCAAATACGAACATAGAAATGCGTACACATAACTATGTAAATCTAATGCAATGTGCGATGGCAATGGTGTTGCATGGAAGAAAGTTTGAATGTTGCATCAACGCTGGCCGATCGTTTAAATAGGCTAAATAGATTTTGTATAAGCAGCAACATAGCTAATGGTCAAGTGATTTGGTGTGAATGTGTATTTTAAATACGTGTGTATGTGTGCACATATGTGCAATTTTTGTACGTATATTTGTAGATACCCTGTCGGAAATTGGACTGCTTTAAAAGCAATTTAAAAAGTGTTATTTTATAAACTATGAGTGGTTGAAATTGTATCCTTTTTTGTAAGCAACTAACTTTATTAACAAGGCCAAGTCCAAGGAGCGTGCCAGTTATTTGACTCTGCATTTGATTTCAACCATGAAATAATAAAGAAGGTAATTTTATTACCCCTCTTTGAAATTTAAAAAGGAAAAGAAAAACTCTAAAATTAACTGCTTTCCAAAATGACCATATTATTTTTAATGGCCATAATGAAAATAAAGAACATTAGCTGGAAAAAGTAAAAAATTTTCATCGGAAGGGGTTTAAAACAAAATGCATAAAACAAAATATGAGTTTCTAAGTTTTCATGGAACAAATAATAAAACGTTTGTCAAAATCAAATGGAATCTATTAACCGCAGATCGTAGTTATATGCAAAATTTCTTATTATTCACAAACCTTAATTTAGATGAGAAAATTCTACAATGGTTTTTTGGGTCGAACCCTTTTCAAATCAGGTGCTTTTTTAATAAAATAAACATAAGAAAATTGTAAATGTCAGAAAATATATTTTTTTTAATTACAGCATAAAAGATCGAACGAATGGAACTTAAATTTTTATTACTACCATCTCAAAGAATCTTTAATTTCATTTATGTCGCAATTTAAATATTGTATATAAAACACACTTCATTAAAAAAAACACTAAATAAAATTTAAACCAACACAATATTGAAGCTAATCCAAAGGAAAATTCTTTAGCCTCTCTCTTTAAGCATCACAAATCCATTTCATTGATAAATTTTCGAAATTTAAAAAACCTTCCATGTTTTAAATAATGCCCAATATAAGATTGAAAATTACCCTCTCCTACATACAAATAACCGATGGAGCAACGCTTTGCCAAATGTTTACAGTTGGGGAAATGTCAATAATCTAATTTAAAAAAAATCGGAATGGAATTGGTTTTACTGTTTTTAGCGCTGAGTAATCTATTTTTTCATAGCTATTTATTTCACTGTGAAACTCGTCCAAATATGGGAATTTATACAGACAGAGAACGTAAGAAACATGTTTCTTATTGTGATGTAATTTTTTCTTAAAATTTACCATATTTTCTTCCTATTGAGTGCAGATTTCTTCAAAATCGATAAAGACCTTCTTAAAATGAAGTATATTTTTTCTAAAAATTGTAAAAATCATATTCCTATTCCTCTTTCTTATATTAGCCTGATCATTTTTTTTTTTGAGTGTCTAAATTTAAAGGTTCAAAAAAGTCCAAAAATCTAATTTCTATTGCCATAATTTAGTTTGTAGCTAGTTTTTGTACTTTTATACCATACGGTTGTTAAAACTAAACAAGAAATGTATTAATAAAAAATAATAATATTTTCACCATAAAAGTGCTATTTTTCTCGTAGAACATTTCGCATATA
Source organism: Anomoia purmunda (assembly GCA_951828415.1). Classification (NCBI taxonomy): domain Eukaryota; kingdom Metazoa; phylum Arthropoda; class Insecta; order Diptera; family Tephritidae; genus Anomoia; species Anomoia purmunda. Next base: position 38,253,027 of record OX639995.1, on the reverse strand, counting down.
TTTTTTCCCATGATAATGCGATTTTCATTTGATTTCAATGAGAAATCATACAAAATAGCAAAAGTTGTGGGTAAAAATAAACACTACAAATGAAATACCACAACTCTATAGAAGAATTCCACAAAAAAAAAAGAAAAACATTATTTGATCGAATTTTAGTTAGTTACCAACTTTAAGTGCGTAGAACAAAAAATACCAAGTTTAAAAATTAAATAAAGAAAAATACATTTTAATTTCAATATAAATTAAAAGTGAGAGTGTGATTGTTGTTGTGAGTTAGATTTCCGATCATTGTGTATCTTGTTCGAAACGTAATTAAAATGCGCTTTATCGACATAAAACTTTTCAAAATGAAACTTGACCTTGGGTATAGGGATGGTTAGTAAGTACGTTCTGAGCTTAAAGACACAGTTTTTAAATTGTATTTCAGTTTGCAGCTATTTCAGGCCTCTTTCATTCGATACCAATTTAATTTACTTTAATTTGGAAAACGGGGTTGCTTATGATTAGGAAAGGAATTTTCGTTATTTTATTTTTTTACAAATACTTGCCCAAATTTATTGGACTAAAAAATAATAATAGAAATAGTATAAATAAAAGTTATAAAAGTTTGGGTCCCTGAAATCTTTTTTTTTTCAATTTTTATAAAAATATAGTTCATTCTAAAATATAAATCGCTTGAAACAAAGTTTCAAACTTTATAAAAAAATTTCCAAAAATTCAAAAAATTTCAACAAAAAAATTGTCAAAGAAATTTCAATATTGCTATTATATAACATTTTGGTACGCAGTTTTGTAGCCCAGTGGATTTTAGTATAATGAAATTGATATTGGACAATTTTTTTTCCGCTGACAATACTTCAAATTTTTTTCATATACATATATAGGTAAATTATCTACAATATTTTTTTTTTACCAATTTTATAAAAATATAGTATATTCTAAAATAGAAGTCAAGTTAACCAAAATCTCAAACTTTATAAAAAAAAAATTGCAAAAATTCAACAAATTTAAAAATCATTCTGAAAAAAATTTCAAAATTGCTATTATAAAACTTTTTGGTATGCAGTTTTGCAACTCATTCAATTTTAGCATAATGAAACTAATATTGGAACATTTTTTTTCGCTGACGATGCTTCAAATTTTTTTCAATATATAAATTAAATAAAATTTTATTATTATTTTTTTAAATAATTTTTCGTTAAATATAGTTCATTCTAAAATATAAGCCATGCAAATCAAAGTTTCAAACGTTTTAAAAGAATTTCTAAAAATTTAACAAATTTAAAAAACAAAAAAATGTTATTATAAAACTTTTTGAATTCAGTTTGTAGTCCATTCAATTTTAGTATAATGAAATAAATATTGGACAATTTTTTTTCGCTGACGATGCTTCGAATTTTTTTTCTATTTTGTATACAAATTATATAAAATAATTTCTTTTATCAATTTTTATGAAATATATAGTTCATTCTAAAATATAAGCGAAGTTAATCAAAATTTCAAACGGTATAAAGGAATATGCAAAAATTCAATAAATTAAAAAAAAATCGCCCAACAATTTCGAACTTGCTATTATCTCATATTTGTAGTCCAATGGAATTTTTAGACAAAAAAATTATACTTTTAATTCTGTTGGTAATCGGGGCATTGGGGTTTGAAATCAGAACTTAACCTCAATTCAGATTTTTTTAACTTTTTCTTCATGCACTCATCGTAAAAATATTGTTTTAATGTTGACATCGCCTTTCTAATTACTACTTTACTATTTTAAAACGCCAAATAAATAGCACATAGTTTTTTCCCCTAGTGTTTCTAAATTAAATGATTTTTACTGAGAGATTTTAATTTGCTATATAAACTTAATATTGAAAAAATAAAAAATAAAATAGAATAAAATATATTTCTTAATTGTTCGGCCTATTTATTTATATCAACAATATTTTTTATGAGCTCAATACAATTTTTAATAAGAAAAATTTTAGAAAACACAAGAAAAAGGAAGATGAAAAAACAACAACTTAGTATAAGTGGTTAAGGTGCGGCCTCGGGAAAAGTCTGATGAGGAAATGTGGTGATCTCCGAAATAGCTATAACTGCTAACATTGTTGTTTTTTCTATAACGTTTCCAACTGAAAATGGTCGGTCTTGAGCTCATAAAAACTATTATAGATAAAATAAAATGTATAAATGGTTTTTGGACAACGCATTTCAAATATATGTATATGTATAACGATATCAAATATATTACATATATATATGTATATATATATGGTAGTATTTAAAGTGGTAAATGTTTTAGGCTGCCCGCTTTATTCCCGACAGGGTATGTATAAATATAATAATACGCGCTCGTTTGTTATCGCATTAGCGAATAGTAACTGTTCACTAAACTGTAATTATTTTTGCATACATAATTTCATTCGCAGTCCTTAATATACCTACATACATAAAATATCTTTGCTTTTTGAAGTATTTCAAAAAAATTTGTTATATCTGCATAGTTTAAGCTTTTGGTAGTTAAGCAATCTGCTTTAGTAGGCAATTGCCAAAATTGTATTCAAACAAAAAAAAAAAAACAAATACCGACAAAGTTTTCAATCCAATTTTAACAATTTCATTTGCACTGTCTGGGCGCAAGCAATGAAATTTGCAACAAAAGACAATGATTTTATTTCATGTATCATAATTTGGCATTTGATTTTCGTGTCAATGTTTTTTGCAGAAATTGCCCGTTTTGTTGTTCGGTATGAGTGCGCATATTTGGTGTCGAAATCAAAATTTATATATGTACATAAAATATTTGCATAGATATAGGCAGTGGAATATTTATATACTTATTTTCCGCGTTTCATTTATTGCGTTTCTGCAACAGGCACGAAATCCATTAATTTCAACAATATTGTTGCTATTGTCATCAGCCACTTAAATTTGTTTAAGTGCATTTTGTGGCAAACGTCGATCAAAATATAAACAACATAATTATTAATTGCTATTTGACAAGCAATTCGATTGCTTAAATTCGGCTAGCATTTTAATCGAATAATTTATTTATTTGCTCTACATCAAGGCCTTCATAGCTCTATAGATATAGATAAATGTGTTTGAAAAGTAACCTTGTGAGTATTTAAGAAATGGGGGAAAACCCCAGTAAAAACACCAAACGGCTTAGCTGAACGTTACGAATTCGAAAAGCGAAAAAATAATTTCATCAGAGAAAATAACGTTGAATAGAAGAAGAAGAGGAAGAATTTATTGCTAGAAATGCAAAACGTTATAAAACGATGCTGACATTAAGAAGTCTCATTTCTACGATTAGGTTATCTAAAGCCTACGTGGAAACCTTCAAGGTTCCAAAGTATTTTTAAAATACAGCTCTCTTAAAACTCCTTCGTATAAGACTCACACTTCAATATTTTATTTTATTTAACTTATTATAATTTTAATTGATTTTTTAACCCCTCTCCAAAAAGATGTTTGAGATTTAGTGTTTTCATTTTATTTAATATAACTAACTTCACCTTTAAACAGTTGGCAACCTTCTTTCTAACTTTCGCATAATACCCATTTTGTCATACTTGACTTCATTCTTTTGTTTAAATATTCAAATATTTTGTTTTTTGTTACGGCCGATTTGCAAAATTTTTGCTGCACGGCTTTGCCATTTTGTACCCATCCGGCATGCAAATGCTGCAGGTTTTCATTAATCGTTATAACTGGGGGACTGCAAGAGTCACACTTGATGTGACAGAAGACAAAGAAGCCGATCCGATGCGATCCTAAGTTTTATTACTAAGTTACTGAACAATCCGATTGGATGTAAAATGTTGTAGATCGAGATCTATATTTGTTGCTAAATGAACATCACAAGCTTAGTTGGCGCTGTCTGCGTAATAGCAAAAAGGAAATTCCCCCCGTGAGAGTTGCGGGGGTTTTTTGAAAAGGTAATTATTTCATTTGCGCTTATAAGAGCAATTATTTTGGAACGCGTTGGAAAATATTAATCATGGTGCATTGTGAAAAAAACAATGTCACCGACAAAAAAGAAATAAGATCCTGCTTAAAGGGAAATTACTTATTGTCAAACTTTTCAAAGAAAGAAAAACATATAGATAAATTGGCCAATTTGTTGGAAGAACATACCCTTCTATTCAAAGAGTTGTGAAAACTTCCAATTCACGTTTAGGATGATCCCGATATCGCCGACTTGAATTTATTGAGTCGACTATGAAAAAAAAATATACTTAACATTTCAAGCCCGGATTTGAGGCAGAGCGCTAATGAAATTGGTATATTCAATCGGTATTACTTCTAGCAGGATAATGACACAAAGCACGCGGATGATAAAATGCATTGTATTTTATAAAACTCTTATGAAGATCTTTTTTATACAAAATATCTTTATAGTTATAGAACCAAAATTCTTGAACGAAATCTATAGGTAGAAATATAATAAAAAACTTTATTTCCAGGCGCAACCGTGAAATTCTAAACAAGTACAGATCACTCGCGAAAACATGAATTTATGAAAACACACACTCTTGCATTTTCAAATTGTCACATTTTCATTTTTTTCACATTTTATCATTTTGTACTATTTGTTGAGTTTGATATGAAAATGAGTTTTTTATGAATATACAAATGACTAGAATATCAAACACAGTTATTTTATGAACCCGAATTTCTGAAATATAAGTACATACCATGATATAGAAAGTAAGATAGGTCCATTTAATGACATTCGTTACTATTGCTTACCATTTGATGCCACCTTATTCACTAGAATTAATATTTTTTCCTTCTAAAAGTAGGCAAAAATGTTTGCAGACGTGTGAAAATTATTAGAATTATTGAACATAAATGAAATAAAGAAAAAAATTTATTGAATAACTTCACTGCAAGTTGTAAAAAATAAGAAGAAGAGGTGGTACGTGTATTTCCAAAGTGTGAATATTCGTTCACCCGAAAACAGTGGCTGGAAGCGTGTTATAAGCATGTAGGAATCTCACCCGCTGCAGCAGCGCTTTTGGAAAATGCAGTACCGCAGTGTACAAGGTAAAAAGCAAACTTTAGACATGGACTATTTAAATAGATTGAAGAGATTGAAATATCCGTAGAAGAAGCTGAAGATGTGGAATATGATGGGCTTGAAAACTTTTCCGGCTACATACATAATTTCAAAAAAGGGGTTAGCGAAACTAGGTTTCAGATCGTATTAAGAAGGTGACCAATATTATACTCATGTTAATTGTTTATCGGTAGGTGGTCTTTACAAGTCGAATTCAAATTTCTTACATATACTAGAAATTTTAAATTGAAAATTTTTTTAAGGTTATGGTGATATGCTAACCACAAAGCATAATTTTTTGCCAAATCTGTTAAGAAATATAAAAGTAAAATTGCACCAGAATACTAGCGAATGATTTTTTTAATTACAAAAATTATAAAAATTACTAAGTTAAAATTATAAATGCAAATAAGAAAATAAAATAATTAACAACATATTTGCTCGTAGTTTGTAATGAGGCCACCTCTTATAGTTTAAATTTATATGTTTTTATTAAAAAAAAAGGTGCGAATCACCCAAGTGTAAAAATCAACCACTGAATAATTTTTTATTTTAAATATATAGCATTGGCAAAAAATATGGCAAATAAATACTCGGCAGTATTGTTATAATATTAGTAAGGAGGCAAGGCTCTTGGTAATACTCAGAATTTATGAAACTTAAAAAATTATATTATCTTTCAAAATTTGTTTATTGCTTTTTGTATCATAGTACATACTTGTGTATATTTGACATTTTTATTTCAATTCTTATGAATATAAAGCGCACTAAATCATACAAATAAAATGCCGCCACATATTAACATTATTTGAATTTTTTTTTTTTTTTGTATTTAATTTTTTATTTATTTATTTTGATTTTAAATAAGCTTTTTCAGTATGTAGTTTTGCAGCCGTTTCAATTGCCACCACTTTTGTGCAGCATATCGGGTCTTGCAATAGGAACGCACAAAAGTTTTTTTTAAAATAAAACAAAAATACTAATTAAATTCTTAATTATTGTGAACGTACATTCGATGCCATTGTGGATGGAATTCGATTTCTTTTGCATGAGCACCACGGGCACACTTGCAGAAGTCCAGACGCTGAACCCAATTTTCGACGGTTTTCAAGCATAAATCGGCCGATACTGCTGCAATTTCACGTTCGATATTCGTACGAAGTTCATCAATCGTCGCAGGCTTGTTGGCATAGACCATAGACTTGACGTAGCCCCACAGGAAATAGTCTAACGGCGTCGAATCGCCCGACCGAGGCGGCCAATTGACTGGGCAACTTCGTGAGATAATACGTTCACCAAACTTGGTTTTCAATAAATCGATTGTGACATTCGCTGTGTGGCTTGTGGTGCCGTCCTGTTGGAACCACATATTGTCCAAGTCCATACCATCCAATTCGGGCCAAAAATATTCGGTTATCATTGATCATCACGGAAGAAGTACGGCCCAATGACGCCGCCGGCCCATAAACTGCACCAAACCGTAATTTTTTCGGGATGCAATGTTGACTCATGGAGTACGTGTGGATTGCTGCCTGTCCAATAACGCATATTTTGCTTATTGACGAAGCCATTCAGCCAGAAATCACGACGACCAAAAATTGGACATAGCGCTCTTAAAGTTGCGGCCATTGACTCCGAATTTCGGTAGTAAATTTTAATAATTTTGACTCGTTGTTGGATCGTATATCTTTCCATGATGTAATGGCAAACCTTACTGAAGAGAAATGTCAAAAGAGCGGGAAAAAATATGGCGTCGTTTGCTGTCTACTTTTGTAGCGTCCCTATTGAAACCCCCTTTATATATAAGTATATTTCAAATATATATACTCGCGTCAAACAATGTCGAAATATTTGTTATTTTATACTTTACCAAGTAAACTAGATGGGAGCCATAACCGAGTGGAGTACCCAGTGCGCGCTTTCTTCGGTGGCTCCCGGGCTCAAATCCTGGCCGAGACAAGTAAAATCAACAAATTATAGAACAAGTTTTTCTAATAGCAGTCGACCGCGGCAGTTAGTGGCACACCACAAATTATAGGAGAAGTTCGGCCAAATATCAAGCTTTGGTGTAAGCGCCAAATTTTATTATTAGTTTCATTAAGCGAACTGGAAGTACTTAGAGCATAAATATCTAAGTAGTGCATACTCATAAATTTTATGTATCAGTATGAACACATGGTGTTTTTTTTGGAATTTAATACACATATATATTTAGTAACGTAACTCTCTGTAAGTCGCGCCTTGCACTTGTCATATTACGGCGCTTTGTTTTTTTTGTATAACGTGTTTTTATATAATAACAAAAATATTTTGGTGTAGATATAATCTATGCCACAAACAATTTTATTCTTCATTCACTCGCTAAAGTGCACTCTATAGTAATTAGATATTTTCTTTTTTTCAAAATTAAGCGTTTTTTACTTTCTAAAAATGAGCATAAAGCAGATTGTCTTTATTTGCTTTTTGCATGAAACTCATTGAATGCGTTTAAAAACATTGTTGGCTTAACTTATTTGTAACGATATTTGTATACAAATGATGCATATCTGCATAAAATCACTCCAATTAAGTTGAACTCAAATTGCAACACAAGCTGTGAATTCATAAATAGGACGCTGCCGTTAAATTCTTTTATTTTGCATTAATTATGATGACATGTTTATTGCTTCGTCCAATAATTTGCTGTAGCAGTTCGGATAATAATATTCATGTTACTGGGTTAATGGAATTTTTGTATATCAATATTTTTTTTAATACACCATACTATTTGTTGCAGCCCACTCGAATCTTACCTGTTTGTGTTGGTCACAAGTGCACATTGCGCGACATAAAATTGCAATGTTAACGGTATTTAATGCAAAAAATTATAGCTTCGTTTACGTACTTAGCTAATTTGCAAACAAATAAAATTGAAAAACTTTGTATTAATTTGCAGATACTATACTTTTGTTTGTCTGAAAGAAACCATAAAAGAAATGGCATGGATCAAGTAGAGGCAAACTAAGTGGTCTAATTATTTTACAGATTAATTGATTATTATTATTCTCAAGAAATAGGTATTATTATTAATTACACATATTAAATTGTGCCTTTTTGGATTACATAAGTTTTATCATTTTGGAATATGAGAAAATCCAAATCGGCAGATGTAAAACCTATTTGGGGAAAAATTTAACAAAATATAAAGGAACGATTTGGACGGCGTTGCGTCGAATATGCAAGATGCTTTAGGTATTTGAGGACACGCCGACTTTAAAGCATCGAATCGAAAATTTTTCATATTCTATTTGAGTTTTTGTTGTAAAACTTCTTTAAACACAACAACAGCCACAACAATAAAATCATGCTCGCATTTACATTGTATACGGAGATTGTCAAATTATGCGAAATCCAACAGGAACAAATTTTCATGACGGCCAAATTTTCAAGCCGCATGGTTTAGATTTTGGCAAAAAATATCGATATTTACTTCCGAGTATCAAATTCGTGTCATAGTCGATATTTTTTTGAAAGCCTTTATAAGAACAATTTGAGTCCAATTTGCTTCCGTCGAAACTGGTTTGATTAAAATTCTAATAAAAAACCGGACTTTACTTAAATACGCAGGTTAATCATTATTTGGTATATGAAATTAATTTTATAGAAAATATTTATAATGCTTTGGCGTTGCGAACTGACCCCATTTTAATAATTACCTTTTTTAACTGAAATATTTTCGAAAAACAAAAAAATGACATTGTAAATTTTTCGGAAAATATGTACACTAGGGTGGATCACTTCGCATATAAAATACAAATTTGGTATTGTCTTGGCATGAGAATTATAGAATTGAATATTAAGATATCATATTTCATATCATATTTTTTATAAATTAAAAAGTTGTTTTAAATATTTTTTTAAACAAATCACCCCAAATTTAGTTGAAAAAATTTGAAAATATTTTTTAGCCTACATTTTGAAGAAGCACTATTTGATAGTCTCAAGATTTTTTATTTTTAAATGTATTGAAAAAGATTTTAATAATGATTTTGCTGAAACTTCCGAGTCGATTGAGCCCGCCTAAATCTACAAATTTTTCGCAATTTTTTTTTAGTGAGACACCCTAATGTACATATGCATAATTTTCTAAGTTGAAACTGTTTAAATAAATTGTTCAGTACACAAATACATCACAATTAATACATTGTAATAAAAAGAAACCGCCGGGTATTTGCTAGTTATAAATAAAAATTAAAAAACTAAATTTGTAAAAAATTCTTTAATAATTGTGGCTTAAGGTAAAAATATCGATATATTGAGACTTTTGACTCTGCATATACCGATATTATTTGAAAATATTCTTACGATATTTATCGATATATTTTTTTCATTTGTCCTTACCTAATGTGTATGAGTAAAAAATAAAACTAAAAAAAGTAACCCCCATTATTTTCTGAGCGAAATATAAAACCCAAAAAATAACAACTAAACCTGATAATTTTTTTATTTAAACCAAAGTGCAGCTGGAGATAGTAGTAGCATATTTTTTTTTATTGAAATTTGGAAAATAATCGTTATTTGCGCTCCCTGGTTTTAAAGCCTATCCACAACTTCCGCACTGCTATCAGATGCCTTAAGTTTTAGGAAAACCTTAGGTATAATAGATTGGAGGAGGACTGTCAAAAATTGGGGTGATCCAAAGTCGCTGTGATTAGCGTAAACACCGACGAAAACAGCCTCTATTTTCATTCCAAATTTTGAAAGAGATTATTATAAGTTTTCCCGAAGGCTAGACGGAAATACGTCGAATGCTGCTTTTAATACGGGACTATTACAATTAAAAAGATCACAAGTAGACGAAGGTTCGGGCTTCACACTTTCCGGATTAGTATTGGTTGCTTTTTTTTTGCTAATGATGTTATTATGATATATTTCTTCGCAGGATTTAAAGGTAAACTTGAGTTTTTTTAAAGTATCGATGATCTGTCAACATTTTGATTCTTCATAAAAAAATAAGGTAGAAATGAAGTCAAGTTTGAGTATTAGGCATACAAAAATGAAAAAGGCACTGCTGACTGGTTCTCGTAAATATTCTGTAATTATAGGATCTCGGTTTTTATCGAACGGTCGTTTTATCCGAGTAATGAGTAATGTAGTCGGCGGGTCGATTTGTGAGAAATCCACTTCGAATCAGTCGAGGTGCAGTATATATGTACATATATTATACAGTAGCGCTATGTACATTACGAACTCCTTCACACGCCGACTAGTAACCCGTACTCCTATTCGTCTAACATAAGCGGTACGAGTCCTGAGGTATAGTCCTATGGTACTCTGTAGCTCGGTACTCACTATTCCTGATCTCGTGCGCACGAATATTTCCGGGCGAGTTTGAATTGAATTGAAACACGTCTGTTTACAATCGTTTGCAGCCAAATCGAAATTTTTTTTTTGCCGGCCAGCCTATTTTACAAACAAATTTCTCGAGCATGCCAACTTCGTGACGAAAGTGTCGAATCAGAAGAAAATACCGAATCTACACCAAAGTCGGTCATCGGTCTCAAAAAATGCACCATTAGTTTTGCCATTTCCAAACCGGATAAAGAAGCGCAAAGAAAGGGCAAAACCTCCTGTCATCAAACAAACAGTCAGCGCATTCGCGTCTTGGCTCCAGTGTCACAGTTGGCAATTACAATTTTTAAAAAGTAGAGGACTTTGTTTACCTGGGAACCAGCATTAACACCAACAACAATGTCAGCCTGGAAATCCAACGAAGTATCTCCCTTGGCAACTAGTGCAACTTTTGGCAGAGTAGGCAAATGAGCAGTAAAACCCTCTCCCAACGAACCAAACCCACAATCATAAGTCTCTCATCATGCCGGTGCTATTGTATGGCGCAGAAATATGGACGCTGTCAACAACAGCTGAGATATCCCTTGGAGTGTTCGAGAGAAAGATTCTCCATTTAAGAACCTTTGCGTCTTTGAAACGGCGAATACCGCAGACGATACAGCGATGAGCTGTATGAGCTTCACCACGTCCATGTCGTTCAGTGAATTTAAGTTGTACATATGGAAGAAAATCATCCAGCCCTAAAAGTATTCAACGCGGTACCCGCTGGTGGTGGTAGACGAAGAGGAAGTTCTCCTCTACGTTAGGAAGACCAGGTGGCGAAGGATTTGGCTTCACTTGGTGTCCCTAGCCATGTTGAAATCGATCAAAATTGCCTGAGCTGTTATAGTGCCAATTAAGAACAAGAAGGAGATTTATCATAATTAAAAATGAAATCGATAAAGTCATGTCTGACTGTCCAATCCTTCACCCGTTCATCTAATAACTCGAATAAATATAGAGATATCTCAACGAAACTTGGTACTAAAAATGGCACTCGGATTGAAATGAAATGGAAAATAAGCATGGGTGCTACCCAATAACAGCAAGAAGAATTATTTCCGAAAATAGCTGGCCAAAAATTTATTAAAATTGTACAAATCGGGAAAGTCCTCCTTTGCTATAACGATAACTTACAATAATCAAATATCAAATCAATATTCGATATTACAGTAATTTATTTAAGGGGGAATTGGCTCAAGTTCGAGTTCGATATTCGTGCTTTGATTGAAAAAAATGGGCGTCCAAGGGATCGTATGAAGATTTCGTTACTTAGTGTTTTCAGTTCAAAAAATTCCAAACATACATACGTAACTGATAATGTTTGTGTAATATACAAATACTCTTAGGCGCAAGAAAACTATGTACATCTTACGAACTACAATAAAATAGCCTAAAAACATAATAATTGCTTTGTCATTGATACAAATTCATTTATCTTGTTTGATGATAACTTAAACCACCTGCTGTTAAAAAACGAAACCAAATTCAAGCTATTGTTATTGAGATCTGTGCGTAATCTACTCTCTTCCCCCAAAGGTCAATGGCAAGTACAAAGTTTTTGCTTTCATTATTGGCGATTTTTTTTTTTTAATATTTTTTGCAAAGCCAGTTTTCGTGCTAACCGTAATTAGTTAACATGAAAAAACCTAAGTGAAGTCTGTAAATATGTATGTAGCATGTGTATACAATTTTGTAATTCAAACTTTCACATTTCTGGCCTAACCCTAGTCAGCAGGTAGCCAGCTAGGTATGTTGCGAATAGAAGAACAAAAACCCGCAACTACTAGCTACTCGTGTTGGTTCAAGTACACCAAACCGCATGAATCTAAATCAAAACTCAAAATGGTAAAAATGCGTGTTAACTATGTAGGTATTTGCCAAAAATTAATGCAAGAAAAAATGATTTGAATTAAATAAAATTAGATAAATAGTAAATTGAATGGCATAGCTATTTTGCACTGAATATAAATTAAATATTGGCGCTCCGCATACCACAACTTAACCCGTCTCTTATTTGCTATGCCAAAACAATTGCGCACTGAACACTTCAAAAATCGAACAGGTGTCACATGCACGTTACACGCATTTTTTTTTGTTTTTTTTTTTGTTTTGAATCAGTTATAAAGTGCAGTGTGGTGTTTGTTTAATGATATGCCAATTTAATATGAACTTTTGATTTTTTGAATGAATGAAAACCATCAACTTCTTTCTGTCAGTCATCCTATTTGGCGGGTTCGATCATGATAAAATCTGAAAGTGCTACATAAGTTAAGGCTATGCTCTGTAAAAAGTTTGCTTTGCTCTATGTGACAGGTTCGCTTTGACAACTACTAAGTTGAATACATACCTACAATTAGTTAGATGAAGTTTCCGACATAAGCAACGCTGACGCCGAAGCAACGCCGAAAGTTAGCCAACTCTCATATTTTCGTAGGAGTTGAACGTGAGCTGGTTTTCTTATTTCTTTTATTACGCATATTTGTTATATAGAAACAGATGTTACACTTTAATTTTTTGCAAAAATACAAGGTAAATTTAACTAAAAGAAGTTCTCTATTTTGTAATAAAGGGTATGCTCTTCTCTTTCTCTGCTGGAGCAATTTCTTCCATACCTACAATATGGCAGTGTAGCCGTTACTCAAATTCGCTATATCTATTTCGCGGTAGAGCTCATACAGCTTATCGTTCCATCGCCTGTAGTATTCGCCGTCGCAAAGACGTAAAGGTCCAAAATTCTTTCGGAGCATCTTTCTCTCGAACACTCCATGGGCCCGTCTCTTCTGATGTTGGCAGCGTTCATACTTCTGAGGGACTTAAAGAGCGTGGTCTTCGTTCAATGAGAGAGGGCTTTGCTACGCAGTTGTCTACTCAGCCCAGAGTAGTACTAGTTGACAAGAAAGATTCTTCGTTGGATTTCGAGGCTGATATTACTGCAGGTGTTATTGCTAGTTTCAAACTAAACAAAGTCCTCGACTTTGTCAAAATTGTTACTGTCAACAGTGACGCGGGAGCCAAGATGCGAATGCGCTGATTGTTTATTTGACTTACTCGCTTCCTTATTTATTCTGCTAGAAAGCGCCAGAACTAACTGACGACGAAGAGTTGTGCACGCTTATAAAAAACGGTACCTAACCGGTTTAATTATGCTGCTCGAATTATCTTCTCCAACATAATATTAAAGAAGTCACACGATAGAAAGTCACCCTGTCTGAAACCTCGTTTGGTATCAAGCGGCTCGGAGAGGCCCTTCCCAATTCTGACTGAGCTGATGGTGTTGCTCAACGTCATTTTACATGGCCATATTAGTTTTGCTGGGATACCAAATTCAGGCATCGAGGCAAATTCGTGAGCTCTTCTCGTGCTGTCGAAAGCTGATTTAAAATCGACAAAGAAACGATGTGTGTCGACGGTTCTTTTCCAATATTTGGCATATCGTGAATATCTTCTCGATGGTAGATTTACTAAAACCACAATAATAAGGTCCAATCAGTTCGTTGACGTCGTTCACATAAAATGATCGATAGAACCTTATATGAAGTGTTAAGTAGGCTGATCCTGCGGTAGTTGGCGTATATTGCAGGATCACCCTTTTGTGAATTGGGCAGAGTACACTTAATTTTCAATCGGCGGGCATGTATTCCCATATTTTGGAAATAAGCTACCATAACCCATCTTACCCAGCGGTTTGGTTTTACCGTAGCCACGTTATGGCTACTCGAACTTCTTCGAGGTAAAAAAGCAAGAGCAGCTTACAAGCCGACTGTGGTCCATTGGCTACGCACTTGCCTAGCAAGTCGTAGGTTGTGGGTTCAAATGCCGGTGGAGTCATGAAAGAAATCTGATGAGGAAATGTGGTGAACTCCGAAATAGCTATAACTTCTACCACTCCTGACTGGTGTTGTCTTTTTTCCAAAATACTTTCCTTATACTGACCTAGAGCTCAAAAATTAATATTGTCGTTTAATAAAATCAGGCCAAAAAAATAATATATGAATATGTCCGAAATAGTAGCTATAATTTCTACTGCTCTCTGACTGCTGTTAGCTTTTTCCAATACTTTTCTAATCAAAGCTCGGCTTGAGCTCAAAAATTATTGTTGGTTTAAATAAATTAGGTGGAAAAATAATATAGGTATGTATCATAAAATTTCAGTTTAAAAACCCTTTCGACAAAAAAGCGAAAACAGGATTTTAAGATCCCGTTCAAAAAACAAGTTGTGAAATTTGTAACATTTTTCCTAAAGCTTGTTTTTCATTAGGTTAAATTTTTACGTCAAATGTTCTCAATTAAATGAAACCGGCCGATATTTGAATATATTTAGGTTATAAAATGCCAACACGTTGTCATTTCGTGCATTTTGTCATCAAGAATTTGACCTGACGAAAACCAGGCAAAAGTCTTTATAGAATGGTCTCCAAAATTCAAAATTTTTCAAAATTCAGCTGTTTGGTTAAAACTATGAAATTATGAAAAACAGTCTGGCTCAAAACAGCATCTGTGTATTGGACATAATCAAATTCGAAATAATCATTTCCTTGTCCATGAGTGCCAAATCCAGGGCTATTTTTACTGCAGATGATGCTCACACGTACGATGTAC
The DNA here is from genome assembly GCA_951828415.1 of Anomoia purmunda. Lineage (NCBI taxonomy): Eukaryota > Metazoa > Arthropoda > Insecta > Diptera > Tephritidae > Anomoia > Anomoia purmunda. Next base: position 38,237,987 of record OX639995.1, on the reverse strand, counting down.
CCAAGCCAGCGCAATCGTTGAATTTGACTACTCTAAAAAAAAAACTATCTAGATTCAAAAAAAACAGCTTTCAGAGAAAGATAAATTTGCAATGAAATGGCGCTTAACAAATATTTACAACTTTTTAATAAAAAATATATAATTTTATGTAGGTGTTTATTAATTTTGAAGAAATTCGTACTCAATCGGGGAAAAATATTGTAATTTGAGCAAATATTACATCAAAATAAGCAACAGTTCTCTTAGGTTCTTTTTTTTTAGTATCACGTCAATATATATATAGCTCATACACTCGGAATTCCTTAACCTTCGGTACCTGTCTTCTCTCGAACCGGCCCACAGAATAGTTCTCCCGAATGACCTCAAAACCACCTTCTCTTAATTCCAGATAGTTCATGTTCTGCACCATATAAAAGAACGGTAATGGGAAGGAATTTGTAGAAGGAGACTTTTGTTCGTCGAGAGAGGGTTTTGCTTTTCAATTGCCTACCGAGCCCAAGGTAACACCTTTTCGCAAAAATTACTTTGCGTTCCAAGCTGACATTTTTGGTGGTATTTATCCCGAAACCCAAGTATACAAAGTTCTTCAGTACTTCAAAGTTATAATTGTCAACAGTGACGTGTGTCCCAATACCTCAATACGCGAAGTGTCTTTGTTTATTGCCAGGCGGTGCTTAGCTTTATCCTCATTCACCGCTTTTGCCTCTGTCTCTTGGCTCGAGAATGATTAACTGTCACTGGTTTTAAACCAAAAAATCCTTTGTTAGGATTTCTTCAAACTGAGGAAATTTTAATTTCTTTGAGACAAGTAAAATAAAACTATCGGTTTCCTTAACATTAATTGAAAAGGAATCCTCCTGACAAGTTAATTTTCCCTAAGAACAACGAAAATAGTACCGCAAGTGAAGGAAATTTTCCTTAAACTGGGTGAAATCGTTTAGTTATATTAAGGAATCATTTTCTTTGGAGACATTTCATGGACATTTTTCCAATCATCGGGCATTTATTCATCAGACCAAACTCCTCTCAACAGTTGGTACATGCGCCCAACCTCAGCTCATCTGGTATAACGGCGGCTACCGGGGTCTTGTTGTGCTTAAGCCGGATGATAACTGTCAATAATTTGAAGGAAGAATCTTAAAATTATTTATTATGGCGTTTTTTGCATTAAAAATAACTTTGCAACGAATTTAGTTGATTGAAAGATATGAATAGAGAATTTCGAACAAATTGTTATTTAAATTTTATGCTTTGATTTTTAATTTAAATTTTATCACAGATGCTGGAATGCGGGCATAATACATCCCAAGGTCGCAGTGATCTATCCCCAAACAATAATAATAGTAATATGTTTTGATTTTTATCTTTTTCAACAAATTTAAGAATTATTTTGTAAGTGCAGTATTTGCTCGGAAAATAATTCTTATTTGTTGAGTTTAATTTTTGGTTCAGTAAATTTTACTTGAATAGAGAAGAAGAAATAAAACTTAAGGTAAGTTTTACTTTTCTGTTGTAATATAAAACACAACTTTTAAGTTTTACTTATTCTAGAACCGACATTTTGAAACACTCGATTCATATATATATGTTTCTATGATTTCGGATATAAACATGGTAACTCCGTTTTACGTATTTATTTACAATTTTATTCAAACTAATGTACAAATATTGAAACCATTTCCGTCATCAACTGCCAAATTTCGTTTGAAGACAGTCGGATTTCGGTGATGTGCTATTGTGGTTCCAAACTAAAGAAAACCAAGATTTGGTTGTAATGCGAATGTCTCTGAATTGCTACGGGATACTATCGAGGTGGAGACAGTTTAAATTCCAATCTAAATATATTTTTAGTTTATTAAATAAGTCAATAAATATCAGATATACTTATACCAAAAATGAGGTTAAAACTTTTATACCCTACACCACAGATGCCCTCAATTTTTGATATATGTATGTATACTCCAACTCCGTGTTTTCTTGTTGATTTGCTAAGAAAATTCACCTCATTTTCCAAGTCGAAGCCTCGAAGTACCCCGCTCTTAAATCGAATGTGCAATCGCAATTAGGTGTTAACATATCTACAAATTTGAACACTACTCTACATTCAGTTGCATTGCCAACATAACTTCCTCCAAAGGCGAATGCCAAAAAAAATTGTTTACATAAATTTTGAGTCCGATTGGTGCAAAAAAATCTAAACAACAAAAATAACTTTTAAAATGCGAGTAATTAAGCGATTTAGTTTGTTGTTTTTTTTTTGTTTTATTTTTTAGGAAAATAATAAGCAGACATTATATACATATGTATGTATTTTTGATCAATATTTTCATGTTCACTTAAGATGTTGATGTTGTTGATTTAATCGCACGCAGAAATATCACACTTGTACCAAAATTGTAAAGGCAGCCATTGGGCAATAACGAAATGATTGACAGCAGTTGCACGCTTTAAGGTGCGTGCTTTTATTTTTTTTTAGTTTTACTTCTTTTTTTCTGTGCTTTAAATATTGGTTTCGCAAAAAGAACATAACCAGTTTTCTATATAACTAAAACAAAAGCAGTTTAAATTAGGTACAAAACGACAAATGCGTGACGTTTAATTAAACGATATTTCTTAAGCATTCCTTTCCTTTTTCAATTTAATCTCGTTGGCATTTCAGTAATTTTGCAATGAATTTTAAGAATCTGAAAAATCCACAGCAAGTATTTTAATTTAGAAATAAAAGTTGCATGGGAATTTTTTCTGACTTACAAAGAGAAAGGGGAATAATGGGCACGTTTTTTTGCACCCGAGGTGCAAAAGAATGCTCCAACTTGGATAAAATTTACATTAGTTGCAAAAGCAACCCTGTTAGCCTATTTCATGAACGTTGCGATTTGTTTAGGGCTATTTAAGAACAGAAAATAGTTGCGCCCACAATTTTTAGTTTTGTGTAGTTATATATTTACAAATACTATGCAAATAAAAACGAATTAGGTCTTAAATCTAAATTTCCCTTGCATATTCTTAGAGCTAATTCATACTAGCGCAGTTTTTTCACTTCGCAACACTACAACTCAGGTCGGATATAACTTTACCGAGTATACTCAACTGGCATATTTTTCCGAGTTAGTGTTGTTGTTTTACATGCAATTCGTTATCCTACCTAGTGTTCTTTTGCAAGTCAGTTACAAAGAAACGGGCCTAATGTTACAAAAGAGCATATCAGCGCGGTTATAATTTCCATTTCGCTTCAAAAGCAACTCTGTTAGGATTTTTCATGTTTGATTTATTTAAGAACGAAACATTTTTGATTGGTTTGGTTGTTTATTTAAAAATCCTATATCACTAAATATTCATTTGCAATGGTCCGGTTTTTCTCGTATATTTTACCGAGTTTGTTGTTGATTTATGTGCAATTCACTATCTTACCTAGTATTGGGCTATACAAATATAATAAATAGCATTCCTAGCTGCTAATCAAACTTACTTACACTCCAACTTCTTTTGAAAGAGATTGTTCCATTTGATTGAGTGACCTTTGAATCAGAATGCTGACATGCAGAATGAGTTGAAATCTGAAAATCAGTTCATTGTCACAGAGTTTCTTGGATGGGTGTCATTCTATTTAATTAGACAAATTTTATACAATTACTAAATTGCGTTTTTCGAATAGCTAATACTCGGTTTCCAATTTCATTTCACTTTAATATTTGGTTATGGGACCACCCCATACAAAAAATGTGTGTAATTTTTATCCGGACTGGTAAACCTTGCCTTGAAAAACCTCTTCAGCCATTAAATTTGTTGGAGAATTGAGAAAGATATGGAGTAATTCCAAAAACTACCTTGGAGAAATGTAAAAAGGAGTTCTCATAGTAAGAGTTAGGTGGCAGGATATTTAAAAACATAAAATTAAATTAAAATTTTCCTTAAAACCTTTCGCTAGATACACATATTCCAATACTTAATTTTATTATTAAATATATTTTTTAATTAGGCGGCAACGTTTCAATTTTTTTTAGATGAATTACGTAATTACAATTTTTTTTTGGATTATAGAATTTAATTGTAAAAAAATTCGAATACGTTCAAAGTATTTCCTAAGCAGAACTGCCCAGTTCTTCTAGTAGGTTATACAAAAGTTGTTACATTATTTCTGAAGGTAGTTTAATACATTAAGTACCAAAAGTATCTAAAAAAATTTCAGCAAATAAATAAAAAATAAAAGTAAATGGTACGTAGTGTTTCGTATTTTCACATATAAAAATGTAGAAATGTGTAAATCATGGACCGTTAAACTTAAAATTTTTCTTATAAAAATTACTCTTTAAAGATTATTGTGTATTTTTTTATGTAATTGCTCATTAAATGACAGTTATTTTTGATTTTTAGTTTCTAAATTCAAAATAACAATTTTTTAATTTTTTTTTTAATCCGAAATAACAATTTTTTTATTTTCACTTTAAAAATCATAAATAACAATTATTTTTTAGTTTTATGTTATAAATCAAAAAGTATTTTTATTTTTATTTCATAAAGCAAAAATATTTCAATTTTTATTTTATAAAGAAAAAATAACAGTTATTGCCTGACTTTTATTTATTATGTCATACTTATATAAGTAATTTTAATTTTTCGCAGTAAATAATATCAATAATAAATTATTTTTTTGGTTCCCCAACCACTTATTCTCTGCGAAAAATTCAGGTGACTTTTATAAGTACGAATTAAAAAAAAAAAATTCAGCGACTGACTTCAATAATTGTTATTTTTGATTTATAAACTAAAAATTATAAAAAACTATTAAAAAACTATTACATAAATAACTGTTATTTTTTCTTTTTAGATGAACTTCAAAAAGTAATTATTTGTAAAATAAAAGTAAAAAATAAGTCTTATTTTAGATTTATAAAATAAAAATCATAAATAACTGTTTTGTTTTTAAATTTCGTTGGTGTATTACATTTGATTGTAGAACTTTTCTTACTTAGTGCATTTTTCAGTGACGGTTTTATAGAAATAACCGTTATTTTGAGACCCTGATATAAATAACTATGTATATGCACTTAATTTTAGCCGCGACATACGTATATATATTTTCAGTAAGGATCGCTTAAATTTTTAATTAGCTAAAGACTTGCGAAAAAATATATTACCCAAAGACCCCGAATAATAGTTATGAATTTGGAGGAATTTTAAAAAAGTCATTTAAACTTTAATAATATATGTATAAATCTTTTAATAATTATTACAGTATGATACAAACTTTAAAGTCAACGATAATAAAGTATAATAAAATTATGTTACGCAATTGTTTTCATAATAATTATGAGCAAGATACATTTTTTAAGTCATCGGTAACTATTATTTTGAAACTTATATGTATAATAAAAGTCATTCCACAGTAGTTAGAGTAAATTAGTTCGGAACTACGCCCGAAAAGGTCTCGACCTAAGTAGGTCCGACTCAGTTTCACACTTCAAGATTTAAAGCATTTTTTCACTTCAAATTATAATGGAAAGACTTTGAGTCTCAAGATAAAAGTTTCTTGAAAACTTAGCAAACTTTTTCTCACTCATAATTATTGTCGAAAGTCATTCAACAGTTCTCGTGACTTTAAAAATGTATATCATGCTATAATAATTGCAGATTGACTTTTAGTCTTTTCGCTTATAATATATAGTTATGTCTCAGGTATAGTCGGCACAAAAATTAAGTACTAACCCTCACACGTCTTTTGAACGAAATGCCAACAAAAGAGGTGCCTTTAGTAATATATGTACTAATATGTCTTAAATACTTATTCTTGTTCTTTTCACTGTTGTTTTGTTACTTTGCCAGGATAGCTGCATATTTTTCATTTAAAAACATAATAAATATTCACATTTTTTATTAACGAAAATACTTAGGGTAGATTCCTACGCTTTATTTATTATTTTTCGCTATTAAAAATTTTTTATACGCATATAAACTATTTCTTTTGTTAACAAGTGTTCGACTACTTCTATTGCAGTGAAACAAATTTTTCTCAAATGCATAGATCAAATGCGATTGTGTCTAATGCAGATAAATGAAGAGAGAGAGAGAGAGATCATTAAATGAATAGTAAAATAATAAAATTAGCAAGAACTGCACGTCTGGAATTCCACATTTCGAAGGCATAATGATATTTTTCCTGGAAGTTGGAAAACATTTTGCTTTTATAATTTTTATTATGATTTTGCGTGTGCTCAGTTTGAAGTGTAATTATTTTTATTTTGTTTAAAAACAAGTCAAATAAAAAATATACTTTCGATTAAAATAAAACGTTTTTGACTTTTTTTATTTTTGTTATTTGGTTTTTTTTAAACCCCAGCATGATACTTTAAAATGTATTTAAGAACAAATTACAATAAACATAATAATTAAAATAAACGGTACGAAATAACAAACACATTTCATGAAGAAGCTCTAACAACTCAAACCCCCAAATTCTGAAAGAATAAAAATTTATTTATAGGTAGACTCCGAAACCATTTAATTTTGTGTGGATATTAGTTGAGAAGCATTTCCTGATAACCTAAAGAACATTTTTGCAGCACTAATTCAGACTCTCTTTTTTCTATATTTCTTGGGCAATTTTCTGATAGAGACATATAAAAAACATTATTTGTATAAAGCCCATGTTAACCCCAAAAACTCCAAGTGAATTTCCGTCAAAAATATAATTTGTCATTTAGAGTATGTATAAAATTGAAGCTCACTCCGTTTGTAGTATATCTTTATTTTTTGTACTATATTAAATACAATCACAGTCATAAGATGATAATACCTTTGTCGACGTTCAAAATTCATTAACATTGAATACTTGACAAACGAAACTTTTCATTTCAAAACCAACAACAAATCAGCAGTATGCTTCAAAAATCTTGCTTATCATTTATCAATCTTTAATCTTTTAAATCAAGTTTTGTTATACCTTTGAGAATTACTTTTTAGTTTTTGGTATAACAAAATTGTTAGTTTTGTTTTGCTGGAATCAAAAGTGTACCTCCTATTTTGGTCACGCTCTCCACACTGTTCGTTATTAGCGACACCTTTTCAAAATGTCAATCAGTGGCGTTGTTTTTTTTTTTTTGATTTTGTCATCTACGTTGATTTGAAATGTTATTATAATTTATTATGCGTAAAATTACTAGCTAATTGGAATTGAGTTAACGTCGGACTAATGCAATCAGTTGATAAGTGGTGTTGATCAATTTATGTTATTTAATTTTGAATTGAAAACAAAAAAAAATGTATTTAATTTGGTTGTAAGTAATTGAGCTAACAAATGAATGCAGACTTATACTGATGTTTATATTGCACATGAATATATATATAATATATATAAATAGTAGCAAACTGCATTGACAAGTTTTGAAAATTCAAACTTTCTTTATATTTATTTTCATTATTTTTTTTAGGAACACATAGAGAATTCCATGATACAATAAGTAAAAATAGTATCACTTCTTCTTCTTAGCCGCCATTGCTCCCATTTGACGTAAACTGTGCTTTTGGCATCCCCTTTTGAAATGGAGCTATGAATATTCGCTTACAAGAGTGGAAAAAAATGAATTTAAAAGATAATTTTAAAATAAGTAAAGAAGAGTCGTAAGTGGGGGCGAAACAGAATTTTAAATAACCGGCGCATATTATTATATCAAATAAATCCTACTTGTTGTATGCAATAACTCCAATAAATACAATGCACCTTATTTCAAAAACTTAAACGATTATTATTTATGAAATCGTAACTATTTATTGAAAATTGAAATCACTCTTATTTATAAACAAGCTGACATTTTTTTGTTTTTTTTTTTTGCTTTTAACTCACTACGCCTATAAATTCTGCACATCAAGTTTGAGCGGATTTGCTAAAAGATTTAGTAAATTGTCAAATATTTTAATCTTTTGTTACATAAGCTGCATATGTAGGAACTTCAAAAATTCTAGCAGCAGTTACGAAAAAACTGGCATATCTTTTTTAGACTTCCATTGTCCTTTGTTGTCCGTGTAATATTTTAACCCTATGAACGAATTTGGTTAATTGGATCGAAACGCCGTGAGAGCATGAGTTGGCTGAGTACATATATATATATATATATATATATATATATAAATATGTATTTATTTTCTGTTATATGCCTCATTTATTTAATGTGAAAATTCTTTTGTAAAATTAAAAAAGTTTTTTGAAATGTTTGGCTTTTATGGTAATTTAAAGCAATAAAATTCGTTTAATAATTCAGTTAAGTAAATAGATTTATTTAGTCAGTAAAAATTCGTCAGAAAAATCACAAAATTTCCGAGGCAATAATTTGTTGAGGTGGCAGTGAGCCTTGCGCAATTTACGAAGAGTATAAACGCCAATAAAACTGGAACTACCTTCCTTTTTTTTGTTTCATGGAGAATTCTAAAAAACAATGTGAATGTCAATCTTTCAAACTATTTAGAAAGTTTATAAAAAATCAACAAATTAAAAAAAAAATGTCACCAAAGTTTCCAACTTCTTAATCTGAATTTCTTATACCCACCACTAGGTTTGATAATCAAATTCATTGAGATTTGGTTTGAAAAATGTATTTTTTTTGTTTCATGGAGAATTCTAAAAAACAACGTGAATGCCAATTTTTCAAACTATTTAGAAAGTTTATAAAAAATCAACAAATTAAAAAAAAATGTCACCAAAGTTTCCAACTTCTTAAGGGGGGAGCCTGATTTAGAGGCTTCAAAAAAACTATATTTTCAAGGATTTTTTTGGAAAGGAAAGAAATGTCTGATTGAAATGAAACTTTTAGGATTTATTCTTATATATTTGAGGAGTCTTCTCAAATTTTTTCATTATTATACATTAGATATTCTTCATGTTTGAAGAAATTTACGGAGGCGCCTCGAGTGTGCAATTTCTGTGTGGCGGGCAAGATGCAGGTCCCAATTTTCATCTGAAACAAAAAAACAAAATAAATTTTTAATTTTCAATAGTGTAATTCCTAGGTGAACCAAGAAAATTCAACAAAAAGTGAAAAATTCAACAATTTTTCGCAGATTAAAAAAAAAATGCATTTAAAAAAAAAAAAGTTTACTTTAAATCGTTTAAAAACCGGATTAATGTTAACTTTCTTAAGGTATTTTAGGTTCACCTAGAAGAGAATTTAATTCCAAATACAACGCATTTTGATTCGTTTCGATAGGACGTTTACTTTTTTTCCTATCTTGCCCGCCAATTTGAAAAAATCATAAAAATGGAAATCCGAGAAATCGCGTGTCAAAGTTTTCGGCCGCTCGTATACCTGCTCGACGCTTGCTCACTATTTCGTCTGTATCTCCGGAAATAATCCGAATTTTGTTCTGAAATTTTGGAGACATATTCTTGGATAGTTTACAAAGTGATTTACAAAAAAAAATCGATTTTTTGAAGCCTTAATCTGAATTTCTTATACCCACCACTAGGTTTGATAATCAAATTCATTGAGATTTGGTTCGAAGAATTAAATTAGGAAGGAAAATATGTAATAATTAAAATATTATGAAATAAGCGTTTTACGCTAAAATCATACTTCTTTTTGTTCTTATTTAAATAGAATAGAAGTCATCCAGAGACCTAGAAAATAACAACTCCAGGATGCAAATATTTCATTAATGACTGGTACCTCGTATTGCTTTCTATACTCACTTTGGGTCGCTGGACACGAAAATGAGTTTCATTTTTCGAACGAAATGTCTTCGTTTTTTGAGGTCCTTTTACTGTTATTGCCAAAAAAAATGCTAGAATTGCATATACATATATTTCCGCTGATAAATTATTTATATGTACATATGTACATAAATCGGAATAGATTCTTTTTCGGAATATTTTGAAAATTATCCATTTCTTCTCATTTTTTTAGTTGATAAACTTAAAAAAAAAGATTAGAATTAAAAATATTTTGTCGAAAGACAATTTTTTTATGGAAATTTGGACTAATTTTCAGGGAAATAATTTTTTCAAGTCATCAGTAACTAATATTTTGAGACTTATATTATAAAAGTATTTTCATAATATTTGTGAGTTAGAAATAGCTTTTCAAGTCTTGAAATGCGTAACCATTGCGGGACTAGTTCAGGATCCTTTCGGAATAAGTTTCCAAACGATCCCGGAAAAGTGCCAAAATAAATACAGTCGTTTAACTGAAAATGTTAGGGAATGGTCACAAAATAGTCTAGAAACGGTTGTAAAATAGGTCCGAAATGCTCCCGAGACTTAAAGACATAGAAAATCTTTTCTAACTCGTAATTATTACGGAAATTCTTTTATAATATATGTAAGTCCTGAAATAATAGTTATCAATAAGTTAAAAAGTCCATCTCTTGATAATTAAATCAACAATAATGCTATGAGCTGAAGATGATTTATTTATTTGAAGGCTATTTGAAAATTACAACAATTAAAGCAGCAGCTGTTATTTCGGAGATCACCAAATCTTCATAATCGAATCCACGACTTAGTACAAGCACGCTAACCGCTTAAACCAAGTAAGCCATGCCAACTCTTGTTTTCAATAACTTCCAAATAAATGAATGGTATTGATCTTATAAAATTATTGTTGATGTTGATGATTATTAGCGAGTTCTCAATCCAATCTCGGGTATCGCCGATTTCGCGAGATATATCGAGTATTTATCGAGACGTGTACCGCGTGCCTTTAGCTTATAGTGTTTTCTTTTCTCGCAATAATGTTGCATTTATTCTGCCCTGTGCCAGGGCTGTCAAATTTTCGTGTTTTTTTCTTAGCATTTTCTCAGGGTTGTTTGTTCTTTTCTCAACATGCTGCCCTCTCGCCCGACAAAAGTGCGACATTTTCTACCCGTGCCAAATCGAAAGGGCGAGCGTTGCCCAGCGAATTGTGTGTATCTCTACTCAACAAAAACAGGTTTGAGCTGATCTGTGACAGAGCGGTATTTTTTTGTTCTTTTCTAATTGAGAAAATGCAACCTTTTCGCAGTGCATAGGGGAACAATTCCATCATGTTGCCATACAATCGGGCAACATTTTTTTCGAGAAAAGAAAACGCTATTAGAATGCCTTATGCGTTCGTTTGAACTTAAGTATTGAGTGAACGATCATTTGAAACTTATCATACCACACAACAGCACGACAAGCTCGCGAGAAATCGATCCTCGCGAGATATTGCTTTTTGAGCAGGATTGGGAAACGCAAGACTATAAAATTTTTTGCTTTGGTTTTTTGGTACACCGTATACATTCGAAATTAGAAACCTAACGAGGTTTCATAAGAATACGAAGGGATTTTAGGAATCACTCCACATGTTCAATGCGGTATCACAATGGGTAATGAGCCTAAGTATGCCCTCCACTAGGGACTGCCGTCTAAACTAACCTCTATTATTTCCTATCATAATAGTTTTACAGTTGGTTTTATTACATACAAAATGCACTGTTTATTTCAAACAAACCCATACGACGGGCATTTGAAATTCTGTTTCACGTCAACTTAGATTATTTTTTGTTTGATTTTCTTCCTACAAAAATATGCTATATTTCGTGTCAAATGTATATAAAAAACGAGTGAGAAAGATTCTATGTTCGGATGCAATCGAGCTTTAAGTTCCCAGCGCAAGTTTTTATTTGACATAAATATTACTTATTTTAGGCAATCAAGAAAGTTAATCTTATATATAAATAAATTATTATGAGTCCTTTGAAAGTGTGCAAAAAGGCAGACTAGGGCCCTCACAACAAGGCCCTTAAAACAAAAATACGATTCACCATATCCTCCCAGCTATTAATGTGGACATATGCATTTCCTTTAGATCAAAGTAAAAATAATATTTTAAGCCCCAAAACCATTGTTATAAAAAAAATATGTTTTATTAACGCCTCAAAGCGAAACATCATTTTAACGTACCCCACACATTTTCAAAAATTTTGATTTCTTTTAGTTATTTATCTCTCTAATTAAATTCTTTATAGAAATTTTAATGAATTCTCGGCATTGTTTAGTGTAATATTGTATATTTTGATTTGTTGTAAATTACCGTTATATGAGAGGTGAGTGTGGTTTTAGACTGATTTCTATGGTTTTCGAAATTGTGATTCTTGACTAGAAATACAAAGTGTGTGTAATGTCGTAGAATTTGACAAGGAAGTTTCGGAAATATTCATAGCTATTTGATTTAAGTTGGGCGTTTACCATGGCCATTGGTAGAATTTGGTAGGACATACTATTTCTTCTAAAGTGGGCGGTGTCGCGCCTATTTCCAAATTTGTTTGACTTCGTGAATGCGATATCTGGGATCACCGTTTTTGGATGACCTTAGTGAGGTATCCAACCTAACCTAACCTAACTTTAATGTTCCACATCTTGAGCCAGTCTTCTAGTTCGAATAAGTAATCTTGTAGTATGTCAGATGACTCAGAAGCTACTTTATTTGAAGTTGAGACTACAATGTCATCAGCGAAAATTGCTATTGTAACATCGTTGTTTTTTGGAATATCCGCTGTGAAAATCGAAAATCCTTGTGGTACGCCTGATTTTATTCTATATATATTTGAGTACTCATTTCCAACCCTAACATAAAACTGTCTATCTTTTAAATAAGATTTAATCAGAAAGAAAAAGGGTGCAGGTAAATTTTTCTTTAATTTGTATAGCAGTCCGGGGTGTCAAATGTTTGTTGTACAATATTCTTTTTGTTCGAAAGCTGACCTTATTTTATTAAATTATCTATAGCATTGTTCCGGAGTTTCGTGGTTACTGCGAAACACCTATTGTTGTTCTGGAATTATTTTAAAATTTTTCAATACTGGTATCAGTTTTCGTAAGAGAATTCTTACGAATACCTTTGAGAGTACAGACAGACATGACTTAGTAAATTTCGCTATTAATTCTAAGAATTTCGGTATATATGCATACATATATCTCGGTTACTTTATCCGGTAACGAACAAGCAGCAGTGCGCGTAGGTATAAAAAAAGCTTAACTAGATAATTGATCCATTTTAATTTTACTCACCAATCTAATTTAGCACACAGAACATCTATTCAGATTTTGTTATTGATCACAACGCAGCAATCTGCATTCAATTTGTGATAGTATAAGTATACATATGTATGTATGTGTGTGGGATTTGTTTTTCATAGTTTTAAATATGTACGTTCTCAAAAGTCTAAACAGCGTTAATGAAAGAATTGAAATATACTAATACAAATGCACGCACTACTTAAAGTACATACATTGATATATCGGGTGTTTTTTTTACAGGTTTGTTTTTCGAATAGAGATAAAACTGGCATTTTGTGGTCAAATCTGGCAACTCTAATGTCATTTATGTTCAGTTTGGTTTGCCATTTCATCATGAACAGGTTGACAAAAGAACAACGCTTGCAAATCGTGCAAATTTATTTCGAAAATAATGGTTCAGTTCGCGAAGTTTACCGCGAGCTCCGTCAATTTTATGGTCGACATAATCGTCCATCAGAGCAATTAATTCGGTTAACCATGGATCGTTTTCGCACTACGTTTACTCTATGTGATAATACGCATCCGCAGAGACGTCGAACAGTGCGCGCCGAAGAAACAATTGCCGCTGTAGAGCAAAGTGTTGAAGAGGACCCGAATGAATCGATTCGCCACCGTGCACAGCAATTGGAGCTTTGTCCATCAACTTTATGGAAGATTTTGCGCAAAGATCTTGGCTTGCGACATTACAAGATCCAGCTTGTGCAAGAATTAAAGCCGCGAGACCATGCAATGCGTCGTGATTTTGGTGTATGGGCCGAAAATGAGATTGATCTCGATGCTGATTTTCATCGCAAAATTTTGTTCAGTGATGAGGCTCATTTTTGGTTGAATGGCTACGTCAACAAGCAAAATTGCCGCATTTGGAGTGAAGAGAATCCACATGAGACCCTTGAAACGCCATTACATCCACAAAAACTGACTGCTTGGTGTGCTCTATGGGCTGGTGGAGTAATGGGGCAATCTTCTTCCGCAATAATGCTGGAGAGGCAGTTACCGTTAATGGAGACCGGTATAGAGCCATGATAACCGACTATTTTGTTCCCGAATTGGATGGCATGAATGTGGATGAGTTGTGGTTCCAACAAGACGGCGCTACATGCCACACAGCGCACGTCACAATCGATTTATTGAAGGAAACATTCGATGAGCGCATAATTTCGCGGAATGGACCTGTAAATTGGCCACCAAGATCGTGTGATTTGACACCATTGGATTATTTTCTTTAGGGATATGTGAAGTCGCTCGTCTACGCCAACAAACCAGAAACGTTAGGGGAATTGGAAGCCAACATTCGTGGCGTTATTGCCGACATACGGCCCCATATGCTCGAAAAAGTGGTTGAAAATTGGACCTGTAGAATTGGCTTTATTCGAGCCAGCCGCGGCGGCCACATGCCCGAAATCATATTTAAACATTAATGGCATAAAATTATCCTTCCAATAAAGCCAAATTGATGGACCTTAAAACGATTTTCTTGTGTTTTATTTCAATTCGAAGTTCTATACCCCTAAAAAAAACACCCGTTATATGTAGATAACTAATGGTAGCACATCAATTGCATTTACAGTTAGCCAACATTTGAAGTTGCACGCATTTTACGATATTTCCTATTGATTCTTCTATTCAACTAACTACCAACATACATACATACAAGCATACATAGATACATATGTACATATGCAATTTTAGTGCAATTTAGCATTTGTTTGCAGACAATTCGCTTGTTATTATTTGTACGACGCTGGTGGTGGATTTCGTTGCATTTTGGTTACGTTGTTTAGCCATTTTCTTGTTTTTTTCGTTTTGCAAGTAGACCGTAACGTCTAGAAGGTCGCCTCGCATTGCTTAGAATAGCTTAAGCTGTTTTTGTGAGTAACTTACTAAGTGAGTATGTATGTGTGTATGTATGTATGTTCATAGTCCCATTTATTTTTGCTTCTAGAGCCTGAAAATGTATCACTTGCTCATAATTTGCGCATGCGCGCTGTTTGCGTTTCATTTAGTTTCGTTATAAAAAAATTTACGTTGAATTTGTGAAATCTGCATTCATTTGTGTAAAAGTGTGCCGAAAACATGATATGTATGTATGTGTGTGTGTATGTCTGTATATCAGTTAGTGGATGTGCGGTGCCTTGATTTGTTTTAATTTTTATTTCTTTTTAACTGTAATTCAATTTTCGATGAACGCAGACCGTTATTTGAGTAAGCTTGCAATTATATGTAGATATTATTGAACGAAAAATATAATTGTACTTGATATTTCCCTTGAATCGATTTCCAATGTGAAAGAAAATTTATGAATTATGCGGCTCACAAAAAAAAAAAACAAAAAGTATGTGGGACACGGCATACATTTGGGTTTATGCTGTGGCTATTCTGGTATGGTATACTGCTTTATCTTTTCTGATTCTTTATATAAGTACATATCTAGATATATACAGACATACATAGATTGTATCATATCAAAAAATAATAGCAAATGCCATTAAAATATCTGCTACTCGGACAATAGAAAATTTGTCAAGTTTATTTAATAATCTTCTAACCTCTGACCGGACAATCAATTCACATTCTCTTCTAGAATCGAAACGAATTTATGGGCATTTTTTTCAAGAAACCCGATTTTTATACATAAAAGTTCTGATGAGAAGCTTAATCATTATTCATTTATTGTAGGTTATGTAAATAAAAGCGCTGTCTTGCTGTAATTTTATCAATCAAGGCCCAGTTTTGCTCCTAAAACAATGACTTCAGAATTTTTAAAAACTTTTTAAAATAGTAAAAAGTGTAAATTTTCTTTTTAGAGTAGAAATGTTATTTGGCATTTTGTATAGTTTATTTTGCTCGTATTCGGCGAATGCTTAATATTTGATATCGCAAAGCTTTAATATTTAAATTAGTAGGATTGATATTTTTAAGTAAAACTTCTTTAGCGACTTGGGAGTGATTTTTTTACTACTACTGCTTCAACTACTAATTTCAGAAACTATTACAGCAACTTATACTACTACTACTAATTACCACTACTTGTACTAATTACTACCACTCCTAACTACTAGTTACTACTATTATTACTACGACTACTACTAATTACTAGTAGTACTAATGCTACTATTATTTTCACTAATTTCTACTACAATTTTTACTAGTTTTTACTACCTTTTTTACTAACTCCACTACTAATTATTCAACTATTTCTGCTACTAATTTTACTACTACTATTTTAACTACTACTACTACCATTTATATTAAAAATACTACAACCACTTCTACTACTGCTACTTACTACTACTATCATTACGACTGCTACTGTTGCTACTACTAATTATTACTACTCTTTTTACTAACACTACTATTATTTTCAGTAGTTTCTACTACTATTTTTACTAGTGCAACTTTTAGTTACTACTACTATTTTTACTAATGCTGGTACGAGTTACCACTACTACGATATTTACAAATTTCCACTATTATTTTTACTAATTTCAGTACTATTTTGTACTAGTTTCTACTACTATTTATCCTAATTATACTACAATATTTACTATTTCTGCTATTAATTTTACTATTCCTACCATTGTATTTACTAATTTCTACTGCTATTTTTACTAATACTAATTGTTGCTACAATTTTTACTAAAGCTACTACTGATTACTTATTCTAATTAATACTACTATTTTTACTACTACTACAATTACACACAACTATTACTAATACTACTTACTTTTAACTTACCACTACTCTCATATTTAGATCTACATTTCTTTATGAAGTCAGCAAAGAAGTTTTACTTCTGCCTCCCGCTTTTAAGTGCACGAGTGTGTTTTTTTCTGGAGACATTTTCGAGATACTACTTTTTACAAATTTTCCATCACTCATAAACGATATACATATGTATGTATGGGACTGGTGGGACATTTGGCTTCAGAATTTAGTAACTCAATTATGAATCATAATTATGTCTTATATAATAATAAAATATGTTTTTTAATTTGCAGATAAATAACTAGAGCATAAGATTAAAAAAATAGTCAAACAATTTCTAAGTTCTTGGAAGCCATTATTTGAATGAATATTATTAGTGAGACACTGAAAAATCCCTTTATTTTACCTTTGAATACTCAAAGACGAACTTTAGCCAATTCACTTAATTTTCAAGCCAGATATCAGACTGATATTACCTTCATAGATATTCTTAACATTACTTAAAATTATGATTTATGGTACAGGTTACTGAAGTCAATTTTGTTATTGTTTTTACTCATACTAATGTATTTTTTTTATAAATCTTACAATGCAGCAATGCAAACGAAAAACAGCAGCTGCGAAAAAAAAAAACACAATGCAAAAAAACGAACAGAAAAATATTTACTTGTTTAAATATTTTTCAACTCAGAAATGAAACACCGTCTGTCTTATGTTATAGGTCACTATTGAAAGGGATAATTAACGGAACTTTAAAATCATGTCGTTTTCCTCTTTTACATACAATTTTGATAGGTCCAATGGTTTTTAAAAATTTATTAATCTGCCAAATTTGTATTTATTTTTGCGAAAAGATGTTAAGACGTTAATAAGAAAAAGAAAGTGTACACAAAGAAGTGTTTATTTAATATTTACATTAATAATAATAATATAATATTTACATTATTATATAATAAATAAAATTCGAAAATCTTAAAACAAAAACTACTGTTTCATTTATAAATTAAGTATCTAATAGTTCTAACATATTTCTTAAAAATAAAAAAATCAAAAGGTTTACTACTAACCAAAATAATAATAATTTATTTACTCTAAAGTTTCAGTTTTTAAACTATTTATCTATTAGCTGTGGCAGAATTCTTTAAAACAAAAATGCTCACTAATAAAAAAATAATTCTTAAGTTCTTCTTTAATAATTTTAGTATTATTTTTTTTTTCTTTCATTTGACATCGCCGAGCTTACGCATTTAGTAAAATTGTGCTTATATAATTGAAAAAAAGTGTTGTTTATTCCACTTGAAATTTAAAATAAAAAAGTAGATAGTTTATCATTTGGGCAAACCTCAAATATAATTTATTATAGTAAAAATAATAAAAAGAAGTAGAGCTTTTTCCACATTGCTTATAACTTTGAGGATTTCCTATTTTTATGTACATATATCTCCTTACGAAAATGGAAAAACTGAAAAATCGATGTTTAGTGAGGTTTAAGAGATCCTTATTATTATTACGAGATTCATTATGTTTATTATTTTTCTATCAGAAAATACTTTTCGGAAAGATATAAATATTGTATGTATTGTATGTTAAAAAAAAACGACTTACATGTCATGGAAAATTTGCTACAGGTTTTCCTCGATTTCAATCGCCATAAAACGTTGGTTATATAAAATTTTCAAAAAATGAAAGTTTGCCACGAATTTAAGTTTAGTAAAACTCATAAAAAAAACTAAAAGAAGAACTTAGTTCTCTGGTAGTACAAATCATAATTTTGTTTCTACCAAACCACTCGCCCTAATAAACGAGATATCACCCACCTTGCCTATTACAGACAAGATCCACCACCGTTGTCCTACTGGCCGCTAGATGTCGCCCACCAGCACAAATGAGCTGTAGATACAATCGTGTAATCAAATTGGACCACAACTCTCTGTTATAAACCAAAAGATGGCGCTGGAATCGACCGAGGCAGGGTGGTTTGAATGAAAACTAATAAATTGTGTCTAAAATAAATTTGCAAAATGGCATTTAAAAAGCCAAGTGGCGGAACAGGAATATCAAATATTTACAACAATTAAATGTATTTTGTTGTTGTCTTAAGACGTCGTTTATTTTTTCCATTGTTAATAAGAGTGATTACCCAAAATTCATTTTGTACTTCACCCCATAGCTGTTACGAGTATACTGCAGAAAAAGTGCAGTACAGTAAAATATATTTCCCAATGTTTAGTTATATTTATTATTACACTCATGGGGCGGGGTAATTGTTATAAAAAACAAATAGTTTTACCAACATAATTGTTTTCCAACATTTAGTTTTTACAAACCTTGATAGCTGTCATAAAGGAGAAATGCGTTTTCATAATTAAGGTGCATTTTTTATATCGCCGATAACTTATTTGTCAATAGAACTTATTTCCCAACGTTTATTTTTGACGTTGCCTAATAAGTATATTAAAGGAGAAATAGTTTTCCTGTTGAAAAAATAAGAGTCGTTTTTCATATTTATTATTTAGATGTAGGGGGTATATTTATTTATTTTTTTTTTGTACGTGGTCTAATAAGAATTTTGTATCATTGCCCTTACTTGTATCTTTATCTTTTATACCATCTCTATACTTATTTGCATCTTTATCCTCATCTTCACTTTCATTTCCTTTAACTTTGTGTTTTCCCCCATCTCCATCCTCATCAATATCTTTAGCATTCAAAGCATAAAATAAACGTTGGGCAATATCGGCTAAAATAAAGGTTTGGCGAATAACCCTTAATGGTTATGGAAAAAAAATATTTCTCATGTATAACAGTTCTCAGGCAGCGACAACAAATAAACTCTTATCTGCGAAATAAAAAATATTTCTCGTCTAATATTGTGTATGCGATATAATAAGTTTTTTCGGCCGAATTACGTATTATTCATTTATTTAACTTACCTTCAATTAATTTGACATTTTTAACCTTCATTTGTTCCTTAAAAAACAAAAACTTACGATGCACCGTCACCCGTCGATTCGGACGTGGTTTCGGAGATATACATATGTATGTACATATTTGCTCTAAAGTGAGCGGTGCCACGCCCATTTCGAAATATTTTAAATGTATTTATTTATTTGTGAAGCCCCATTCTCCGTATTAAATTTGAGCTAATTGTCTTTAATGCGGACTTAAATGCCGTGTTTTTCTTTTTAGTTTTGTAAATTACAGTTATATGAGTGGTGAGCACGGGTTTTGACTGATTTAAAAAAAAATTCCGAAATTTTGCTTACTGACTTAAAATGTAATACACATGTGTACGAAATTTGGGCAAGTATATTCGGAGATATAAATTTTTCATATACCTACAGGACTATTTAAAAAAACAAAAAAAACTGTTCACACTTATTCCGTTCCCAAGCTCAATGCTATGTATCAAATTTGAGCAAATTATCCTTACTTCCCGAAATATCGCATTCATTTGATTTTCACAAAACACCGTTATGTGGGAGTGGTTATTATCTGATTTGCAATACTAAAGTACCTTGGATCCAGGCAATGGGCCATGTGTGTATCAAGTTTCGTTGAGATAGCTCAATATTTACACGAGTTATCCGATCCAAGAACAAGCGGAGGGTCGGACGGACAGAGAGGCATGGCTTAATCAATTTCGCTATTAATTTAAGAATTTTGGTATATAGTTATATATGTATGTATGCATCTACATATATTTATGTATGTACATATGTCTATATCTATTTCAGCACAAAGCGCTGATGAAGGTTAAATGCCAATTTTGTAAGAAATAAAGTAGACTTAACATTTCTACATCTGTGAACTCAGAAAAGTACCAGAACTTACCACTTTTTATTTACCCTGTAAGCCGTGGAAATTTAAACAGATGAAATTGTATTTTAAATTTATTAATTTTATTTTATTCGAATTTAAAATTACTCTTCAATGCCTCACTTTTATATTTTGTCATTTGTGTTTTTTGTTTTTTTTTGCATGTATGCATGTATGTAGTGTACGTGAATGTTTGTAACGTATGTATGTGTGTGTGTGTATAACATATTGGTATGTATATTTGTAATTGAGTTTGTTGTTCATATTTTTTCAGTTTCACTTTCATTTTTAGTTTTAGTTTTCCTTCACACTTTTTTAAGTCATTTTCGTGAGCATATATTAGGCCGGCGTGGGCGGCTTTTCTCCAACTGGGAGCAGTGTTATAACCTTGTCGTCTGTTTTTTTTTTTGGTGCATGCGTGCATGGTTGTGAGTGTGTTTGTATGTATGAATGTATGTATGTATTTGTAAGAGTATTGATGTATTTTGAAGCAGCGCTTTTCCTTTGCTACACTACAAATACAATATCATTTTTCATACTTTGCCACATCATCATAATCATCATCATCATCATCAAACATATTATCACATACATACATATCTACTTATTTTTGGTATGTATGTGTGTAGTATGTATTTACTTAGTACTTGTTTGTACATACATACATATGTATTGTATATTTTATATATATATATATATTGTATGTAGAATCGAGTTGAACTATTTTGTAATGCTTGCATTTTTTTTCTTTACTATTTTTGTTTGCTTTTAATTCGTTTGCTATCGGTTTACAATTTGCATTAATCGCTTTGCATTTAGTTTCGTTTATACCAAGACAGGATTGCTATCCTTGAGCCATACATCTATTACTATTTCTTTCACATTCCATACACTTTGCGCTACATTTGGCTTCATTTGGTGCTATTTACTCAATTTTTTATTTTTTTGTTTTTTATATACTCGTACTGACATACATATGTACATGTGTACGAGTATGTATGTATGTGTATGTAAATATGAATTCGTACTAATATTTTATTTCTTTTTTTTTTGGGGGGGGAGGGGGGGGGGGTTTAAATATTTTTTGAAATGTACATATATTGCTTCGCAAATTGTGCAAAATTTTCGCTATTTAAGAAATTGGTTACAAGTTTCATCACTTACTATATCTGCAATTTTACGAGTATATGTTTATTTTTTTACTTTTCGTCTGATTTTATTTGAGTTTCATTTAATGAGTTCATGAATTTTTCTGCTCGTCGTTTGCATCGCTAATTTTTATTCCCAGTAATATTTGAAGTACAATTAGTTGCCTGTAAGTATTATGCGTGTGTGTGTGTACGGGGAGAGGAGAGTTGAAATTAGTAGAATTAAGCAAATATGATATATTTATGTTTTCACATGGCTTCTCTTTCAACTGCACGCTACTACTTTGCGTTCTGTGATCATTTCATTTTTACTCTTCCGCTTGCTTTTTAACATCTCCTCCATTTTCTATTTAAAGCCAACACTCCATTTAACATTTAATCTTGTCCGCCTTGAAGTATGTTTTTATTTCTTTTTAAGCTTTGAATATCTGCATATAGTATGTATGTACATACAGGTCCTTTTATTTTTGCTTTAGTAACAAACTAAGATGAGTCCACAAAACACAAGTTTCGCCCATTGTGGGCTTTATGCACTTCATATCTTTCTACATGTATACTACACATACATATTTCTGGGAATTTGACATTTTTCACACACAATAAATTTGCATTTTGTTAATGTAAAACTTTTCGAAAATACAGGTGTTAGGGATTTTTGAAGAATATTAATTTATTTTAATCACAAATTTAAGATTTTATGCGCTGACTGACTGATTATATTCTATAGAAAATCTGAGTTAACCGCAAACCCCGTACGAAATCCTCAATCCGCATGGGCTGAGCTCAGAGAAGTGGCTAGTCAATGGAGGGCTTACCTGTTATTACCGATGGTTCAAAGATGGAATGTAAGGCTTGCGCAGGAATAGAAATTTTTTACTGATTACTGAAAGAAATTTCAGTAATATTTGAATGAAAATGGAATTGAGTTAGGCCTGGAAATCCGCAATTGGACTAAAGGCCTTGAAGACTGCTCGCACCTCTTAGAAAAATTGTCCAAGAAACTAAGTTGATACCGAACTCTGTTGTAAAATGAAAAAGCTTGCACTAATGTTTGTACCAGGACACAGGATGTGTTCATGGTAACTAACTGGCGGACGAATTAGCTCATTGTAGGTGTTTGACAGACCCGATTGGGCCGGAGGCAGTTAAAGGGGTCAATTGCAGCTACGAGCCCTGGCTGGGTAAATTACAGAGCACAATCAAAGGGGACAGCATATGGTCACCGTAGTCATCATCAATGACCCGATATGCGCATCTTGCCTGGGGGATGATGATAACATAAAGCATTTCCCCTATATCTGTCCTGCGTTTGCTAGGCTGGGATGGACCATACTTGGGACAGATATATTGAGAAAGGCAAACGTTTACGCTCTATTCTTGGACAGACTTCTCAAATTCATCAGAGTCTGGAAGATTTCTCGATGAGAAAGAAAGTTTTATGCCCACTTTGGTACCCATCCTCATGTTCCCTATCCCTCATTCCTTTCATCCTTCTTAGACCATAATTGCAATGGAAACCCTGCAAGAATACCTGAGAGCTCGGAAACCTGATTTCGGATTTCCGGCCTACCTAAATTATTTTCCTAACATTTTACTGATCATTCAAATCAAATTACATTATCAGTGTTTTTACTGAAACTTCTTTCACTAATCAGTAAACAAATATTTTCACTTTCGCTGCATTTTTCCAGTAATGAGTAAAAGTTTACTAAATTGCATATCAGGCGGCTTCGAAAAAATCGCCATTGTTATCGTAGTTGGTAATTAATTATACCCTTTTGCCGAACTGCTGCTTAGAAGGAGTCCCTTCTGAAAGGGCAGCAACGTCTTTCTACCTAGTATTTTGCATGTAAATTTTCATATTTGTATATATAAGGTCTGTATTTGGGGAAGCAAATCCGTGCCAAAAGATATTTTTAGTTGAAGTTTCTACAAACTAAAGAATAAAACAACACAGTACATAATAAAATTTTAGTTCTGTGCGATACTGAAATATATACTGAAGTTTTATACAAAATACTTTTTAATGCTCAGTGTAGATAAAGTACGTACGATTTTTTTGTGAGATTACGTAGCAATTTTAGTATCCATTGTGTGCTACACTGAACTTTATTAATCCTCAGCTAAATATATATGTTCTAATAATCGTCTTTTATCAACCCACTACTCCATACTGTTTTTCTAACTCGCTAAAAATAATTTCCGACGTTGGTATAATGCATCTAGGCAGAGTTGTTCTGTATTCACTTCCATTCGTGAAACAAATGTATGTAGGTTAAGAAAATTCGCTGCCAGAATTAAACTTTTCCACTCAATGCAGTCACGCAGCATTCGAATTTAGAGCTACAGAAATAGGTACAGTTAATAGGTGCCATTTTTTATTATAGAAAATCTATTACGGGAAATGTACTACTTTCCAGTTTATTTGTGGATTTTTTCGAGCTTTATATTTTTTTGAATGCACGTTGTGTTGCAATGGAAACTGTTGTTGATTGATTGATATGAATTTGTAAATATATATATAAATTTATATATATTATATATATATATAAACGGCAGTGTTCACACTTTGAAGTTGCAGTGATATTATGTGTATTTGTAATTTTTACAATGCTTGTGGCGTATTCAATCAAAACATGTTATATATACTTGTTAACGGTATTTTTTTAAATTTTGTTTCTAATGTCTATGTATAAACTGCAAAAAAGAGTTTAAATATTGAGCAATTATTAAGCACAAGATAGCTACGCTGAAAATTTACGTATTCTGCTTAATGATTAATTTTTTTTTTAAATACCCAATTTTTTTTTCTATCGCTTGAACCCAACACTTCTATTTATTATTGTACAAATAATGCTGTGCAACAACCGAAACCAGACCGGACTTCGTTATTCTTAAATATAAAAATCTCGTGTCACGGTATTTGTGATCGAACTCCTCCGAAACAAGCTCGACAGATTTTTATAAAATTTTGTATGTAAACATGGTAGGTATGACAATCGGTCGTAAAGCATATTCAATGCTTGGCAGAGGGTTGCCACCTATTTGAAAAGTCAATTTTAATTTTTATTTACATAAGTTATTTGAAAAATATTAAAATATCTAAATTTTATGAGGGTTGCGACTCAAGTTTTATAAAATATTAAAATATAGGTGTCAAACTATTTTTCTCGGTTATGACAAGGTTCAATATATCATGGGTGTAAAATGTTTAACTTTACTATATTTTGAAAAAGGTTGCCACCTGGTTGGAAAAACGAACTTAATTAAATTATACACAAGTTATATGAAATAGTTAAATATGGCTGGCAAACCATTTATTTCGCTAGGAGGATGTTTAAAGGTGCATTTTGAAAAGGGTTGCCATATTTTTTGAAAGTGAAATTTAATTTAATTATACACATGGATGTAAAATATTAAAATATGAATGTCAAACTGTTTGTCACGACGAGGACAAAGCGTGTACCTATATTTTTTTTTGTTACAGAGTTGCCATTTGTTACATGTAACAGCAAGCTTTATCTGGTTACATACATATGTAAAGGGGTATCCCAGTATTTTGTGGTTTTTTCTCAAATTTCATAAAAGTGGAAAAGATTGGTAAAATATAGGTCGACGCGAAATAAAAGGTTAAGCTCAATACATCAAAATTTCAAAAGAAATCTTTTTGTAGAATATTTTAATTAGCTTCACAAAAAAAAATGTCATTCGAGTTTTACTTCAAGAAACCTCTCAAAGAGAATTATTTGGAAAATCGTTAGTGGATGAAAATTACCCATTAAATTATTGTACGAAAACTTTTTTTGGGGGCATCCTCAGAGAAAATCTGTGTGCGAATAAAGCCAAACTCTGCATGAAATAAAATTATATAAAACTTTAGTAACAGCTCTGTTAACCCACAATGTTGGTATTATAGAGAGCATAGAAAAATCTCGCATAGTTCAAGGTGGCATATTTGCTGTTTTTCCTTTTTTCCTGTTTTCCATTTTTTTTTCTTTTTTTATAAAGAGTTTTCCTGAGAAGACCCATAGTGCATAATTTTCTAGAGCAATTTAATACGTTAGCAACTTACCAAAGTTTTTGAGAGGGTTCTTGAAGAAAGCGGAAGTTAATGGGTTTATTAGTTTTACGAAAATATTTACCGTAAAATTTTACTGAACATATTTTAAACGTCCATTTTGCTCAAATATTTATTTTAAAAACAGCTTATGTCGGGACACGAAAATTTCACTATGCCATGCCTAAAAAAAAACTCGCGCTATCTTTTGCAAATCCATCCACTGGGTAGCTATACTTTCAAAAATTATTAACAAATTCCGCGCTGGTTTGAGTTGTCATAAATTTGTAGCACAGTGTAAATTAAATATTGTTGTAATAGCATCTTTTAATTAGCTGCAATACAAATTTGAGGATTTACTTAAGCGATATATGGATTTTTTATAAAGCGATGAGCTTGTGAGTTATAGGAAGATCCTAAAAAATGTAACATGTTTTATTTACTTTTTTTTCAAACAGTATGTTTTAAAGTTGTATCAAATTCAATTACTTGAAGTATAACGATTTTTACTAAAATTACAAAAAAAAATATTTTCTTATGCCTGTTGCGGCAGGCTTGATACTAGAAATCATGATTTTTGTGAATTATTTTTTTTTTCGTAACGTCTTCGCATGCATTCGTTTTTTGTGGTTTTCCATATTCCTTTTTTCTTTTGTTATTTGTATATAAGAAGGTTCGTATGTATGTATGTAATACTTTGAAATTGGTGGGTTGTTGTTGGTTTACATATACATATAATACACACATTTCGATCATTTCAAAAAGACTTTTTCTACATTTCGCATATGTGCATGTATTGTATTTGTTTTGTATGTGTGTGGGTGTGTGTGTAAATCGCCAATAAGATGTCGTTTTAAATGCCTTCTGTATGTTTTAGAATGTTTTCGGAATTTTTGTGTATATTGTATTTTCTCAATAAATTACATGTAAACAGATTTCAATATATTCATTATTCATTTACGGTTTGTTCTCCTTTTTTTTATTTTCATTATTATTATTTTTACTAACTTCGTGTGGTTTCTGTTGTTTTACATCAAAATGCAACAATTTTCCTCCTCGCCGTTTTACGCTGCTCTATTTGTATTTGTAATGCTGTTTTGTTTTACTTTGGTTTATTTTATTTTATCATTTAAAGTTCACTACTAATATTCAAAATGGACATTTAAAAAAAATTGGTTATTTTATTCTTTTCACATTTTTCAATCTTAGTGTGTTTTTTTTTTGTGTTTTTAATTTTACTCGTCGTTGGCTTTATATCTGGTAATTTTTTTGTTTTTTTTCACATATGTATACATACCTTTCTTAATATTTTTTCTTGTTTCTATTATTTCATAACACTATTGCATGTATTTCATATGCGAGTTTTTACATTAAAAAAAATTCATATAATTTCTACAAAACTTTCGTTCAAATTTAATTTACTTGACTTTTTTCTATTGTTGGTTATCAAATTTTTGTTTTTAATCTTCTACGTTTTGTTTTTATTTCTTTGTCTGCTTGTGTCTGTCTGCATTTTCAACAATGCCAAAAAGAGAAACTAAAATAAATGTCAATTGATCACAGTTTATTGTTGTTGTTTACTATGCATGTTTTTTTGTATGTTTTTACTTGTTCTTAGCTTTTTTTATGAAGGTCTTCCGCTGTATGGTTTCTGCATTGGTGAGCTTTCGATTTTTTCTACTCATTTTTTCATAACTTCTCCGGGAGTGCAGTGATGTAATGTTGTTGGTCTGATGGTGGTGATTGTGATGGTCGTGATCGTGAGCGTGGTGATTGTGGTGGTGTTGGTGAAGGTGGTAGAGGTGAAGAAGGTGATATTAATGAGTAGTTGTGTAGCGAACTTCAGTGGTTGCTTTCTTCTCTTATGCTCGAGACCACTTACCGAAATGTGTACTGCAAAAGAAGGGGTTTTTATGAGAAAATTCTGATGGCTATTTTGTGATGGCTGAATTGTTGTTGTTATGTTAGGACTCGAAGCTGGACTTGTGAGAAATTTTAAATCTCTTAAATTTAATTTTAGCATTTGGAAATTGGAAAAATCATTGGAAAGAACACAAATTTAGTATTTTCTGATTATAACCACCCTAGTATAAAATCAAATGGTCTCAGCACCGGTTAGGTTCTCTAAAAACGAGGATTGAAATTTGGTAACAGACGTTCAGAGTACACTTGAGATATGGATTTTAAATTGCGGCACTTGTGACGCATTTGATTAAGAAGAACCCTGAGCAGTAGCCAGAAACGATACTCATGTCCCTCCGCTCGACCAAGACGGTACCTAGAGCCGATTGCATGCCCAAGGCATTAACCGCATGGAATATACATCATTGCCTAGAATGCTCTTTTAACGATAATGCGCGAAAGACTGAAGCCCTTTATGAGCCGACTGATTGAACCTTATCAGCGCGCTACTTCAGGACCGGCAAATCCAATACTGACTAAATACCCGCAGTGAATCAAATCCTGGAGAAGACCCTACGATGCCATATCTAAATTTGAGATATCCTCAAAACTAATACAGCTGGGTAGATTAATTTTGAGTAGAGCTTTTAGCTCTCTCCAAACTGAGAACGATTTCTCCTAGCGGTTCGAGATCAAACAAGGTTTTAGACTGAGTGACTCTTCTTCATAATGCTGGGATTTGTCTAACGTGCTGCCAGTCTGAATGCTGAAGGGGTCGAAACCGAGTATATAAGACTTATTCACCGCTTACTTAGCGGCATGGCATGACTGTCATTGTGCAATGGGGCAGTGCCTTTGGACAGAGAAATATGGATATACTGCTATATATTGTGTGAGTTAATGCAGGGCTATCTAATTGCAGATAACAGCTAGTCTTACCCGTACCACGCTACTCGTAGCGCTACACGTCTTGTTGAAAGTAATTCTAATAGATATTGCCGGAAAATGCCTAGCAGACAGGCCCCGATCAGACTTCTGGTTATTGGATGTTAATTGAACTCGGATAGATAGCTGACTTCTTAGCTGCTTACTAGAGCGACCCCTGTGAGGGAGGTAAACATATACTCTGACAGTCAAATGGAAATTAGAGCTTTTCTTCAATAAAGGTTTGACCAAAAGTGGTTATGGATTGCCTGGCTTCTCTTTCGAGGCATAGCAATATCCCAGGGGATTGCGAAGCAGAGAGTAAGCCAAGCAGGGTATTCTCTGAAATGGCTTCCTATGCAAGAAGGTTTTCGGGGTTCCTCTGGGCACCTGCTTCCGCTAGGCAGCTACTAGAGCGGGTATGGTCGCTAAGTCATAATAAATAGGTAATTTTCGATCTTTTTGGAATGTTTTGTGGTATCGCAATAGAACCCAAAGGGTCTAGGTGAACTCTTAGAAGCATATACGATAACCAAACCTAACCTAAGAATGCTTTTACAGGGGTCATAATTGCTTTTTTCAGCGTCTCTATAAAACCAACTACAAATATTAAAAATTTAATCTGTATTAAAAGGCAGTCTATTAAAAGTTTCTTAAAAAATCAAAAGTTAGTGCTTGAAATTTTACAAAGCATCGAATTTTTGAAGCGTATGTCTGAAAATTTTTATTGGAACGTTTTAAAATATTTAACACGCCAAAGGCGAAATTTTTGGTTACATTTTTACAATCGCAAAATATACAAACCAGATCCAAATGGACAAGATTACCGTTAGTTTTAGATTTACCGTAATTTGGTTGCAACTTATCAGCGGTGTTAGTGAAATAATTTTTATTTAAGTCACAATTTACGTAATTTCTCTAACGCGCAGAAATGTTTCGTCACCGGTTTAATTTTGTTTTTTTTGAAGAAATTTGTAATCTCCTAACAAATATTTTATTCAATATTGTTTATTTTAGCCCAAATAGGTTCTCAAACTTTGGAGTTTTCATATTTTCGACATAAACTTTGAGCTTTCATTGAGAATTCCACTCCAGTATTTGTTGATCACAATTAGTGTCATAAACTGGTACAAGGAAATTTCTCAAGCTTTTCGTTCAGACTAAGGCGATTTCCAATCAGCTGTTGCCGATTTATCATCCGGTTGGTGGCCGATTGTTAAAGTTATTGAATTCGTCATATTGAGTGAGTAAATAAGTGATTGTATTTGTATTTCCCCGGCTTTTTCATCCTTCAGGGAAAAAGAGTTGCGGTTTGACAATTTGATTCACCAAAAGCAAGAACAAAATGCATGTCACTTTTGGTACTATGTAAAATTCGTTCAAGCTCTCTACAAAAGAATGTGCATGTCTCATTGACCGCTGCGTTGCAAGGCGAATTCATACAAGGTGATAGCATCCCATGAGCTGAATGCTTGTTCTTCTTCTCTCGGAATTCGCTAGGTTGTTTTGTATACACAAACAAAATACATAAGCAAACTGGGCGAATTCAGATTTTGACATTTCACACGCAAAATTACACATACAAAATACACAGCGGATTCGCTTTGTTGATCTTGCTATCACCTTCTATGGATACACCTTGACTGCGTTGATTCTCTTTTTTTGTACTGAGCCACAAAAGAAGTGTTGCTTCGGTTTATGATTGATGTACGAGTATTGTTGATGTTAATTATGATGGCCCACATTCGATGCACCACCTTCTTTGGTCTTTTTCGGCCTTGTTCGAGTAAATTGGTATAAGCTGTGATAAGTTTTTGTTCGATCTTGCTGAAATATCCGATTTATGTATTTGTTAGAAATTATTATACAAATATCAATGTTAATTTATATATTAAATGTTTGTTTGTTTTTACTATTAATTCTTACCCTTTTTTTTTGTTTCGTTTAAAAAATATTGTTGATAACACGCTTTTATGTATAATATAGTAAAATTTTATACTCCAAGCCCATTTAGTGTGTTATATATAATATTAATATATACATATATATATATATATATATAATATAATATTTTTGTTTCTTATATATTTCCTTCAATTTCTCAGTTGCATTGAATATTGAAAATATTGTTTAGCAACAACTGCATAGAAAATTAATAAACAACAATTTTTTTATGACTGTTTTTGTTTTTTTGTTTGGTTTTTTTTATATTTCATTATGTTTCATATTGTTATGTGTGTATATAATTTTGGTTTAAATTTACTTAATATTAGAATACATTCATTTTTTTTTCTTATTATTTGGGAGTTAGATATACTATATGCCTACTTAGATGTTTGCTCATTAAATTGTAAATATATAACATATAAAGTAAAATATTCGTTCAAGAAAAAAAAGCAACATTATACATTAAAACTGAAATAATGCAATAACAATTGGGGGAAAAAATTTAATTAAAAGTGTTTAATAAATAAATAAATAAATAAATGTTTTGATTGCTAAAAATTGTAAACAAATTTAAACTTAAGTTAGAACATCTATTAATAAAAAAAAAATTGAAACAAAAAAACTTTTTGCAGAAATCTAAATCTATTAAAAACAACTAAAGCAAAAAAGTGCAATTTCAATAAATTTTAAACTACATATCGTTCGCAAACTTTCTACGTCTGCCTGCTTTTATCCAATCTTTGATTTCACTTAATTTAAAGCATAAAAGTGCAAATATCAAATGATTACTATTTAAGTACTAATAAATTTTCGCTTTGCGGCCGTCCACATTCCTACCTACATTTTTTTTTTTGCTCTCTTGTAGATGTTGTAGATGTAAATGGGCGTGGCTGCTAGCATACTTTCTTTTCTACAGCTCAGTTTATTTTTAAAAATATGACTTAGCAAGAATATCAATATCATCGCTTTGTAAACTATGGTAGTTTACAAAAAAAAATTAATAAATTAAAAACTTTAGTTAGTTTTTTTTTTTATTTCATATTTACGCCATACATAAAAAGTCTATGTAAATAATTTTTTGATTGATTGATTGAATGGTTGTAAATTGTTGTTGTTGTTCCAGAATAATATTAGTAAATAAATAAAATAATTCGGTGACTTAAAAATATGTTTTCAACACACTCTTGAAAATCCTGAAAATCTACAAATTGTACTCGCTTAACTATATATGCATTTCATAATTAATATTTGTTAATTTAATTTTTATTGATTTTTTGTTTTGTTTCTCTGGTAATAATTAATAAGTAAAATCTTAAGATTAGACTTAAATGTACAACTTGTTTTTTGTCTGCTCCAAAATTCAGTTGCGCAGATGTGTGGTTACAATATTTGTAATTTATGTATAATTTAATTTGCCATTGAATTGTTTTACTTTTCTTTGTCATATTTTTTTGTCTTAACCTTAGAGTGTATACGATTTGTTCAAGTGGCACAGCACTGCATAGCATTGCATTGCATAACATAGCATTGCATAGCATTGCATTGCATAGCATAGCATAGCATTGCATAGCATAGCATTACATAGCATAGCATAGCATTGCATAGCATAGCATATACAAGTAGCTGCGTTCAGTTCATGTGTATGTTTTGTGTGTGGGTGTGTGTGTATGTGTGGTATTTTATATTTGCGAGTAACCACCGTTCATTGGTTCAATTAGCTCGGCTTCAAGTCAATTGAATCTGAATTTTTTATTACCATATCTCGTATGTTTTGTTTTTTTGCTTTTCACATGATTTGCAGTTATCGCGCGCTTTCAATTCATTTTTCAACAATCTACGCTGTTTCTCTTTTATATATGTATGTATAATATTTTCGTGTATGTATTCTTTAAACATCCATACATTATTCATAATTCTTGACTCAATTTCTTGACTTTTATGCTTTCCCTTACTTTTTTTGTTTTTTGTTTTTTTTTTTGGTACCTTTTTTCCAGTTTGGCAGTTTCTTTGCTTTAACTCTTCAACCCCGCTTTTCTAATGCATACTCTAATCCAACTCTCTGTTTCACTTAAGTATGTAGTCGGAAATTTCAGCTCGACCGTATCTCTTTATTCCAAGCGTGCCTTATACGTTGTCTTCCAGATTTCGGCGAGTGTTACAGCACTATGGAAACGGTGGAAAATGCAGAGTGGCAGTGTGACTCGTTGAATTATTGACCATGGCACAAAACCGTAGAAGTCAAGTTGAACCTGTGTGACCATAAAATTTTGGTCGAAAATTGAAAGTGATAGAAGGTAGAAAAGTAAATATTTTATTACAATATTTACAATTTTATATATTCTAATTCTACGTAACATCGAGAGTGCAAAAAAGTATGCAATACATGAAGATATGAGAAGTGAAAATGTAATCAAAAGAATTTAAGTAGGAAATAAAATAGGAATTAAGTAATCTAACTTTAAAAATTTCATGTACCGTTGCTCTCACGGAAAATATGTTATTTTTTGCGATATTGACAAAATTTCCTATGCCCACGTTATTCTACTTTTTTTTAGTTAATAAGTTTTTTAACATAAGCCATATCAATCAAAGTTTAAAAACTCTATATAGAATTAATGAAAATTCAAAAAATGTTCAAACTTTTTATTCAGAATTTTTAGATTTTTTTTTTGGTATGCAATTTTCTAGTCCAACCAATCTCAGTTTAAAAGAAAAGTATCATGTGGCCAAAAATGTCTATAGATTTCTGAAATATTTTTTTGCCACAGTGTTTTCTTTCATATAACTCACGCACAAAATGATTATTTATATGGAAGAACATACGCAACACCGTTTCAAAAACAAAAAAGTCAAAAATCAACAAATATTTTTAGCCACATAAAACTTCCTCTTTATTATACTAAAATTAAATAGGCCATAAAACTGCATTCCCAAAGTCTGACAAAAAAAAATTAAAATGGTATCGTCAATTTTTTCAAGTTCGATAAATCATTGAAAAATTTTTACAAAGTTTAAAATTTAGATAATTTTATTTTATGGCAGTATTTTTATAAAAAAATTAAAGAAAACAGGAAACTCCGCTGCAAAAAAAATTCAAAAATCTATACAGATTTTAGCAACATGAAACTGCTTCTCTATAATTCTGAAACTAAATAATACCACAAAAACTTCTTAACGTTCTAGCACAAAAAAAATAAAATTTTATCGTCAATTTTTTCAAGTTTTTTAAATTTTTGTTAAATTTTCTATAAAAGTTTGAAATTTATCTATTTGTAGTTGATGGTATTTACAAAAAAAAAAAAACAAAAAATTTAGCATGGGAAATTTTACTAATATCGCAAAAAATGTAACACTGTGAGTCATGGTAAATAATATAAATATGTGTAATACTGTATAAAATGATTACTTGCAAGGCAAAAACCAAAATAATTGCATTAAATCGATTCATCGGTATTTTCGCTTATTCTTGTATTAAATGCTAAAATAAAGAAATATCTTGTTTGTAGTTTTTTATTTTTTTTGGTTTATTACAAAATTTCAAAAAAAATATTTTTAATTTATTTTAAGTTAATTTTTTAGACAAAACAAATGACAGCCTAATGTGCTTTGGGTCGCCTTTTACCAGGGACGGATTCAGAGCGGCGTGTTCAGAACGGGGACGGGTTTATGGGTCTGAACGCGCAGTGAAATGTCTAAGTTGCTCAAAATTTTTTAACGAGTTTTAAAAATCTTTCAATATCTGCACTACGCTGCCAATGAGTACTTTGTGCTCTCATTTAGTTCGAGTCTTAATATTCTTAATCGAAATGGCAACGAAACTGGGTGATGAATGTTGTAAAAAAAATTGTTATTGGACTAGGTGTTGTTTGTGGTAAAACTGTTTTTAGAGCCAAAAACTAGGCAAACAACTTTCATTTCGACACCAACCACATTTTTTTATCGATGAAATAATTAAAAAAAAAAAAATTGAATCGTCACATCTCAGTTCTCGCCTTCTCTGCGCGTTAATTGCTATTCTTGTTTATTTTTTTATATTGCAAGAACGAAGTAATGATATTCAACGTTTCGGCAAAAAAGAAATTCAAAGACTGACAACCGAAGAAATATCACTTGGATGCCTAAGAAGATGCGCAGAACTTCAAACTGATTTTGAAAATAAGCGAAATGACATTAGAAGAGAGATTAACCATTTTATCCTATTTTTGGATTAGTATCAAATACAATGCGTATGAAATTCTGAACAAAATGCATGGAAATTTATGAATAAGAGTTAGACAAACCCATTGATGTCCTTCAAGAAGCATGGCCGAACGACGTTCTAAAATTCATTGAAGAATTAAAATCGGCCACGAAGATGTGAAGATGGTTATCGAAACTTGGGGCAGATGCGATAGGCGACTTTATGAACTTGTCATTCAAATCC
This sequence comes from Anomoia purmunda, assembly GCA_951828415.1. NCBI lineage: Eukaryota > Metazoa > Arthropoda > Insecta > Diptera > Tephritidae > Anomoia > Anomoia purmunda. Next base: position 38,203,034 of record OX639995.1, on the reverse strand, counting down.
AATTACGTTATTCATATTTTGGTTATATCATAAATTTTTAATTTGTATCGTTTGGTTTGAAGGCCGACATTGGGCTTTCAGTATTAGGTCCAGCTAAATTTCTAACCTATACCATTGCGCGGCCGAAACAACTTAAACATAACAAACAAATTGATAGGAACATGATACAAAAAAAAATAAAATAATTAACAATTTCTGTCACATATGTTACTTTTTGTTTATTCTCTTCTGGGTTGGGTCACGTTATCGTGCCGAAAGTGTCGATAAATATCGAAATAAAAGTACTCAATACAAAATATTGTGCGTTATCGGTGTGTCCATTAGAAAGCGTTTGCATAAGTGCCAACTAGGTCATTGGCTTCACACGCCGAGTTTGAAGATTCCAGTTTTGAAACAGAAGATACCCTTTTCGGCTCATCGTTCTACTTTTATCTTTCTAATATTGGCATTTTTGTGGCACTAAAAAATTGCCATATACAAATATTCTTCTGCCAGTACCTAATTTTTTTTCGAGTCGATACGATAAGGGGATTCAAGTACGCGAATTCCAAAAAATATCGCTTTAAAAATATCAAGTAATAAATATATGTTTTTCTATCAACGCCTTTTATATGAATAACTAGTAATTTCTCTAATATTTTTTCGTTAATATCCTTTATCAGCGTCTGATGCCAAATCATTTTTAATTAAAAATCTATAGGAAATGTATCCCTCCGTGGAAACTTGTCAACAGTGTAATGGCCATAAAGTGAATCGAAAACGATAATTTTTAATCGCAACCAAAAATCAATTACGTCTACGAAAGAATATACAAAGATCTAATAGTACGTATCTACTTGAAACAAACAACTCATGCAACAACTTTGAAATAACATACTCTTCAAAACCATAAGGCACAAAGAACACCAGCATGTCCTTCGAATCTTAACTCTCATATAATTATGCGTTTTGTTTTTGAATTTCGTAAAACAGATTTTTTTTTTCTTTTTGGTAAAACATATCTTCATATATCGCTCACGTACATATCTACTTACAGGATTGGCGAATACTTTTTGAGCTTCAAACGTGTAAATAGCAAACATAGCCACATTGCAGATTAGTAGAAATGTGACAATTTGACGGCCCGGTTTGCTGCGATCATGCTCGGGCAAATGAACACGACGACGCGAAACATCGGCAATGAAGAGCAATTGCAAAATCACCTGGAATACCGCAACAGCGCTTGTGGTCATAACTAGAAGATTCGGTTCGTTTTCAAGAGCTTTTAAACTGCCGGCGATGACGCCAAATACCGAATAGGTAAATAGGCCAAAAGCGGAAATGCGTAGTAGAATGTCATTGAGATTGGATTGCTCTTCGCAGCGGAATTTGAGATTTTTAACTCTATAAATGGGTGGAAGAAATTGTTAACCTTTTTTTGATACACAAACCAATTCATTCATTCTTACCTGATGAAGCCAATGATAATGGCAAGTACGGCGAACGCCATGAGTATGCAGTGACTTGCATCGGCAAGGTAAATTGCTAGCAGCGAGAACTGCTGATGACGCACCAAGACGAAGAAGAGTATCAGGCAGATTAAAGCACCTACCAACAACAACAGACCAAAGAACAACCCTTTTGACGAGCCCACACAATCGACACGTCCGGACCGAGCCTGATGCGCCATAGCTACAGCGCGACGCGACAACATCACTTCCAAACGATGCTCCAAATCTTCGTCATTCAAGCGACCTGGATAACGTCCGATATGCTTCCACATCACATACAAGACAACAGCGCCGATAAGTGAGTATTCGATAATGAAGGGATACAGGAAGGGTGCGGAGTCGTAGACAATAGTGCCCATAATATCGACACGTCCACAAGCAGTCGAATTCAAAGTACCAATGTTGGAGGACAATGCGGCAGGGTAGATATTATCGAGGCTTTCTAGATTTTCAAAACTCACAACGCCAGTGGACTCTGGATGGGAGATGCCCGAATAGGTTTGGAAATTGTTCATGCCGGGACCCAGCAAATTAGTCATAACATTCAAAGCATTCTCTGTGGTGGTGGAGGGCGTGGATGTGGTAACGGTGGTGCTAGGCGTCGATGAGACAAAATTATTAAAGAACGACGCAATGCTAGACCCAATGCTAGAGGGTAGAGTTTCAGAGGTGGTTGATGGTAAATCGGCAAAAGCGCCATGATTGGACATTAGATAATCGGTGGCTACTCTTGGGCCACCAGTCGTAAATGCCGAATGCTCAAAGTGACGTCTGAAAGGTGCCTCTGTGGTCGTGGTTGTTGTGGTAGTTGTTGTTGTAATTGGACTGCTCCCCAGCGTTGTAGTTGATGGTGTGGTAGGCGTGGTGCCCAACGTTGAGGTCGTGGCAGCTGTAGTGCTCGTGATAAACTTCTTCAACTTGCGTGCCATAGTAGTGCTTTGCCACTGATACGATGGTGTGGTGAAATGGGGACGTGGATTGGTGGTGGTGGTGGTGGTCAAGGGTCTGGTGGTGGATGTAAGCAGCGTGGTGAGCGCTGCATTGGCATTTGAGCCTGCAGCAGCGCCCATTCCCAGCGACTTTGAGATGCCATCAACAGTTTTGCGCACTAATTTCGAGAGTACATTATCGGTTTTGTAGGCATTGGCGGGAAGTAAATCCTCGCCGTCCAGTACCTCAAATTCCTCATTTGGTCCGGCATGTGTGCGCAGAACTGTACCAGCATGTCGCAATGCATGTTGACGTATGGATTTAGCAATAGACGATGCATCGGGATCGGGGTCGCGACGCTGATGATGAAGTGTGATTTCAAGCAATGATTCCTTGACTAGCGTCCGTATCCACACACAAATGTTTGTTGCGACTACATGCATGAGGCCAAAGCGAGCGATCACTTTGAAGCGATGTATATTGAGCTGCAATTGCAAAGCGAATAAAATTAGAATATTTATGTGAAATTTGGAGGAAAAGAAATTTCGTAATTTATCTGGTAATGGTGGTTTGATCTGAGAGACCAATATTTTTTACGGCAAAGTAATCTGGAGAGATACTCATTCCAAAAAAGTGATTATTAAGAAAGTAGAAGCAGTTCAAGGGTTAATTTCTCTCTAATAAGCGGGACTATGAATATTTCAATCAAAAAAGCGCTTAGTTTACTATCCCCGGACATGCATATATAAGGTCAAGTATTATTTTTCCAAGAGATGGCTTTAGCAGTTTGTATCTGGTGTTGTATAAACGCGATCAGAGAATGTTATATGGTGTTAGAAAGACATGATTTCGTGCTCCACGAGTTAATGCAATAAACCTCATGGCTCATTGAACAAATTTCCATCTGCGAATCGCTGCCGAATAGGATGGCTACTGATGTTGAAAAGTGGGTCTCTTTTGACAACGTCCAGTCTTGGTCGTAAATGGTGGCCAAGCCCGGATTGACGGTCTGGAATCTTTTGCTATGTGTTTGGTGGGTTTGGGAGGGAACCATCTACTATGAGCTGCCACCCAAAAACTCTTAATGCGAACCTGTAATGTCTGATGAAAAATTCGCCTCAGGAAAAGCTCGTGAAAACCGAAATAATGGATTTCCTTTTGCTTGGCATTATTTGTAGTATATGTTAAAATCGGGCAGAGTCCAGTAATGGCCGAATCTACCGAACTGCCAACGATAACCGACCCGGCGCGATCAGATCCAAATCGATGATCCAGCTGCCCGAATAGATGAGATGGAGATTGAATTCGGTTAGAAAAAGCGGATTCATCCATGTATATACGGATGGGCTAAAGCTTGACGGGAGAGTTTTTTTCGGCACAACTAAGCTAAAACTTTAGGCAGAGCTAGGCCTCCTGAAATTACTGGAGTAGAAGTTGTCGCGACGTGGAGGAGGGCATCTTACCACTTCAACTCCGTCGCTGTCTAGCACTAGCTAGAAGTAGAGCTGAGTTGAACTATCTCAAACCAATCAGGTCAGGTCAAGATTAGGGATCTATCGAAAATCCTCCGAAATAGTAAGTGGGTTTAAGGGAAAATAGGTAACTACGGTATCTTAAAGTATTGCATCAATTAGCTCGATATGGTAGCGACGCTATAAATCATATGATGGATCATCATTGATTACAATATCTGAAGAAATCATGTGATAAAAAATTTAAAACGAAGACTACGTCATACTAACAAAAAGTTGTAAAAACCTTAACCAAATTTTTAAAATACATAGCTCGTAAATGAAAGGTACGCGCTTTTTTCAACGACAAAAGCTAATTTTACTTCCACCGAGGACTTCTCTATCACATGAACAATTTTTAAATGAAATTCATATTTGGCTATTTTACTTACTCTGGCATTCATGAAAATGAAGTACATCTGCATAAAGGTGAATACCATCTGCAACAATGGATTTACTCCAATCAAAATATGATGGCATGGCGAATCGAAGGGAATCTCGAAGAAGGAGCCAAACTCTAATCCAATGTAGATCATGGCACCTAGACCGAAAGCTGAAAATAAATTTAGAAATATAAATGTATGCATTTTTATGGAATGAAAAAGTATGGAACTGATAAACTAAATACTGCATGTTTTTAAATATACTGAACGAGAATTTAAGTTGGTAATATTTTTTTTTTTTAAGTAAGTGAAAAGTTTATTGGATTTTGTTTTTAAGTTATGTTCTTAGTAACTCACCAATGGCACCCACACGCAAGAAAAAACTGCCATGTGTGGGATCACTATGGGTCGTTTTACGTTTTCGTACATTCTTTGTGGTAACAGCGACCTCGGCCTCAGCTTGTGAATCCTGTGAGTAATTTATATGCATATTGTATTATAATAAATAAATATATTATTGTAAATATATTCGTATTTTTGAGAAGCATACAAGATGAGTTAAAATTTAGTGAGGTTATGTACAGATGAAATAAATGTTAATTGTTAGTTTAGTGCCTTAGTAGAGTGGGGGGCATTGTCTTTGCAGTTTAGTTTGTTGCGAGTTTCAATAATATATGAATATGTAAATACTGGTTGCGGGAAAGTTGGAATAAGGGATTTTTTAGGAAAGTGTTCGATTCTGTATTTCTGTTACATTGAGCTCAAAAAAAAAGATATAAATTTCTTAAGAGCGTTTCTTATCACTCGCAATACATAGGAATTCTACATTCATACATACACACAAACATTCATTAAGATACTATGTACAAAAACTACAAAATGTAAGTAAAACATTCTAGGCTGGCAGTTTCTGATAACTTTAGTCAACTTTAGTGTTAGTGGTAAATTCAAAATCGACACAATGGTTCACGGTATGTGCTAGTTTTGAAAGGAGCTTTAAAAATATCGTTAGAGAAAGTGATTACAAAAATAATTCAAATATATGACCCTTGAACACTTAGCCAGTTCACAAGGTATTGTAAGGTTTTATGTTTTAAAAACAAAAATTAAACACAAATAAATACTAGTTTTTGTTCAACAATGAAATATAAAATAAGATGGGAAATGCAAATAATAATAGCTGAACACTGAAAACACTGAAAAATATGCCCTGTGGATAGGGGTGGCAGCGATTAATCGTTTTTGTTAAAATAATCGATTATTTTAGTGCAATATGTGAATTAATGCTAACGTAAATTTCTATTTGAATAATATTTTCAAGTTTATTTACTAATCTGTAATTATTTCAAATTAATTAAATTAGTTGCAAACGGGTATGAATTTCATAAATTTAAGCAATGTAGAGATGAGGTTTTAATTAAATCCTCAGTCAAACTGTTTAACCAAAACTTTATAGACTTTCGAAAAAATATTGACATTCAATTGGTGCCTCGGTGCCTAGTAAGCGTATTTTGTCAAAAGCTTATGCAATGCCTACCGAAAAATGCAACCGTTTAAAAGCAAATTGGTTATCAAGACATTTGTTTCTATATAAATGATTATTATTGGCTCTAATATTTGCCTAAGTTCAAAGTCTTGTAAATGGAATTTAAAATAAATTGACAAATTAATCGATTAATTTTTATCTCCCATCCCTAGTTGCGAATATGCCATGTTCTCTTGTTATTCACCATAGTAGGTAAATATTACTATGGTAATATTTTTACTCTACCCTACAGTTGACAGAATCACAAGTGCTTTTCAGCGAGCCGTTAGTGGCCTCAGGAAATAGTACAACTCCGGAAGGAGTGTAGAATCAAATCTAACTATGCCGAATCTTCAAATTATAGAACCGAGTACAAAAACAACCACCGAAGATTAGAATTGCAGTTAGAGCTGCTAAACGATGCCCATGGAAAATCTTCTGTCAGTCGTTAGAAAGTAACGCTGGGGCAAGCCGTTTACGCAAAATGCTCTCTAAGAACCCTAGTGGGCCTAGCTTTTTAGTTAAGAAGGATGGAAACTGGGCGAAAAGCTTCCTGGAGACTATGGAATTGAATTTGAGTCCAGGGTGTCTACAACAGATCTTGGTCATAATCAAACTAAAACTGAAAACAATAAATAAGGCTTCAACTATGTGCCACAAAATTGGATCCAGGTTAAAGTATTATGCATCCTAAAGTTTCACATAACAATTGGTATTTTTAGAACAACTGGGCAGAACTTTCAGTTTTCGCCTACCTAATCGTTTTTTATGGCAATTTCGAAGGTCGCATCACTGATACAGCGTGACATGATTCCCGATAATGATATTTATATTCTCACCGAAAGCTAGGCGGCTTTTAGTTCCTTAAGGAAGCATCGCTAACAGCAAGGTTAACTATGGAATGCTTCCGATCTCTGAACCAGACGGCTGAAACATTCCCAAAACATATTGTGTGGGTTATCGGTCACTGCGACACACGAGGTAACTGCGAAGCTGAGGAGTTTGCTCGTCAAGCTTCGACTCTGCCAGACAGTCTCTCTTCAGACATGCAAGCAATTGATAACTAACAATTTTTAGGATCGCAAAGGACATTGTGGCATTCTGTCACTCGGGCCATCTATGAGTAACCAACAAACGAAACCGTTTCTCAAGCTGGGAAGACAGAGCAGTTCTAATCGGACATTGTTTAATGAGTCGTGACATAGAGGAAGAGGAGACCATAAATCGCCTACTCTGCCGCTATCCGGCACTGGATAGAAGAAGAAGCTGAAGAGCTGAAGATGTGGGTAGATATCTTCTTAATGTACTTGACCATCTTAGATCTGTTGAAATTACGAAGCTGGTGAGGTTTCTGATGAGTACGAAATAGTTTTAGTTGAACACGGGCACTCAACAGCCCCAATGCTGTATCACAAAGACCATGGAAGCTAAATGTGTCCCGCTAGTGACTGCTGGCTAAACAAATCTAATATTTTTAAACGAATATTTGCAGCGATTGTAAAATTTTGCGTTATCCAAAGTGAACAAATCTTTTTAACGACCAAATTTTCATGCCATAGTAAATACGTGCCCTTGGAATTAGTCGTTCTTGAACGACTTGCACGACTTGCACGAAATTCGTCCTACAGCGAATTATAATCATAATTAAATTCAGAAAACCAATGAAACACGGTGGCTCGAGATTGTACTTCCTCATCAAAATTCCATGTAAGTTCATTGGCACACTGTTGTTGGTTGATTTCACGTCGAAAATCATCGCAGGAAATTATCCACGGTTAAATTCCAACTGTCTGTAAATGAGTTAAGTGTCATTCGTATGGCAAAATGTTTTGCCGCGTTTAGCACTAAAAATGTCAAATTTACGAAGACAATGTCAGATTGCACAAACTGTCTATATAAGTCTCTCTCCATGCCCGTGCTATTGTGTGACGCAAAAGCCTGGCTACTGTCAACAGCTAAAGATGGCTCTTGGAGTGTTCGAGAGAAAGATTCTACGAAAGATTTTTGGACCGTTACGCCTTTTCCACTGTGAATCCCGCAGACGATGGAGCGCTGAGCTATATGAGCGTTACCGCGTCCATGTTGTTCATTGATTTTAGGTTGTACGTATGGAAGAAAAGTGTGCGACGTGGTACCCGCTGCTGGTGGCGGAGGGAGAGGAAGGCCTCTTTCACGTTGAAAAGATCAAGTTGAGAAGAACTTGGCTAAACATGGAATGGGATAGTTATCAAAGCAATGATGCGACTGGTGCGCTATGCTGGATTCGATCAAAATCATCTAGAGGATTATAGTGCCAATTAAGAAAAAAAAGAATGTTGGTAAAAACACTTTAATAATAGTTTTTAGGAGATTAAAAATTAGTAGTTGTATAGCGGCGTGCAAATATCGCGGGTTTGTGAGCCCGTCCATCTTTTTTTTAACTAATAACTCTTGCCGCTTTGTTTGCGCATCTTGTTTTGAACAGTAGTGCTTTGACTTTTTATAAAATTTTTATAAAATTTTCTGTATATTTTGTACCTGCAGTTGTGCTGTCTTTTTGTAATACCAACCTTGCTCCCAATAGCACCTACAAACTTACTTTATTCACTTTTCCTTGCACATTTTCCATAATTTTTTTCATTTTCATTCAGCACAGTTTATTGCAATTTGTCTTGGCAATTTTTGCACAAGTTGGTTACTACAACGACTACATCAAATCACATAGTCCACACAATTATGGCAATTTGATGCTGACTGGTAATTAATACTAAACGCGATGTGGCCCATAAATGGGCGCAACAATGAGACATTCATAGCCAATGCATTGGAGCCAGAGTCATTAGAGCCAACAGGCAAAAGCGACGAACAGAGCAAAGTTGTGCAAACTTACGTCAACTTTGTGGCTTGTTAAGTTTGGGCCACAAGCGAATGTTATACACAGATACTATAAGTACATACACACATACTTATAATAAAAATGCACACATCCCGAACTGCAACTGATAGAAATGAGTTTTAATGTAACTAACAGTTGTAGTCACCTACAGATTTACTTACTCACACACTCACTCACACACTCGCACACTCAGTCATTTGCTTGCTTGACTTAACTGGCTCACGGTCTACTCGGGTGGCTGACTGCTGACTGCTGACTGCTGGTGCTCCTAAACGGGCTGCTTCGTCACCAACTCTCGCTTGACGTAACAACCTCTTGCCACTTACAGTAAGTAGGCTACAACTTTGTCCATTTTGCAATAAATGTGATAAATTTCAAAATTTTCGCGGCTTCTCTTCAAAACTTTGCGCCACAAGCACACACGCACACACACAGACACAAATACACTTTACCGCAAAATGTGCCGATGGCGTAGTTTCTTGTTCTACCTTTTGGTTGGCATAGAACGGTTTTGAGTGAGGAGATGAGCGAGGAGAGGAAGAAATGTGAATGAGAATGCCTTAGTTACAATACTCTTGAGAAGTTTTAATAGTATTGCGAAGTGGGGAAACTTTTCAAATGCGAATAGCGTTAAACGTATGTTTGAAGATATTAGTGCTGGTTATGTGGGATTCTGCAAATCTCAAAGTTCATGATTGGGATATAAGATTTTTGTCATTGAAAATATTAGGAACAACTGCTAAAGGTATCGTATCGCCTAACAACCAACTTTACCCAAAGTTGAGTTACGTATTAGTCCAGTCATTTTTAATCAAATTGGCACAAAAAAACAAAAATTTGCAGGTCGGAGCTTTTGGCGCAGTTTGCATATAAATACGAAACAGTAGACGACGCTAATTGAACCAAAAATTACAGTGAGCATGGTACAGGGCCGAAAGGGGTTTGTCTCCAAACCAAACTCGACAAGGGATGACGGGGAAATCATTTCAATATATATTTGATAAGGTGTGTTATAAATTCTTTCTTAGTAAATTAGAGGTTATGGGGTTCCTTACTTACTTACTTAATTGGCGCTATAACCGCTTAAGCGATTTTGGCCGAACTTCTCCTACGAATCCAAACCTCGAATGTTTTTTTTTTGTTTGTTTTTTTGTAAGAAGTTTTTTCATGGCAAAAATTCACTCGGAGGTTTGCTGCTACCTGCCGAGGGGCGACCGCTATTAGGAAAAACTTTTCTATAATTTTTGGATGTTACTTGCCCCGAGCTGGACTCGAACCTGGTGCCCACCGAATGAAGCGTGCACACGCTAGACACTCGGCTACAGCGGCCGTTCCTAGAATGCAAAAAATCCTATCTAATGGGAGGGTATTGTACGGTGCGATTCGATAACATAACATAACACCCCTTCCATGCAAGTTCAGAAGTTCCTCAGTCTAGTATACTTGGACCTATTTTATTTATAATCTTTATAAATGGCATAAGCTAGTGCTTCTCATTCTCAAAATTTCTTTTGTATGCTGATGACGTCAAGATTTCGTTCGATTGTAAAGAGCAACGAGAATACTGTGTCGCTTCTGATTTAGATAGGGTATACTTTTGGTATGAAAAAAATAATCTTTTCTTAAATATCGGTAAATATTTTCATATGATTTTTTCTCGAAAGCTTAGTAAATTAAACTCAAGTTATTCGATTAATATTTTTAAGGCATAGTCAGTAAAAAAACCGTGTCGTCCACTCCGATCCAGTTTGCTTTTTATGTTGTTCTTTTTATTCTGTGCTTTATTGGGATCTCACGCGTCAAGTTTTGGAAATCATTGCTGACAAATTTGCTCATCTTCAATGAAAAGCTCGTATTAGCAAATTTTTCCATGATACTCTTAAGCCCTAGATCCCATTTTTTTTTTAATCTTAACGAAGTTTCTGCATAGTTCTGGTATAATTTTTTAAGCTACATTTTTGAAGTTATAGAAAATTTTTTACTACATAACTTGCGTGATTGTTATAACTTAATACTAATCCATGGTTTATTAGATGTTCTAGTTTAGATTTTAATGATTCACATGCTTGAAAATTAATATTTATTTCTTTAGTTCAGGGCAAGCTGCATCTCTTTAATCCCTTCATTTACATATATACTTTTATAAAGATTTACATTTTTTAATTTCTTAATCAGAATTTGTGTAGCGGATTTAATTTCAGTACAGTCAAGTGCAAGTTTCAAGTGGTTGAAAAGTAACGCTGATTTTTGATAATAAAGTTATAAAGTTAGTAGTAGCAGTTTTTTGGCAGAATTTTTCATGTCATATCTATCAAGCATTCAGCTACAACTAATTTATGAGTTAATTTTATAACTACGACTAAACTGAGTTTTAAATTAAATTTTCTGGAAATCTCTTTACTGCATAGCCACCCGATGGGTTTTTTATTATAAGTGTTTTCAATATCTTATTGCAAATACTTTCAAATTTTTTTTGCAAATATAGTTTATAGTATCGATGCCATCTAAATCGGACTATTTTAAAATTCTTTATCACACCCGCAGCATACTCTTTTCTAATATCATCATCATTATCCGGCTTTAATAGCGAATTTTTTTAATATTTCGATTCTAGCGCCATCTATCGCATTCATTTTGCAAAAAGGTATTTCTTATCATACCATTAAAATCGAATCATATATATGGACTTTTTCGAATAACTCGACTCGTGTGCCACCTAACGGATTGAATATAGCCTATGTCCGTGCCACGGGTTGCAATGCGTTCACTGGGATTTGAACCAAATTGCCACAAAGAAAATGAGTGTTCACATATTTAGATAAAAAAAGTAGTGATACGAGTATGACAGGGAATAGGGCTGGTAGATTAAGTCACAAAATTGTCTTTATAAATTTTCTATCAACCTTATTTGCTTTATTCAGTAAATGAAAAAAATACATTTTCGTATAATTTTACATGCTAAAAAATACTAGGAAAACTATATTATACACTACAGCTTGGGTATAGTAAAATTTTATCACAAATATCATTACATTAATTATTTTATAAAGCGATGGGTTTCGACCCCTTTTGTCTAAAAGACTGAATAAAATGAATTTTACAGTTCGCTAGGGGTTAAAATTTTCTAGGAAATTAATTGCCGGAAAATTTCACTCGCTGGTTTCATTTCGGCAGAGTAGCTGAAGATGCCAGAGCCAGCGAATGTCCGGAAGCGTCAGTAAAATGCACCCTTGACCGGGCCATACGAAGATTGTAGCGCCGAGGGCGGCAAAGCTCGAAGTATTTTTTTTTTAACATCTAATATTTTTCTGCGTTTCTCTTTCAGATGATGTTCAAAATAATCTTTTCAATATTTTCTTGAAGTATCTAATGCGTGTGAGTAGAATTTTCCTTCAACAACCATTCTATCAATTCTGCGATCGATACCAGTAAACTTCTTTTATTCTCTTACGACATACAACTTCAAAGATAACTTTTCAATACCTAGAAAACTTTATGTTGACTCTTTTTCGTTAATTATTTCATACAAATACAAAGCGAAGGCACTATAGTTGCAGAAAATTTGTAATTTTATTCAGCAAACTGAAGATGTTACAAATTATTTGAGGTGATTGTATTAAATTTTTAAATGTATCAAATAAACTTTGAGACAGGGCTTTGAAAGAAATAACCAGGTTAGACCAGTTTTATGACTTTTTCGGTATTATTTATGATTAATAAAACCAGTTAGTTGCAGGAAAAATGAGACAGATATTTAGTAAAGCATGTAAGGTAGAGTTCCGATAATAGCAAATGTCTAGTAATATTTTATAAATTAATGAGGTTTTCGAATAAGCGAGATTTCGATTTAACGAAGTCAAAATTAGAAAACTGCGACACATAGAGTATTTTTCAATTGTTCTTGTAAATATTTACTTTTGAATAAAAAGATTAATGAAAACTACATTATTATTTCTATGAATAAAGAAAAATATAAATAAACTTAGCTTAGAACGGTAAATGCAACAAATTCCTACTATAGTGCTTATCATAATTATATATTATTTTAACTTAATATTTTTTTATTAAATTTTATAAAAAAACAGTTCATTGTACAATAAAACCCGTATAAATTCATTAGTAAAAATTTGTGCAAATTTGAATAGCGTTCAACAATTTCAATATGAAGAAAGTGCTAGTTCGAGGAGGTCAAAATTTATGTTGACTTTTGATTTATTGTTTTTTTTTTTGCTGAAGGTTTTGGTAATTTTTTCTATATGAAAACCAGCAACACGTCAGCAAAAAAGTTATTCAAAATCGATATAAATATTTAGCAAATTGGAACTTGAATTTTCTAAAAATATTGATTTAAACGTTTGAATTTTTTATGTAAACTTTAAAAACTTATTATTATTCAAATTTCCACATAGTTTGATGAATGAATTTATATTGGGTTTTTGTTTTAATTTATAAAAAAAACTATGTAAAATGAATAAGTAACAAAAAAAAAAGGGCGAAGGTGGTCAAGATCCCCTATCGTATATAGTTGTGAATGCACTATATGTTTTATTCAAAAAAAAAACTGCGATTTCATATAAGGTGAAGTTATTAAAGCAGCTGATGTCTTCTTCTTCCTTTATACATTTTTTTTCTTTACCCATGACGTTTTAAACACGAAAACTAATGGCATCCATTCTTCCATTCGCTTTTCTCGTGATATTCTTAAATTGAAAAATGCGTGTGTGTGCGTTATGAATTCGCCTTGCCATCACCTTATAAGAATTCGCCTTGGTCATGGTAATCCCAAGAGCGGATCCGATCACAAAACTTGCATTTATTTTATTTTTGGTTTTCGGCGTGACAATTGTCAAAATCAGTCTAAGGTGAATTTGTCGGCGAGTTGAGAAAATAGAAAACAAACAAATTTATCACTATAAAGCAAAACCGGATGAATGGTGCCTTTTTTGCAATGTTACCAAGGCTTTTCGTGATACATTTTTTTTGGTAATTTTATATATGTACCTACTACTGGAAAAACTAACATCTGCCGTCCAGCCTATATTTATTTATTAATTACCCTTTACATATGTAACCATTTTGGTTTCTGTCACATATAACAAGTGGCAATCTTCTCAAAAATATAACTATTCACCTTTTCCTCACCGGGACGAACAGTTTGACACTGATAATTTAATAAAATCCTTGTGTGTGTACATTTGATTTTTAAATGGTGGCAACTCTCTTCAAAATAAACCAATAAACTTTCTTCTGGCCAAACAAATAGTTCGACACCGATATTTTAATATTTCATATAATTTAATTAAACTCGATTTTTCAAACAGGTGGCAACCCTCTAAAAATATAGACACGAACCTTCTCCTCGTTGAGAGGAGCCGAGTGCCATCTATATTTCAGTATTTTATATAACTCGTGTATAATTTAATTTTGACTCTGCACACAGCTGGCAACCCTCAATATTTAAAAATTTAAATGTAAATTTTTTGAGTTTTGATAAATTAACGAAACAAATTTATCATAAAATTATTGGTAATATTTTAAGAATGATTATTCGACCGGTTTTTGACTATCGCTACACAAAGGTAAGGCGAATTTAAATGAAGAAATCAAATCAGCTGTTCTTTTGACACCAGCTGCAATGAATTCGCCTCGAAAATTGCATAGCAAGGCGAATTCAGGCCAGACAAAAATGCACATTAACAATTTGTACTCAGAATGACAATCAGAATCTGTGAGAACTACAACAAACACATTGTTTTGACATTCAGTTCAGGAAGCGAATTTACTCAGCTGCCTTCTTAACACTACCTTATATGAATTCGCCTTGCTGCATAGAATTTTGCATGCCATTACGAATTAAAAGAGGTTGTCAACAGCCAATTACGATTTATAAGAAACTGTCAAAAAATATGAATTAGTATGTGACCAAAATATAAGAAATTTTTGCAATTTAACGCGATTTTTTCAATGGACCAACAGATGACTATAAATTATTGAGATTTTCAAATTAACGCTGTACGAATTATCGCTATCCCACTGTACTGTGAAGGAAAAGCCAGTTGTATACAAAAAAATCAAAATATATGCGGAAAATGTTAGACACGCAAGTGTTAGAGAAATAAGACAGACAAAGCAGGAAAACATTTACATAGAGAGTACGAAAGTAGAGAAAGCATTACGATGTCATTCCATTCCACACAGAGATTTTACGGTTTTTATTTAGTGACGGTAAATATTTTCATGTACGTATCAAAGTGATTATATATGTAAATGCTTAGTATATTTATGCCTGTTGTTGTTAACTATTTATTAGAATTTCTTTAGATTTTATTTATTTATTATATTTATGTATGTTTTATTCTTGTTTTGTATGTTTGTAAAAAAAAACAGCCTACCTGTAACGACAAAGACTGGCGTACCAGATCACGTTTCTTAACCGGATATCGCTCCTGCCGACGTACGGATTAACGTATTTAAATGCGTATTATTTGTTGTTGTAAGGATAATGCACGATTATTTGCATTTGTATAAGTGAGTGTGCATGTGTGTGTATTTGTTGTAGTAGCAGTAGTGGCCGGATTAGACATTTGGCAGCAGAAGCAAAGAATTTGATAGCCCCATTCATAGCATTGAATAGCGGCAGAGTATTTTTTATTTTTTTTGATTTGTTTTTATTTTTTTTGATTTTTTTTTGTTTGGAGAATATATGAATTTATTATTCATTTTGCCATTTTTGTTAAGCAATTTGTACACAGAGTTCACGAGGATAAAGAATTTTGCCAGGATGCACACAACATTAAGGCCAAAATTGTTTTCGTTTTGTTAATTGCACACCAATGTTTGTTGTTTTTTTTTACCATATACATAAGCGATATCATATACAGCAAATGTTTTTTCATTTGTATTTGTGGTGGGCGGTTCAGTTGGTTGTGTTGTTGTTGGTATTATTTTTGTTTTTTTTTTTTGGATATGTGTTGGCAGTAGCGGGCGGTACAGACAAAGTGGATATGATAATATTGTTGTGGTTGATGTTGATGATGAAAGGTGATAGTGATAAAATGAAAAATAAGGATTTAAATTAATAATTAATTTTAGGTAAAAGAAAGAGAAATAAAAATGTTAGCAATTTGTATTAGGAAAAAATAATACTATAAATAAATTTTCAAAGGATAGCCACAATAAATATATAAGATAAAAAGCGAAAAGAGGTTTTAAAATATATTTTTTTACAATAACTAGTGTATTTTGTAGAACTGTACTACTCTAACGTACTATAAATACAATAAAAAAATGATTGAGTGGGCAATGCCAAATTTTCAGCATTCTTTTCAGTTGTCGAATTATAGGCATTCGTACCACGTTCGGTAATTTCTTCGCTCAGGTTGGTACCGAATTTTTAGCAGGGCTTCATTGGTAAAATTTGAATTGGCAATTTTTTTGATAACTTGATCTTGTGGGTAAATACTCGTAGGCTACATATTCTACTTCATCCATCGATTCCCCCAACTTCAAAATCTACGAAATAAGTCGATTTTTTTAAATCTTTATTTGAGCATTAGGCAATTTTTTTCTTATCACCGAGGATGTTATTCATGTCTGCTGTAAAAAATTTACGTAAAGGCCTAAATCTAGAGAATGCAGAGTGCGCCGTCAGTTCCTCCGGTATTAGAATATTGAATAACTTTTGAAAGAAAGAATAGATTGCAAAGAGTGGTTTTTTTTTTAATTTAATTCAATCGTTTTTAAATTTATGTGGACTACTTTTTAAAAACAACGTAGACTAATTGACCACCACCCAAATTGTGCTCTTTTTCGGGCAAATTTCATGACTTCTTTCAGTATCTCGGGAGGAATGTCAGCTATTTCGGCACGACTATTATTCTTGAGCTCATCAATGGTCTTTGGCTTGCTGGCGTAAACTTTACTATTTAAATAAACCCGTAAAAATAAGTCCTGGGGGTTACATAAATCGGGAGTTTTTGGTGATCAGTCAATATCTCCCATTTTCGATATCACACATCTAGGGAATTTTTGTTGCAAATACCGCATTGTTTGGGTTGCTGTGTGACATGCTGCGCCGTCTTGTTGAAACCAGAAGTCAGTCGGACTTTTATCACGCATTTTCCATCACTGATTCGCCTTACTTGAATAAAAAAAGGTCCGATGATGGGCTTTCGGTACACGCCGGTCAATCAGTCACTTTTTGATCATGTTATGGTGTTTCATGAACCTCGTGAGAATTCTTTGTCCCCCAAATGCGGCAATTTGGTGCATTTACACCGCCAGAGAGGGTGAAATGCGCCTCGCTGGTCATTTAAACTTGCATCCAAAAGTCCGGCATGATTTTCAACATTCGACCGATTGTTTCGGTACGTGCTTTAGGTGTGAAGTGGCCTATGATTAAAATTGTACTGGTTTGAAGTTTCAAAAACGTGTCTCAGAAAGTAAATCGTTTGAGAAATGGTAATAATTACATACCGGGGGAAATAGATGGCGCACTCTGTATGCTTCATAAGTTGGCAATTGCTAAGCTGTGTCGAGGATATGCGCGCTAACTTAATCCATTTGTGGTTATTATTGTGAATTTTCTTTTTGAAGTAGGCCTTGCTTTAGTTTTCGAAACTGATAATATTGTAGGCGAACGCACGAATTGCTTATTTTTCAATATAGATAGGAAGTTATGAGAGAAAAAAATATTCTTAACTCTAATCTTAGTGGTAAAAAAAATTAACATGCGCCTTAGCAAAACCAAAATATAATTTAAGACAATGATGCGCACCCAGTAAATCAGTTTGCCTGTTTTCGCTCCTAACAAGATCACTACGCATTGCCGTTTTTATTGGAACAAAATGGTAAGAAAAAGGCAAAATAAGGCTTGAATAGCCGAAAGAAAATTATAGAGCAGAACAAGCAAAAAAAAAGTGAAAATGAAACTCATAGTTGACTCCAGAAGCGAAGAGATCGGATTGAAAATACGAATTTTCTATTCTAGTGGCATCTTCCGAGTTCATTTTTCTTAAAAATACTTCAATTCCGTTTCCAATTTCATCACAATCGGATCAAAACTAAAGGTACACCTAGCGCATAAAACGTAAAAATATTTCTCATCACTCCTCTATTAATAGGTATTTAATTTCACGAATATAATCAAGAATAGCGCCACCTATTTTCATAAAAATCATGCGCTACCTAACGAATTAAAATATAGCCTATGTTCATCAGTGTTGAAGCCAAGTTCTAACAAAGGAAATGGCTACCTGTATATATATAAATTATATTGTAATATTTTTAGGAGTTTTCTGTTGCCAGTTTCGTCGAACCAAATGTACCGAACAGATGTACTATCTACTCGGATCGACTTTGGAAGTGACGGTGTACAACTTATTCACCCTAAGACCATGCGGTTTCCTATAAAATTCAATTAGAGGACGGTTCAAAGAAGGATGTTGCTTCTTTTTTTTGACGAATGGCATCGCCTGCCCGCAAAATGCAAGGCAATAACTCGCATTAGGCTCGAAGTTGTTTGAGGAAGGCCAAACTTGCGTGCCACTGAGTCGGGTGAAGTATTTGGAAGAAATATGCACTGAGGAGTTGGACTACAGAAAATTGACAGAAAAGAAACTTGGTCTCATTATCACAAAGCTCGAAAAAAAATTCAACAATAAAAAATAGGAAAGCAAAATTTTTAGTTAAACTATATTATTGGAAAAAAAGATAAAGATGTCATAGATAGTTACTTGCTAAAATATTATTTTATCAAGAAATAAAACTTTTATTATTTTTTATCATATGCAAGCTTTTAATTTTTTTTATTAAAAATCAAACAATAATTTTATTATATAAAATAAAAAGGCCAAAAAAATATTAATATATTATTAAAAATTTAAAAATTATAATAGTCAAAAGAGTGGGTAAATATGTAATTGATTAATCCAAGGTAATCAAAAGGTTCAAAATTTATTATGATCACGATGAACACTCATCGAATAATTATAATGTACCACTTGTGGAACGAGTTTTTGAAAATTTTATTAAAATGATTTAGTCGTTTTTTACGAATCATTATTCTTGGATTCAAACTGTTCCGATCATTTTTCATCGATATTTTGTGCTTTTTATTTATTCCATCAATAATAATCGTTACTCTTGTATTTCCAATTCTTCGATTATAATAAACGGCAACAAATTTGTCGGCGGTAGCAATAATATAGTTTATGATCGAAAAAATATCACAAAATATTGATTTAAGAATAATAATTATATTTTCACCGAAAAAAATAAAAATCACACAATAACGAAAAAAAATAATTAAAAATAAGAATCCAGGAATAACGATTACTTTGGATCGAAAAAATTAAAATAACGATCTAACTTGATCGAAAAAATAAAAATCCTAGAATAGTGATTATTTTTTTATCGAAAAAATAAAAATCAGAATATGGCGATTATGCAATGATTTAAAACAAAAAATGTTCTAACTAAAAATAAGGTCAGACTTTTATAGCATATAGCAGAAGGATCAGATCGATGTATTCGAATTTTTTTTTTTTTTTTGAATGAATTCTTTTGAATGATTGTTTGATCCGAAAAAAACAAAATAAATGTAATTTTCAGTGTCTCTTTAGAAAAAAACATCATAGCTCGAATGTCCGCAGATGCCATGAAAAACTTAAATGCATTAAATTACGAATGACTTCCTTATTCGCGAGAAATCCTTTTATTCGTGCTCGCATCATTTTTTAATGTATTTAAGTGAATTTGTTATAAATTTTCTCTTAACCCTACATGAAATACTGTTCATAACTAATCCAACAATAGTAGAAATGACTAATAGAATTCCATAGTGAGATGAAGGTAAACAACATTTAAGGTTTTTTGTTTTCAATAATTTGCCCCTAGCCTTCAAATGTAAATTACTAGACACACGACATAAACACAAATGAATTTAGTAATGAACAAAAGTTAAAGTAATTAAAGCCAATTAAGTAGCACACAATTACCTGTGAAACCCTCCAAAGAATTTTTAAATACATAAACTATTCAGTTTCAATTGCTCTTGGAAAATAATAATAAAGCATTAAACATTCAGTTGGGGTGTGCATGTGTGGGGAATTTATATCTCAGAAAGAGAGAGAGAGAGAGATATACATATAGGGTGACTGAAGGTTGCTAGAGAGAGTGTAGGTGTGTTTATATGGATGTGTATATGGATTTGTGCGAGGAAATAAAAAACAAATTTGGAAATATAACAACATCTAAAACAACACTTTTTAGTTCTAACAAAAAAAAATTGAAAAACAAAGAACAAGCTATTTTTATTTATTTACACACCTGATATGGACTTGGTTTGCCGCTCTTGCCAGAATCCTTGGAACCCTTCGCATCCTTCGAATCGGTTTGATCTGGTACTTTCTTCTTTGATTTTTTCTCCTTTGGTGGTGATTTCGGTTTACTGCCGCCATTACAGCAGGAACTCTCTGGATGGAGAGAAAATATTTTATTTAGAGCGAATTGATGGAAAAGTTGTAAACATTTTAATTATTTTGGAGTTTTTCATGTTCCTATTCATAAGCAAATATATTACACGCAAGAGTAAATTAAAATTTAATAAAACAAAAACTGAATAAGAAAAGTGGATGGCAAAAGATTTAGTATTATTATGCCCAATTCAATTTTTGCGTTGCTCTATAGTACGATCGTTCGGCTAATTCTATGCTTTCGTAATCTGTTGACAAAAACGCCAGCATACTACACTTAAGCAAACTGCAAAGGCTCATATTTACTGTGGCATTGGAGTTTCTTCTTCACTTTTTCTACAGGCAGAGACAGAATCTAGAGAGTTGTATCTCCGTATGCCTAAAAGGAAGTCGATTCGATGCCTATCAAGCTCTGTTTCGGTAGTAAGTTCCAAGTCAATTTTCCCGAGCGAGACATTTGTTCAAACGGATTCCCACATCTTCGAGTCTATGTCTATACATTGGATGTCGTCCTAGTGCTAAGCTTTGCATCGCGTTGGACAAATGGTCCACCGTGTCTCAAGCCGAAGAGGCAGCAAACTTGACTCGCGCCAGTCTGATCTTCAAAAATAGTGTGAAAGGTGCATATAGCCAAGTGGCCAACAGGGTTCACTCCAAACGAATGTTTATTTTCAAGTTGTTTACTCCAACGTAGGCAGGTGGAGTCGAACGTTACGAGATCGCTGACGGACTGGCAAGGGAAGGATCAGGAAACTGCCTTAATGAGATGATCTGCACTAGGGAGTTCTTAGAGGTCTCAGGCAGGTCGAGCTTTTCGCATATTCTTTCAACCGAAGAGGAATCGCATCAATCGGTATGACTGGTATTTTGCCAGCTACCTAAACTGTAACGCAACGATGCCCTCGTATGTTTCCACATTCATACATCGGCTGGGTCTATGTACTGAGACAGAATGCCGGCTATGTATTGAGGCTGATGAGACATTGAAGCATATATTTTGCACATGTCTGGATTTGGCAAGACTGACGTTGGAGTTAATACGAAATTTAGGTTAATTGGACTTATTCGTTTTACTCGTCGAATATTTTTGGACACTTATGGCCTTAGTTTGAAGTAATTATTTTGCTGTGAGTAGTTTAGTCATAAATATTATGCCTATCATTTCTCTACGATTAGAATAATGGAGAAGATTAAACCGAGAGTCCCAACTAAAGTTGCTTAGGGTAAAAGGCGAAAAAGTTGATTTGTCCATACAAAATCCATGCTGGGAGTTTGCGATTGATGAAGAGATCGAATATTTTAACTGATTAGTAATAACTGCTTCAAATAGTTTTGGAATTGACGACAGTTTTGCCATACCCAGGTAATTTTCAAACGAAACCATATTCCTGCTTTTATGGAGATGGGTTATAAAAGACTTTTTTCCAAACAGACGGAAAGATGTCTTGTTTTAGAGACAGGTGAAACAAGTTTGATAAAGGTAATAGGTAAATAAGTAATCAGCAAATTATTTAAGAATACATGTCGGATTCATATCAGGTCCGCACCAGAATTATTCTCTTAACCCTTAACCACCTGAGCCCTATATCAGTTACGTATCCACCTGAGCACGGTCACAGTGACCGCATCGGAGACACTTGAATTTTCTTAGGATTTTAAGGTTTTATTATAAGAATACATTAATAAAACTCTTTAATATATATTAAATTATTTATTTAACTGAAAAAGGAACAAAAACAAAACATATTTTTCTCATAAATGTGAACAATTGAATTGCTGGCACATTTTAACTAAAATTACATACTAGTTTACATATTGAGATCTATCCACATAGGAACAAAATGTTATATAAAATTCTGACTTTCTTTAAAGAATATAATAATATTCTAATGACATAAAAAAATAAAAGTTAAAAAAAAATTAAAACTTCGAGAAAACTACAGGGGGTAAATTCTTACAATTTTTCACAACAATTTTTGCACATTTTGTTAGAACATTCCACACAGATTGGATTTTTACATATAAAACACAAGTGAAATGTTTTTCGTTTCTTCTTGGGATCACAAGTTGAACACGTTTTACGTGTTTCAAGATGATCAGCTTCAGAAACAGAAGGCAATTTTTCTTCTATTTTCAAGATCCGGCCATCAGATTCACAGTCATCTAAAACCACAGGAACTTCCAAATCCTCAGGGTCTATATCACTGTAACTCTCATCCAGGGTTTGCTCCACATCCGACAGTTCCTCCTCTAACCATCTCGTAATATTTTCGATGTTTACATCCATTTTTACTCTAAAACAATAAACATAAATGTAACACACAATAATCACATAACTACCTGCACGCAGTCACCATGACCGCTATCAAAATATTTTTACTCACCCAAGTCAAACGAGCGCACTTGTATGCTTGCCGAGCGCACACGCGACACTAAACCACCACCAGAAAAGGTACACGAACGCACACTAACACGCGATAACGAACTCCTACGAAATTAAAATTCAAAAAGTCGTTGCGGTCACCATGACCGCTGGCAGGTGGTTAAGGGTTAAAGCTTTTAGGTAAAATGATATAGCTTCAAAAGACATGACTGCCACATTAATAGAGGGATATTTGGAAAAGGACACATTGACTTTAGTGGAAAAGTTAGCCTCAAGGAATTGTGCAAATTAGGGATGGAAAATAACAGTTATTTCTGAAAACTCTCACAGAAAAATTCGCTATGAAAAAAAATTTTCTACAACCAAGCATAATATACAAATCGATTTCTTATTTTCCCGTCATTCAAATTTCAAAATAATTCTTTTTGCAAATTTTATGCAAAATCTAAACAATTACTAGTTTATTATTTAATTTAAAAAATCATAAATAACCGCTGCTTTTCGCTTTTTATTTTAAAAATCAAAAAAAAACCAGTTAGTTATTATTTTTATTTTATCAATCTATAATAACTGTTATTGAAAACTTTAAAAAAAAAAAAACAAATCTATATAAATAAATCGTGGGATTTTATTTTTTAAATCATACTTATAAAAGTCATTTTCATTTGACGAAACTATAAAATGATTTGTGGAAACAAATATAATTATTTTTTTTACTTAGATATTCTTGTTAACATTTTTTAATTAGTTTGAAATATTTATGTCGCAGAACTGAGTACTTTAAGTAATCTGTACGTAAACCTTATTTTATATGGTTTGATGATATGCCATTTTTTATTTTTCAACATTCCCAGATCCTGTTTAAACCATAACCGTATTGGTTCATCTTACACGCATACTGGTTTAGGTACGTATTTTAAAAAATAAACTATACAAAGTAGTTTTAAAATTATTTATGTTTTGTTCAACATCTCCATTATCGTTACTGTCGTTACTTATTTTATTTTTAAAGTTGGGAAAATTAAATCGTGTACTAGAAACGTCTGTTCGTGTTCCTATCAATCCATTATGTTATCTCAATTCCAAGATGGTAAGCGACTTCTGACAAAACTAGACGATCACATCGATTCAAAGAAGATTTAGAAAAATAAACAACGTAAACCAAATCCAAAATGTTCCCAAACTTATTTGGAAGAACATTAAGCTGTTTTATGGAAATAATCCGAACCGTTTCGTCGTTTTTTTTTTTTTTGTTTTGAACAGCACAGTAGTAATATATAATTTGGTTTATAAAAAGTTTAAAAATCGAAAAAAATTTTATTTAGTTTTTTTCATTCAGGCGAGAAATATATAAAAAAATTTTATGAAATAATTTTTAAGATTTAGTAAATATTATTGTATTTCTAAACGTAATATTTAAAGTTTTACTAATTCAAACAGAAGTAATTTTATTAATAATAATATTAATAATAATAACACCGCACATCGCATATATGTAATCCTTGTGTATAGAGTATAGTATAAATCTTTTTTTTTAGTTACTTACCCTGCAACAAAAAGCAAAATACATACAATAGGAAGAGTATGCTGACACCATACAAATACGTAAAGAATGTTTCATAGTAGAGCACTGGCAGACGGTGGGTGGTCACATCGCTAATTACGTAGGCAATGCAGACGACAATCAAAATGATGGCATACACCAAACTGGTGACGATGAACAGCGATGTCCTGTACGAAGCAAAACAAAAAAAAAACACATGAGGGAAAAAGTAATTTGTATTAGAAAAAGCGTAAACAATTTCTTTATCATATTTGCAATAAAAACAAACAAAAAAAAATAACAAAAACTAAAAGCAAATCGCTTGTGTTAGTAACTGTGCACAAACCCAAAATAATCCAATTGCTTAATTTAGACATAAAAATATACAAAACACTTTTTTTCGTCAAATATGCAGATGCACTGCATGCAATAATGAGTTAAAAGTAAATGCTTAGATATATTTGTTGTTTTTGATACAGCTGTGCATTGTATTTAAGTATTCGGCTTTGCAGCTATCTAACCTTCCTCCGAAATCTAAATCTAAAAAACAAAAAAATGTAAAGCCACCTTTTTAAAATATTTTGTGCAATTTATTATTCCCAATATATATTCAGATATTTAATATTACCACGCTTTGTGCGGCTTACTCTCTAAAACCAATAAATAAATATTTTTTATATGTACAGTGGTGGGCGAAATTGGTCGAATGTAGATTACGTTGCACTATAAGCAAAGTTTTTCGTGGTATTCTTTTTTTTTAATTTTGTATAAAAACATAGTTCACGGTATAACAAAAACCATGTAAAGTAATGTTTCAAGCTTTATACAAAATTTATGAAAACTCAAAAAATTTTCATTAAATTTTTTTAATTTTTTAGAAGTGTGTTTTAACATTTTTTGGGTATGTAGTTTTATCGTCTATTTAATTTTAGTATAAAAAAGTGCAAGCTTAAAGCAGCCAGAGTTTGTCATTAATTTTTTTAAATTTTAGCCTTAGAAACCTTTTCTTTCATATATCACCTAAACAAGTAAATATTTTAAGTGGTACAAAATGAAGAATACTGTCGGCATATAAAATTATTACAAATCAACGGGAATTAAAAAAAAATACACGCTTTATTAAAAAAAAATCTTCGCAAGGCCTAAAAATCAAAATCCTATGAAAAATCATCGACTGTTCTACTTACAGTCCCTTCAAAATTTGTACTTAATTGCACTAAAATTATTTGAGTTAAAAACTGCTTATTCAAAAAATGTTTAAAACTTCTTCTAAAAAACTTAAAAATTTTTATGAAAATTTCTTGAGTTTTCAAACATTTTATATAAAGTTTGAAACATTACTTCGCATTGTTTTCGGTTAACTATTAACTATAATTTTATACAAAATTAAGGAAAAAAATGAGCATAAAAATTTTTGCTAATATTATAAAAGAATCAACATGCTACCGCTTTCTTCCCGCCACTGTAAATTATAATGTGCTAATTTGTGTGCTAGTTTTGTTTCAAACCCAGCATATTCTCGTAAATAATTTCTAACGATGAACACCAAAACCCCACGAAGCTCATAGATACCAAATTATTACTTAAGTTATACTTTTTTCAATTTAGCCAGTCCGAGCCCGGAAAGGCCTCCAACATCAATATAAGCTTCTATTATCAACAATCTAATTGCATCGAATTGTTAAAAATCTGCACAGTGAATATGAGTTTTTAAAAAATAAAAAACAGAGTTCTATAAAACCTGAAAACAAATATTTTGCCTTTGGAAAATTTTTTTGAAGATTTTAATTAAAAAATGCTATTTGATATACAAAATTATAAAACATTTTATTTTGAAAAAAAAAAAAATTGAATATTCGATTACTACAAGCATTTTTATAATTATGGTCCAATTAACAAAATATGCACGGCTAAAATATTTATTGACATACAAAAATATACTATACATCTATCAAAAATGTTCAAGTCTTTTAAATTAAGCTCGTAAAGAATTTTAAAAAATATTCCTTTCCATTTAAGTCTTCGCCATGACACTCATATCATGTTTCTAGTATAAATAATACCCCATTACGTTGTGGTTTCAAGCTTCCTAAAAATTTTTAGTTTATTCAAGTTTTTCCGAGAAAGAACTCTCAATGTTACTGTATATTTGCTTTAAATTAAAAAAAAAATTTAAAAAAAATGCTTCAAGTATTTACAGTTATCTTAACTTTTTACCTGATGTTTCAACTTTACTTTATTATCTTCATATAAAGATTTATTATTTATTCCGTAGAAACTTTGTAAAAAAAAAATTCTTAATTTTTAAGATAAGTAGATAGATCTACTACTACTGGCAATACTGATAGAAAACCATAGCAGCGAATTCTGATTCATTCTGCATTCAGATATGAAAAAAGCAACATCACGCTCGACTGCTCATTTATTTTTCTTCAAAATTTAGAGTAAGCTAAAGTGGCAAGTGGAAAATTTACAACAAAAAAAGATTGAAGAAAAAAATAGCATGTTCCCATTCACTTTGGTTTGAGATTCGTTTTTGCTGCAATTCAAATACAAAATATTTAAGTAGAAACACGAATGCAAGCTACAGTTTCTCATAAAAAAATAGTTCCTTGAAAAGCCGGTCTTTTGGCTTTTGCGCATTAAATCCCAAATTGAGATTCGTAACTCTATAACTCTATAAGACATCCCGTGGAGAGGAAATTTATATTTGTTTATTTTTTTCATATACAAACTTTTTAAATTTCGTTATAATTAATCGTAATTTCGAATTTGAAACCTCCTGCTCTCCAAACAAGATCCATTTACCCTTAAAATACTATAAACCTCATTTGTTCGGTCCCATCTAGAGTAAGCCATATAGTCAACTTGCCGTAAATAGAGTAGAACATGTTGAAAACCCATTTCTCAAATTTTCCCTTCATTTGCTGAACTTTACGGATGCTATACCGTCATACTCTGCTCGTCACATGTTCTTAACCCTTAAGTCGCTAGAAAATCGCAGATCGGTACTGGGCCTATCCTTCATGTACATGTTGATAATGTATCAGTTTAATTGATTGCCCTTACTTGTTGGCAATAATAAATTTTAATATCCCTAGGCGATCTCTCGAAGTTTTCATCCATTTTATGGCTGTACAATTAGAATGCCATATGCTAGCGACGCCACCCGATTTTTCGTGGCATTCGCGATTTGAACGCCAGCAATAATGCAATGCTGATAGATTTTTCTTGTTCTCTTTGTAATGTTTTTGTAAAACAATAGACTACAATAAATAAATAAATAAATATATCCTATGTTCACCGCCAAGGCTGTTAGTAAACTTATAAAATTTGAAGTTTCAAGATTTGGCATAGCCAAGGGCTGATGGGCTTTCGGGCAGCGATATAACAATGCTTACAGTTATATATATATATATAATTCTATGAAAATACAAATACATATTTATATATATATATATATATGTATATAGACATACAAAGGAGCGATCATTTTACAAAATTGTATTTTAAGAGCACAATTATGCATTTGAATTTGATGTCTGCAAATACAAGTTACTAAAAACATTTTGAAATTCGCAAAAATCTGAATTTCTATACATTTGTTCATAATTCAGCAACAATTAGACAAAACACACGAACACAAACGTGCTTCACTGCCCTAAACTCTTCATAAATTTATTTAAAAAAATAAAATTCCTTTGGTTTTTTTAAGAAAAATATATATATTTTTTTCAGAGTATAAATTACAAATTTGTATATATAT
Source organism: Anomoia purmunda (assembly GCA_951828415.1). Lineage (NCBI taxonomy): Eukaryota > Metazoa > Arthropoda > Insecta > Diptera > Tephritidae > Anomoia > Anomoia purmunda. The sequence goes on along the minus strand of OX639995.1, from coordinate 38,175,154 downwards.
GTACTTAGCTTCCGGCTAACAATGCATAGGGATTTCTGGTACGTACATACAGTGGCTCACAGCCAAAACGATGCAGCAGCGGAATGAAAAAGCGCTTAGTAAAAAATCATTTTTATTTTGCGAAATAAAAAATGTTTACTAATTTATTAATTTTGTACATATGTATATGTTAAATCTTGTAAAATAAAAAAAAACGCCAAAATTATTTCTTTTTTACAAAGGTAAAGTAGAAATGAAGCCGAATTTATAGAAGGTGATGGCATAAGAGCAGCTGGCTTGATTTTTTTTTTATTCACCTACATGTATTTTGTTTTTGCTTTTGCGTATGAGCTTTCAAAAGCCGTAAAAGCAAAAACAAAATGTATTTAAATTTTGATAACTCTTACGCAGAAACAAAAACAAAATACATAGTAATTTTGTAGTTGAATTTATAACACCACCTTGGATATGGATTTGCCTTGGTAGAAATGTGAGCAATCCTGGAATAGTATTTGATAGTTTTGATATTTTCGTACTGTCATTCATAAAGTGTAGTTCAAAATGGGTCGCCAAACACGTCGTTGAAGTGCGCGAATAAATACTAAAGCATTATAAAGACGGCAAAAGTCATCGCAAAATCGCGGAAATAGTGAAACTGAGTCAAGAAACTATTCAGGATATCATTGAATGTTATCTTATGCTCGTGAGAATCGTGCCGCAAATATAAAGAAATCGGGTCATAATAAAATATTTAACGAAAGTGATTCCCGTTGGATTGTACGGAAAATAAGCAAAAATCCCCATTTAAGTGCTCCAGCTTTAGGCAACGAAGTGGAAAAATTTCTCGGGAAGAAAAGTCATCCGGAAACCATACGAAGAGTGCTCAGAGAAGCTGATTTCAATGGCCGCACAGCCGGAAATAAACTATACATCAATACTAAAAATCGAAATGCATGGTTGAAGTATGCAAACGAACATTTATATATTGTATGTAAGAGTGAATGCTGCTGGCATACCGTACGTTTTGCAGATGAGAGTAAATTCAAACTGTTTAGATCGGATGGAAAGAACTATAAATGGAGATAAGGAAATGCTGAGCTACAACCGCAACGCAAATCTACGTAGCACCGTAAAACATGGTGGAGGGCATGTAATGGTGTGGTAATGCATGCCGCCGTCTTCTGAAGTCGGAAATTTGGAATTCAGCGATTGCATTATGGACAAGAGTGTGCATCTGGGTATTTTGAAACGAAATTTGCTACAAAGTGCCGCAAAATTAAATATTTCCGACAACTTTCGGTACTATCAAGATAATGATCCGAAACACAAATCCGGAGTGGTGCAAAGTTGGCATATTAGGAACTCTCCGCACATAGTACAAACACCAGCACAGTCTCCAGATTTAAATGTAATCGAGAATCTTTGGCCAGTTTTGGAAAGAGAGTTTCGAAAATACGAGATTCGAAATAAAACCAACTTGAAAAACGCCCTGCAAGCAGAATGGAATAAACTTGCTCCTAATTATACAAAGAAGTTGGTGGAATCCATGCCGAAACGTAAGAAAGCAGTTATAGATAGTAAGGGGTATCCCACAAAGTATTAATCGACCTAAAATTTTAGTTGTGTCCCTAAAAAATTAAAATGTATTATTCTTTTTTTTTTTTTGTTAGTGCATCATTTTTGCTGTGATGTGCAATTTAATACTGAAGTTTCTTTTTGTTTTTAATTAAATAAACTAACTATACAATATGAATTTTTGAAAGCATAAATTAAATGTGTACACCTGCCGCTGTTAAGTGGTATTTAAATTTTTGATTTAGTATTTCTTTTACGGTTGCATCACTTTGGCTGTGAGCCACTGTTTATACGTAGTATGTATGTATAAGTGGATGAAACCGCCTATATGGCTAGTGGGGCGTATAAGTAACTATTTAAAAAGCGCGACAGCAATTGAATGCCTCATTTTGATTTGATAGTGGATGTGGTGGGATATTTAATTTTTTATTTTTTTAAAAGCTATAAACCTTCGAAGTTTTCGATATTTTTTTATGATAATGAAATGCTACAAATTTTAACTGTTTAGTAAGCAAGTGGTTTTCATATCACATTAAATTTTAGTATGAAAAACTGGAAGTACCAAATTGCAAAACATTTCCGTTGATTTTGTTAATTTTCTTCCATATAAAGTATTTTTTTTTTTAATTTTTTTTTTGTTTAAAAAACAATGTGTGACGTGGTCGGTAAAAGAAGTTATCAAAAGTCAACGGAAATGTTTGTACATTTTTTATAAAAATTCGAATTATAAAGTTCGAAAGTTTTATGAAATTTCGTTGAGTCTTCATATTTTTTTTACAAAGTTTTAAATGTGAATTTATGTAATGAGGTATACTTTTATAAAAGAAATAACAAACTACAGAGGAATAGTCAAAACTGATCAAAATGGCGTGCCCCTGTTTTTTCACATAGCAGTGTATTTGATGTGCAAAATTATTGCGCTTCTTTTTAGAACTCAATAGTAAAACAGATAATATAAATCAAATCAGCAGGCAGTTTCCGTTTTCTGAATCCCAAAATAAATTTATAATTTGAGTTTTTGTTTGTTATAGATGTTTTAATTAAAACTCCATCCACTCAACGGCATCATCAGCTTCCCTCTTTCAATATTGACCAAGTTCACAAATTTTAAATTATTTTAAAAATTCCTTGTATCACAAGCCTACCTAGACATTCCCTTCATAATTCTTTATATGTATGTATTTATATTTAAATATTTATTTTTCAATTATTTACCATAGTTCAATTGGTCCCGTTATTATGTTAGTTTGATAAGTGCCATGCACGGTGATTCTTGCTGGTAGAAAACTTCGATTTGAATTTGGCTTTATTGAATAGCAAACCCTAGAATAATAATGATTTACTCAAAAATTAAATACATTTTGAATAAAAGTATTTGCACTTAATTTTTGGAAATTGCGATGTACACAATGTGAGTTACTCTGGCGAGGATTACAAAGCACAAATACACGGGCAGATGTTTGTTCAAGGGAAGAGTACACTTAGATGGAGTAAATAATGGGAACGCTATTGGAATAATTTGTGTTTAAATTTTTGCATAATGAGGGAAGTAGAATATTCATTTCGGATAAATAAATTTAGCAAAAAGCAATGTATGCATGGAAATATGTGGACTGGCAATATAAATGTAAACCGGAAAGGAATATGAATTAATATTTTGCAATTTTTTTTTTTCAAGTATACTAGCAATTACTTTGTGTGTGTATAAATGTAGCTGTGTATTTTGGTATGCACTTGGAATATTTAATTAAATGAAATAAGTTTTTAAAAAAGTCATTCTCTTCTATTATCAAAACATATTAAGAGGTTTACAAAAAAAACCGAAAAATTTGGTTTCAAAATTTATTTTCAAAATAAATTGCATTAAAAATATTTCAAATGAATCTAAAAAAAATATAAAGTTGTAAAATTAAATAATAAATAATCGAATAATGGAGTGCAACACTCTATGGTCGCACTTCTGTGTATGCAGTTACAGTTGAACGGCAATACCCAATCACAAGCCTCATTTCTCTGTTCGTGCACGCTGACTAATTCAAGTAACCCAAGTACGAGTTGCGTTAACCAACCAATAGAGAGCCTTGGATCACGGCCGAACGAGAGGGATCTTTAGAGAGGTTGCCCCGTCTTACTCTGTTTAAAGGTCCATTAAAATCAGCAGCGTTTCTTCACCGGTAGGTGCGCCGCATCACGTCTTATTTTAACTCACCCAGCAATTGATTGGTCGGTGGAATTTTTGATCCGTTAGGGCGATTTACGGATATGCAACAAAAATTTTTCACTCGACTCTCTAGAGGTTTTTTTGGAGAGAAAGAAATGAGAGTGCAAAAGATGTGAGTGCGAAGATTTTATCAACAAAAGGCAGCAAATAAGTAAATGATTTCAAGACCGCGTCAAAACTAAAAATCTAAACTTTTTCCAACTGTATTTCAGAGAAAAGTAAATGCATTCAAATAAACAACAAATCAATTCCGAATAATGTCAAATGTATTTAAAGAAAGCAAAAATGTTGGAATTATAATTTGTGGTTTGTGGAAATACATTTGGGTTTTTCTGATATAAATTCAAATTTAGCTGAAAGGGATTTTTAGTGAAATATATTTAAATTTTTCAGAAGTATACATATATATAATTTTTTGGCCTACTTTATGAAATCAACAATTTTAATTTTTGAGCTCAAGGCCAGTATAAGGAAAAGTATATTGGAAAAAGACAACAACAGTCAGGAGCGGCAGAAATTATAGCTATTTCAGAGATCACTACATCTCCTCATCAGATTGCTTTCCGGACTCCACCGGTATGCGAACCCTCAACCTACGACTTGCTGTCGATCTTTCTGAAATATGTAGATTAGATAGTAGTTTTCTGAAATGAATTTCGGGTTTTCTAAAACACATTTGACATTTTCTGAAACAAATTTGACATTTTCTGAAAACCAGTTTTAAAAGTTGTAGAAGTCCAGAGTTCACTCGAGATATGGAAGGAGCATTTCTCAATATTTTTGAATGGCAAAACTAGTAGCACGTTTGACACAGAGCAACTCGGACCGATGTTCTTCAGTCTTTCGCATCATACGATCGATAGAATCTTATATGAAATGTTAAATGGGCTGATCTTACGGTAGTTGGTGTATATTGGAAGAACAAGCTTGTGGTGAATCGGGCGAATCATATTTAAGCTTCAATCGGTGGACATGGATTCGACTGACCATAGTCTTCCCTTAAAGAATTCACCAGCCGCCGCGTCTTTCTTGTACAAACTGTCAGTTACCATAAGAAAACCCATCGAATGCGATCATTACATTTATTGCCAAAACTGTATTCAAGTTCCCAAACAGGTAAATATTCTTATAAAATCAAGGCTATTACAAAATATGGGCATCATCTACCTAGTATTAGTGACGTCACACCAGTAATATAAGTAGTAAAGCGCAAATTTCAAGTGGGTTTTATGATTTTTGAATTTTTTTTTTTGCTTTTTGTCTTCCATATAGGTTAAACACGTGCAAAACCGGCGGCAAAGAAAAAAATTATAACAAATTAATGAAGCTTTTCCATTTCAAGACAACTGTTCCATTCGGGCAAAGTTTTACTTTTTCTATGAAACTCGAATATGTTGTTAATTGACCAAAATGATCAGACACGATTTTTTTCTTTTGACCGAAATTTTTTTTTTTTTTTTTGATATTTTTTCGGCGATTATAGATATTTTCGCTGTAAAAAAATGCCCCGTCTTTAAAATGTTCATTATTTTTTTAAATGCACATGAATTCTCTAAAAGCTGACCAATTTTTATAATTCAACTTACAAAAAAATCACAATTAGTTTAGTATTAAAATACGAGTACGAAGGGAAAAATTGCCAACATATATCCAAACATTTTGTATCGGAAAAATGAAGAACGATACGTTTTTCTAAATTTAATTTTGTCGAAAGGTATATTTTTTTTTAATTTTTAAACTACTTTAATATACTAAAAGTGAGTGAGATATAAAACTGCATACCCATTTTATTTTTAATTCTGATTAAAAATCTTGAAATTTTGAGTGAAACTTCTTGATTTCTTTTAAATTTTGTGCAAACTTTTAAACTTCAATTTAAGCGGTGGTTGTTATAGAACAAACCAAATTTTTTTTTTTATAAAACTAATTAAAATTAAATGACGAAAACGAAATAGTGACGTTACAATTACAAAATGGGCTATAAATATATATACCCTTTTATGTATGCATGTATTTACATTCAAAGGGGATTGATTTTTTCCTTTCCTTTGAAATGAAAAATGCAAACAAATCAAAGGCAAATAAATTCGTTAAAAACTTTTCACACAAACGCGCACCAACACAAGCCCACATAACTTCATATACCCAGTTAGCAAGAAAACGAGCATTTGACGAACATTAGGTTTCACGAAGCATTGTATTGTATGGCCAAAAATTAGTTAGAGAAATGCTCCTAAACGATAATACAAAAAAAAAATATAACAAAAATAGCCTTTTTGTAATTTATCAGTAGAAGAAAAAATAGAATTTTTAATTTCTTAATCACAATATAAATATGGATCGCATGTGAGTAAGTAGCTTTACACAAATATGAAAAGAATTAATCATTAAAAAAAATGCTTGCAATTTATTGGAAGACTGGTGCAAAAACAAAATACGAGGATTTTTCACTTCATTTAAATTTTCTTTAAGTAGTTAATTGAAATGTACAACTCTATTTAGCAAATTTTGCATTTGGAATACTAAAAATAGGATATCAAAGATTAGTTTCCCTGTCCCATAAACTTCTTTACAAGAATTTTAATTTATTAACAAGCATTTTTTTCTTGGATTCAAAAATAGCTCGTTAAGCTAATACTCGTTTACAATCACAAAGCGGATGCAAAAGTCCGCATAGTTTCCCATATGCTATTTTCATTTGGGGCAAAAATTATTTTTAGTAGAAGTTTGAATTTCCTGCCTACTATACAATTTCTACGAAAAATTCTTTTTTGTCTTATAAAATGCAATTGAAAGTTTCCGCGTTTGTGTAACTTTTAACCTTCACTCGGCCTTTGGGTAAATTTTGCCCAAATTTTAACTTTAATCGCTTACAATTCGGTGTAAAGTTGATGCATTTGACGAGGGGCTTAGCTCAACAGGAATCTTTTTCAAATCATAGCAGAAATCGTTGTCCCTAATGCTATATTAAAAAAAAGTACTTAATTCGTAGGTAAGGGTCATATTGACCCAGTCTATTTTTCTTTGCGGTTAATGCGGTCATGTCATACAGAGTTGGCGTTGTTATGAAAATATTTCGGAAAATAGCGGCTTTCTTAATTTTCGATCAATATCTAACTGATGATTCAGATCGAATTGATGCTGACGAAGATGAAGATTATTTGTCAGCTGAAACTGAACTTAAAAATGATTTGGAGGTTAGTTATCTCTTGTCCATCGAATATTTGTCTCAAGACTTGAGAGGAAAACCTATTTCGCTTATCAAAACACAAAGCAATTGAATATTCGAAATATTCATTGCCTGTTGCTCGTCAAGTTCTTTCTCGTGCTCTGGATTCGCGTAAGTAAATTTTGTACGGTTTATTATTTTTTTTATATTTTTTTTTTCACATATTAGGGCCAACAGCTTCTGCAGATTACTGATCCCTTGTCATAAGTTTTGTTGTTCATCGAGCTATTCGAAAATGTATTTGATATGAAGAATTTGCTAGGAGCACGTCTGTATAAGAAAGAAAGGAATAATTTTTATATTGTCACAAAGCGAGCGTAGTGAATCCAACGAAGAGTTGGGGAATGATAAAAATGGCCTACCAATTATTTCAGCAATAATGTCTCAGAAAATTTATAAAAAAATCAATCGCTGTCTTCTCGTTCTGACGATCGGCAAGCCAGAATTTGTTTACGTGACGACAAAATTAAAGGTGGCGTTGACGTTTTGGACAAACCTGTTGGTACTTATCGTTGCAAAAAAAAAGTTTAATCATTGACCAGTACCTGGTGTTTGTAATATGCTCGATGCATCAGCTAGCAATGCATTTATTATCTACATCAAATTGGATCCGGAGTGCATTATGTGTTGGCCGCGTATTGAATGTCGCAGATGTTTTCAATAAAAAATGTAGGTATTGTTTTTTTATTCTCAGGGCCCCTACGAAATTCCAACTTTACTTTTACTCCATGGATGTTAGGATCGCCTTAGTTTTGCCATGCCAATTGCGGCATTGTTGTGTTAAGCTATTGCGGGAGTTCGCATGTTTTTCTCAACACATACATATGTATGTACTTGTATTTGTACGCCTATAAGTAAGTAGTGTGTGAAAAAGTACCCAGCAGTATTTTTCAGCTGGAACCCCGAACTTCTTTCATATCGAAGATTCAGTATGGATATAGTTACAAAATCTCAATATGCTCATTAATTTTTATACAGACATGGCGCTATAAACGAACTATTTCAAAACTGTCGAAGGAGAAAGCAAACTTTTGGCATACAAAAAGGTCTAAAAATTGCAGTGACTACGTTCATAGGAAAAGGTAGAGAACGGAAGGCGAGCATATCCACAAATAAAAAAAATCGATAGCAAAAACGACATCAAACGCAGTAAAAATTTCAAATTCACAAGGTGGCATAAGTCATAAAGTAATAAAATTTAAAAAATGCAAAATTGCTTTGCTTTAGTTAGTTGTTTTCATGCATTCCAAAAACATAACTTTTGAAATCTAAAATTTTATGACTTTACGATTTATGACACTTTGTGAATCATCCAAATGTAATATGGCACTTATTATTTAATTAATAAATCATTTAGCTCAATCCTGTCAGAGAAATTTCGATTATTTACATTTTTAATGCCACCACAATTGATTTCTAGAAACAACGGAAATTTTTCTGTGCGTTCTGCGAAAGGTTTAATTGCCATTAAATCCTCATTACGCGTTGAGCAAAATTTTCAGTAGTCCTGAAAGCTGCAACTCTTGTTCAAAATCGGCTATCCGACTATTCGATTCGCAACTTTTTTTATAGTTGATAATCGAAAAGTCGAAAGGAAACGGTTACTCGATTATGTGAAATTGAATATTTGTTTAAACAACTTTTGCTAATCGATTAACCGATCAGTCGACTATTCGATTAACAAGAGCTCTCTTATTTCTACAGCGCGTCCAACGAAAAATTCAATTGCCCTGAAATCTTCAGCAGCCTTGAAAGCTTCACTGCTTGCTTATACTGTAAATTTTTCATGATCTGATCGCAAACTGAGTTCCATGACATTTTTCCTACCGAATTTGCAGACCCTTACTTCAAATACTGTTGGGTAAACATAGAAACTAACTGTAACTGATGTAGATTGTGGACTTTTTTTTTTTTGTACCCATGCCCGTTTTGGACGCTTCGCTCGCTCGCAATTTTAAGTACGTTGCAGCAAAATGGAAAACAACTTGACTCTGCATTGTAATGCTAAAAGCAACAAATATTTACACCGTCGACGCCATACTTGCACTAACACACAGGCATATATTCCACTACACTCGCATCTGTTTGTACTACAACCATTCAGCCATCAACCAGCCAGCGCATCATTATGAAAACTGAAAGCTTGTTTTTTTTTTAGCTACATATAGTGTGAGTGTATCTGTGCATTTGTATTTCAGAGCATAGATTGTTGTTGAGGCAGGTTAAAATATGCACAAGAGGAGCGACCCAATTTTTGCAGTTGCGGCGTTTGTATTATGCGCATACACTGTCGGCTCCCCGGAAACCTTCAGCCCCAAAGACTGCAAAAGCACTCAGTACCCCTCGATGTTGGGTGGTAGCTTGGATTGGGTAGGTTGGGTTGTTGGTGCAGTCCTGATCATTCTCCTACTCAGACACTGCATTAAGACAAGTGCTCCATGTTCGACTGCACAAAATATCATCGAGTTTATGTATAAAGATTGAAAAGCGAATGTCCTACTCACGCCAACAATGTACTGTGTATGTATTTGTGAAATATGTGTAAATGTATTGGTATAGGTGTGTATATGCGCCTCATCCTCCGGGATGTACTCGGCTGGTAGCCAATGTTGATATGTACTAACACATTTGTGTATGTGTGTGTGTGTTGTGTTTTGTACCTTTTTGAACTGCATTTCATTTTGAGCATGGACTGTAATTGAAATAAGTCAAAATGTTTGAGCTACCAATCAAAAAACGAGAAATGCCGTTAACTTTTTGGTTTTTGCTACAGGCTATCTACATTCTGATATTCTTGTTCATTTTTTTTTTTTTTGGTTATCTCCGTACACACACACACACAAAGGGTTTTTCGCTTGTCTCTGTTATAAAGTTATCGAGCTGATATTTTACATAAAGCACCAAGATAATTGATATTCCATATAGTAATTTAATCATCGAGCCAATTTACTTCGGACGTTTGAATCTAAAGAGCTGAAATTTTCTTCGTAATCGCTTGAATCCCAAAGCAAATTCTTGTAATGCCAATCCTTTTGAAGTTTGCCGAGATGTAATGTCTTAAAATTCCAGTTGTTTGGAATAGCAGAAGATTTCTCGCTTTTACTAATTGGGTCCGTACGTGACAATAATTCGCACCGAAGTTATAGGAAAATCATTTTGCAAAACGCGTCACGCGGTGCACCTAGCAACGGCCAACTTTTTCTGATTTCAGTTCTACTAAAAATACTTTTGTATATCAATTAAAAAATAACAGCCACACATTATCTACAAACTATTTGGATCGCGAATGGTTAACAACTTAATGGAAGGGTTGAAAGCAAAAATGGTAGTCCTGTCTTTGTCGAATTGACAACATCCACCAATTCACTGACGAAATAAAAACAACTTGCTTTTATTTTACACAAACAATGCTTATAAAACTTTCGAACATTCTGTCGTTCTCCCGCTCCCTCTGCGCTTCTTTCTCTTCTTTTTTATAATTTTTTCTTTGCTATCCCATTCTCTAGCTGTTATTACGTCACAATCAGTTGCTCTCAGTGCGCAAGACGCAATTTTGTTTTCTATCATTCTTGGGTTGGAAGTGGAGAACTTTGTGTGCAGCGAAAATTTTGACCACCGCCATCATTGAATCGACCGATTAGCTACTCACTACCGCGACCACTGTTAGAGAAGAAAACATCTACTCTGATTGTCAAACGGCAATAGGAGTTCTTGTTTCACCAACGGTGCGATCGAAACCAGTTGTTTCATTTCCGTCCCGAGAGCTTCGGATAATTTCTTCGTCAAAATATTCTGGGTACCAGAGTAAGGAGAAGTGCATCTGCCGGCTGATCTTCTCCGAATGGGCTTTCGGTCTGCATCGTAAGTGCTGGACAACTAATAGAATGCTCGAGGTCGCAAGGTATTTTTGGTCAAAAGTAAATCGGACGAGGTCACAGAAGCTTCTTCGGTTATCCAAGCGACAACTCTCGTCAATCGTAAGTAGATGAGAAAATATAATCATCTCAGCACTTTATATTGAATTGCCTGCTTTCACAAGACTAAGACTTAATTTTGTGTGATCACATCTTATTAAATATCTTTCGAACATATCGGAAGTGGACATCAGCTAGCTTTGTAACATAATTTCGAGCAAACGGGGTTTTTCAGATTCTAAATACAAATTGCCATTCTAAGTAGGCACCTAGAAGTAGCCACATCAACCTAATCTAATCTAACCGTGCGATAGAAAAATTATGTGCATCGGTTAAATTAAACTAATAGCTTTTTTAGTAATAAAGATAGAAATTATGAAGAAAGCTTGGCCTGTATTTTTACAATTCGCCAAGTACGACAATTTGGATGACCCTACAATCCGCTCAAAGTACGCTCTCAAACTGGAGGAGCAATTGTAAACCTTTTTTTATTGGCAGGGGCACCAACCCTATATTCTGAACAACAACAAAAAACCCAAAAAAAAATACATATGTATATACATAGGAGTCTCGACCAATTTTTTTAGTGGAAAGAGTATTTGTTCTGAATATCATTAAAAACAGAGAAAAAATACTCGCCGCACCTAGCGGATCCAATCATAATTTATATTGCATTGATATGGCGGCGTGAGTGCTACAGATATGAACAACCTGAAAAATTATAGCAATAGGAGTTCGCTGCCCAATCTTTGGCGTATTCTTCATGATTTGATTATTTTCGGTTCACATCAACTCAAGCACTTCGATGTTTTCTTTTATTTTATTTTTTTTTTTAATAATTTTTTTTGGACCATCCTCCATAGCCGACTCTTTACCATTGAAATAAATCCAAAATAGCGGCGGAAAAAATACTACCTATTCTTTCTGGTATACCTTATTTTATTTCGAAATTTTTTTGTATTAATATCTAATTCCTTTTCTAACACATTTTTTCGACCAAGTTATTATTTAATTTTTTTCAAAAAATCAATCACTAAATATCGTTAAAAAATGATCGAAAAATTTAAATCCAAGAATAACGATTATTTTTTATCCACAAAAAAAAGTGGCAAAATATCGAGCAAATTTTATCGAAAAAATAGAAGTCAGAAATAACGATCAGACTTGATCCAAAAGATATAAGTTTAAAACTAGATGAAAACTGAAATCACAAAATAACGATTTAATCATAAATTGTTTAATGAAAATCATAACCGTTACAGTTCCTACTTTAAGAAAATATGCCCTTTTCTCTAAGCCACATAAAAAGAACAAACAACAATTTTGAAAAATTGTCGGTTAGGACATTTCTGCGTTGTATCCACGACTGTTTGCCTGCCTGCTAATACCTCCATTTAATATTTTTCACCGGACCGATACTTTAGCATTATAAGAATTATTAAAATAAGAATTGAAAGTATAATTACAATTAAAACTTGTATAATTAAAAAAAATCGTTACAAGTAAAAACACAAAATATCTACTTCAAAAAATTTAGGATGCAATAATTTCAAATAGATAAAATTTTATTGAAAAGGGTTTCATCTTAAATCTACGGGTCACCTTCTTAATTACATTGAAAAATTTTCATCTTAGTTTTACAGCCTGATTTTTAGGCCATAATAAGAAGGGCTTCTTATTGGAAAAAAATAATAGAGAAATCCGCTAAATTTCATTCCGATATATAGGGCTATTTAGGTGTTATTTTACATTTTATTTACCCTTATAAAGAAATATGGAAATTATAGCAACAATGTTCCTACTTATAACAGGCTCGTTGTAAGGAAATGTAGAATGTACGCAAGTTTGTGTGTTCTTAGTTTTAATTAAATGCCCCACGTTTGCTCTAACAAACATTAATTTGTAACTTATTTTCTAAGCCGTGTATCTGTCGATAGTTTTTACAACAACATCACTGCCGAGCAAGTGTATTTTCAGACACATACACTACTTCATTAGTAGTCACCTAAATTGTTAAAGAGTCGCCACCAATACCTTCTGCTTCCGCAAAACTACACCCCTTTGCGAATCCCGGCATATATTTTTAATAGAGAACGACTGAACTTCGCCTACGGCTTCGGTTTCGGTTCGGTTTCGGCCAAAAAAATAGGAGAACTTTGTGCGAACATTCATAAATTTTAATAGTATAAAATTGGATAAAATTTCACCTTCAATATGTTGCTCTGTGGAAACGGTTAAATAAGTCGTTCGAATATTGTAAGATATTTTTCTTTCCGAATCAGACCCTCTTCTCAATGAACATCTGCTTCCAAGAAATTTAGAAAATTGGTAATAATTTTTGAAGCCCATATTTTTTTTTTTTTTTTGTTAAAAATTTAGTTTTTTAAATAGCTGTCTGCTCTTCCTTCTAGTGTATGTAGTAGACAATTATTCATTCGTCTATGGGATATTATTCTTGCTTTACAATATAAAATTATTAAATTTCGAGTATTAAAGATATATGTTTTTTATTGTTATTTTTTTATAAAAATATGTATTCAAAAAAAAATGTAGAACCCTTAAAATTTTCTGATTATTCATTACTTTAGGTTTTGAAAATTTTCGACTTGGCTTTGGTTTTGCTTCGGCCGCAATTGGCCGAAGTTCGGTTCTATTCGGTTCGGCTGTAAAAATCGGTTTTCGGTCGTTCTCTAATTTTTACACACCACTCTTCACTGTTCACTGTACCTTCACATATATGTACATAAATATATAAAAAAAAATCACAGCGATAATTCCAAAAAAAAAAATGTGTTACACAAACAATTTAAATACTCCACGCTTACAGCTGCCGTTAACGTTGGATAACACGATTTTTCATCGCACGGTGTAACTGCTTTGATTTGCCTTGGGGACGTTACAACACAAACAGCAATCCTAGCCCCATCAAAAGCTCTCCGCAACTCTTCAGCACTTCGCTCATGTTCCTCTACTACGTAAATCAAATACAGCTCGTTTTACATTGGTACCTACAGATATGCATCTTTTTGTTTGTCGCTTCTGTTTAAACAGACAAAAAGACAGACACATACACCCACACGTAGCTAAACAGCATGAGCAACAAACAGTCAATCAGTCATTTAGTCAGCATGTCCTGACTGCAGGTGGTTTTGTTATTGCTATGCGCCATAATGTGACAATGTGCAACTTGATGTTGCAAGTAACTCATCAATTGCATTGCATTTTTTTTATCGCCTTCTATGATAACCCCATTGCTTCCATTTTTTATTTTGCTCGTCGAAAGCCTCAGCACACACGTGTCGGATTTACAAGTTTTTCTCGCAGCTATACTATCGTTATTACAATTGTTGTCGCCGTGGATTTTATAAGGTTCATGTTCGCAACTATGATATTCTTGTAAATCCAATGTTGACAAGCAATTTAAATAAATATGACTGATTGTTGAAAAATTGTTTGTTTTGTGAAATTTTTAATTAGCTCTATTTGAGCTGATAATTTTAAGTGAGTTGATACGTAGAAAACCAATCGGCAAAGCAAGCAGTAAGATGATTTGTTGGAATCCTTTTTCCCTACATTTTCCAGGGGATTAGCTAAATATTTGGCGACCGCCGTAGCCGAGAGTATAGCGTGAGCGCGCTACCCGCGAAGTGAAACAATATATTACCTATAAAAGCGATGAATTATTGCTCGATTCTACAGAAAAATTGTTTACTTGAATTCTGAATCTCAAAGTATCTTTGATTCTTTCAAAAAGGCTTCAGGAACACCAATTTGAGTAGCGAAAATTTAACTTATTTTTCTTGTTTGGTATAGAACCATCACTTTTATCTCTACCTATTTTACCTATTCGAAGGCCGTTTGGTGCAGCTTCAGATAGTCTAATTCTACAACGAACTGCTCATTATGATAAAAAAAAAACTCTCTCTTAGATTTGAAAATATCGTAAGAGCGCGAGAAACTTAGCCAATCGGTCAGATTACAATTAGTAAATTTCGTCTAATTCATATGAAATTCGATCGACAAAACTTCAACAACTTATTATTGCTCAACTAATGAAGCCCAAATGATGCTAGATTTTGTCATCGCAAATACCAAATTTTAGCTTTTGAAATATTTTTGAAATTTGTTTTCAAATGTTATGTCAAATTCAAAATCTTACTGTTTTTTCGGGGTTTCAAGTTTATTTGCTTTAAATCCTGAAAATTATTATAGCAATAAAAAGCATCTTTGCATCGTTTTAAAGAGGACACTTGGGGCTGCAGAAAGTATACACATATGTATTAAAAAAAAAATCCATCAAAAAGTTATTTTTGGGCTTAATATTTTTATAAAATATCTCTTTCATTTCTTAAATGATCCTAAAATTGCAGAGGAGCTGATTTTTGGGTTTTTGTAAAATATGAATTTTTGAATTTGAAAAATATTTGTTTATTGTTTGTTTATTTATTACAAAGGAAAACAAATTGTTTTTTTTTTTTTTTAGTTTATAACATTCATCTTTGACAACACAATACCTTAAAAATTTGGGATCGATTTAGATACAGATATATTTTATAAAAACAATGTTTTCTAAAAACATATTAGTTTTTCAATTTTTTCAATTTTCAAAATTTCTATATTTTAAATTAATTTTTTAAGCTTCCCAATTTTCTTTTAATATCGCTTTTTTTGTTGCCTTTATAAAATTTATAGAAGATGTTTTTGTAGCTATAATATACATAGATTACGAGATAAATAGTGAAATTTTGAATTTTGCATAACTTTCGGAATAAATTTTTCTCCGTTGGGAGAACTTCAATATGGGACGAAAGAAAACTTCTGACCAAATTACAGCATACAGAGATATTTTATAGAAAAAATTAGTTTTTCGATTTATTTAATGTTGGAAATTTCTATTTCTATTTTCAAAATTTTAATTAAAAGTTTTTAATTTTTCCAATTTTTTATATTTGCTTCTGTTAAAGAGGTTTTTGTAGCTATAATAGATTTCGAAGTTTTGAAAAACTTAAAATAAAAAATTGGAAAAATTGTGAATTTTTAACATTTTGAATTTTGCGTAACTTTTGAAATCAATTTTTTTAAATTTATTTACCGTTGGTATAACTTCGATATAGAACGAAAGAAAACTTCTGACCAAATTTCAGCGTACAGAGATATTTTATTGAAAAAATTTTGTTTAGCTAAATATTAGTTTCACGATTTATACAATTTTGAAAATTCCTATATTTGAAGTTTTGTGAATATTTCTTTTTTTAAATTTTTTTTGTTGGCTCTTTAAAACGAATAAAAGAAGTTTTATAGATTTCGATATATTAAAAAAAATTAACATTGAAAAACTGGAGAGATAGTGAAATGTTAAATTTTGCATAACTTTTGAAATCAACTACAGATATATTTTATAAAAAAAAAGTTTGGCGAAAAAGATATAAGTTTCTCGATTTATTTAATTTTTATTCAATATTTGAAATTTTTTGAATTTTTCAAATTAAAAAAAAAAAACTTTTTCCTCTTTCAAACACATAGATGATGTTTTTTGTAGATATAATAGATTTCGATATACTAAAAAAATTAAAATAAAAAAATGGAAATATGGTGAAATTTTGAATTTCGCTTCAATTAAAATTCAAATCAAATTTTTGAATTTTTTTTCCCTTATTAGAACTTCGGTATGAGAGGAAAGAAGACTTTTGCCCAAATTTCAGGAAATTCAAATCGGTCGGTCGATCCCACCATTAGTCGATTTTACTTGGAATAAAATATTTATTAATGGGTTGTGAATCCGATAACCAGCCTTAAAACTAATTCTTATCACTATGTTGTATAAGCAACTTAAAATTTTCAATATGTGCCTGTACCAAACAAAAAAAAAAAAACAAAAAAGATGGAAATATTAAAAGTACATAGATATTAACCTTTGCAATGGTTGCGGCATCACATTCTTTAATTCCATTTCCTTATTAGCTGCATTATTCTTCTCGGCGCTATCATTGCTGCCGGTTGTGTGGGAACGCGACACCGGAAGCGTTGCCATATTATCGCCGCTCTCAACATCAACAGTAGCGACTTTAACTTCACCGCCACCCATCTTTAACAAATTGCACTACTACACGCGCACACACGCTCACTCAAAAAAAAAAAAGAAGTTAGTTCGTATTCCAAGTCACTTGATTTTATTTTATCGAATTTCTTAATAATAGTTTACATTTTAGTTAAGGTTTTTTTTCTGTTTATTTTTTTTGTATGCAATTTTTAATTGCCCTCAAATTTGACACACACAATTCTTGGTCTAATAATTTTGGAATTTTATTATTGAATTATTTTTGAATTTTTTTCTAATTGTTTCCACAATTGGACGCTAGCGTATTTCGTTGTCACTGTCACATTAAAACTGCGTGCGAGAGGAAAATGCCAGTTAGAAGTTAAAATTTCAGTGCTATACACAAATAGTTATTGTTGAATTTGAAACTGCGTTTCAAATTTTTTCGTTATGCTGCTACCGATGCTTAGAGCGCGCATTTCAAGTGTGGAACTTATTGTGAGGATACTTTTTAGCTATGTGTAGGGAATTATTGCCGTAGATGGGATATGTAGAGCAAGGATTCTCTCTCGTATTCGTACCTTTACTCACACACAATTGCTAAATGTGTATTTTTTGTGTGAATTTGCGAACGAAGTACCTATGTACAAGTTTTTGCTTTTCCACAGCTACGAAGCTTTTTCTCCTTCTGGTTCCCCTATTTACTTTTTCATATACAGCTTGGAAATTTTACATATACTACTTGCTATAATAAAATCGCGTATGTGTACTCCTCATTAAAAACTTTACTTACTACATTTTTCCCCTCACCTCTAGGCTTTGTATGTTGTTTCTGTTATGTATGTAGTGTTTTGTTTTTTTTTTTTGTTTTTTTGAACATCCTTTATGTGCCGCTTTTGCTTTCACGCCCCGCTTTCAAGCGAAACTGTGCCAGACTTTTTATGCTACGCATATTTGCATATTTTTTTCTACACGTATACTCTCGGGTGTTGCTTTACACCCCAGACAATCGGGTACCTACAAAGGCTCCTTGTTGGCTTCGCTGCCTTGTTCGTTCGTAATGCTCTAGAGCATTTTATTGTTGTAACTTGTATTTATTTTAATTTTACTGTCATGCTTCTTGTGGGAGCCATCATTTATATTCAAATTGTGTAGAAATTTGATTTGCATAGCAAATAGGTTAAATAGCTAAATAAATTTTAAGAACTTCGTTGGGTGGAGCGAATATTAAGTCTGGCAGACGTTTTAAATATTAATAAATTTCATATTTTAAAAATGTATGCCTTAACTTTTGAAAGGTCGCCAAACATTTTCTTTATTACTTTACATTTTTATTTATGAAAACATTAACTTGATTTTATCAAACATTTTGTTCATCTATCGAAGTTTTAAATATGTGAACATTCGAGTTAAATCCCGAACACACTAATCTAATTTAGGGCTCATTCTTTATTTATAGGCAAATTACACCGCATTAAGGTAATTTCACTTCAAACAATCTGTCAATAGGCCCGTTTTATTTTAGCCGACTTGCCAAAGAACGCTCCAGCGCGGATAAAATTTCCTTTAGTCGCAAAAGCAACCCTGTTAGCATTTTTCATAAAACATACGATTTGATTTGTGCTATTTAAAAACGGAAAATAGTTATGCTGGCTAATTTTAGGTTGATGTAATTATATATTGAACAATACTATGCAAATAAAAACGGATTGGCTGTTAAACTGAAATTTCCCATTTATTTTCTTAGGGTTCATTCACAATAGCGCAGTTTTTAATTTCCCAACATTACATCTCAAGTCGGATATCTGTTAACCGAGTTGGTTCAAATTTTTCCGAGTTGGTGTTGTTGCTTTACATGGAATTTCTAATGTTCTCTTGCGACTCGGTTACAAAGAAATGAGCCTAATAAATCAAAAAGGAATTATGTAATATATCATAAATTAAGAGCCAAATCCAGAACCAAATCAAGGTCGCTTTTAAATTGTGTCGATATCAAACGAGAAAGATTCCCTCACATAACCAAACTCCATAGGTAAATCTTGAAAGATCGCCAAACGAATTATTTTTTTCTCATGAACGTGAAATTTTTGGCATTTCACTCAATTGATTTTTAATGTCTCTAGCAGCTTTCTTTCGTGATAGTAAACTGAAAAAACAGATATTATCACAATAAAATATTTTCACTGATGGATCCAAGATGGATGATTGCAGTACTGGGACTGGAATATTCGGGCCAAAGTCCATCGTCTACCATCTTTCAAGTGGAGGTCTACGCAATTGAACTCTGTGTTCTTGAATGTCTTGAATATTATGTGGGACAGTCAGGCTAATTTAGGGGGCTTGATCGTATACTTAATAACATCGAGGCTCGTATATGACTACAAAACTCTTCTGAACGAACTAGCCATCTGCACCCAAAGTAAGGTTTTAACGACGTATGCTTGGTCTAGTGCCTTTCTGTGGAACATCCATGGGTTATACTACAGAACTAATAGGAAGATGGTAGGATTCTCGATTTGCCACTCACTGCCGTAATGCAAATAGTATATGGCAATCCAAGAGGTGCATCTATCTCTCTCAGTAGATTAAGTATCATAGGGTTGGAATGATAAGCACACCATCCAAAGAGCTTACATGCATGCTAGAAAGCCTAAGGTTCTTTTTTTAAAGGGTCAGCACAAAAGATCTGATTAGGTCAAAAAACTAAATAACCTTGTGACTACAGAGCTGCCAAAACGCACTTGATTTGTGTGAAGTAATTTGCGTGAGATTAAAAAAATAAGCAAACTGATCAACTGGTTTGTAATAGGAAGTAAATAATTTCGTTCAATTGAAATGAGATAGTACGGCAAATATAATATTACAACTGGGTCTTTTACTATGTTCAGACCGACATCGGTGAAAAACTTGTGTTTTCCTCTATGTAAAATCTGTCAAACGGTAACACAGTTTTCGCTGAGAACTACTTGAACATTCACGTTTTTCCGTTTTTCCGATACGTTTCTTTTTGATCTTCTGTTTTTTACGTTACGTTCCATTAAGTTGGAAAAAGTTAATGGGGATTTAATCCCTAGGAAGGACAGAGAACATATGAAAACAAAAATACATCAAAACAAAGGTCTGCATGCTAGCGCATGATAAATAAATAATAATTAAACGAATTTACTTTCCCTTTTAAAAACGTTTAAATTGAGTTCCAAAAGAGGAAAATAAACCGAACGGTACGAAGAATATGACAATATAACTACCGGAATCCGTAGGCAGGCGTGGAGAAATTATTTGTTTTAAATAGTTAAGAGTTTGGTACTTTTAAAGGTGTCGATCGAAAACGGTAGTTGATGGTGAAAAACTACGCACTACTTAAGCCGCGGCCAATACTCGTATAGTGGTGAAATTTCTATTTTATTTTTTTTTTAGACCTTATTGAAAGCAAAGGCCAGACTCGGTCGGAATCAAAGGAATATTTTACGTATGGATCAACTGCAATGGTATCGGTGTCGATATTTATTCAATTTGAAGTCAAAAATTCAAGTTTCATGTTATAACTTTTATTGATATCAATTACCAACTTGTGGGGTTTCACTGCCTAAGGATTAGGGGAAGCCAATTTTTTAGAATTCTTATTATTGCGATAACTATTGAGATCTTTCGCACATATTTTTTTATCGCAATAATGGATTATAGTCGTTTCTTCAACTTAGTAGTTTTGTAGTAATTAAGGTGATAAATAATTGTAGTAATTACTTTTGCAAAATTTCTTATTACGCGATTGAAAATTTTGAATTAGAAAAAAATTACTTTTTAAATTTGTTATTAGTTCGACGAGAAAAGTAATTTAAGCAAAATTTTAGGTAAAATGTCAGATTTTTACATTATAAAGAAGTAATTTAAAAAAAATTTTTTTTTTTAGATTTTGATTTAACACAAAATTCTGTTAGTTCAGAATTTATGCTAGGAATATCGTGAATTTTGCAAATTCAAAGTAAATATGTATCATAAGCATATGCTTGGTAAATTAATTAAATGATCATCACTGATACCAACCAAAATAACTTTTATTAGCAAAATAACTATTTTTGGTAAAATTTGTAGTCATTACATTAAAGTTTACAATAAGGCTTGAAATTTGATGTTGATCGAATATTTTCATCTTTCAGAGCATAATTCACCACTTCTTTTTGCTAAAACCAATCAAAATTTTAAAATATCGGATTTTTAGCCCACCCTAATGTATTATCTACTCGAAATCGCTAGAATGTTAAAACACTCACAAAAAATCATACTTCATAAGTTTTAAATGTACAGCAATCTGCAGAAATTCTACTCGTATCGCACTCTCTCGATTCGAGATAGATATCAGAAAAATCTTTAATGTTATTTTTCAGAAGAAGCAGAGATCATTAGTACCCTCTTATTGTTCTCTTAATTACTATTTTGTTGTTTTTTTTTTTTAAATAAAAATAAGGCACCTGACACTGAAACTTAGCTTAAATTCCTTTATCTATTGCGAACTTATCCTTGCTATACCCAATTTGCTTAGGTTTATATATATATGTATATTTATAAATATATTTATGTAGAAGCGTAGGTATATAATTTACATACATAAATATACATAAACAGGGACGTCGTACTTTCACTTTACATTTCATGTTGACTTGAAAGCACTTAAGATTCCTTTGAGAGTATACAACAAATACAAAAAGCCAATACACAGAAACTTTTTCATGAATCTATTCAGCGTTGTTATGGTATACAGCAGCAACACGAAATTTCGTACGTTTTGGGGTGTGGTTGGTTATGTATGTATGTTTGTATTTGCTAGATTTTCGACATCAATCACAGTGTTTTATTCGACATTCAGTATTTAAGTAAATTTCGTATTGTGATAATAGTTTGGTAAGCAAAGTTGCCTGTCGCGGGAGAATTACTGTAGAAATATGGGTGGATAAATGAAATGCTAAGTAGAATACTGATATTAAGAGAACTTATCTAAAATGAAAACTTAAAGCCCGGACACATTATCGTAATTCATGGATCATTATTAATTTATTAGCAAACTACGATGAAACTAAGTAATTTGGTCTTGTAAAGAATGAAGTAAAGTATTTTATCATAAATCAAGAACCAAATCATGAAAAAATGAGTGCTCGCTCTAAATTTTATCGATAACAATCGAAAAATGTTTTCATCTATAACCAAACTGGACGATCATTTTAATATATTAACATTTCACTCAATTGTTCCTTGATTTTAACAGACTCTAGAAGCTTTCTTCCCTGATCGTAAATAAAAAAGGATATTACCACAAAAAAAAAAATATTTGCTTTGATCAAAGAACTAAGCAACCCTGTGGCTATAGAGCTGTTAAGAGAAATTGGGAATGACAAGTGTGGACGCACTTGGTTTATGCGAAATAATTTCGGTAAAAATAAGTAATTTACGTTGTAGTGTATTCAGGCGTTTAGCAATTTTGAAATCAATTAGCACAATTTCTAATACAAAACATCGAAATAAATATTTCTCATTTGTTTGTGAAGTGTTTGGTCGGGCTTGTTCTCACATTTAAGTCAGTTTTAGGTCAGCTTTAAAGGGTAGGTAGTTTTCGTGAAGAGGGAGTTCATTCAGTGAATAATGTAAAACTATGCGGACATATTTGAGATAATTCATTCTTCTCAAAAATATGCACAAGTTTTAAGCTGCACTGACATAGGCTAAACAAATAACCAAAAAAATATAGGCCACCTAAAAAATTCGAGGTTTGTATTCATGTTCAATATTTACTGTTCATTTCTTCGCCTTAAATATGGCTCGTTCTCTAGTAAAAGAGGTGTCGAGGTAAGTTTCAAACTTTGTAGAAAATGTATAAAAATTAAAAGGCTTGTCATTAAATTACATCTTTCTTCACAGAGTTTTTAAGAAAGTTTCGGGTATGCAGATACATTACCCATATAATTTTAATATAAAAATATGGATGTCCCAAGTGGATTTTTGATTTTTTTTTTTTTAAATTGTTTCTTGGAAACTCTTTTTTATTTCACATATGCAGTTTATATGGCAAAAAATGCTCAATATCAACAGCACAAAAAAAAATAATTAAAACCAACTGGAATTTATATAAAAGGCATCCATTATATGGAATAAAAATGTTTCAAACCAAAATTTAAAAAGATCTTTCAAATCAATGGGAATTTCTAGTCACTTGAGACAATCTACATTATTGTACCAAAATTAGTTAAGTAACCTAAGTTCATACCCAATAAATTTCTAGGAACTCTGATAAACAAATTAAAATTCAAAAATTTGATAAAAATATTTTGAATTTTAATATAATTTGTACAAAGTTTAAAATGTGGTTTTTATTAAAAAATTAACGATATTATTACAGAAAATTAACAGAAAAAAATTTATAAAACAAAATAATTGGAATATTGTAAGAAAATCACAGTGTACTCATTTGTGCTTCCCACTCTATGTATTCTGCAGAGTAGAGTCCGAATATGGAGCCCTGCTGGAGCTGCTATTTACATAGTTTACATTTTTTTCCTTTCAGATAGCCATTCATAGTAATGTCATGTTTTGATGCCTGCGAAATTCCAGAGGAAAAAGTTGCAGACAAGCAGGCAAGAAAAGAATTATGCGCTTCACTCGCCGAACATGGACCCGTCTATGGTCTCAGCAGGTATAAGTCCAAGAGGTTAGTGAATAACTGGATATTACTCAGGTTGAATAGCCTCAGGTTGGTAAAGCTCTTCGATTTCGCTCTTTACATAGGCGACGACGTAGATCGAATGCCGATTGATATTTCTTGGAGCATGTTTAGTTGGTTCTTCAATTGTTAGATACGAGGCTATTTTATCAGACAGTCCATGGGATATTGAGCTTTGGTCGCTATGGAAGCTATCAAGCAAAATATCTTCATTTGCTTTTGGTCTGCCAGCTTTATTTGTATTATAATTAATGCTAAAAATATTATTACTACAGTACATTACAAGTACCAGCCCGCACCGATTCCAATTTTTCCTCGTGCTAGAGGCAAAAAGATTTGTAGTGTGACTTAAAAGTTGTTGAACCGTAATATTTAGTGATGGCAAAAAGCTTGATACTGTAATAGCTCAAGAAAAGACATAGCCATGGTTTTACCCTATTTTCGGATATGGGGAAGCGAACTGCATCATTCGTTTTTTTAAAGCCACCATGCACAATTTTACAGGTGGATGGTTTCCACTTTCTAACTGGTTGACTTTTTCGGCAAAATTATTTGGCAAATAAAACCCATAAAATCGGGAATAACACCAAAAACAAAAAAAACAAAAGCCGCTCGGATACAAAATAAAAATGACGTTAGCCTACCAAGCTGAAATTGAAGGATTCTGTTTTGAATATTCGTTACATTCCTCAGTGCGTCGTTTTGTTTTTATTTCACTAATATGGACAATTTTGTGTCCCCAATATGACCGTTCAAACCTGAGTAAAGTAGACAGCCACCGAAAGTTGGAAAGCAGGCTTTTTGTTCACTGTGCCTGATTTTCATACTCAAATAATAATTTTTTTTCAAAAACAGGGGTTCAAGTACACGACTCGAAGAAATGTCGGTTTAAAATTATCGAGTAAAAAATGGCTAAATTTTTAAGTATATTTCGTTTTTCCATAGCGATAGCAACCGCTTTGCAAAACAGAGAGAAAGGCCGGTCTGAGGGTACGGAAGCTTCAATTAAAAAACAATATTTCTTTGAAAGAGTACATAGCTTAACATAAAAATAGACTTAATTCCTATCCATAAAAGTACGAGAATGCAAAACATGCAGAAACTTCGAAAAAACATGAACAGCTGATAACCTTATTTTATTCACATTCGAAATATAAAATATAGAACATTGCAAATGCGAACGCTGATTGCCCAGCAGAAATTTGCAGCTTCCCGTCAAAACTAAATGTCATTGTGCTCTTTCAATGAAATACAAGAACAGAGCTATTATTGGATGGTTAGAGTGGCAATTTTTGATAGCGTAATTTTGGTTGAAACGCTATTATTTAAGTAAAGTAACCGATTTTTGATAGGGCGTTTTCGTTTATTTTAAAAATTATTCTATTAAGCGTTGGAGTAATTAAGAAAAATAATAGCTTTGTAGTAATTCTTAATCGAAATAAAATAAACGATTATAACCGGGTTTTCAATTAATCGTGCTATCGCTAGTAGGCTTTGCTAGTAAATAAGCACACGCATTATACGATAAATATGAAAAAGTGGCTTTATATTTCTTACAAAAAGTATAATGCATTAAAATTAATATACTAATATGTAAATCTTTCTCCATATGATTAGTGCGCCTAATAGAAGCCAGCAGACAAATGTCGCTCATTAGCGCGACACACATTCGTACAAAAACTGCCACGAAAGTAATAAAAACTAGCAAAAGAAAAAAAGTAAAAAAAACACACACAATTATCACTCGCAAACAAATAGCTGGACAGTTGGCTAAGAGAATGAGTAAACATAAAGCTATAAAGACTTGAGATTTCAATTACAGTTAAAATCGCCAACAAACAAACAATGAAATAAGAGGACCAACTACAATGCTGATGCAGATCCAGATGCGATGAAGAGAGGGAGAGGGAGAACAAACAATAGCCAAGCCTTGCCACCATAAACTGAATTAACTTATTAAAGCAGCTATTGAGTTTACTTGCACTCCTGAGCACACCGCTCAGATGCAGGCAGCGTGAGGGCAAGGGGAGTGGTGGGAAAGGGGGTCCACAACCGCTGCATCCGTACACAAAAGTGAACAAATAAAAAGTAGTAGCTATGTGGATAGAATTGAATTGAGGCAAGAGGGGTGCTGCTATGCTCACCCCCTCGAATGCTGTATTTTGTTGTTGGGACGAGTGCGCGCAAAGTACTCGGCATTAGGTGGCAGTAAGTAAGTGTGTATTTGATAACAGCAAAGTTGCTACACTACTAGAAAAACAACAAAAATTGCGCATACATATTAAAATAATAGCAACAAGAAGCGCACGCAGCAGCAGCAGTAATGGACAAGCTAGCAACAACATACGCGACGTACGATAGACAGCCCGGGCCGACCTAGTGACCTCCCTGAAGCTAAAGCAAATAATTTTGAGTTTATTTCATTTTTTGAACGCTATTAGTATTATAATTGTTGTTGTTGCTTTTGTTGCTGTTAATGGAATAATTCATACACTTGGCAACTCTACGGTACGCAACATTCAACTAACTGAATTGGGCGTATAAGATGGAATGATGCTAAAATCACGTTGCCGAAGGAACCTATTTCGTTATATATATATATTTTTTTTTTTTTGTATATAGCCGATGTATGCCGATGTAGCACTTATGTCTGTTCATCGTTCGGCTAGCTATCAGGGGGTTTGCTGGCGAAAACCGACCAGGCGGGTATGCTTCAAAGTCGGAGAATCTCTCGGAGAAAACCGCGAATAAGCATCGTACTATGTAGGTGCGAGTGAGCTTCCACCTACTTTGGTAGGCGCTTTGCAGTCGAGTAAGCTTGCTTCTCAAGCTTACGCATATTTTCTCATTTCACGATTCAACAAATTTCCATTTCGAAATCGCAAACTCCCTGTGCTGCTCGCTCTTAGTATTTGTGCCAATACGATACGAGCGCCAGTTCACTAAAAATTGGTACGAAAAAAAATCAAACTGAGCTGCTTAAAATGAACAAATGAACGAAGAATAGTAACGCCTAAAGCTCATGTATGTTAATCGCCTAAAAAATATGTAACCTAAGGCAGCTTAGAAAGCTGATTAAAATACTTTACTTGTCGGCAAGAATTATTATTGCCATTTGCCATTTTCAAGTGGGTGATTGCTGCAAAAGCAATGTTTGAGTGTGTGTGTGTGTGTGTGTGAGCACTTGTTTTTGCGCTGTTTGTTTTTAAGACATTTTTTTACTTTTTCTTCTTCTTCTTATTTAACATTACGCTTCGTATGTGTGGTGCTTGTCTAAAAGGACGTTACCATCTTTCACCATTCATGCCTTATTTGAGAGCATATTAAGTTATGTATGTAGTCGTAAGTTGTTGTTGTTATGGGTGTATGTGTGGATGTGTGTGTACAGCTGCGAGCATTGCAACAGTAGTAGTATTGCCAAGCTTTGACAATGTATTTGGCTTTACTTACATTTATTAGGTATTACTAAAATCGCGCTCATAATACAACAAAAATCATATACGTAGATTAGGCTACATCATTGCCCATACGAAAAAAAAATTACTCTCTTCCCATCAGAGATATGCAATTCATTATATTTTAAAACATCAGCCAAAATACTTCGAAAAACCATATTAAAATTTACGTTACCTGCACCGATTTGAAATTGCATCCAAAATTTCTGTTTATTATAAATCAAAATAGCTCTATATTAACAATCAAGCCTGTCCTGCGCTTCAATTCCGAACAAATTTTGCGGCATCGAAATGAATTCGTGTTCTTGATTTCGAATTCGGAAAAAATGTGATCGTTTTGAAAAGTTTTGCCTTTGACTAGTCGAAATGAGAACTAAATAGCAACTTAGCAAATATATGTGGTTTGTCAGTCAAATCTTTTTTA
Source organism: Anomoia purmunda (assembly GCA_951828415.1). Classification (NCBI taxonomy): domain Eukaryota; kingdom Metazoa; phylum Arthropoda; class Insecta; order Diptera; family Tephritidae; genus Anomoia; species Anomoia purmunda. The sequence continues at coordinate 38,147,611 of OX639995.1, read as the reverse complement.
TTTAAAAAAAAAGCATAGTATTGGGAAGATTTATAAGTTTTTACTGCTCTAATCTGTATTCAATTAGTATGGTAAATCTGTATCAGAAAACTTGTATTCAAAAAACTACTTAAATAAACACAGCACAAAGCCGACCTTTTCATGATTCCAATTCAGCGCAGACGCAGTACTCATCAAAAAGTTCAATATTACCATGCTTTACAAATAATAGTAGATCTTAAACCTTCATATTCATGGCATTTATTATTCGTTTTCAATTCGTTCGGGCCTTAATAAATGTTTGACAGACATTATAAAAATACATTGCTGATGTTAAATTAATGCATTTTGCGAAAATATTTTAATTTAAACCACAGTTTTTCCAAAGAATCTACGACCGTTGGCAACCCCTACGTTAGTATCATTGAGACCAGCTGATCCCATTTGTAAACAAACTTCCTTGATTGCTTCGAAACAAAACCAAAGAAATGAATAAGGTTTTAAAATGTAAATTTCTTTATAGGCCAAAATTATTGGAGTCCGGCTTTAGTTATATCCGCAGGCGTAATTTTGAACGAGCTTTTTGTCTCAGCATACCCAAACAGCGTTGCCAAATTTTCCAAGTGATTGACAACAGCTGTTCGAACTGAAACTTGGAATGAAAATGATTCGAGAACTGTTCGAACTTAGTCGGAATCAAGAGCACCACCCCTAAAACGAGTCGGAATTGCATCAAATTTACTTTTCAAACCGAATAGAAATGTAAAATAGGCCTGAATAATTTTAAGCTCAATGCTAGTTTTTATTTGGAAAGTATTGGGGAAAGGCAACAACAGTCAGATAGCAATAGCGACAGACTATCGTACTTGAATTGTGTTGGGGTATAGGAAGGTGGAAAGGCAACAGGAATGCTAGAGACCACTTGAATCACTGGCTTCAGATTTTAAAAGGAAATTTTAGAAAGTGGCATGGTGATCTACGAAATAGCAGCTATAATTTCTGCTACTCTCGCTGATGTTGCCTTTTAACAAAACTTACCAAATAAAAACTGCCTTTAAGCTCAAAAATTATTGTTGATATAAATACATTAGGTTAAAATAATTAACATCTGTATTAAAAAAGTTTTTAAAATATTTTTCCAAAAAAATCACCTCAGATCAGATAATAGTTTAATCTTAAATGGTAGGCATAAAAATGTTAAAAAAATTCTTTCAACGAAATAATAATATTTGGCATGTTATTTATTTTCAAATCGGAACAGCTTATAAAATCTTAATATTTTTCCGGTAGTTTTAAAACATAATAAATTTTATGTTCCAAATCTCATTATCATGGCTCCGTTGAAGAAGTTTCCAACATATAATTTTTATCGAGGCCATTTAAGTTAAGACTATTTTAATAACAAGGGTGTTTTTTTGAAAAAAAATTACAAAAAAAAATAATTTTAAAAAATATTTACAAATCTAAAATTAAATAACAAATCTATTCGTGCAGTTATTTTCGAATCACAGGCGCTCACGTAAGTCTTAAAATTTTTCTTAAAAGTCTTAAAACATAATAAGAATTTATAAACCTTGTGGTAAAACCGCAACTGTTTTGGCGAAGCACCCTAGTGTTTATAACTCAACGACAAGTTTTCACTTAAATTGAAAAATTTTTAAACAGAACTTTTAGTAATTTTTTTGGTATGCAATTTTGTGAACATTAAATTTTAGTAAAACAAGATGCAAGTGTTTCAAGTGGCCCAAAATTTCCGTTGGTTGTTGACAGCTTTTTTTTTTTGTTTTTTGTTGGCGGTGCTGTGCGTTTTATTTTTCATATAACGAATGCTTGAAATCTTGTTTGAAGATGAAAGATGAAATTTGTGGAATTTTTAGCCAAGTGCGAAACTCTAATTTATGTGTATTTTATTTTAGTATAAACTACAGTCTTTTGTAATAAAAACTGGTAAAAGTCAAATAAATACATTGCACTACTATTTCCGTGCTCGCAGTTGTAGTAAATGAAGTGATGTGTGAATGGCATTTTTGTTGTCTATATGAATATCGGGCCAGCAGGTCTCAAGTGAGTTTTTCCATATGAGCATATCGTATGTGTGCATATGTATGTGTGTATTTATTGTACATATAATTAGCTATGAAGTGTATTTTGTATACAGCACGATTTTCACTCTATGCTTTTTCCAAGTACATATACAAAAATCTTTACACTAAAATTCAAAGCTATTTTATTCACAAATATAAGTGAAGGAAAATTATATACATATGTATGTGTATGTATATATATGTGTGTATACGAGAATATATATTTGCTACAATATCGCGCTGTTGTACACACAAAATTTGGGGTTTCATTGCATTTGAAGTGCAGCTTCTCCGATCAAAGATTTTTTTGTTTTTTGAATTATAGCACTTTATTCATAAAATTCTGTTCAAATTCAGTTTTCCTTCTATTTTGCTAGCACATGAAACTTTTTAGCACAACTTGTTCATTGAGAAAAAAAAGTAACTATTTTCTTTTTCTCTTACTTGCAAGTAGCGCACAATTTGTTTCGCTTGCTTTTTTTCAATTAAATCTACTATATTTGCTTGCAAGTCTTCATTGATTCAAATCACATCAAAATTTTAACAATAATGTACACTTTTCACACAACAAATACACACAAAAAAATTGAGTGTGCATCTTTCAAATGGAAATTTTCAATTTCAATTTTCTCCACATACTTTCACCATCCGTAAATGGCAATCACATTCGTCTGCAACGTTATCCTATCCAACTACAACTGAAGACGAATATAGCAATTGATACCAACCAGCTCGGCTACGGCTACGGCTAGATGGCGTTGACTTTAGCGATGCTATTGCAGGCAAAATAACACGGATGCTGCTGGGGTGCGAACACAGGCTCGAACATCGACTCTACCTTGCTCAAAAACTCAGCATCCAAGTCAGTGTTGACATCGTCAACTCGTCCCGACTCTATGCCACGCTCTTACCTCTACATGGGCAATGCGATACGAGTACAATACAAACCCAAGTATTTTCCATGCTATCAACACCGCACGTGGATGTTGGTATATGTGTGTGTGTGTGGGTGCATAAGAGAAGCCACTGGTCCAGCTAGGCCAGGATACTATGCTCTGCAATGATTTTCTATGGCACGCTTCGGCGCATTGTGAATGAAATAGCATCGGCTCGGAGAGTGTGGAATGTACTCGTAGAGTTTCGATTTTTAGGAGTTTTCCTTATTGAACATTTTCCACACTGCATGTACTTGAAGTGAGAAGTGTGCAAGTGTATGCGTGAGAGAATTTTTCTTATTCGGAAAATTAACGAAATAGCTACTCGAACATCTGTATCTACTGATTGTTTTATATGGCTGTCTCTTTTCCCGGGGTTTGTGCTTTTTTGGCAGGGGAAATTTTCATTGTTTTTGTTTTGCTTATTGTTGATTTGTCTATCTTCTACACATCGTTTATTTTGTTTTGTTTTTGTTTTTCCCTTCTATTTGTTATTGTTGATTATATGTTGCGCTGGAAAGTAGGACATTATTGTGTGTATGGATTCTTTCATGCTTCTTATGTTGACGGCGTACATTAAAGGCACACACACACCCATACAAATGCAATTATGTATTTATCTAGTTTGAAGTTTTAGTTATTTGTTTTTGTTACAGTATACGCTGCATCGGAAATGCATTTCCTATAACATAGCGTAATAGGAAATGTTTTTTATCTCTTTTTTTCATAAAATTTACATTGGAAGATTAAATAAAAATTGAATGATTGTTCAATATTCAGCTGGGCGTGGTCGTAGTATATACCAATAACTTTCCTAGCATTCAAGAACCCGCTAACCTTATTATACCAAATATATCTCAGTTAATATAAGATCATGTACAAGGAAATCCATTAATTTTCCAATAGATGGCTTCAGTGATCTGTATCTCCCGTTGTATAAGTGCGATCGGGCTAGACTATACGACGTTAAAAAGATAAAATTTCGTCCTAAAAAAACTTTTCAGACAGTTTTGTGATTACTTGACTCAGTATTGTTTGAGAGTACGCATCAAATGTGGGCGCCAGCAAAGGAAAAATACAGAATTTTTACAGCTTTTCTTCGATAAAGGCGAAAATGCAAACCAGGCGGCTGTAGATGTTAATAGTGTAAATGGTCCTGATACTGTAACAGCTAATCATATGCAATTTTAGTTACGTCGACTCCGTTTCGGTAATTTTCATATCAAAGATGGAACGCGCTGAATGGCTCAATAAGGCTGTATACAAAAGGAAGTTCGATGTATGAGTGCCAAACGAGTTAACCCAAAAACCTAATATACTGAATTTCCATCAACGAATCGCTGCTGAATCGCAACAAAATCGATCCATTGCTGAAGCAGATGGTTACTTACGTCAAGCAAAACTGGTCGTGGTCGAATCACGGTGAGCCGACACAAACCGTGGCCAAGCCAGGATTGACGCTGAAAAGGTTTTGCTATGTATTTGGTGCGATTGACGGGGAATTATTGGATCATCTGAAGGAAGCAATGGCCCAGAAGCAGCCAGCTTTGGGCAATAGGAGAGGAATTGTGTTCCATCAGTACAACGCCAGGCCACACACATCGATAGTGACATCTTGTGCATCCACCTTATAGTCCGGATCTTACACCAAGTGGTTACTATCTGTTCCTGTCTATGACGAATGAATTTGCTGGTGAAAAATTCGCCTCAAAAGAAGCTTGAGATAATCGACTGTCCCAGCTTTTTGCCAATAGGGTTGAAGATTTCTATGAGACTGCCATCATGAAATTTGCTTCAAAATGGCAACAAGTTATCGAAGAACCTGATGTGTATTTAACCCAAATCGGATCTATCTAACTATGCTTAATAAAACCTTCAATTTATCGCCCATGTATTGGAGAGCTCGAGCAAATATTTACATACATATATTAACGAAATTTGGCTGACTCAATAACACCCACACCTAGTATAGCGATCCTTTGCGAAAATGAAAAAGAACTATAATGTTTTCAAACTTGATATATGTATGTATGATAACGTGGGTTAAAAAAATGCAGGAAATGACTTTGGTATCTTCCAACTCAGAGCCAAGTGGTATGTATATCTCCGAAACTACTTTATCAAACTCTACCAAATTTACGGCTATTTACAAATAAAAATAGTTTATTTGAAATGAAAACATACGCCGAGTATTTAAACTGCAGTTTCACCCGAACTTAGACTCTTTTTAGCTTGTTTATTTTTAATCCCTTTCTTAATACATACATATGGGTATAAAGTAGGTATCTAAAAGTTATTTTGTTTTAATATTTTATATCATTGAATAATTCCCATAACGAGGAATCTTCCTTTGCTGCTTAATGTGAGAAGTTCTTGCGATCATCTGGCATTTCACTCGAAACGTAATTCACTACTGCTTTCGATATCTTCAGAGATTACAACGATCTGAAGACCGATAGATCAATAAATTAAGGAGGAAGTACCTTTAGACATTTCAAAAACTCGATTTTTTTATTGTTTCAATCGATAGGTATATCGCATTGGAACATCGTCTCAAAGTTTCAACAGCAGAAGCGTAAAATGTAAAACCAGAAAGATGGATTTTTTTTATTTATTACGAAGCCAAATTTTACATTTCGTTAATGGAATTGACGCACACTCTACGCGCATCGATGGACTTCCAGTCGAGTTTTTTACAAAAGCAAATCATAAGCTTTGTTTTTTGTCCTGGTTGTGCTCTCCTTGTAATAACCTTTGCAACGTCTACGTCCTTTTTGATTATCTTCCGCTTTAGGACGTTTAGCTGGATCAATCGCAGAAAGATATTGGTCTCTTAGTATTGAAAAAGGACTAGGACAAATTTGGATTAAATAGAATTCCACCCATAAGGTGAGAAAATGCAAAATTCTTATAAAAGTTATCGATGTTGTTCAAAAATAGTTTCGTGGCAACGTCATTTGAGTTTTAGCTCGATTGAAACTTTTTTTATTTGGTATATTTTATTTTAAAGTTAAGCTTTGGGTAGACTTATACGCAAAAGTGAACGAATGGTTATGCCGGCGACCATAGGGTTGGATGTGGTTGGTCCGGGCTGTAATAAATCGCTTATGAAATAATTAAAATGGACTGTGCGGAAGAGAAGGGCTGAAGACGTGGCCAAAACTCAGTCGACCCCTGAAGGACAATACATTCTGTCACCGTTTAGTACTTTTTTAACTTATCAAGTTCCCGGGGGAAAAATACTCAATAGCCAGGCACCTAATAGTTATCCTGGTTAGTTTGTAAGGTAGGGGCTCTAAAGTAAATATCGAAATAAATTTCAAAATATTGAAATAAATTTGAAAATATCGATATTTGGTGAAAAATATACGATACATCGATTCAAAACATCGATTGCCGAAGCGTGAAACATCAAAAAGAAATTTAAACAAGAAAAATTATGTTTTAAATCACTTTTTCTACGCTTTCGATGCTTTGTCAATGCTTGGTTCATATTTTATTAGTTGTAACTTCTTATATATCCTTGCTGGTTTTATTTTTAGCTTCAGAGTCTAGAATGTGTGATTTTTATTCATATTTTCTTTGGTTTCCTTATTCGTTACAACTAAAAATTTGGTTTTGTTTGCAGTAACTAATTGCACTGCCATTTCAATATTTTGATCTATAAATTGGATGAATATGAGTGCAATCGCAAACCCAAATATGTTGAGCATTTCAGTGGTTACTTGTTCTTCACTTTAATTGATATAACATAGGGGTCATATCTTAGGGCAATAAAAGTGTAGTATAAATTCATCTGCATATACCTACATACATAAATTGTGTTCTCGCAACATAAGACACATCATTTTACTACTATTTGCTAAGAGCAAAAATAAGTTAATAACAACCCATATACTCCTGCGAATGCTGACTATAAAACGGAATTTGAAATGCAGCATTTGATTAGGTGTAACTCGACTCGTAAATGCGTACATATCTACATACGTCAAATGAAATAATTTTTGTAAATCATTGATGATAAAGTTGCCACAATTGTGCTGGTAGAATTTGCAGCCGAAAAGTGTTTTGAGACAGCATCGACCTTTTTGGTACAATTTTTATAGAATGTTGCGCTGTTCATAGTTATATTGGTTCTGATGTGAGTTAGACTGCCATATTCTGAAAAACGGGAAAACAAATGCTTTCGAAATCGGGCGATCTCACAAAATTATATTTTGTCAACTTTAGAGAAACATCAAATGAATTGTTTGAGGTCTTTGAAATTTTTTTGTAAAACATTACAACCTTCGCATTTTTTATTTGTGGATGCGAAAAATCCTAAGGCGAAATGACAAAAAATTAGTTCAGAAATGTTTAGCGTGTCTTTTCCGCTTACAATTTAATGAAAAAGAAAATAAAGAATGTCATTGATAAAAGTTTTCTAAGTAAAAACTTCCAGCGAATTTTCTACGTTTTACCATTTCTCATATCCAGAACAAAAATTGGCGAAGATCTTTTTCACCCTTTTCTTTTTTCTCATTTAAACTTCGATGACGAAGAACGTAGGTATCCCGAATGTCAGGAAAATGGAAAATTGGTTGATGTTTTTTTTTGCAGTATTTTCTTCAAATATTTCAAAGTGACTTTTTGGGTTTAATTATTTTTAAATTTGTAATGACTTATAAATTTAAAAGTATAAAGTGTAGCTCTAACTGCAAGGGCTACAACCTGGGAATTGGCAAAAAAAAAAAACAAAAAAAAATAGCAAACTTCTCAATAAACTAGTCTTTAAATTAGATTATTTTATTTGTTTATTTTTGTGTTATAAACAAGCTTCTTCAGACGATCTTATTGGAATAATTTCTACTAGAGCACTTTCGAGAACCAAATTCTGTTCCAGTTCTTTCTTTGCGGGTTGAGTTTATGCACAAATAATAAAAGCAAACCTTCTCAAATTCAAATAGGTATTTAAATATTAAATATCTTCTAAGTATAATAATTATTTCGAACACCAGTTGAATCGAACTTCGAAACTTCTCCGTGAATATTTTCCAGAAATTTTTAGCTGAAACTTGGGTTTTTATGGACAAACAAACCTATAATTTGCATTTTCATTTTTAATGCCTATTTTTTTCAATATTTTTTATAAGCCAATACACAAATAAGTTAGCAATATTTTTTATTGAAAATTAGAAACACAATATGGTAAGTTTTTGTTTGATTTGGTACACTGCTATCAGACAATTGGCAAAATTTCGCAAGTTTCATTTATCATCCCTCTAGCAAGCTATTTATTAACTCTCTGAATAAATTGAGTTTCTCTGCATGAGAATAGCATTGTGTAATACTTGCGGCGAATTCGCTCTTCAACACAATCGGCACTAGCCCACCTACATATGTACATAGCGGTGATTTCCAAATACCCAGCAGGAGCTATGAAGTCATAATTGATTGTGTACTTTAATTTGTTTATTTCTGTTGGTATTTTCTATGTACCATGGGTATGCATACTGTACTTACGCGAGTGGCCGAAGTTACTAGTAAAGCAACGTGTGTTCAATTCAACGATTTAATACAGGCTAACTTTTCAAATTCAATGTAAGCTTTTACATTTTGGTTTTGATTCATACAAAAAGTTCATAAGATCGATATATCTTATTCATAGGATACATATATCTTATTCATTCGATATATATATGTCTTATTCATTTATACATGACAAACATGTTCTCAGTAGGAAATATTAAACTTGCAATTCCACCATTTAGTTTCAACAATTTCATATACAGTGAAGTCAAGAATGATAGAATACAAGATTGCGCTGATTGATCTGCAATTCGGAGAGTAACTTGGTTGTGACGTCGCACTAGATTTACCGGTGGAGAGGACTGAGAGGAAAGACGTTGTTATACACCTTAGAAAGAATACACACTAAATTCATGAACACGTTGGAAAGAATACATACGATTGCGAGAATGCATACAAACATGGTTTTTGTAAAAAAAAAATCTGTTTTGACGTAGAAATTATGTCAAAATGTTCAACAGAGGGTTAGCAGTGGAGTTATAATTCAATAAGGAGGAACAACTGCCATTCCAGTTCAGTCCATTCAAATTCAAGGGGTCTAACGAATTCAAGGAGGCATATACGAAGTCAGGCGATTATTTCATATGAGAATCAGTCAAAAATCTACATACGCTTGGATTATTACTTTTTGCTACTGTGGGTATAATTTAGAACTCGGCAATTCACTTTTATTATTTGTTACTCATTTTAATCCGCAACTCACCCAAACTTGACTAAATCAATGTTTGCACACCTTTTTTTCATCAAAAGTTGTGTATATATAATTGACAGTCATCACCAAGCTGTCAAACTAAGCAAGTACAGAGTAACGGATGTGCTTTTGTCATCACATCTCTACATCGTGGCGATGTTTTGCAATATTTTATTATGGGCGTGGAAGTCGTATAGGAGCTGAAGTAATTAGATCGCCGAAAATATGAAACTCTACTTTAAATATGTATGTGATGTATTGAAGAAAAAGCCAAAAGTTTTAGAATTTCTTTTGACTGTTTGTCCTTATCAAAATACATTTTTTTTTTTCAAATTTTAAAACGCATTTAAGAAGTCCTTCGAATGGACTTCAAAATACAATACAGTGCGTTCTAATCACAGAAAAAAAAATGTTTTATTAAATATACCATATGATTGCAATGGAATGGAACGGGATTGAGATAGGTCAGAAATCCGAAATCGGGTCTCCAAGCAATCAGGCATAGTTGTCCATTGCACTTAAGATCTGGAAAGGATAAACAGAATAAGGGATGGGGGAAAAGTTTACGGAAAAAGGTGGGAATGGGACTTCATTTATGCTTGACAAATCTTCCAGACTCTTTCATGAAACCAGATGATTACTCGTATTGAAGTCTACCAACAAAATCGCGTAAGCCATTAATCGGATTTTCACCGCAAAAATATTGTGCATCTGCCTTGACACTAGAAACACTAAAATTGGAATCGTGAGTATATATTAAATATATTTGTTTCTTATGAAGTCAGATTAAATATTAAAATGAAAGAAGCGCTAGGGGCCATTCCCCTTGATATCCAAATAAATTTAAAATCCACTCAGTATTTGCATAAAAATTAGAAGAAATTTCAAATACAATAGCAATGGTTCTGAACTCACTACAAGGTCATTGATTCAATAACTACAATATTCCGGCAGGGTATAAACTTCAGTTGAGTGGTGTGGTGAATAGTGCAAAGAAGGAAATGGCCTACAATGCGGCGCACAGGCTTGCCGTATTCCACATCCTTTCAGTTGTATTTCTACTCAAATTTTTGTAGTTGTTAGGAAGGAATATGTTTTGTTTACATCACATTTTCTTGCATTTTCAAACCCAGTTCCCTTGCCTCAACGCTTTTCTTCGCTTTTGTGTTCCGTTTTTGTAACAGCCGTTCAAGTGGCCGCTTTGTCTGACTGCTACTACAGTAGAGTCCAATGTCGCAGCTTTTTATTATTTGTTGTTATTTTTGTTGTTCATTAGGTGCACTTATATTTTGTTCTTCCTTGTACAATGGCAAAATAAAAATAGCAACAAAAACCAACGACATTTTCCAAAGCGAGTCAACAACATGCGACGTAAATAAATTGACCTAAGCATCTTTAATGTGTGGCATGCCACGTAGCACTTGCCCGTTGTAGTCAAAGCATAATATGAGGCGCTCAACATATGTATGTATGACCGTGCGACACTTTGGGGATGACAGCACAACAGTGTAATATGTACATATGTACATAGTTTATATGTATTGAGTGTTATTGTTGTTGTTGCTCTCATCACCTTGTTGCGTCGCAGTAGCAAAGTTGCTTACAAATATCAGAAAGTTACTCTACTCACTTCACATATGCGCCGGCTCTACATTCCCTTCTTTCTCCACTACAAACTTATATCGAGTTTGACTTTGTTGTTGGTATTTTTGTTTATTATTATTATTATCTTTTTATAGCTGCAGTGTTCCTTTAGTACCTCCAACATTTTAAGGGTTGAAGTTATTTCTATTTTGCTGAGTGATCGAATATATTACGTTGTTGGATAAACAACAACAACAACAAAAAAATCAATAGGATATACGCAAAAGTGGAGCGCTAGAATCATCATCATCATCGTCATCAACCGCAGCAACAAGCATGTGCTTTTTCTCGACTCTGTATTTGAAGTCTCGCAAGCGAGTGGTGGAACAAATTGATTGTTTTGTTGAGCAACGCTACGCACTCACCCTCCCTTGAATTGTCTGAGGCTTCTAATAACTAACTTGCTGAATGAATCTAATGGCTGCAAAAGTCCTTGGCGAGAGTTTTATTGCACTGAGAGAAATTTTATGGTAGTAAAAACAAAGTTTATTCGTTATGGTTGGTTCCCAAAGTTGGCTCCTTAACCTTCAGCCGGCCTTTGGGTCAATTTGACTAAAATTTCAATTTGAATTGCTTATATGTAATTTGGTCAAAATTTTATGCAATTGAGTTTTGGCTCAGCAGACAAATTGTATATGAATTTTTCAAATCTTTTGAAGTCATCGCAGAAATATTTGTCGCTAGCGTTGTATTATAAAAAGTACTTAATTCATACGTTGGAGTCATATTGACCCAGTGTATTTTTATTTGCGGTTAATTATTGTTTAGATTAGCAAAATAATATTTTTTATTACAAAATAAGATTTTTATTTACCTAAAAACATCATTGCATGAGAGTGCGAAAAATGTCCGAAAAATGTCCGAAAAATCGGAAAGGAGAAATGAATTCAAAAAATACATTTTCGACCATTTTTAACCTGTAAATTTACATCAGCGCTGCTATCATCGAATTCCCATATATGGAGCACTATTGGCTATGTTTTGCAATGAAAACGGATTTCCAAATTTAAAAACCGAAAATCCGATATTTTTCACCGAAACCCCTCTAAAAAAAATACCAACAAATCTTAGGTAAAACTCAAAATCAAAAATCAAACAATAATAATAAATAAATATTATTTGATCGTTTTAATCTTCATTTTATGAATTTTATTTTTTCGATCACACTTTTATCGATATTTAAATTTTTTCGATAAAGTTTAATCGTTGCTTTTTATTTTTTTATTTTTTTTATCAAATTTTATTGATATTTCGTGGTTTTTGTTTTTACGATTACAAATAATCGTTATCCTTGTATTTGAATTCTTCCGATCATGTTTTATTGATATTTTTCAGTTTCCGATCCAAAATCGATCGATCGAAGTAAACGAAAGAAATTCGTCGGCAATGGCAATAATAGCAACAACAACAATAACACGATTTATATTAAATGATCGAAAAAATACCGATCACAACTGACTGAAAAAACAAAAATCACAAAATAATGATTGTGCAATGATTTAAAACAAAAAATCTTCTAAATAAAAATAGTGTGAAATTTGCATAGCATATGCCATACCAATAAAATCGATATAATCGAACTATATTCTGTACACTTGCTATTCTAAAAGTAACACATTTTAATTACACTTAAAACAGAAAAAACCAACTTACTTTTAGTTTCATCATATATTATATTTTGTTAATAAATGCATTCTTTATATGGAATATCAAAAACAAACAATAGTTTCGATGAATAAAAGCGTTTGTTTAAATAATCAACCTGAAGAAAAAACAGTTTGACAAATAAAAATTAATAATACGCTCATAATAGCCGAAACATTGCTCTCAGAAATGTGGCTACTTTTAAAATTTGAATACACACGACGATGTAGTAAAAATTGGAAATATATTCAAAACAAGATGAGCTTTTATGGTATTGCTTTAAAATTTTTGGACAACTATGAATAAGATAGAACGTCTGAATTTTTTTTACATTTTTTTTAAAGCGGTTTTCGGAGTCGAAACGGATTGGTGTTCTTGACAAATTCGCAAAAGTTTCGTGAGGTGGAAGAGGTAAACAGAGAACAAGGTATTGAAAGTGAAATGACATTCAAATAAAGAAATGAAAATAAAAATGTCGCGTCAGGCTCAACATTAAAGCCTTAAAAGACAAGCAATAAAAATTAAATTCTATTTTAAATACTGAAATTGAAGATCCTAAGGGAAACGTAAAAAAATATGAGAAAACAAGCGACTGAGCATGTACAAATCACAGGTGAAAACAATTTATACAGTGAAATCGAAATTCCATTCTCATGCAGGTATTCAGTGGAAGGGAAAGAATCACAAAAAAGAAAAGATAAATTCTACCGTAGAAGAAGAAGATGGTAAAGTAATTCACACGTACGGGTTTTTCAATAGGAACGCTAAAAATTTTTTTTTTTAAATAAAACTAAAACGGTTTGGGATATGAATTAAATTCTTTATTCCTGTGAAAGTACATTTCCATTATGCATGGAACGCGATTTCTTTTGCATGGACAGCACAGGCACGCTTGCAGAAGTCCAGACGCTGAACCCAATTTTCGACGGTTTTCAAGCATAAATCGGCCGATACTGCTGCAATTTCACGTTCGATATTCGTACGAAGTTCATCAATCGTCGCTGGCTTGTTGGCATAGACCATAGACTTGACGTAGCCCCACAGGAAATAGTCTAACGACGTCAAATCGCACGACCGAGTCGGCCAATTGACTGGGCCATTTCGTGAGATAACACGTTCACCAAACTTGGTTTTCAATAAATCGATTGTGACATTCGCTGTGTGGCTTGTGGCGCCGTCCTTTTGGAACCACATATTGTCCAAGTCCTTATCATCCAATTCGGGCCAAAAAATATTCGGTTAACATTGAGCGGTAGCGATTCTCATTCACAGTAACGTGCCGGTCTTGATCATCACGGAAGAAGTACGGCCCAATGACGTCACCGGCCCAATGACGCCACCGGCCCATAAACCGCACTAAACCGTAATCTTTTCGGGTTGCAATGTTGACTCAAGGAGTACGTGTGGATTGCTGCATGTCTAATAACGCATATTTTACTTATTGACGAAGCCATTCAGCCAAAAATGACGCTGACTTAAAGTTGAGGCCATTGACTCAGAATTTCGGTAGTAGATTTTAATAATTTCGACTCGTTGTTGGATCGTATATCTTTCCATGATGAAATGGCAAACCTTACTGAAGAGAAATGTCAAAAGAGCGGTAAAAAATATGACGTCGTTTGCTGTCACTATCGGTCTACTTTTGTACGTCTCTATTGCAAGACCCTATATTGATGTAGATTGAATGTCGCATATAATAAAGTATTTCCTTTGTGTCAAAGTAATTGAATTTAATTTACGTAATATTCCATCTATTTCATACTTATGCAGCCATTAAACCGGGAAGCCAAGTGCTAATTTTTACGCCATTGGACCCCCAACTTCCGACATCTATGGACTCGAGTGGTGGAACTACATAAGAGCTGGCATGTGAAAGAGCTTATGTTCTTAATAGAAGAGATTCAGCGAAAAGTCTTCGGTGCTCTCAAAATTGAAATAGGCTATTAAATCATATACATATATCATAAATATATATATATATATATATATTATTAGAAATGATAGTTAACCAAATAAAAAATTATGAATGAATTCGTAGCGTTAAAGCGATCTATAGACCAGACCTTAACGTCCTACAAACGTGAACGCACATGCTGTCCCAAATTGCCAAGCATTCCCTTCTCCGAACTTTGCGAAGTATTGGACCTTGAGAAGCTCTTGCAAGTTGACGAAGAAATTAGACAAGAATTGGTCAAGTCAAAGTATGAAACTTTTTGCTGTAGAAGTAAACCTTTTAACACATTCGTGGGCAGTCATTTTTTGCACGATCATCTCATGGGCCACTTCCAATCTTTTTACGCAAATTTGATTGCTTATACCGGTTTATCCGCGAAAGGGCATATTTTAGATTTTTTTTTTAAACCACTATCAATGCTGAAACCTTAGGGTCCTTAAAAAATATGCAGACGTTTTGTGAAAAAACTAACACATTATCATTTGTGACAAAAATAGTTCAATTTTGTACCCTGGTGTAGTAAATAGGTTTAAAACTTCATTAAACTTGGTTTTGATTTCTATAATCGCTTGGGAAACCTGACAGATAAATAGTTGCTTAAAATACAATCAAATAATTTCCGGTTCTGCAATTGGATTCATTCAAACTTTTTCCACACTCTCGGCTTAATATTTAATTTTTAACAGTGTATTTTGAGGGGAGGGTGGGGGAATATCGATATATTGTTCAGAGCTATTTCGAAGTCATTTATTAATAGCTATGGATTTAAGGCAGGATGATTAATAGAAAATTAGGATTCATGTTTAAAGGCAACTTAAAATTTTGTCAATCGGGTGTAAAATAATATTAAACGATTATAGAGAAATTTCATAATTTTTTTCAATTTAAATCAGCTGAAAGGATTTGTAAATATCTACGTACATGAAAGCATGCAGCCGATTTGTTAAACAATCTCGATGTGAAACGAATTTCGTTAATTGATTAGCTATTGTTTGGCTGTTGCATGCAACATTTCTGCTAATTTGCTGCAAGTCACGCACGCACACAGTCTCACATATGGAAGGCTACATTCACAATTTATATATTTATATGTGTGTGTGTGTGTGTTTGTGTATGAAAATGCTACCGTTTGTGGTATGGCATTGTTTTACGGCTAGTGACACCCCACCCCTACAGTTAAATAGCATCCTGCGACTGACTGTGACTGTGGGCAAAGAGAGGGGGTGTGTTTGTGGCACACGTGCTTGATGCAGAAAATAATTGCTGCACAAATAGACGTAATGAATGTACAATTTACCAGATGAATGTGTGACACAGGGCCCGCACTAAAGACCTAAGGGACTGCAGCGCGCGGTAAAGCAACAAAGACAACAAGCAAAGAAATCGCTAGGAAGGAAAAGAAAGAAGAAGAGCAAACAATAAAGGGCGACAATGACGACTTTTGTTTTGGTCAAAGCGTGAATTAATACAGACAGAATTGAATGACGTGAAATCCTTTAATGTAGCTGCCACAATGGTCGCGTTTTGTTGGATTTGCGACAAAAGGGAACTCAAACGCGAAGGTGTGCCCGTATTTAGTTACATTTTTTGCCAAAAATGGTTCGATGAAGCTGAAAATAAGTACATTTTATCGTGCACATTCTGGGTGCTGCCCCGCTGGGCGTGGTTACCAAAAAATACAGAATTCAAAATGACACTTCGTCGTCTGCTGGCGTAAGAATTGATTTTTTCCCTAAGTTAGTTGCACGTTTTGGCACTGTAAATTAAATATTTATATTAGATAAGCGTAAGGATTGTAACGAGCGCTCTTTGGCATGAGTATTTGATTTGAACCATGTTGTACGTGCCACAGACTTTGGCAGCTGCTAGTGGCAAGTCAACAACCTACCGTCTGGCCTAGTTTCATAGTTGATTTTTTGCGCTTACGTAAAAAAAAAGTGGGTGCCAACATATATTTTCTATCATAGTATATAAAATCAGCGGAGTTATGTGAATGGAGTATGCGAAAATTCCTAAATAACTGCAAATATCATAACATACGAATCACTAATGGTTTGCCTTTTTGATACAGTAAAGCAAATCACTTCGAAAATAAGCAAGTAAAGTGCTGTTTTCGGCCTGGGCGAAGCGTTTATACCTTTGTAAACAAAAATTTATTGCTAGCGTAAAAATATTCAACTTAAAAATACTACTTACTTTTCACATATAAAATAAAGTAAAGTACTTATCATAAAATAGATTTTATTTTACAGAAAAAACATAAAAATATAAGAATACAAAGGTACATATATATGGGAATATTATTGAGTAATCAATCACAATTAATTGTTTTGTAATAGGTAAATTTGCCAGCAATAGATGTAGCCTAAGTTATATAAAATGTTAAAGTCTCCAACCAAAACCAATTATTGATGATTTTCTCTACATAATTTGTACGATTTAAAACAAAATAGCTTACAAAATTTTAAGACTTTAAGTGTCTAAATATAAGAGCTTTAAAGTAAACCCTCATATCTGAACAATCAGTCTCATGGGAGCTATAAGTTAAGGTAGCCCGTTCTTGATAATTTTCAATCGACACTTTTTATTCATAAGGGATAGGAGTGCAAAATTTCATGTTCTTAGCTGCTTTAATATAGGAGTTATAACGCAAAAACTCATATCTGATAATCAGTCGTATAGCTGCTATATAGTGGCCGGTTCCGACAAATAATTAATACATTATGGAAATATTTAGATTTGCCTGCCAAGTTTCAGTCAGATATCTCAAAAACTGAGGGACTAGTTTGCGTGCAAACCGACAGACGGGCATGGCTAAATGGAATCAGCTCATGGTACTGATAATTTTGGTACACTAGGGTATTCTACTATCTCTTCTTCTTCTTATACTTACAAACATCGGACCAAAGTTCTAATACTATTTCATCTTAATGAAAGGTATAAAAAATACAGTAAAGTGTGTAAGTCAAATATCACAAAATTTTAAATCATCGTCAACTATGGTGGATTAAATTGTTATCAATTATTTTTAGAAGGGTTATTCAGAAAAGCCAAAAAGGACAGTTATGCGGTAATCATCTCATAACTTTTTTATACGAATTTTCAATTAATAGCCATTAATTTGGCTATGCGGATATTCGAAACAGTAATAAAAACCTATAACTGAACCGCAGTGCCACCTATTGAATTCAATTGTGAATCTAAAGCACCCATGACCCCACTCAAAAACATCTGTCCTGCCGATTAGGAAGTGCATAAAGAAAAGTTGCTCATAAACGAGGTATTCTGACTAAATTTCAGTATTTTCGCAATATATATTTCGAGTATGCAACAAATCCATACATAAATACGATTTGTGGTTATAAATCTATGTCTGCGCCACCTGTCGACTATTTAAATATGAGGCAAATCCTACCATCTTTAGTAAAAACTCGACTACAGCCCCACCTGGTGGTTCCATTTTTGTAATTGTATTTATCTTAAGCCAAATTTTTTCAGAAATACAGGTTTTACTAATAACTCGACTTTAGCGCCACCTACGCGGTTGTTTTTACTATTCGGAACGTTGAACAATGAACTTTAATATAATACTTAAATTATAGCAAAAACCACAAAGATCAATTTCAAATAATTGTCCCCAATATTGAGATAAGGTTACAACAAACGTTCTTTTTCGATAGTGAAGTACATAAAGTAAACATTACGAAACTCAATAACCGATGATTGGAAACTGAATTCATTTAACATGATGTCGTTTGAAAATGGTGTTTTGGATTATTTAAATATAAATGGAATTAAATAAAAATAGAAGAATTTTACAAATACCTGAAGATAATATAAATAAGTAAGTTTGTATGAACCATGGACCGTAACAATTAGAACTTTTATTTTAAAAATCACACTTTACCCATTAGGGTGTATTTTTTATTTAATTGCTCAATAAGTAGTAGTTATTTTTTATAATTATTGTTAAACCCAAAATTTGGTATTTATTTTTTTTAAATCATAAGTAACGGTTAAATTGATTTTTATTATTTAGATCCAAAATAACATTTTTTTTATTTTTAGTTTAAAAATTATATTTATTTTTTTAAACCAAAACAACAATTTTGTTGATATTTATTTTTTTAAACATAAATAACGGTTAAATTGATTTTTATTATTTAGATCCAAAATAACATTTTTTTATTTTTATTTTAAAAATCATAAATGACAGTTATTTTTTGTTTTTATTTTTTAAAAAAGTTATTAACTGACTTTTATTTTTTAAGTCATACTTTTAAAAGTCGTTTTAGTTTTCTGCAGTGGTTCCCCAAACCAAAAATAGTTGCTGTTTTAAATTTATAATATAAAAATTAAAAATAATTGTTATATTTTTAAATTTTGCATAAAAACTTCAAAAAATACTTAATTTTTAAATTTTATTCTCGGTAAAATAAGAAATCGATTGATCTATTCCACTTGATTTTAGAACATTTCTTAAGTAGTGAAATTTTCAATGACAGTTTTTAGAAACTGCAGTTATTTACCGTCTCTGGAATGAACACACCGTTTTTAATAATTTTGAAATTAATAGCATTACTGTTATTAAGAAAATATGCGCAATATGCAATATGCGATTTGTGACGAAGTGTGACACGTGATTTTTCTTTGCCAAATATATAACATATATCAATTAACATTGTCCCGAAAAAGATCCGTCTTACAAGACTTAAAAAAAGTTTCATTACTCATAATAATTAAGCAAATACTTTTATAATATAAGTCCCAAAATAAAAGACTTTGAAAGATTTAACAAAATGTGTCTCGCTGATGGTTATCACGGAAAGACTTAGGTAGGTAGAATTCTTCAAAATAATAGTGTTTGTTAATTTAAATAATTACTATGAAAAGTTATTTGTAATATAATTATCAAAATAATAGCTATAGATAACTTAAAAAAATTTGCTCACTGATAAGTATTATCTATCAAAAGACTTTTATGCCAAAATTAGTATGACATTTTTTAAACTCAACGGCCAAATATTTATTTCGCTGGATCTCTGGAAACAACACATCTAGAGCACCACCTGTCGATATTTTCTACAATTCTCTTAAATTTGTGTCCTTTTCTTTTTTCGTCGTGCCACCTATGAGCGTGCTGCGTTATGGGAACTTCTCTTTTGTTTCCATAGTTATTTGGATACTACTTAGTTTAGCATAAGTTTATATGAAACAACTGTCGAACTATATTTATTGAAATTAATTACTTTGTCGATCTTCAAAGGTATTGACATATATAAATTTGTGTGCGCACATTTCCAATGATATATAAAAAAAGGTCTAAAGAGAAACTCCAGAGATATTTGTTTCCTTCCCCCATGGCTTTAACAAGAGAAACTCCCGGAGAATTTTTCTCCTTTTCTCATGTTAAAGCCATGGGAGAAGGGAACAAATTCTCCTGATATTTCTATTCAGAATAAAGCTGATAACTAAACAAGTTGAGGAATATATAATTGGTTTATATAAGTAGACTGACCCCAGCTCTATTTTACCCGAAACCAAAATGCACTGGTGTTGTATTCTTAAAAATCTAAACTTAGGTGCAAAAGTGTTTTATCCAGTGCCGTGCCTAAAACACCTAAACAAACATATTATGTTTCTTTTGCTTTTACTAAATAATACCAAAAAAACTAAAGACATAAGGCCAGTTTTTAGTGCAAGTTTTATTCTATTTTCCGTTTAAACTAAGTTTAAACTCACTGTGCAATTTTTCAGTCAACTTTAAACCTACTATAAACTGAGTTTCAACGGTCAATCTTTCAGGCTTAAACTGAGTTTAATTAATCAGCTGTTCGGCCGCCTCGTTGGCTTTGGTAGCAAAAAAAAAATTCGTAAAACGCAATCAAAAAGTTGTTTCAAGTAATTTTAATTTAAAAAATTCATTTTTCCTCGGGAGAAAGTGATATTGCTACGCGGAAATACAATAAGCAAAGAGTTTACTATTACAATTAGCCAAATCGCGAATGGAACTTTATCTCTATTGTAAAACATTTATTTTATTTGTAGAAAAATTATTACCTCACACGGACGTTTTATTTATTTTTGCGTAGCATTCTACTTTTAAAGTATTTATATAATATCGTATCAAATTTAAGCCGGCCTTAAACTCTCACTGAAAAACAGCTCCGTAGTTTAAGCTGGCTTTCACTTTAATCCGAGTTTAAACTGAGTTTAAACTAGCACTGAAAAACTGGCACATAGTAAGTAGGTGCAATAAATTTCATGCGTAAACACAAAAGCCAATACATTATAACTAATTCCAGTAACCAAACCAAAAAAATTAACGAAGTTTCATTCAAAAGTGCGAGCTTAAATTTATTTTTCGTTCCAACCAATTTTCAAATTGCATCTAAACAAGGAATTTTGGCCAAATTATATTTGTGTACTAAATAATTATGTAGATTTTTTTTAAATAAAAATATATATATATATATATATTCCTTTACATATAAACAAAAAGTAATACAACTGTAATTAATCTAAATTACAAATTCAAGAAAATGTCAACAAAGCATGAAAATGAAAATTTGTAGACAAATGAAGAGAGTCGAACCTTTTCAATGATGTATTCGAAACGGGATCCAGAGCGTTGCTGGAGTGGTTTCTGTGTATGTTTGGTGAGTGAACGGTAACGGGTTTTTGTTTCAGAATTCAGTTTCGTTTTCATTCACAATTTTATTGTTTTATTTTTTTTTTTTATTTGACGCAAACAAAAAGCGCACATGGGCAGTAATGGAAAAGAAAAGAAGATATATATGTTTTATTAAAACACAAATATGTGAAGCATAAAAATATATAGAATTGAGTAGCAATTTTTCGTTTTCGTGTTAGTGGGACGGACGGTACACAAAGGGTTAATATTTACATATGAGAGCAGGGTGAAAATAAGTAAGCAAATTTTTAAGCTGCAATAAATGGCATACTATGTAAAAAAATAGATAGGCAAAATTGAATGCAGAAATTCAGCCAAAGAAAAAATGTAGCAATTTATAAATTTTGAAGCCTGCAGAAAATGAACACAAACTGAAAAAATACATTTATTTTTTATTTACAAGCAAAAACTTAACAGCTTAAAATTTAGGAGCACTCTAACATATAAAATATATATATTTTTTTTTGTACTTCTGATTTTTTTTTTTTTTTTGTTGCTGACTTGGATTTGTGGGTTGGATTGTGACGGCAAAACGAATTTTAATCGGGAAAGTGTTGTGCAAATGGGTATCAATAAAATACATAGATACTTATTTTACAAGAAGCTTGTGTTTTTTTTTTCTTCTTACTCATCCAATAAAACTATAAACTTACTTGGCATTTTTAGGCCGACGCGCATCGATTGGGAAATCATCGTCAAAATCCAAATTGAAGTCCTCGCCCAAATCGCGCGGCACTAGCGGCGTTCGCTGATGTGCTGGACTTGTGTGATAGCCATCGGCGTGGAGCTGCTTTTGCGTGCACATTGTTGTTGTTGTTATTGTTATTGTTGTTGTTGTTGTAGACGTGTTTTATTCATAGTAAATATTTTCGAAAATTTTTTCATGCGTATAAATTATGGTTGGTTGGCCGTGATGTGTGTTTATTTAATTTTGGATATTGGTGGTTGTTGTTGTTAGCATAGTGCGTAGCATCGTCGATATGTTAGCGATTTGGCATTGGTGGTTGTTGAGTTGTTGAGTTGTAGTGGCGACGTTTAATAGTTTGGAAAAAATTTTCAAAATATTTATGTTAGTTTATTTTGGTTTTTGATTTCAAGCAGGCATGGCGGGAAGTCATAACACATTTATTTAATTTTTTCCAAAATTCATCTACGGCATTATTTTGTTTAAAATTCGACATTCAGTAATTATTTCAAATTGCTAGAAAATTTTATTAAATTGGAATCGACAGCATGCTAAATGTGAAGGGTGCTATGTATAAGTAGAATATAAACAACGAAATTGGCTTACAATTTTAATTTTAAAATACGAAAAAAAGAATTAGGAATTTTACAAAGCACTTAACAGAAATGCTATAAAAACATTTCAGTTTTTTCATTTAATATAAATTGAAATGACCGCCGTTTTGTCTTTCACTCGACTAGTGCGCCTTAGATAATTTTTTTGTTTGTTTTTGCTTCAATGGAAATTGTATAAGAAATAAGTTCTATAAAAAATGTATTTTAATTATCTTTCACGATGACTCAAAGGATTTATCTGAAATTTTTAACGTGTATTTTTAGCTCTATACAAATGCTATTGAAACAAAATAAAGGTCACTCGAATCCAACCTAATATATGTCTTTGATAAAATTATATATGTACAGTTCCGTTCACATACTTAAGACATTTACATTTTTTATAATAAACACAGGGGTTTTCATATTAAATTTGTTCATAATTTTTTTATAAATATGTATTTAAATTTTCATTAAAATTTAGTACAATAGTTTAAATGAAGTTTTTAGGTGGCTGAAAATTTCCGTTGATATTTAGGAATTCAATCACCAAACAAAGGTTATCAAAAATCATCTGGAATCCTTGTTCTACTGAAATTGTGTTGGCTGCAAAACTGCATACCACCAGAGTTTCTAAAAATTGTGATTAAACAGTTTACAAATTTAAAAATTTTAGGGCAAATTTTCGAAATCTGTTTAATTTTTGTAAATTTTGTATAAAAATTGAACTTTTTTTATATGGTAGATGTTATAGATAAAACTATGTGATATATAAAAATCTCGGGGCACTCCTCCAAAACGGCCCGACCGGTTTTTATGAAATTTTGTGCGTATAAAGATATTTGGTAATTATGAGAATGGGTCGTAAAGTATATTTTATGCATGGAAGCGGTTTGTTGCCACCTGTTTGAAAAGTCAAATTTAATTAAAACATACACAAATTATATGAAATATCAAAATGTGAGTGTAAAGCGGTTGGTCTCCGAAAGAAGGTTTATAGCTAACTTTTTTGAGGGTTGCCACCTGTTTGCAAAATGGAAGTTTAATTGAATTATACAAGAATTATATAAAATATTCAAATATAGATCTAGCCGAGGATATGGTGCATACCTTCTGTTTTGGAGAGGGTTGTCATCTGTTTGAAAAGTTCAATTAACTTAAATTATGCAAAAGTTATATGAAATATAAAAATATGAGTGTCGAACCGATCAATTCGCTTAGGAGACAACTTATAGCGTGTAGAGTGTTGCCACCAGCTTTAAGTTTCGAATTCTTTCAAATTATACATAAATTATATGAAATAGTAAAATATGGACGTCAAGCTGCTCGCTGTTCGAAGGAAAAGGTTTATAGCTGGCTATATTTTAAGGAAGGTTGCCACCTTTTTGAAAAGTAATATTAAATTATATTATGCACATGCTATGAAATAGTAAAATATTTGTGTCAGCCCAATTGTTTCGCTTTTTCTATTTTGAAGAGGGTTGCCACCTTTTTTATAAGTCGAATTTAATTAAATTATGCACAAGCATATAAAATCTTAAAATATTAATATCAAACTTTTAGGCGGGGATACCAATAATTGTGAGAGGGTTGCCACCTTGTTATATGTGACAGAAACCGAAATGCGTTTTCTGGTAACATATCCAAAGGGAAATTTAATAAACACATATAGGCAGGACAACGTGTGTCGGATTTTTCTAGTATTTTTTTTAATAAAAATTAATATAAAAAATGTAAAAGGCTTAAGTATGTGAGTGGAACTGCATATCATCAGATAAATCTAATAATAATACCTGTAAACTTCCCTATGTACTGAACCTTTGATTTTAGCAGAAGCTTTAGCTACCGAAAAACTGCAAAAGTCCATTTAATTTTTTAGATCGATTTTCTTCGCGATTTTTTGAATTCAATTTAATTTATGAGTGTTTTTCAAAACAACTGGATATTGAAATTGGTTATTGTATTAAATCAGATCACAACGAAAACTACTTTTTTTTAAGACTCTCCTCTTCAAAATTGTTTGCTAGGCAATCGGTTTAAATTTATTTAATTTCTAGAGACAACTATGAAGATTTTTTTATATAGATTTATCACACCCTATTAAAGTTACCTTTTTGGGCTGGGAATTCTGTTCGGATTTTTCAACTATCCTGTGCGAATATTCGTATATACGGATACTCAAACGAAAAATACGGATATTGGATATTATCATAGCTTCTGGATATGCGGGTATCTATACAATATTTGGATATCCGAATATCAGAATTTAATGAACTACAACATGGGACAAATAAAAAAATGGGTAAGCGCAGGTCAGTTATATAAAACCCGGTATCATTTCTTGCGAAGATTATTATCTTTGTGAGTAAAGACGAATGCAAGAATACGGCATAAAATTATTCAAGTCCGAAGAATTCTACATGCCGTTATCCCAAACATCATTCACGAGTTGCCTTATTCCATTCGTTTACTAACGGTATGTTGTCGTGGAATATCATACATCGAAAAAGTGCGGTATCCGCATATCCGAATAATTAACCGTGTCTGCGTGTCCAGATATACGGATAATCCCAGCCCTATTATTTTAATTTATATAATTTGAATACTGAAAAACAAAGTGAAAAACAAAGTGATCCTAAGCAAGTTAAATACTAACAGATTCGTGCTCTAACGTTAATAATCAAAACTAACCGAATTGGAACCCAGTGAAACCTCAATATAACGAAACTTGGTATGACAAAAACCATAATATGACGAAATTTCTCCTAAGTTCGCTGCAAAAACTTCTTTATTGGGAAGTTTTCTTGTATTTAAGTTTCAATCTTCTTTCAGCTATATGTTGTGAATGTATATTTATATATTTGTATTTGTAGTGTGTTATTGTTATTGTGCTGTAAAACTTCAAATAACCAATGATGTTTTCGCATACGTTCAATTCCAATTTAACTAAATAAATATGTATAAAAATCAACAAATGTAAATTTTTATTATAGTGTAGGTACATTTAGTACATATCATAACTATGGCACCACCACATACGAAGTGTATTCGATTCGTCACTTCTCTGCTCGCCATATCTGAGCTCTGTTCACTTTCAAATGAATTTGTATGTGAAAATAACAACAACGTTAGCTAGCTAGGTTCGACGAAGGCAAACTAGTTATATTCAATGCTGCCAAACTTTTTCGCAGATATTAAACAAGTTACTGCAAAAACTGAGCACAAGCCTTAAATTAGCGCATTTAATTGAGTGCTTGGAAAAAGAGCGTGCACGTTTCCGTCGTCTGTGGTCAGCATTACACTGTCAAATAACTTAGTGCTTCCAAGGTGCACTGAATTATTTTCCTTTAATTTATGCCAGATAATTCATCGATTCGCCACTTGCAAACTGATGAAGAAATGAATACGACTATTGACATATTTTGAATGTATATTTTTCTTCATTTAAACCTCAGTTTTAGACTTTGTTTAAATGACGAAAAAAATCAACAAATTTGACATAAAAATTCAAAGTTTCTAACAAGAACCGTAACGGTTATAATTTCAAAAAAATTATCATTTAACCGATTCGGCGATTTGATCTGAATGAACCTGTTGATTGCGAACAAAACGATGGCATCTCTAATTTCATCGAAAGTTTATCGAAATCTGACAGGCAAACCAAACAACAAATTAAAAAAGAATAAATATTGGTTTGATTTTTTTCTTATAAATGTTCTTCAGAAAATAATGTTAATAAAATGCAAAGAAAGATAATAAGAAACAATTATAGTAACGGCTATAATTTTCATAAAAAAAGTCAAAATTTAAATTTAATGGTTATTTGTAATTTTTCTTTTTTCGACCAAGTTTGATCGTTATTCTTTAAATTTAGTTTTTTCGACAAAATTTTATACAAAATTTAAATTTATTTTCAATTAAAATAATCGGTACTCTTGGATTCAACTTTTTCCGATTACATTCGATAAAATTTTTGTGATTTTTTTCGATCAATTATAATCGCTTTTCTTGGATTTAAAATTTTTCGATCATAATAAATGCAACAAAATTTGCCGTCGATGACAATAATAGCAACAACAACAAAAAAACGATTAATGTTTTACGAACAAAAAAAATAAAAGTTGCAAACTATGTATCAAAATTCATCGAAAAAATGAAAATTAAACGTTATCGATAACATTTTATCGATTTTTTCGATCACATCGAAGATCACAAAATAACGACTATGGTATAATTTAAAACAAAAAGTTTTCTAAGGTGAGATAGCATATGGCGTCAGGATTAGATCGATATATTCGAGTTTTTTTCTGAACGAATTCTTTCCCATTAATTTTTTATCCGAAAAAATAAAGATAACAATTAATTGGTCCATTCAATTTCAATCCAAAAATACGCAAACTTCCAGCGGCTACAAATGAAATTCTCGAATTATCTTCGGTTTTTGGCAATTTTTTTGGTGACGCTAATCCGGGGTATTTTCCACAAATCTACAGAAAAGCGTCAGAAAAAAATCAACCATTAAAAATCAAGAATAATTTGCAGCTACTTTAAACAAAAACTGCCCATACTTTTTCTAGGAATTCTGATTAAAAAGTTTGAAATTGAATTGTACAATAAACTACATTTTTTAAATGAAAAGTATGTAATTAAAATTAAATAAATATAAATAACTATTCAAAACTTCTCGATGTGTGGTGGTGCGATAGTAATGACTAAGTACATATGAATAGTAGGACCAAAAAAAAATTTTTAATTTCGAAAAATGTTAAATTTACAATGATATGTGTTCAGATGAATTTACAAAAGTATTTACCATAAATAATGACATAAGTTATTTTTTGGAATTTTGTTATAGAATTTTCTTAAAATAATCGAAAATACTTAAACGGGGCAATCATTACTCGTGCAAGGATATTCCAATGTTAATTATGTATGTAAGTAAGTATGTGGGTATTTCTGTAGAACTCGAAAGATGTGTCTGTTGTCACATTAACGCTGGGAGGAACAGCCAAACAATTCACTTTGATACAATTTAAATTATATAAGTTGGAATTAAGCTATTTATGCATTAAAAAGAAATCGCTAAAAAAAATATCATTAAATATTTTAGAAAAAGATTTTAAAATTATTCACATCGCAAACGAAAAGAATAAAAGACATAATATGTAATTGCAAAATTAAACTTTGTTGCATATCCTTGGTACGAGTATTGTAGATAGCCCCTACCTTGACCACTGTGCCGACCTGATGCGAATCCGCCGATTGTCGATTGTCTAATAGATTTGCTCGCTCCATTTGTTCCAACGGTACTGACTCACGCGGCTGCTCGTTCAGTAAACGTTCTCGCATTTCATGTATGTAGGGACAACGCTGCATTCCTTTCTACGCTTGCCGGCAATAGAACGTTTTGCCAGCGGCGCTGATGATGAGGAGGAGGAGGACGAGGACGAGTAGATGAGAAGTTACGCCAAATGAAGTGGAACTGATTTGTGGTAGTTTGTTGATTTTGTTTGTTGATTTTTTTATTACTGCGGCGTTTGTGGCAGTGCTGCTTTTTATTTGGTTTTCTTTTTAATCGTTTTATATTAAATAGGATTTCATTGTTTTCCAACGATATATTTTCTATTAATTCTCAATACTCTTTTTATTTTGTGTAAAAAATATTACAAATTAATTTTTGATTTTATTGTAAATTTTATTTATTGCTAACTACTTGTTAAAGAGTTTTTGGTTGTTATAGTATTTTTAAAGTTTTTAGCATTTAGATTTTAATTAATGTTTGGCAGAGTAAATCAGTCAATAGTTTGCAACAATTCCAAGTTGTTTCTTTTGATTTTAGGTTTATCTGACCTGAAAATAGAGAGATGGAGGAACATTAATTTTGAAATAATAGTTCTATTATTAAAACTAATTTCTTAACAATAATAACTGGGCAAAAATAATTTGATACAGAGGAGTTGTAGTTTGTTGTTGTAGTGTACGAATATGATTTAGTTGACGACTCTTTACCATCAATAGCGATAATTTTGATTTCCTCGTTTCGTAGTTTTTAATTGTAATAAAATAAACTCTTTAACTTATGACAGTATTTATTGCACTATTTGGTACATACATACAAGCTTAAACTTTTGTGACAAAAAGTGGCAAAAATAAGAAGTAGTTATCCGATCAAATTTAAATTTAGCACAGGCCACTTTTGCATTGAGATTAAGAAAAATTTTAAAAATGGGCACTCCCCTCCCATGGAAAGATAATTTCGTAAAATTCAAATGAATTTGTAATAACTAGGGTACTGGCCTGGCCGATATTATGGCAATGTATACTCCAAAAATCGGTCAGGCCGGACTAAGAAAACGCCTATTTTTTGTTTGTTTTTAACTTCTATATGGTTCGCATAATAGCTACAGGTTCGTTTATTTGTAACCGGCTTGCAAAACAACACTAGGTAAGATAACGATTTGCTTGTAAAGCAATAACTTTAACTTGGAAAAATATGCGAGGTGAGCCAACTCGGTAAAAATATATCTGACTTGAGATGTGGATAGTGCAGGAATTGAAATAAAAACTGCGCTATTGTGAATGAGACCTTAGAAAAAACATGGGAAATGTCAGTATAGTATTTTTTTATATATAACTACATCAACAAAATATTTGCATTATAACTATTTTCCGCTCCTAAATAGCTCTAAACAAATAGCACTTTCGTGAAAAGTTGCGAATAGTGTTGCTTTTGCTTATCGGAGTTGAAGCGTTCTTTTACACGTCGGATACAAAGAAACGTGTCTTATATGTAAAGACAAGTATCGTAACTATTTTTGTGCTTTTTTAATTTTAATTCATTTTTTATTAACGTCATATTCTTTCTTCAACAAACGCCCAATCCAATCTACAAACTTAGTGCAAATTTTAATAACACTAAAGAAATTTTCGTTAAAATGTCAATCTTTTTAGTCAAATTTTTAGATTCAGGCAGTACAATTAAGTGAAAGTTTGAAGTGGCTCAAAAATTTGCTTTGATTTTTGATCATCTTTTTGCTTAACGTATCCATATAACTAATGCTGATTTTTTCATAAATAAATAGATCATTATCATTAATATTGGAAATAAAAGCCAAGGCTACAAATCGTTCTAAAAATCATTGCAGTTCAGTTCAATGCTTTCAACTTTGAAGAAACTTTAATGGATTTGTGAGAGCTTCTAACTAATTAAAATTGTTTGAAATTGTTAGATTATTATTCACCATAATGAAAGACTTACCACAAGCTCGTATAACGTTTGGTGGTATTTAAAAGTTATTAGACCACGATAGCAATGAGAATGGCAATTGATTTTTCGAAATCGGTCAATTAGATCATCTGTAATTTATCTTAGAATAAGAAACGAAAATAAAATTATTTCTCGGTATTTATAACATTTTCTTTATGCAAAATCCAGTTATGTAGAATTCTGTTGTTACAAAATTGAGTTAAAAAAAATTATAACAATTTAACCAATAATGTTAGGCGAAATTTAATGTAAAATTGAGCTTCAAAATTTTTCTAATTCAAACCGAACCGCACCAGTTTTTCGTGGATTTCGATTCGCTAGACAATTAATGTCATTTATATTTAAAACAAAAAACTGGACTGGGCCGGAAACGTTTAAAGTATAGATATTATTTCAATAATTTATAATTAGGTTTCTTTTTTGCGAAAATGTGGTAAATACATTTGAAGTAAAAGTATAGAATTATCATAACTATAACACTGTACAGGACTCCTCTTAGGATTAGACCCAGGCGAATTCATTAAAAGTGGTGCTATAACTCCAACTAAAAAAAATTCCCATGTATTTTGCTTTTGCTTTTGCGTAAGAGTTGTCAAACTTTGCATACATTTTGTTTTTGCTTTAAGGTGAATAAAAAAATCAAATCGACTGTTATATAACACCACCTTATCTGAATTCGCATGGGATTAGATCAAACCTATTTTTTTAAAGCCCTGAGTCATAAATCACAAGTAAAAAAGTAAATTCTCCGTTTTTCGAACTTAGCCTTCGATGTATAGGCCTTCCAGTTAGAAACTGTTATATATGTATACAAAACTAAAAAAGTAAAAATATGCGCATGGTCCGCCTTTTCCTCAATTCAACTTTTTTGTGCAAGCTTACATTACAGATAGTATAAGTGGTCGAAGAAGATATTTCCATAGATCGATATTATTGTGGGATCCGTCTTAATGTTTTACCACAAAAAGCTGGGTCTACAATTTTACGCCAACTCCGAACGACAAATGATTTGTTTCAGAAGTTTTTCATGGCAGAAATATACTCGAAGGTTTGCCGAGGGTCTAGCGATATTGTTTTCTAAAAAGGTAACATTACGAAGTTCTTGCATTTTTGATGAAAAACTGCACCTGTCGCCAATATCTTTATTTTAAAACAAAGTTGCGGTGGTAGCACAGATGTTTTGTGTTGATTGGCGAAATTTTTCGCAAAATAGCCGCCCAAAAGATCGGCTGTTCGGTTCACCCAGCAAATCGTGCTCGCTGTTCAAGCTCGAAAATTCTCTCACTCTGTGCTGCGCACAACAACAATTGCGTGGTTATTGCCAATCAAAATAGGTACCATGGTAACAACGGCCTACCGAAACCGAATTCATTTCCGAAGACGAAATCACAAAATACTACATCTTCGCAAATTCTGATAAATATGTGACTTTCTCAAGCTTCAATTTATTCCAGAATTTACAAAGATCAATTGTAAATGATTTTCCCGAATATTGAGGTTATGCTACGATTTATTTTTTACCTGAATGTTCTGTATAAAGATTGCAAAGCATAAAAGACACAGTACGGAACTTAATGACCGATTAAAAACTGAATTCATTTGCCCTGATAGCGATTCCAAATGATGTTTTAGATTTTGCATAAAATTCTAAAATAAACAAAGTGAAATAAAGTAGTTGAGTAGTAGATTGAAAATAGATTAATTAAGGTTTGAGCTTAAAATTGCTTTTTATTGGACTATCGGTTATATTTCGGTAATTTGCGTGTTTGCGATGCTACCGATCAGATGTACATATGTATTTTTATTTTGCCAGCTACAAGAGTTAAACATTTGCGTATTAACAACGACCGAACATGCAACACTGTTGCGCCTCATTGTGGTACATTTTATGCTGCGGAATATGGGAGCAATGTACCCACTGCCATTTATACCATAACTGAATACATACAATAATTTTTCATGACAAAAAGATTATTTAAGACAGTAAAACACTAAACAAAAAATATTTAAAAAAAATGATGAGATGGAGTGAGTGAGAAATAAAACACTTTTGTGTTGCATGTTGCAAACAAACAGACAGACAGACAGCTACAATTGTTGTTGCATGTAAGTGCTTTTGCTCTTACCCATTGTCCAATGCAGCAAAACAATACTCGCATGCAATATAATAAGAATTAAGTCAGTGGAACAATGCCCAACAGATGTCTTCCAACGCGAGGAACGACCAGCCATCCATCCATCAGGCAATAAATGCCAACCGACATATGAAACCCAACGTAAATGCAAATGATTTCAATACTTACATACATATATATAGCTTGATATGTATGTGTGGCTATATTACAATACCGGCTTTTTTGTAAAAAAAAACAACAATTAAAATATACATACACATATATGATATATATGTATGTTATAAACGTGTCACATAATATGTAAAACTTTTTAAATGACTTAAAGCCGCGTCTGCCGGTAAATGCGAACAAAACGTCTAAATAAATAAATATTTACATATCTATGGCATTGTCTGATATTTTCATATATAGAAACGCATGCCGATTAATATGTAATTACGTTTACATTCCGATAATTACTCTCTTTACTGCTAAATGTAAAAGGGGTGATTTTTTAGAGGTTTACAACTTTAAATTGAAACACAAAATTTAGATTGAACAATTTCGAACGGAAAATTGTATGGTGTAATCTGAATGCAAGAATGATGGAATACAAGATTGCGCCTTCCCGCGGTGAAATGACAGATCTCGCCTTTAGTAAACAAGAATACGGGAGAGAGAAAATTGAACAACTTCCAATATTTCATTGAAAAACGTGTTTTAATTGTTCTAAAGTGTAAAAGTATGAATTTATAGGCAGCCATTTAATAAATAAATTCGCAAAATACTAAAAAAAGTGTCTATTTTTCTTAATTTGTGAAAAAAGCTTTGTCTAGTTGAAGTTGAGAATTGTCAAACCCGGCAAAACCAAAGTAGCGGTACTTCTAAAGGCGTCACCTTCAGTATTCAGTACACCGTGATCTGAATGTATATACAATTTTTGAAACAAAAAATTCAAACAAGTGGGATCCCACTCGTTCCGGTTAGTTTTTACAAAACAAATAATATCAGGTAACTGAAGAGAAAATAATTGAAAGTCCTAAAATAGCAGGATCTCGGAGCTCAATTAACAGGCCCTTTTCGAGATATACCACGTTCACTACTTATTTTCTTCAATAAGTCGATTATATGGCAAGTAGCGCCGTACAGTGTTCTGAATTCTAAATCTAAGTGGAGAAAAATCGAAAAGTCTAACGCTTTAAATTAATTTTTTCATATTTCTATGTTTAACTAGTTGATACGCGTCTGAGTTACTTACCACGTTTCCGTACACTTACAGAAAATTTGTAAGCTAAAAATCCAACTTCGACGAATTTAGAAACAATCTCCCATAGTCACAGTAAAAATCAAGTCGATTCTAAAGTTAGTGCCAAAAATAGATGCAACTAACTTAAAAGTCAACTTTACCTCGCCTGAGACTAAGAAGGTGCATTGTTTTTAATTGCTCAAAGCTTATTAGATTTAAACAACTAAGTCCAACCATAAATATGGAGTTTCTGGAAATCTCGACTTCAGAGCCATCCAACAGACTTTCGTGCATGGTTTTTTGCAAATATAGTATATGTACATGATTACTAATATTTTCAATGCTTTCTAAGATGGACTATTAAGTCATTTCTAATCGCACCAGTATCGTATTTTTCTAACATCATCAATATCGAACCATAAAAAGGAATTCTATATTCTAGCGCCATCTTGCGAATACAAGTATCGTAAAAGTACATCTGGAAGTCACAAACAATTTGTTTGTAGTTTTATTAAAATAGAATACAAACCAGATAATTTGTGAATAACTCCCCGTTACGTATAAATCTTTTTCTAAAAGATTTTCTTATTGCACCAGCACCATACTTTCTAATATTATTTAATATAGGCAATAAATACGAATTTTCTGAACAACTCGATTCTAACGCCACCTATCAGATCAATATTCCATAAAAATATTTCTCTCGGAATTACCATTATACTTTTCTAATTTTATCCAAATTGGATCACAAACAAAGCTTTTCCAAATAATTCGCCTTCTGCGCCACCCAGCGCATTTATTTTTCATAAAAGTTTTTTTATTGTACCAGCAACATAACTTTTTAATATCATCAATATCGAACTACAAAAACGAATTGTCTATTCTAGCGCCATCTAGCGGATACATGTTTCGTAAAAATACTTCTAGATCGGTGTTCTGAATTTCTCGTCCCATGCGGCACCTAAGGTATTCAAATATAGCCTATGACCATGGCACCGGTCTTAGTTTTTTTTTTTTTTTTTTGAAATCCGTTCGTTTTTCATACTATTTATGGGAGAATATTTACAAAAGCTTAGACTTTTAATAACCATTAAGACTTTTTGCTAATTTTCAATATATTCGTAAATGAAACAGTATTTTTTTTGCGCTTTTTAATATTATTTCTACAAACAGATTTATGTATATCGAACACCACTTGTCTTTCGCATCTCCGATGTTTTCAAAACTTTTTATGTTATGTTACCGACTGAGAGACCTTCATGATTTTTTTTGTTTTTTTTTTCTTTCGCTTATCCGTTTTCGAGATACGGGTTTTTTAAAAACAAAAATTTCTTGTCTTAAATGTCCATAATTTTGCGAAAAACGGATTTTGGCATTTTTTTGTTGTTGAAATTTTTTTGTATTTCAAAACTATTTATATATATAAAATTGAAAAAAAATTTAAACCCGTTTTTCTATAAAATTTCAATTTAATTTAATTAAAAAAAATTTTTATTGAAATCGAAAACGTTCATTTCCAAAAATCACATACTGATCGATTTTCTTGAATTTATTTCTTCATTCTGCAACCTTTGACCATAGTCCGATAATCGGATCTAATCAATCGAATTTTTTTAATTTCCCGATTTGGCGCGGAATGCCCTATATATAGGTGGCATCTGTTATCAATATGCATATCAATAATGAAATGCTTCAACAAAACATATTCCTGAATACCCTGTTTTATTAAAATATATGAATAGATTCACTTTTGCTTTTACCATATTGGATGCGTCATTTTCAGTTTGTAAGAAAATACTTCGGATTTGTAAACAACTAGCCCGAAAACCTTTGAGTCTCAAATTTTATTTAAATACCTCATAACCAAACTAAATTCAGCATAGCTGATGATAGCGTTGCCAGACCTGACCAACTAATCGTTAGAAAAAAAGAATAACCTCTAAAAAAAACACACCCTATACGCGCATGCGTATGAGTTCTCCCATTAGCTCTCACACGATGCTTGCGTGTGATAAATAAATCCATCGAACACAACGCCAAGTCAAACCGCAACGCAGATATATTATATATGTAAGTATATGTATGATCAATTGCTTGCAACATATACTTTATTCAAATACAACAACACAAACAAAGAAAAGCGCATCGCCAATTATCACCAATTGAATTGCGTTACTTGCAAACGACAATCAATTGATTTGCCATAAGCTTTGCTGGGTAAAAAGTGAAAACAATAAAAGACAATATTTAAGCGATTGTACGAGTAATATATTAATTTTAATTTATCGAATAATTGGCTTCGAGCTCAATTGGTAAGTAGCTTAATATTGGCGCGATCAGTAAGCAAATAATATATGCAAAATATATAAATTGTGAAGGAAGATTCTCAATTGCATATGGGAATTTGTCACTTCTTGAATTATATTTTAATTTATTTATCAATCTCTGAATGGATTTAAATAAATGTATGATATTCTGAGTCTATAGGTTGCATCTCAGTTTATCAAAAAAAAAAAAATATCCTAAGCAACTGCTATGACCTAAATAATTAATATTGAAACCTTTTCTTCACATATATTCGAGCTCTTTATGGAGCGATAAAAAAGGTAATGTTTCCATCTATGCCATGACACTGTAAAACGTCTAAGAATTTCACTCAAAAATATTTGAAATCTACTTAACTTGGAGCATTCTATTACAAATTATTAGAGAACGACAGAGTTTTTCTCTTATCAATAATATTTAAGCAGTTTATCATTCGTTCCTTTTCAATTGAAATTAAATAGTTTAGTAAAATATTGGAAAATTGAATATCCCTATTATTCCTACACCAATCGACGTCCCTTGTGAGCAACCTCCACACGATAGCATCTTGTCCTTTTACTTGGAATCCAACATTGCCTTCCTTGACTACGAACTGACTTCAACGCTACTGGATGGACGTACTGAAGATTGATGAACAGATTTCAACCAAAGTTGGGCAGTATATTCCTTTAAAAAGCCTCACGGGCATAGGTTCTATTTAATCCGTTAGGTGGCGCAAAAGTCGAGATGTTCAGAAAATCCGTGCTTGTTCAACAATTTCCATTTTTATGGTTCGACTTAGTTCAAATCTAATAATCGCTGAGTAGTTTAAACTTTGACCTTTAGTCATACGTGAGATAAAGTTAACCCTTGAAAACAATATATTCTGTTTTCCAATGAGTTCGTCACTCAATATTTAATTTAACTATATACTCTAAAATTTTCTAAAGGCATTGAAGAATTTTTCCAGCACAAATGTTATAATCTTTATTTAACAAATATCACAGACTCCAAATTATATATATATATATATATATATGTATATATAAATAGTTTTTAATATTCAGCTTGGAAATATACCAACAGAATAATGTTTAAAATGTGACATTTATTATTTTTTTAAGAAAAAAATGCAAATAAAATAACTATTTTCATTGAAGATTTTTGGTAGTGTTAACGACGAAACATGAATCTAGGGCAAAAGACACAACAAATCCACTTTTAAATTTAAATTTGTTCACTAAAATAATGCTTATAGTGCAGCATTTAGAGGTTAGGGGTCTACAATGGATATTTGTACCACAAGTGCAAAAACTTGAAGCTTTGATTGTTAATAAAATGTTGTTTCTCACTTTGACCGGGAGCCATCCCTCCCTCTGCCACTTTCCATAATATCTTTTCTTAAGTATCTATCTAACATTTTTAATGATATCTTTATAATATTTTTAGCCTTATACTACATTCCCACTGCACTGAAATCTGAGACTTCAACCTCGAAATCTTGAAAACTTGTTTAACTGTTTCCACTGCACTTTCTTTAGATTTCGTTGACATTTGCTAATTTGATATAATTTTTTCAGTATCCACGAAGGTCGTCAATTCCGATTGAAATCCAAATAATCGAAATAATGAAAATATATACGAAATCCTCCTGGATTTCTAAAGATTTTGCTCAATCTCAGATTTCAGCTTAGTCGGAAGTATTAAATTGAAAAATAAAATGAATTTTTTTGTGCAATCAATGGGCGAAAATTAAGGATATACTTTTTTCGATAGCACATACTTTTAACCAATTATACGAGGAAACCATTTCACTGGAGGTTCAATAATGCGGGCTCGGTAGTCGAGTGTGTAGCGTGTGCGCGTTTCATTCGGTGGGTCCTTGGTTCAAAATCCTGGCCGGGGCAAGTACATGAAAAATTTAAAAAAAGCTTTTTCTAATAGCGATCGCCCCTCGGCAGGCAATGGCAACCCTCCGAGTGTATTTCTGCCATGAAAAAAACTTCTCACAAAAAACATTTCGCCGTTCGGAGTCGGCGTAAAACTGTAGGTCCCTAAATTTCGGCCAAAATCGCTTAAGTGGTTATATTGGCTATTAAATATATATATATATCAATAATGTGGGAAAATTTACTAGTCTTCTGTATACAGTATTTGTTTGATCCATCAGGTGATTCTATTAAGCAGGAGAATCAATTAACCCGTAGTCAATTAGTGAAATTCATGTTAAAGCTCGGCATTTACATAAATCTCAGAAGAACTTTTTTCAGTCTAACATAAAAACTATAATTATTTTCCCTTGAGCACTACATATCAGTTTGACTCTAAAGTCACATATGAATATTTTGTTTGAGACGTACGATGATAAAATAAAATACCAAAAGAAACCACGGGGTGTAAGAGCTTAATAACTTTTTCGTTTATTAATTTTTTTTATTTTTTCCTTCAGATTATATAATATGCAAAAGGGAAATTTTTTTACACTAAGTATGAAAAATGATGTCTCTTATATGACCACCGTTTTCAGCTTCGTACTGATGGGCTCTTTTTAGAGCATTTTCCATAACAGCTTTCAAAACATGTGGCTGTAGCGCTCGAATTTCTGCAACAATGTTTGCCTTGAGTTCAAGGATTGTCTCTGGCTTGTTCATATACACTTCAAATAACCCCAGAGAAAATAATCGGGTGCCGTCAAATCTGGCGATCGCGCTGGCCAAATAATTTCTGAATTTCTGGAAATTATTCGCCCTCCAAAAATTTGACTTAAAAGTGCCATTGTGTCTCGGGTAGTATGGGCAGTGGATCCGTCCTGCTGAATCCACATACCAGGTCTGTTTTCAAGAGCACGACGTAAAAAATTTTCTATCATAAACCGATACCGCTCTCCATTTACGGCTACATCACTTTCATCTTCATTCTCGAAGAAGTAAGGCCCAATGACATTTTCAGATGTGATCCCACACCATACTGTACACCTGATGGAGTGCAATTGGCGTTGATGAATGGCTCTTGGATTTTGAGAACCCCAGAACCCACAGTTCTGCTTATTAACTAAACCATTCAAATGAAAATGAGCTTCATCACTCATAATCAAATTTTTAATAAAGTTGACTTCATTTCTGGCCAACTCTTGAAATTTAACTGCAAAATTTAGATTAGAAAATTATAAATTCTCCAAGTGTTGTCTATATAATCTGAAAGAAAAAAGTAAAAAAAAATTAATAAACGAAAACGTTATTAAACTTTTACACCCCTTGGTTTCTTTTGGCCCACCCTGTACTTGTAACACTACTTATATAAGTTCCCCCTCTATGATACTAAAACGCAAGATTCAATCATACAAGGTTATATAAATAGGGCAGCTAGCTTCTGATGCTACTCAATCTAGGGTTGTATTTTGGGAGTAGGGAACATAAAGTGCATTTTGGAAACCTGCCTTGGCAACTTAAAATAGTATGAGAAAATTATGTACATTGTAGATTGTATGGAAATTTATTAGTTAATAAATTTGATTTAGAAACGTCAAGAAAGTTTCGTCTTCGAATACCTTTAAAGGACATAAAAAATATAAACTTTTATTACTATGATTTCGTAAGGATATTCAATTTCAGAGTAGTACTTCGTTTTCTCATATAAAATAAAATATAATAAAATAAATAATTTTAAAGTAAAACCTCATATTCGAAGAATCAATGGTATTTTTATTATACCTTATATAGCATCGATAAGTAAATAGCTAAGAAAATTCTACGGTTTTAGGAAGGTGTAAAGAAGTTTTTAAAAAAAGTATATCTAAAAAATTAGTTATGGTGACGTGACCTCAAGGATTTTGAATTGGATTATATTCATCAAAAGAGATTTATGTAAGTTTCAAATTTCATGTTCTTAGTTGCTTTGGTATAGGAGTTATAACGCAAATATCTATATATGCATGTGTTTCGATTCCGATAATTATTAATCCTAGTCAAAAACTGAGAAACTAATTTTCGTTTAAACAGAGAGATGGGCACGACTAAATCGAGTATAATTTTTTCACTGAAAGAAAGCAGTTTTTCGAAAATCAATGTGTTTTCGTGAATTTCCATTCCACTGCTTTTTAAGTTAAAAGCTTAGCGCGCCATGCCCTCTATTGGTTTTATTTAAAAAACTTGCATTTTAGTTTTCAGATTAAAAATCCGATTTGCCAGATGGGAGCGGAAAAGCTGCTTATTTACAAAACCTTTTATTATTGAACCATGGCTAGAAAGAGCATTCAATATTTTCGTTAATAATTTTTAAAGTTTTTCGCCTTCAAAAATAAACTAAACTCTATGAATATTCAAATTTCAAAAAAAGAAGAATTTTCAAGTGAAAGTATTTTGATTAAATTTACAACACAATTCACCCTGAACATAATAGCTCTTTACGATACTCAAAATATTTTTAAATCACTTTTTTTCTTGCCTTTCGCAATTTCAGTAAATTATTTTTTAGTCAATAAATCTATCAGCTACTGGGAAGGATGCAGATGATGTTCTCCAGTAGACAATCAAAATCAGAAATACTTCGTAGATTTGTACGTATTTTTTAGATTTAGTGGCAAAGCGGCTGTCAGTTAATGCCTTAAAGCATAGTGGAATTTTCGCTATGTAGTACAACATCTGGGAAATTTCTGGGCAATTTGCCAAAAAACACAAACTACATTATATTTGTACATCTGTGTTTAGGCATAGGCGATCAGTGTGTGTGTCTCGGATAGAGGGGCAAGCGCCTCGGTGGTTTTGGGTGAACTGGAATGCGCGTCGCATTTGCTGCCGCCCAAAAACACATATACATACATACTTAAGATCTGTGTAATCATCAGTGTTAACTCTCACTGTTGCAACTATACTTTATTTGAATATTTTTTGCATATTGTATGTATGTAGTTTTGCATTTTTTGTTTTCCATCTTATTTTGGTACCTACTATATGGCATACAATTGAGACAATAGATATAAAAAAGAACAAACATAAATACGATTGACCCAATTTCGCGCGGATGCACTCCAGAAATGCGTTTCTTCTTCTTCTTCTTATTCTTGCTTTCAGTGCACGCCATTGACTGGCTCATCGATTTGTTTATTCGCACATTTATTGCTGTTGTTTTTACAGTGCCTGCAATTTGTCGGTGTGCAATCAACATGAAAACAGCAATAACAAAAAACCACAACAGTGATATATTCCAGTAGCTATACTTATATACATAATATATGTATGTATGTAAATCTCAAATAGGCCAACTTCTTTTCATCGTTCATATTTGTATGTATTGGTTTTCTTCTCATTTCTTGTGGCATTAACACAACCCAATTGCATTAGGTAGGTCAGTAGGTGTGGAAATTGCATAGTTTGTACGATTTGGAATATTAAAAATTTTTCTGTAATGAAATGTCGATGAAGTTTGAATGGCTTTGCGATTGAAATTGAAGGATTTATGATTGGAACACATGCCTTTAATAAATATTAACTGTATTCCCTTTGCAAATGGGCTCTTTTGGGTAAATAGATGAATGTAAAGTAAAATTTAAAAACATAATTGCTAAGAGATGTGACGCAGTTAGATGTAGTCGATATTTACAGCAGTTATCAAGGCGACCACTACGAGACGTACGAGGTTAACAAGGTCCATTCCTTAATTCACTTTGGCAACTTTACTTCTTGTCAAGCATAGAAAATAATCGTTATTCTGATTTTTTCGGAAAAAACTTCACTGAGTAGAATTCGTTCAAAACAAAACTCGAATATATAAATCTAATCCTTATGTCACATGCTATGCGGCTATCTTTCTGGTTAAACCACGGACTGGAAATAATATATATTTAAACTTTTTAGTTAAACAAAAGCGTAGGCAAGATTTCGGTCAAAACAAAGCTCAACTATACCGGTATAATCATTTTGGCATGCACTTTACAACATTTTTTTGTTTTAAATCCTTGCATAATCGATATTTTAAAAATTTTTTTTTGTTGGTCAAATTTTATCGATATTTTGTGATTTTTATTTTTTCGATCATAAAACATCCTGTTATGTAGGTATTATTGTAACCGCCGACAAATTTATTTTCTTCGTTTATTATGGTCGGAAAACTGTCAGTATAATATATAAAGTATACCGATTATTTTTTAACAAAAAAAAAGCACAAAATATCGAACAAATTTGACAGAAAATTATCAGGAACCGAAAATAACCATTATTTAGATTTTTTCGGATCAAAAAATCATTGGTACGAATTCGTTCACAAAAAACTCGAATATATCGATGCTATACAAATCTTAACCAATCTTTCATTTTGAAGATTTTTTGTTTCAAATCATTGCATAATAGTTATTTTAGGATTTCTATTTTTTCCATCAAAAATAATTGCTATTTTTGGATGTTCATTTTTTCAATCAAGTTCAAACTTGATTTTTTTGATTATTATATTTTCGATGAAAAATGATCGTCATTCTTATGCTCGTATTTACAATTTTTCGATCATACTACACACAGCAAATCTGTGGGCGGTGTCAATAATATCTGTTTTGATCGTAAATAATTGATCGTTAAATAAAAATCTAAGAATAAAAATATTTTTTATCGAAAAACTAGAAATTGCAAAGTAACTATTAAATCACGTTTTGTGTATAAAAATTATAACCTTTACGGTCCCTAAGAACACTAAAAATTGCAAAACAAAAACGAACAAACTCGAACGAAAAAATGAAAATACAAAAATAACGTTTAAATCGTGATTTTTTTTTTAATTTTAACCGTTACGATCCCTGCTACTTGTTCTTGTTATTTGCTTTTTATTATTATTATATTCTGCAAATATCAGTGTTAACTTTTTTTGTTTTAATAATTATAATAATATGTTGGTGCTTACACCATTGCTTGATGTTTGGCCAAACTTCTCCTACAATTTGTTTTGAGCGTCTTGATGCGGTAACAAAAATTGAGAAACCTATTGTTTTACGCCGACTCCGAACGATGAATGATTTTTTGGTTGGTCTTTCGATAAAATTCCGATAAAGTTAAAGATCGCATCGATTTGTTCGTGACTAGCATCAGTTTGTATGATTCGCACACAAAATTGTGTATGGAAGTAGACGAAATTATGCATGTAAGTAAGTTATCAAATATCAGCCTTCCACAATGTACGTCCTTGGGCGAGCTAGGAGTCGAGGAAGGCATTAGCTCCTGGTTAATTGCCATGCTACGGAACTTCATATCAATAAGAATCGTTAGCAGGGGAAACACACTTTTATGGCTTACCACAGTCAATCTGTAAACTGAACCAATCAGGAGTGAAGACAGGAGCGTATGCAGATAATGTAGTAAACCCTAAACTATCCTGGAATTGAGATTAACTGCACTAATATTATTTACAGCCAATACCAAGAATCGTAGCTTTTAGTTACCCAAGCTCAATGGCCAAACCCTTCGATAACCCAGTCAAGTAAGGTATCTACGAATCATACTCGATTCTAAGTTGAGGTGAAAATTTAATATCGAAGATAGGGTAAAAAAAATCGAGCACTTCCTTTTACTCCAGCAAGCTGTTTTTTGAGCAGACGTGGAATTTAGACCCGAAAGTACTTAGTTCTATGGCTACATACAGCGGCGGTTCGTCCAATAATATTCAATAGTTCCCTGTTATGGCGGACAGCCGTACATAACCAATATAACTAAGAGTACTGGGTTTATGGATGGAAATAATGAAAGGAACACTGATCATATGCAGTCACAAATAGATATTCATAGATCTTTTGGGGTCCAAGTTCCGTTGAGATCGGACTGGGAAAGGGGACTCGTTCAGATAGCTCGGCTGCCATTTTAGTTCTGACATCTTTCACAACTAGGGGCACGATGTCAGCCGAAAAGTATCAAGATGGTACTCATTCAAAGTATCGTCCCAAATGGATCGGGTGCAGATAAATATCGACTTTCAAAGACCCTATACCCAAAATATCGATGCTAAATTAAAAGTGATGTTCTGTCACAATTATAATCTATTTGTCAGTTAGAAAATGTTTGCACAAGTACCAATTAGATTGTTAGCTTGACATGCCGAATTTGAAGACTCCAGTTTTAAAAAACTAGTACTTTTACGGTCTATCGCTTTGCTTTATCAACATGGCACTTGGAACCTGAGCAAAGCCTGCCCCTCAGCTAAAATTGGAAAACGATTAGCTTACATCGTGACCGAGTATTCCTTAATATTTTTACCATTCCGCCAGATTATCATAGCCATATTTTCGAGCCCTAACCGCAAAAAATGTTAGAGACATAAACTTTCTAGATGCTTTAGGAGCCTTTCTGTAT
This sequence comes from Anomoia purmunda, assembly GCA_951828415.1. Classification (NCBI taxonomy): domain Eukaryota; kingdom Metazoa; phylum Arthropoda; class Insecta; order Diptera; family Tephritidae; genus Anomoia; species Anomoia purmunda. Next base: position 38,103,885 of record OX639995.1, on the reverse strand, counting down.
CGAAAAGAAAAAAAAAATGAAAAAATGACGCTTACATTTTTTAGCGGTTAGGGCTCGTACTGTCTTTATTCGCATATTGAATTCTACAATTCTCAAATGAGTTGCATCTGGTCCGGTTAGGGTCCAAAGCGAACATCCATTCCTCTGGCGAAGGCCAAACCTTACTTTGCAGGACACGTCGCAGTCCGAACATGACATTGGCTCACCGCTAGACTCACGCTGGAAAAAATGTGTTTTTGTTCATAAGGATTGCTGCAGAAGATGCAGGGATGAAAGTAAACAAGAGGCCATTGCACATTTTATGCGCAGATATTAAACTCTAATGAGAGCACGAAAGCCCACTCAGTGGGCGTTTGGGTACAATTCTCTTGAAGATTTGTCTAAATATAGCTTCAGCAATATTTAGATTTTTATCAATTGCACTATTCAGTTGATTTTGATCGCAATCACCCGAGGTCTATGGTGTCAAAATGGAACACAGTTGCTAAATGCGCTTTGAGTTTATTCGTCATAATTCTCACCTAACCTATCAAATATCAAACGAAAAAAGACACATCTACTAGATCTCTAGTGAATTTCGAAATTTTTTTTCACTCGCAGATGAGTGCTTGATTTTTTGAAAATAGTGAGAAAACTCGGTTTAAATTCAGACCAGAATGAAATACCTTGTTTAGACTAATATAGTAGAATTGCACGCGAAAAATTTGTGTAGAATACTTTAACCCATATCGATTGAGAGATTTTGAAAAATTAAAAAAAATTACTAAAAATATGCTACATTTATTTACAATTTTCTTCATTAACATTAACATTGCGAGTTATAGGGCCAACTGTATTATTTTTCAGGGATAATTACATATCTGTTATTTTATTGGCTTTACAATTTTACAAAAATTTTCCCTGAAAATAGTCCTAGGGAAATTTTTAGATGAATAGTTTCCGGGAATATCTTAACCCCTGATGGTTATACTTCGACAAATCGATGACGTGCCTTTTTTTTTTTATTCTAACAAGACATCCTCTATCAGAAACAAATTATTTCGATCGGACATCGGGCGGCCCTATTAAGAAAAAATTTAAAAAGGGTAAAGCCCATTCATGGTTTGAAAGTATTTTTTTTCTTGCAAATAAAAAAAAAAATGTTGTTGTTTTATTGCTTGTTTGTCGCTCAAATTAATAAACTACGTACTTCGAATAAGAGTACTTCGAAATGCAACTATCAAACAATTTCTGCTGGACAAAAAAGTAAGGCTAAGTTTAACTTATCTTACCTAATCAATAAAGTAGCAAAAAATATACTATATATAAAATAAAAACCATTTTATTTGGTTGCTAAAGCAATGTTGTTGTTCATGTTAGAAATATAATTGCCTACTACAATATTTTTGAAATTAATCTCATATTTGTTAGCACGCCCAACTTTTGTAATTCAAATAGTCCCTAAGTGGCACACTGCAATTTAACTTCTTCGCTGTTTGTAGGAATATAACTAAAAGTCCTGTCACACCATTTTTTTTTTTACTTTTTGTTTTTTCTAACTCAATCTCTGGCCATTTGATTGCACTATCTGCAATGCGTCGCGCTGATAAAACTTTTTGCAGCATCCACCAAGTTGACTAGTAGTACGAGTACAGCCTTTCAAATTTCTCATTGCCTCATTTCCTTTATTTTCTTGCTTTACTTTGCTTTTATTGTGAATTTCATTTTTATTTTCATTTTTTAATCAACACGTCCCCTCTAGTTCTGGTTCGCACACTTTTATTTGCAACAGCGGCAACACAACGCTTTTACAATGGCAACCCTTAGCCTGATTTTGTTTGTGTATGGATGTGCATGGCACCAAGTTCAAGAAACTGCTCCAGTTGTGCACACACACACACATACAAACATGCATACTTGGACTTCACTAGTCTACTGACAGCTGAGGTTTTTTTATGTTTACGTTTCTATGTTCCTTGGGCTTTGTGTGTGTGCTTTCGGTTGAGTGCAAGGCTGCTGCACTTTTGAGGGAATGTGTGTTCGGTTTTTTTTTTCTCACCAGCTCGCTTGTTTTATTTCCATGGTTAAATGTTCTAATTTCCATAAATATGCCGTTGTACTTGGGCTAAATTTGCTTTTGTTGGCTTTTTTAAAATAAATACATTCATATATTTTACATTTACATACATATATTGTTCTGCCTACAGTGGCGAGCAGAATCGCCAAGATGTGTTTTTTTTTTGTTTCTTTTATATAAAAATATTGTTTATACCATAACAAAAGCTCTATTTTAAACTTAACATTCAACAAATATTCATAAAAGTTGTAAAATTTTGTCTAGAATTTTTAAAACTTTTTCGAGTATAAAGTTTTGAGCTTAATTAATATTAATAAATATAATAAAGTGCAAATTTGTAGTGGCTAAAATCTGCCGCTGATTTTTTTAAATTTTTGGAATTCTTGATCTTGCGAACTTTTTTCAGAAAACGCATGCATTTTAAAATAAATCTCGTTGATTTGTAATATTTTTGTATACCGAAAGTATTCTGCCTTTTCTACCACATAAAATATATACTTGTATATGCAATTTATGGAAAATAAGGACCCAAGGCCAAAATTAATTTTTTTTTTAAATCAACGGTAGTTTCTAGTCACTTCAAATTTTTTGTTAAACTAAAATTAAATAGGCCATAAAACTACTCAAAATATGTCTAAACATGCTTTTAAAAAATGTAAAAATTTCAATAAAAATTTGCCGAGTTTTTATAAATTGTGCATAAAGTTTGAAAAATTAATTAATATGAGTTTTGTTTCAGTATGAACTATAGTTTTACAACTAACAAATAAAATTTGTCAGGAAACACCTTACTAATATTGTAAAAAACTCACCCTTCGACCGGTTTTACTCGCCAGTGTAAAAACGAAAAAATCCTCACTTTCATACATCATTCTGCCATTCGCTCAACCCAATATCTACTTAATTGTTACCAAGCTACACTCACATAACATTTTTGTAGGTTGCCTCCTTTTTTATTATATTTCCAAAAGTACGAGGATTTCAATAATTGGCATTAATCTGCTCATCTTAGAGTTGTAAATCGCGAATAAACATCCCTATTACCGTGGTCGATGTCGACGTAAATCGAATCATCGACGACTACTTCGAATCACCACTATCGACGTCGATTACATCACCGACTCAACGGCATCCAACTAATCGAATTACCGTTTGAATATCGAAACTATTTGTCGAGCTATTTTTCGTGATTGCTAAGTTGAGGAAGAGCATAAAAATTACAAATATCCATCAATCTGAAACCTTTGTAAAATATATAGAATACTATCAGATCTTCGCAAGAGGATTTGGCAAAGGTTCGACTAAAATTGACGTAAATCAAAAATATAACACGTCTATATTTTTCCGAAACTGTGAGAAGTACTCAAATGTAGATTCCTAATTCCGAAAAACAAACAAAAATACTTTTCATTTTTTGGCATACTTCCACTAAATTTTTCTTTTAACAATACCCTTTAGTCAGTTTCGAAACCTTTTCTTTACAGGTTTGCAGTTCACAATTAAAAAATAACATACAACATTTTCGAGTCGAGTGGGCGTCGACTTTGTTCTATGATCGCAATTTTCAGTCGACTCGACAGAGGGGTCGACAGTCACTGAAATTGGCACTCGTCACGTCAACGGTGATAGGGCCGAAGATCGTGAAGTCATATCGATGCACACTATAATGGCTAAAAACTTGAAATGCCGATAGTTTCATATAAAATTTCAAAATGTCCTCATTTATATTTCGTTATTTTTTATTGATTTCTTAGCTCTAGTACTTCTTATCGACATGTTAGAAAAAAAAGCATTCAGAGCCTCTGGCTAGCCGTTGGAAAATAGCCGCTCTCATGGTAGTGAACTTTCCACGATGGGAAAATATAGTTTTGCCAATTCATTAAGATGCGGAAAGGTACCTCGCATTATTTTCCATACCTTTTAATGGGTTTCGTGGAAAGTTACCAATCGTAATCTCAAATAGTTGGGAATTTTTTCAGAAGTATCATTACTGGGCACGACACTTAGAGCCAATTTATTGTATTATAATTTGTTTATCAAAAATAGTCATTACATTTAAGTTACTTTTTTTTTTTTTTTTTTAAAATTCAGTTTTTAAGCGTTATTTTAACATCAGAAATAAAAATTATCTTTGATTTTTTGCAGAACGAAACCCCCCATAACAGCTCACCACTTTTTAATAAGTAACAACAAATTATTAAAAAAAAAATGCCATCGAATTTTAAAAGAAAACCTGAAAGGAAAAAGGAAATCATATATCTAAGAACCCCTTTTGAATATGCAGTTTTGTAGCCAATTAAATTAAAAATAAAATACTGTAAAAACAATAATTGGATTCTTATAATTTCTCATTGAAATAAAAAAAAATCATTATTTTCGGTCCCTGCTTTGACTCAATTTTATCAGCAATTCCTCTGAAAAAAACGAATATTGTTTTCCTTTTTCAAAAGTCCGCATTTCTTTATACATTAACGCTTCCGACAATCTTAATTTTAATATATTACAATATTTATTTATTTATTTATTTAAACCAATAAGTTCATATAGTCTAAATATAAATGCGTAGAGATTAATAAGTGATTAATGGGAAAAAATAAAAAATAAAGAAAGCTTTTTTTAATGAACAATCTATGTCGATAGATTTTAGAAATTATATTGATCGCAATCAAAGCTCTAGCAAAATGAAGATTCCAAGCATAAAGAGATTTAAAACCCGAATAAAAAATGTCGGAACACCGAAAGCCGTGGCCAGGGCATTAAACAAAATCCTCTCAAGGAGAATGGAATGGTCAACATCACCATGAAGCAAATCAAAAATGAAAGACAAGCTTACACAGAGCAATAAAGTTCACCTATAATTAAAGTGATCGATGTCCAAACAAAAACCTGATGGCCAAGAAATGTGAAAGAGGACCAAATCGAAGAAATTTTCGCTAGAAAATCTTTTTAATATTGGTTTGAATTTATTTTCAAATTTAAAGAAAAGAAAAACGGCTGGAAATAAGGAAATATAACCTTGTTTATTAAAATATATAATATATGTATATATAATACTCAAAAATATTCTTATGTTAAATACCATAGAATGAAAATTAATAAGGATATGCTCTCATATTTACCAGAATCTTATTGAATTTATTAATAAGGGAGACTCTTTATTTTTAAAAGAATTAAAAATCACATTAAGCTTTTAACGTCATAATATAATTTACAAATGTACTTTGGGAATAATTTACTTAAAATTCTTTTACAATAGTTTAATATTATCTGTGGATTTTTGTATTTTCAAAATGAAAATTTTTGATTCACTTATTTATTGTTCCAGAATTTTCAATGCTTAAAGAAATTTAGGTGCCAATAATTTTAAATCGATAAGATCTTCTGCTTATTAAAATTCAGAGGATATTCTAATGCAAACCAAGATTCCCTTCTTCATTTTATTAAAAATGTTTTCATCTTAATTCAACGGGTATCCTTCTTAATTACATTGAAAAGTTTTTATATTCTTGATTTTATTGAAAAGAAATACCCAGCCGTTATAAGAAAGACTTCTTAATGAAAAAAAAATAAAAATCATAGACAAATCCTCTAGATTTTGTTCAAATTTATAGCGCATTTTAGGTGGTATTTTCGCTCTTCTTTCAGCAGAAAGTAGTTTAGCTGGACGGCGAATAATAGCATTCACCGACCGTTACTAGAATGGGATCGGATCGAAACTTGACTATTACCAAAGGATGTAGATTACAAAGAAGTTGCATGGCATTTCGTTTCCTATGGCAAGAACTCTTGTCCGATTTCACTACACCAGAAACCAATTGGATCTAATCAGATTCTCATATCAATCAGCTAAAGTCAAATTAGCTCTGGCATGGTGAAATCGTGCGAGACTTACTATTCAAAGAACGGTGAGAGTGATGCAACTTCTTTGTAAGGCAGGCTAGAAACAGATCGGTATCGGCACTATGGTGTTGATTAGCCCTAACTATTTTGGTAGAAAATAACGAAAGTGGCAACTATGCTTTTCGCATTGGTGTATTCTTGTTGCTGCGACTTCGTTTGTCTTCCTCCCTGTTTGTAATTATTTTTGCCACTAGCGATAAAACAATTTTACGAGTTCTGAACACCTTCAATGCCTCTAATGACATTAAAACGAGCACAAAAGCCTAAACTGGGTAGAAAGCGAAACAGAAATAACGACAACGAGAAGGATGAGTGCGCCACGAGTCGTAGTTTGTAGACAACAAATACATAGCAAAAGAATTGTTTAAGGTAAATATTATTACTCGTTATTTATTTGGTAAAATAAGCAGCTTAGTTTGTCAAAAGCCAAGCACAACCGGCGTATACTCGTACGTATTCCAGATGCTACTTATGAAGTTATAAAAATAAAAATATTTATAGCTATGCATAATTCCATATCATTTTATTTGCTATTAAAATTCGTTAGAGCATTAAGCACTTATTTTGCTTCCCATTAACGTTTTGGAATGTTTTTGCAACGCTTGATTTGTTAGCTGTTGATTTGCAGTTCGACAGGCGCGTTTTCCAGCTGATGTCATGCGCTTATTGTTGCTTGTGGCTTGTCGTTTTTTTTTTAGCGAGATTCGCTCATTTCTCGATACACGCTTAGCTATTTTGCAATTTTGCTTGTTTTCAATACATCAATGTTGTCAATTAAAGCCGCAAAATAAATCAAGTTGCAAAAAACAATAAGCGTTTTAAATGTAAATACAAACGTGAAAGCATACATATGTACATACATACATATGTACACATTCTCGTGCATATGTATTGTACCAACAAAATATACTTATACAAAGTTTGGGCTGTGTTGGGTTAAAAACCAAATTTAGAAACTTAAAAAAAGCATGATACATTTTTTACAATGTGATTTAAATCGCTACCCACGTATTGTACAAAATAAAATAAAAACAATATAAGTTACATTGAGGGCACCCTTGGGCCATTTGGGTCCGTTGTGATACCAGTTGGGTGGTATGTGCTGTATGTTCTCCTAAAAAAGAATTCGATTGCTTAATGAAACGTAGGAGATCGTTTACGTCGGCTGATCCCAGATTCGGCAGACAGTCGAAGAAGTACTGGTATAGGCATTTCCTTCTTACATTCGCAAGCGGGGCAATGGCAGAGGTAGTGTTCAATGCTTTCGCCGTTTGCGCGAAAGCCCATCCTACTGGCATGAGCTCCCCTAAGGCAATGGCCAGTTATAATGCCTATCGCCAGGAGTAGGAGGTGTCTTTCCATTTTGATTATACTAGCAGATCCAACTATGGGAAATCTAGGCTAATACTGACGGGCTATCCCACAAGTAGGTTCATTCGCCCATCTTACGTTTGCCAGCTCAAAAGCGTTGGCCTTCAACCAGAGACTACAAAAAGACAGCGGCATTAGAGGAATTTATACTCGTTAGGGATGCACCTGCTTTTGCCAGTTCCAAACAAAATATAGCCAATATAGCAAATACTTTTTTTATAACGCATATCAGGAAATTTGACGAAAATTCTTGCTACAGGAACGGATACGCCAAGCAACGACTTTGTACTCTATGCTCTTCGATAGAACAAAGAGTGAAGAAGGTAAGAAAAATGAGAGAATAACCCCACCTCATCTTACATCCAGCCCATTGTGTTTCGGAACTACGGAAATAATTTGAAATAGGATATGACTAGACATCTCGTTCTAATTCTGCAAATACCTGAACAGCTGCAGGGGAAATATTCCCCCGTTTCTACTGTCCCTAAAGTGTTGGAACTGGAATAGTAGGCGTTGTGTTCCAGTACCATCCAGGCAGCATGAGTACCCAGTGTCCAGTGGCCGGTGAAAACAGAGCTTTACCTGGAGACGTTCATGCGATTCATTTTAAAGAGGGCGTGAAGACCTTTTGGCATTGAATGAGTGTCACAGGAAAAACACCCGTAGAATGCAAGAGACGCAGAGCTGCCTCAGTTTTAGGGTCCACATTTATACCCCCTTGATTCCCGATAATTTCAGCAACGCTCAACAATGTTTACTAAAAGACTAGGTCGGTTAACCTAACTCTGAACGAGACGGTTGAAAGTATAGCGCACGCGTTCAATCATAAAGATTTCGCTTTAGCAGTCTTCCGGAATGTGGAGGGCGTTTTTAATAAAGCTAAATTGCAATCCATTCACTAGGCTCTGGCTACCATAGAGTTGGATTCGTTGACTATTTGTTGAACCGACAACATGTTGAAAACGAGACACATCAACGGCTATCTGTTATGAAAGCTTGTTAGAAAGGAATTCCTAAAATAGACACCTTTTAAACTCTACCAATTATTAGTGCCAAAAGTCTGGAAGTCATTCTTAACTCTGAACTGTCTTGGAAAAAAAAATCGTCGAAGGGCGGAGGAAAGGCACATTATGCATTGAATATATGAGGCTCATCCTAACCTAGCACTGGTCATTGAGGGATTGCAGCAGCGTGTTCCCAGCTGAGATCTGTGCAATTATCATAGCCGTAAAATGGAGAGGCACCTTGTTCCTTCAAAGCTGGCGTTTGCTCTGCACAGTCAAGCAGCGATCATAGCTTTAAAGACGGCAACGACTAGCTCGGTTTATGTTCGGAACTGCCGAAGATCTCTGTAATCTCACGCATTCTCAATCTACGAGAAAGCGGGCGATTGTGCAAGGCAACAGAGAGGGAGCCCAGTTCAGAATCGATGCATGGAGAATAGCGCGTTTACGTTGAACAATACTTAATGAACAAAGAACGCGAGTCTGCTGAAGTTTCCCCAATGACTTATGTATGAGCTCTAGGGATGAGGAAGAGGTAGGAATTATTAAGCACTAGCCCTTCGAAAACCTTGACAATCTGGGCACTGTCGCAATGGGGAGCTGTTCGGATTTGCCAAAAGATCGGAATGGTTCAGTTGTTCTGCCTTCTTTTCGCACAATTTTGTCACACTTCGTGCACAGTTTGAGCCACAGTGCTTTTTTCGATATTCAGCAGAAGTTACCTTTCGGTTATGCATCGTTGCGCTTGCTCGCATTTATTTATTAAATGATTTGATATTGCAGCAAATTGTTGGCATCCTATATTTGTTTTTATGTATTTTGTTCCATATTGCATTTATAAGTTTTTTATATTACATGTGCAAAGCTCGTACAATATATTTATAAATGCATGTAATGCTTGATGGGGTTTCATATCAGATTTTGCTATGAGCATATTATGAAAAGTATCAGAATAGGTCTTTATAGAATTTGTTCATATATTTATTGGTTGATTTTAATAGCACACAATTTTTTTAGTATTATGTAAATGAGATGATCTTTGCGGAGTTAACACAAAAATATTAATCAAACTCTTTTCTTTATTTCTTTATATTGATAGTACTAGAATGCATTTAATAGTAGTTAATTATAATTTAATTCTTATAATACTTAAATTTTATTGGAAGGAAAAGAAGAAGAGATATATGTATGTATATTATAAACGTTTGGATTAATGTAATCATTACAAATTATTTTTTTGTATGTTAAACCCCATTTCTCCATGGTTCGCTGATTTGTTATATATGTAGTTGTTTTTTGTTGTTATATTGTTTTAGTATAAAAGTACATATATGTATATAAGTGTTTTGCCAAATTTAATTCCTAAATCGAATGACATCACTTCCCTTAAACGCAAAAAATATTCATTTGTTCTATAAACATTTATTTTTATTTTTATTTTTTTCAACAAAAATTCAACAGTCCTCTTTTAATGATAGCTCTCATGACAATAAAATTGTTGATTTTCCTTTGTCACCACCGCGCAGCGTTCACGAACTCCAATTAAACAAGTGACAAAGTAAATAAACAATGAAATTAATTGGAACCGGCGAATAGCTAAAAACATAAAACAAACAATTTTATGCTCACCTAATTATGAAATTTACATATGTACATACATACCTAAATACGCGGACTAAACGGACTAGTAGATAGTAAAATTGTTGAATTGAGATGTAACCGCAAACGGAAGTTTTTTATGGGAAGTAGAAGTAGAAAGAAAGTAGATAAAGCTTGTTTATTCGGAATTCAAATAATAAAAAAGTGGTGGAAAAATAGTAATACGCTAAAAAAGAAGCTAACTGTTATGTGTAGTAAGTTGGTATTTAGTTATTTGCTTATATTTTTATATCAACTTTGCCACCAGCAGACACGGTATTGGCTGTTCGGCGAGTTACTTACACACATAAATATTTACACTCCGTCGCAAATTATTTTCTTGAATTCGTTTTTCTTTTATTTGATTCCCGTTACTTTTCAATTAAAATATATTTATTTCTCTAACAAAATCCGTAAACTTTATCGTGCCAATTCTGAAAAGAAACTCCTTGGGAATTTTTTCCCCTTTCTTATGTTAAACCAACGGGAGAAGATTACAAATTCCCCAGGAATTTATATTCAGAATAGGGCTGTATATAAATCTAAGAAACATTCATTATAATTTCATCGAAACTAAAAAAATAGTACAGTTTATACTCTCACAAAACTATAGAAACACAAATTCCAAATTTTTATGCAAAATCTATAATAATTTAAAAAAATTTTCTTAAAAATTTAGGTTTGGTTATGTTAAAGAGGTAGTCACCGCAGAGGGAACTCACTTATGCAGATATATTAAAGGAGTCCATTGTGATACCACTATCAGTTAGAATGGTAACGTATACCTCAACCAAAGAGGGAAAGCTGAAGAGCGCTGCGTGCCCAAAATGAAGTCCTGCAAACTGCTAATTTCCACCCCAGAAGCTCTTTTGGGGTGTTAATGAAGTAAGAGCTTAGCTACCTGAACCTCAGTCTCGCAACGGCAGGGCAGCTGAGTAAAAAAAGAAAAGATGATTCCACCTCGCCATCCTCCATACAGCTGCAGAAATAAAGGTCAGAGCCTAAATTCAACCTAACCGCATGAATACCTATCGGACAGTGTCTAGTCCTACGAGGATCGAGAGTTGCCGATTAGTTAGCGAACGAATCTCCTTCGAACGTCTACGGTCGACCTCCGACGAGAGGATCCTTGCAATTTTTTATGTCGCAGTAGCTGATTAGCGCTCGCTGAGTCAACATATAGACCGTCTGTCCAATAGAAGTCCGTAGAAGATCTACCACCCTTTTCTTGTCGGGCGATCTCATCCCCCTTGCAGTTTACTGCAATGTCGCACCCAAATCAGTCCGATATCAAAGTATTCTCAGGCACCTGAGAGTGGAATCAAGCACTTCCCGACAAGTTTTGACCTGACTGGCCTCCAGGAGAGCTTCTTGTCCCAAATCAGGCCCAAGTACCTAGCCCGGTCTGAAAGCACAAGTTGGACTCCGCCGATTGAGGGAGGTCGAATTAAATTTCTGTCTACTAAAATGTAAGTTCCAAGTACCTGAGAATTTTTGTTGATTTTTAGGAATTGTTGTTGTAGAAAGTAACGTAAAGTAAATAACAAGAGAAATATATGATGGAAAATTTGTCAATATGTGGTATTTATACAATAGACATTTTTCCCCACACAAATAACAAAAATTTTAATGCAATTTTTATTTTAGTGAAAAGCAACTTAAAAAAATGCAGCCCGGTGTGTCCATACCGACAAAAAAACATTGTTTGGCCCGTTTTCGTACAATTAGAAAAGTTTTTAAAAATCGGGCAAAATTTTTTAAGAAGCTGGATTTAAAATCTATATCGCATAACCACAGTGATTTTAATGTAATCTATACGCATGCCACAATAGACACGGGGATTTAACACACATGTGCTTTGGGGACTCTGATTCTGAAGATCTTGGATTTGAAGATTTCGATTTTGGCGATTTTTATTTCGGGATTTTCTTTTAGAGATTTTGAATTTGGAAATTTCAGACCCAACCCATCCCGACTGGCTCAACAATAGTAGTTTTTTAAGGTACGTCCAATACGAAGTCTAGAAACCGGGCAGCTCGGAATTCCGTCCAATCCGACAGCCGCAAAAAAATAGTAACTTCAGAACGCCTAGATGAGCTTGAGATGCAAAATTGGCAGGAATATTTGACTTGACGGTAGTGGAATTTCCGACGTTTCATCCTCGTTAAAAAAAAAAGTCTAAAGAATCTGAAACATTCACTATTCATCTGCTGTTTACATAAAAAAGCTCATTTGAGTCAGCAAACTCCTTTTTCATCGCTTAAAATAAAACTCGATTTTCTTTTGTGCACTAAGAAAAGTTTACTAGCAAATATTTATATCAAAACCTCAATCCATATTAGTCGTGCGGGTTTTTTGAAAATAGTACTCGTTTACGAATATACATATTCATTTGCACTTTGGCTACTGATTGTGTCGTTTACGTCCCGGCATCACCCGCTATGGTGTCTCATGTAATGAATTTTCCAAATTAATTGAGTGTTGATGTACAAATCACATATGTATGTACATATGTATAAAGTAAGTGACCAAATGTGGGCGCACCTTACAACAAATGGCGTCTAAATTCATCCACAGCAAAAGCAAACACAGACCAACAACAACAACAACAACAACAACAAAAAGCGTATACGAGTAGATGCATATGGGAAGCTTTAAAAAATATAAACATCCATGCGTTATAGCGTTCACAAAAAAATATATAGAAGATACTTTGGCAACCAGCACACTTGAATCACTAGACACAATTTGTTAATACATACAAACATTTTTTTGTTTATAAATAAAGCATTTGGTCAGCAAAAGCCGCAATGGCAAAGAGTGTGTTTTAAATGCTTACAAATTTGTACTCCTTTATTTACAAATTTAAACGAATGTATATCACAGTGTATATATTATGTATATACGGTATGTAGATTTATGCCTTTAATTTAAAAGTAGCCAGCCTAGCGCGTGTACGCATAATGTAACGCTTTGGGTGTTTCTAGGTCTCGCTGAGTCAGACGAAATTTGGCAAAAGTTCAAAGCAATCACTGCCAGTGAAGGGCACGGGAATTTATTTAAATAAAGTGGTAGCCGTAAATATTATACATACTTATTGAGAAAAGGTGCTTACAACATCCGCATACATTAATTTAAATATTGACTATTTTGAGGTAAATGTCCAAGCCACTATATGTATGTAGATGTTCGCTAATCAGACGTTAGTATGAATTTATTCTCCAAAACTTTCAGTTAAGATTTAGTTGAAGATATCAAGGTATGAGTTATAACGGGTGTTTTTTTTAGACTGATAGAACTTTCGATAGGGATAGCTGTCACTTGACAGCTGGTAAATGGCATTTTGTTTTGACATTTCTGTTCAGTCAGCAAAGAACGTAGATTGCAAAGAAGTTGCATCAGTGAAATTATACTGTGTGGTAAGAAATATTAGCTTACTTCACCACATCACAAACCAATTGGATTCGATCAGCTTCCAATATCAATCAGCAAAAATCAAATTTGTCCTGGTGTAGTGAAATAAGCCAAAACATTATGTTGGCATATCCGGTGAAATTATGCGACTTCTTTGTAATCTACGTTCTTTGCAGTAAGCATTGACAAATCATCATGGAAAGAATAACGCCGCAACAACGTTTACAAATTGTGGAAATTTACTTTAAAAATCAGTGTTCTGTTTGCCAAACTTATAGAGCACTTATTCGTCGAACTGTTGATAAATTTCGAACAACATTTACTCTACTCGATGAAAAACCAACAAAAAGACAAAGAACTGTACGTACAGAAGAAAATATTGGTGCTGTAAGAGATAGTGTTGGAGTAGATCCGAATTTGTCTATTCGCCGCCGTGCTCAACAAGTTGGACTTTGTCCATTCACAACATGGAAAATTTTGCGCAAAGAAAATTGCACTGATCGCATCCGTTTCACCAAAGCTAGTCGTGGCTCACATATGCCAGAAATCGATTTTAAATATTAAAGTCATGAAAATATATTTCAAATAAAAAAAAAATTCGCCATCATACTTCATTTTTTATGTATTTTATTTCAATTTAAATTTCTATCAGTCTAAAAAAAAACACCCTTTACATAACGATTGAAATAAGTATGTAAATGAATTTAGTTAAAACCAAACAGTAGCGGTGCATTGAACCCAATACGGGCCAACAGAAATGCTCTGTCTATGACTACCGGAAATTGAAATTAATTTAAAGCAATTTAGAGGCACTTTTTTACCAATTTCTAGTGGTTGAAAGGTTGAAATTCTTTCTTTTTTCTCATAAACAACTAACTGTATTAATATAGGGCTATCCTAGGAGCAAGTCAATTTTTTGGCTCTGCATTTTCTTTCAACTATTTTTTAATTATGTTTGACAGAAATACCACCAAAACACTTTACACCCAGTCGGAAAAAAGCAGACAGCCTAAAAATTTGACCAATTTAAAAAGTAGTTAGAATTCAACTGCCTTGAAAGAAATGGTGTTAAATTAACTGTGTTGATTTAATATATGTATATATTGTATATTATTATAGTTTTTCTGTGGTAAATTATATTTTCAATATATTATGTATAATTAATTTTATTAATTATTATTTTGTAGAAAAATGCTAGCTATATATTTGGTTTAAAACATGCCTGGCTGGTAAAAATGATTTTTTTTTAATTTTGAATTTGAATGTATTTTTTCTTTTATATTATTGCCATTTTTTAAGATTTTCATCTAAGCCACTTTTTTTAACACAAAGTTAAGAAATTATATAATAATCGAAAAAAATTCTGACAAAAAAATGTAAACTAATTTTGAAAAAAAAAAAAATGAATTTTGACCAGCAATAACTCAGTATGATTTAAAAAAAAAATCCATGTGGCATTGATTGTCTTTCGAGTAAGAGATACGCAATGATCGCACTTAACAGTTAGGCAATACAAAATTGTTAATGAAAAGAAAAACAACAAAATTAAAAATCTTTTTCAGCTCAGCCTGTAAAGCAGTGTAATTGTAAAAGAAATAGACACTAACAATATTTCCGAGAATTAATGCTCGAAATAGTGGTGTAATTATTTTTAACTTGTAAACTAAATTGATATGAATTTTTATTTATTATTATTTTATTTTTGGATATGGTTTCTTCGTTGTAGGCACTTAAAGTTGGTAATTGACTAAAATTCGAGTAAATAATGGCTTGTTTGTGAAATTTTTCTATAGGGTTGTGGTATTTAATCTGTAATCTTTATTTGTACCTAACAATAATGATATTTTTTAAACTAACAACTATTATTTTTTTTATTAAAAAATATCGTGTCTTGTTTACTTCTAAAAAAAAGTACAAAAGCAGGCAATAAATAAAACATTATATTAGAAACCACATTTTGGACTTTTTTGTCTCAAAAAAAATTATGAGGTTCAAAGAAAAACAGTTCTCAAAAAAAAAACGAAGAATAGGTAAAAGATTTTTACTACTTTTAGAGAAAACAGACGGAGGTTTTCTTATTTATTTTGCGGAAATCTGTTCTCAATTACGAGAAAATATCGCAATTTGAAGCAAAAATTAAATAGCTTTAAAAAATAGATTTCTCAGCCCTAAAAACAGTAAAACCAGATACGCAATGATCGCAAATCGAACTCACAATACTTTTGAGAACTGTTGCTCACAATAGTGGTGTAATTATATTTAATTTGTGCACTGGATTGAGTTTTAACTTTATTTTAATTTAAACAAAAAACAAAACTTTTATAGCTACTATTTATTCTGTTTTGATCAATTACACCGCTTTACAGGCGAAAAATTTCAAAAAATTCCGGTATAGGGAAGGTTAGTACGTACGTTCCGAGCTCAAACATACATTTTTAATGCCACATTTTTTAAATATTATTTCAATTTGAAGCTTTTTCAGCCCAATTTCATTTAATACCAAATTTGTTTAGTTTGGATAACCGGCTTGCTTATTACTAGGAAAGAACTTTTATTTCGGCCTTAAAAATATTTGCCCCTACATTTAACAGTTTTACTGGAATAAAAAATCAAAGGACGGCCGATCGATTATTTTATATCAAATAAAATAAAGACTTTAATATAAAAGGTATAAAAGCCCGTATCCCTAATGATTTTTTTTTTACATTTTTATAAAAATATAGTTCATTCTAAAATATAAGCCATGTAAATCAAAGTTTAAAATTTTATAAAAGAATTTTCCCAAATTCAGCAAATTTAAAAATAAAATAAAATCAAAAATATTATTATAAGGTTGTTTTCTAGACATGTGGTTTTCAAGAAGAAATAAACCCCGTATCATTTAATGTTATGGCCAAGAATTTAACATTATGATAAAGATAAGGGTTTGCCATTTTTACAGCAATTGGAGCCAAGGTGTCAGTCGTCTCGGACTTATCTACGTAGACAAACGACTTCACATAACCCCACAAAAAATAGTCCAGCGGTGTGAAGTCGCACGATCTTGGAGGCCAAGCTACAGCCCACAACGTGAGATAATGCGCTCACCACATGTTCCGTTCAACAAATTTATTGTTTGGTTGGCTGTATGGCATGTAGCGTCGGAATTCAGGCATGAAAAAGTCATTAATCACGGAACTATAGCATTCCCAACCGGCTGTAACATTATAACCGGCTTGATTTTTGAAGAAATATGAACCAATGATTCCCTCTGCCCATAGATCACACCAAACAGTGACTTTTTGAGGATGTAGTGGCGTATCAACAATAGCTTGTGAATTGTCGCATTTGGAGCGACAATTTTGTTTATTAACGTACCCATTCAACCATCTCGTTTTGGGCCCATTTACCGAACGTGCGACGCGCTTGATGAACGAGTTGGATTTTGTAAGCCTGCAAACCAAGATCCTTCCGCAAAATATTCCGTAAAGTGGACGGGCACAGATCCAATTGTTGCGCGCGTTGGCGGATGGACTCATTCGGGTCTTCTTCGATACTCAGCTCAACAGTAGCAATAGCGTCTTCGGTGCGCCTTGTACGGCGCCTCTGAGGATTCGCATTATCCACTAGAGTAAACGTGGTAATAAACTTGCGCGATTTGCAAACGTTGTACCGGAGGGATTCTCGTTAAGAAATGGCCAATCAAACTGAATATAAGTCAAGTAACAGCTGTCCAAAGACCACCTCCGAAAGAAGTATTGCCAGATTTAAAACCTCACGTCTAAAAAAAACACCATCTACTAGAACATACCCGAACTTCAAAAGATGATAACATTGTCAAGTAAAGAAATGTCGATATACTTAAAGATTCAACAACATTTTCAACATTGTCTGCCACTGTAGATTATGGCCCATTACCAATCCATGAGCAAGCATCCTCCATCAACTGCTGAAGTTAATATTCATGCGGAGTAGCATTTAAAAATTTTCGTTTGGTTTGAAGGCATATGATGTTTCATATCTGTAAATATGTACATATGTACGTATAATATGGTGCCACGTGTACACTCAAGCCTTTCAAGATACATAATACATCTACTTAAGCTAATTACGGCATTTTGTCAAGGTAACTCAGACAACGAAACCAAATGCGTTCGCCCCAACCCAGCTGATTGGCGACTGGCGTGTGGCGCCCATATAAGGTGGCAATGGGGATATGTTTTTTTAAGCTTTACGGAAAATATATACGTAAGTCGATCGATAAGGAAAATGAAAACGAAAGTGGTAGAAAAACTGAGATACAGCGAAAAAAAAACGTTGACTATATTGACAAATTGCTACATACTTAAAAATTTATTTTCTATCACTTTTGAAAGCTACACATATTTTTCCAGTGGCAGCATATTATTTCGCTGCAGCGGAAACTTGATTGACATACGATATAAACAAAGAAGATCTCAAAGAACTCATTTATCACAATATGCTAGATTATTTGTATTTATGTTGTGTTGAATACGTTTTGTAGGAACTTAAGAAGCTGCTGTTATTTAGGCTTCCAAAGCAATTCATTTCATTCGGCAATTGGAGGCAATCAGCTTGGCAGCATTTGTTCTCGACTCGACGGAACTTTGAGTGGAATTAGCCGCCTATTAAACAGAGCAGCTGCAGCAGCAGCAGCAGCTAAATACTTAACATTTTGTAGCTGTAGATGTATAGACTTGTGTTTTGTGTTATGATTTGTTTGTTTCTTTTATACTCAAATCGTCTATTGTAGGTGTAATTGGCCTCATTTGCATTTTTTCTAACGCCGCCGTTTATCTTCTCACACAGTGAAGTGAATATGCGAGGGAATGCGCACATGTGCTTGTATGTTTGTATGTAAATGGATACAAAAGTACAAATTTTTCGAAATTTATAGTAGCGTATTTCCTGCTTTCATGCCACAGCTCCTCAGCTGGTTTCAATTCTTGCCTTCATTACCATATCCCTCTTCTGCTTCCGGTTGGTTGTTGGGAACAGTTGCAATGCATTTTCTTATGTGCATACATACATGGATATTGTACGCATTAAAATATCATAAATACATAAATATTAGCATATGCCCATAATTTCTCATATTGGGTCGTATGTACATAAATACAAATTTCAAAGATTGGATATAATCATTGGAATGTTTGTGCTCTGATTGTACCGATTAATGCGAGCAACTATACACATAATGGGCAATGGGGCGTCTCATGAGAAAAAAAATAGCGCATTTTCCATCGGACTTTTATAACTTATTTTATATTTAAACTTGGGCCAAAATGTTTCGGTAAATTTTTAGTGTGACGAGAGCTGTACCGGTGGGCAAATACCTCAAAAAATTATTGAAGTAAAAAATCCTGTTTGTTTTACTAATGCATTTACTATTTACTGCAACTATTTTTACTAATTTTTACCACCATTTTTTACTAATATTAATAAATAATACTACTACTTTTACAAAATTTCTACTTCAATTATTACTAAAGCTACTAATAATTGCTACAACTATTTTAACTAATTTCTACCAGCACTTTTACTAATTCTGCTACCAATTACTACTACTATTTTTACTAATTTTGATCACTATTTTTTTACTAATGCTACTATTAAATACTACTTCTATTAATATTTACTAATAACTACCGTTCTTCTTAACTTATTTTTACCAATACTTTTGCTAATTCTACTACTACTTACTACTACTAATTTTTAAATTAATTTCTACCAATATTTTGACCAATGTTACTACTAATTTGTCTACCATTTTTTTACTAATGCTACTACTAATTACTACTACTATACTTCTGCTACTAATTGCTACTATTATTTTTACTAATTACTACTACTCTTTTCACGAATGATACTACTAATCACTGCTACTACTTTTATTTTTTTCTACCACTATTTTTACTAGTGCTACTACTAATTACTACCACTAGAATTACATATTTCTACTACTAATTTCTACTATTATTTTTATTACTAATTATATACTTCTACTATTTTTGCGAATGATACTTCTAAGTACTCCTACTACTACAACTTCAAGTACTACTCCTACCACCACAACTACTTACTACTATCTACTACTTACTACTAACGAATATTACCACTACTTTCCGAACCTTTTAAGCTTAAACTAAACTCGAGTAAATCGACCTAATCTTTTTGTCATATGCTATGCAAATCTGATGTAATTTTTTATTTGGAATTGTTTTTTTTTTTTTTTATTTATAATCGTTATTTTGTGATTTTTGTTTGTTCGGCCACATTCGATTGATATTTTGTAATTTTTATTTGTTCGGTCATAAAACGTAGACCGTATTGTTGGTCTTGTTGCCATTGTCATCGCCAACAAATTTTTTTGCGTTCATTATTACCAAAAAAATTTAAAACCACGAAAACGATTATTTTTGATGGAAAAATAAGAGTCACAAATATGATCGAAAAAACATAATTTTTGATTTAAAAAAAAAAAACATTAATAAATAGCGATCAAACTTGATAAAAAAAGTAAATATAATATCATAAAATATCGATAAAATTTGATTGAGACAAAATTAATTAACAAAATAATGATTAAACTATGATTTTCTTATGAAAACTATAACCGCTACGGTCCCTAGTCTGAGGTGATTTTTTTATTATTTATATTAACTATTTTTAGGTATTTCAAATTGGTCCAGCCGTCGTAAATCTTAATATTCTTCTGGACTACTTTGGTGAAAGTTATAATATACTATATACATACATGCATATATACTAAAAAAATTTTCGTAAAGTTTTTTTAATTTTTGTTATATTTTCTTAAAATTTTTACACAGAGTATGCAGTTTTTTAGCCCATGCAGTATTATTACAATGGCGGCCGCCGGAGCCGAGTGTGTGCGCGCTTCATTCGGTGGGTCCCAGGTTCGAATCCAGCTCGGGGCAAGTAACATCCAAAAATTATAGAAACAGTTTTTTCTAATAGCGGTCGCCCCTCGGCAGGTAACGGCAAACCTCCGAGTGAATTTCTGCCATGAGAAAACTTCTCACAAAAAAAAACATTCGCCGTTCGGATTCGGCGTAAAACTGTAGGTCCCTCAATTTGTGTTACAACATCAAGACGCACACCACAAATTGTAGGAGAAGTTCATTAAGAAGTTAATTAAGTAAGTAAGTAAGGTCGCATCTCTGCAAGAAATGGCAAGCCACTGAGGGCATTTCTGCCATGACAAAACTTCTCAACAATATCAGTTGCCATTCGGAGTCGGCGTAAGACTCTAGGTCCCTCAATTTGTGTTACAACATCAAAACGCACTCAATATTATTAGTATTATTATTATCATATTATTATTACAAGAATATGCAATATATTAGGCGTTTAAATCTTCATGGTTTTTTATTATATTTTTTTTGCTGGCGCTGTTTTAGAACTAAATTTAAATTCTTCTTAACATTTTTATATAGTTATTGAATGAACTATATTTTTATAAGAAACTTAACGAATTTACCAAAAAAAAATATTGTGAATATTGTTCAAAAAAAAAGTCACTGTATCATTTAAGCTGTGAGCCAGTATAAATATGTTGCAAGTATGTATGTATGTCGTATGACGCTGGCATTGCCACCACCAATTACATAAGTACATATTATGCTATGTAAGAATACAACAATAATGCGGCCCCTGTAGCACTTGCGCCGTTTTTATTTCTGTGGGTTTTCCTTAGTTCTTTAATAGCATTATATGCATACATATTATGTACATATGTATGTACATACATACATATATTTATATGTAGACATGCCTATATTGCTATTTTGATTTTCATCGTTGTTGTTGCTGCTGTTGTTATTGTTGCTGCTGTTCATTTAAATTACGTGTTGCTCATTACTTTACCCATTACTTACTTATTACTAGCACCGCGTCGCTGTGAGCGTGGCATCAACAACAACATCCACTTTTTTTTTTTAAATGCGGCAATTAATGTTCTCATTTTCAGCTGGCCACCTCAAAGCGACGTAAGAAGCGCCCAAACAACAAACACACATTTGCATACACAATTTTTCCAGTGAATGAATTTTCCATGCGTTGTTGTGGTGTTGAGAGGGGTGGGTGAGACGACGGCCGGATCGGCAACAAGTTAATGCGTATGAAGATACAACCAAATAAAACCGCAATGTTATCAATGGTGCATTGTTGTTGTTTTGGTCTTTCACTATGGACCTCTTTCTCGCTCTTTGTTGTTTTTGTGGTTTTTATTTTGCCGTTAGCAACTGTGTCTATAATGCGTTAATTTAACTTTTAAGTGTGTTTTCAATTCATTCTGTTTTTATTTTTTTAAGGTCCGCTAACTCTTTCAATGGCTCCCTTTGTAGAAAAAGCGAATATTTAAAAAAATACTTCATAGTTTAAAGTTCAAATTTAATGTGTGTGTGTGTGTGTGTGTATAAATATCTTGGTACAAATAAAATACATACGCACCCAAGTCGCTTGGTTCCGCTTGGAGTGTTTGGAAATCGTCTTTTATTTAGCTCCCATTTACCACCTGTTTTTTAATTTTGTTCTCTTTGATGTTGCTGAATACTTCCAGCACACAATACACAAACATACATGCATATATTTTTTATTTTATTATATTTGCTGTTTTTTTTAATTTGTCGACGCTTTTATCTTACAACTATGCACATAAAAAATAATATTATATTTTTTTTCAAAACATAAAATATGACAAACGATAATTTTCGCGCTGATTACCAACGCACACTCATTTTCGTTTATTGTTTTGTAAAAAAAAAAACCTTTTATAAAAAAAATAAGCAATAACTTATTATATTTCCTAACGATCAGGCCATATAAGCTTAAAATGATATATTTTCATGGCTAACGTCCTTGCTCGCCCATCTTTAATTAGTTTTCGATCTTTAAAGCTAATTATCCAGCTCTCAAGTAGACATACATAAAATATTTTTCATTTTTCTGTTGTCTTGAAAACGTACTTTGCCGTTGCTTTAAAATTTTTTGAAGATATAACTATAGTTTTGTTCCTGTACTCCATGAACTTAGAGGGTTTTACCTGAACTTACAGAAAGTTCGTTCGAGGAAAAATGTTGGCGTAGAACAAAATCCTGTAAATGGGAGCGATTTTTTGAGAATTGTTTAGAAAATTAAGCTGCAAGATTTTAGCCCAAATTTTTCTTCGGTTAAAATCCTAAAAATTGTCAAACGATCAGTTGTTGCACAAAAGTAAACAAAAATTGACAGTTGTCAAGTTTATAGTGAAAAATATTAAAGTAAATTTTAATAATTTTGTAGCATTTGAACGAAATCAATTTTTTTTTTAATTTAATAGAAAACTGTTTGACGTTTTTACAGGACATTTTTTTTTATATTTTTGGTAGTTTTTTATCTCTCACTCCAGAGAGTACTTTTGCTAT
The DNA here is from genome assembly GCA_951828415.1 of Anomoia purmunda. Lineage (NCBI taxonomy): Eukaryota > Metazoa > Arthropoda > Insecta > Diptera > Tephritidae > Anomoia > Anomoia purmunda. The sequence continues at coordinate 38,081,077 of OX639995.1, read as the reverse complement.
TTGACATTTTTGCACGATTTTACAGGAAAAGTACTGCGTCAAAGTTTATACGAGAAATTATTTCTTGTGAACTGAAAACTGAATTTAAGAATTGTGATAGAATGAAATTTCGTTTACATTTCTTGAGGTTATTTTTTTTTTTTTTTATATGAATTTTTTTGTTTTTCTTGATACTTAGCCTTAGACGATAACATGAAATTATTATTCCTAGTTTACTTTAAATTTATGCTTTATATTTCTGGTATATAGATCCATTACGACTATCATAATATTTTTATCATTTAATTAAACGTACAGGTGTACTCGGTTGCTAGCAAAAAAACTAGCATTTCTAGAATTTTTCTCATACATATACATAATTATATACTTATATATATATATACATTTGTATATTTACAGCTAAGCTATTTTTTATCAAATCATTATGCAATTGAACATGACTTAAACGCCTCAGCTCATCATACGCTTCCTTACAATTATACAAAATCCAACAGTTAAATCGCTAAATGGCAAGCGAGCGATTGTTATGCTATACGCAATCAATGTAAATGGCCATTTAATTAATCGAATAACGGCTGGAAATCCATTATTTACTTGAGTGAGAACTCATTTTCTTATACACGCTTGTTGATAATCTCATAAATGATTATAACTCATTCGATAATGACGTCAAATTGCGAATGCTAACCGTTTGAATAAATTACGCAACAATCAAGAGGCTCAAGAGCTTAGCACCTCATTTTTAAAAGTCAACACTACACTTTAACTCTAAATTGGTGTTGAAAATTACAAAATGAATAAGAAAGTATTGTTCTTTTATTTTTTATAGTAGAAGTAGCTATACATAAGAATGTATATATTGCTAGTGTTAAGAAACTGGTTCTAGCAGACCATTTTATGATCAGTAGAAACAATTTCGCTATTTTGCGGTAGTCCATAGTTGATTGTCACGTTTGTTCGGAATGCTAATAACGTGAATACTTATTTGTAGACATAATAAATATTGATTTGATATTTCAATTTTATATATAAATTTTATGCATGTATGAATTTATGTACATATGTATGTGGTATACCTTTTTGACTAGTTTTGGCTTGTATCTAAATTTGGAGTGGATTCCAAAACGATAAAACGTAGGGTATACGTGGATTTCTAAGTGGAACAATATGTTTATATATTAGACTGGACGAAGAAAATAAATGCAAGTACTTCCTTTTTTGAGATCCATGACTTTTTAACTTCCATTGTGGTTAAAACTCACCATCTTCAAATTTGGTGCAAAAGGTTTTGTGCCTCCGCCCCAAGTGCCTAAATCTACTCGACTTTCAATCCGTGTAAAGGTGAAATTCCTTAAGGGCATTAAGCTTCCTAGGACCCTATAATATATTTTCAAGATCACGGAACATTTATTTTTCAAACTGGCCCACACATTTTAATATATTGCGACAAATTAAGAAAAAAAAACGTTAGAAAAATACGAAAATTAAGCTTTAAAAGGTTAATATTTTTTTTACATATTTTTTAAACCTTTCATCATTAACAAAATCTTTCAGAAATGAGGCATGACAAAAAATGTTTAGCGACAAAAATACACTTTGAAGAAAAAATGGTTAAAAAAGTGTGTAGTTTTTGTTTATTGTTAAATCCGTGCGAACGTGAAATCCCTTCAGAATTTAAGTTTCTTAGGATCCTGTAGTATGTTTTCAAGATTGCTCCTCACTCCGGGTAAACTAATTTTTCGATCTGACCCACCACACATTTGGATATATTGGGACAAAGTCTAAAAAAAAAACAATCGATAAAAGAATTCGAATAATCCTTAAAGCGCAACTTTCGGCTTTTTGTATCGTATTTTTCTTCTTTTTTTATATATTTACAATATATTTTTTTTAAACCTTGCATCATTAACAATATCTTACAGAACAAAATTAGTCATGGAAGTTAATATTTCGTTCATTTTTCGAAGTTATCGTTTTTGCTGTCGAAATCGATTTTTCTTGTGGCTCGCGGGAAGTTTTTTTTTGAAACTCCCATTACTTTAGTAAAAATTTATATTATTTTTCAAATGTAATCGCACTTACTTTAGAGCCGAATTGTTAACAACTGCCAAAAATTGTTTCAAAAAGTGTATTTTTTGTTTACAAACAATTTTTTCTCAATAAATATATAGTTTGATCTGTATTCTGGCAAAATTACTATTAGCGTATTTTTCTTTTTGTCTTTTTGGGAGTTAAGATCAAAATATTAAAATGGTTTTTTCTCCATTTCGACAGCGTTCTTCTGAATATAGTCGTCTCATATAGCAATGCGTATGTTAATTCTCACTCAAACTTAATAGTTTTATTATACTATTATTGTTTCAAAACTCTTTAATATTAGAATAAAAAAATTCTTCCTGATACGACTATACAAACTAAAGACGAAGTCTGCCCATATTGCTATTCAAGATTGTTGCACAGAATTATTGACAAAAAATTTGTAGTGAAAAAATTCACTTTTTGAAGAAAAAATAGTTAACAAGAGTGATTTTCTTTTATTATTATGCAAATAAAAAATCACGAGGTTTTGGCAGTTGGGCTTGACAATTCGGCTATGAAGTATGAACGATTATATACATTTGAAAAAGAAAAATTGTTAAAGTCCATCAATTGTTACCACACTTATACTAAAAACAGCAAAACCGATAACTTCGAAAAAAGGAAAATAGGGGCTGTACATAGATCCACCACTAGTACTAAGTAGTAATAGTAATTAGTTGTAGCATTAGTAATAAGAAAGATGTTTAAAAAAAAATAATCCACTTTTAAGACCTAGTTTTTGGTTTTTGTATCGTTTTTTAAAAAACTTATCGCAATATATCAAAATGAAAGCGTCAGATCGTAAAATTAATGTACCCGAGTGTTCAGCGATCTTGAAAAGATATTGTCAGATCTTTAAAAATTTAAATTACAGTTCGGAAGACGAGTAATTTTAAGCATTTGATGTGGAAGCACGAAACATTTACACGAGACCTGGGAATATTTCTATATTTGCACAAAATTTTCAAGGGGCAAGCACTTATATTTTTTTTAGTCAGTCTAATTTATACGCCCTTGCTATAAGCGACAGAAATTGAGTCTAAGATTACTTCTGAGCAAACTCGTTGTAAGTTTCGAAAAATAGCTCTTTCAGTTTAGGAAAATATATACAATTTTAAGCAATGAGCACAGTTCGAAATTCTCTTGACCTGAAATTTTAAAGATGACTCGTTAAAAATGATAATCATATATCATCACATTTTTCCATAGAGACCAAAAAATGTTTTAATAATCGACGATAAATTTTCAAAGTTTCCCCAGAATTTTCAGAAGTTTTTCAGTTTCATAGCATATTTCCTTCCATATAAATCGATATTTCGAGCAAGCGTTATAGTATATGAAAAAATGCCGAAGAACCTCAGCAAAAAAAAAATAATTATAAAGCCATTCGTAGAATATTTACTCAATGAAACATTTAGCATGGAAAATGGTATCAATAGGCCCGTTTCTTTGTAACCGAGTGGCAAAAGAACACAAGATAGGATAAGAAATAGCATGTAAAACAACAACACTAACTCGGAAAAATATGCGAGTTGAGCCAACTCGGTAAAATGACGTCCGACCTGAGATGTAGTGTTGGGAAGTGAAAAAACTGCGCTATTGTGAATGAGCCCTAAGAAAATACATGCGAAATTTCAGTTTAATATCTAATTCGCTTTTCATTGCATCGTATTTTTAAATATATAACCACATAAAAAATTTTCCAGCACACCTATTTTCCGATCTTAAATAGTACTAAACAAATTTAATGTTTCATGAAAGATGCTAGCAGGGTTGCTTTTACAACTAAAGGAAATTTTATCCGAGCTGGAGCGTTCTCTTGCAAGTCAGTTACAAAAAAGGGGCCCAATATTGCAAAAAAAAAAACTCTGGACCATTTCCAATGTGAGTCACTGTACGTACTTAAAAGATAGTTCGTCATTGAAGATATTCGGAAATATACAAATCAAAAACCATTTGAACTCAAAAATATTATTGGTACTTTTCTAATAGAATATAACTTTTATTTCAAATAAAAAATTAATCAAAATGACAAATTTGCTAATTGTTTGTCACTATGGCGACAATCCACTTAAACCAATCTTCACCGAACGCAACGAAAGTATGGTGGCTAAAACTTATCAGTACACTTTGCTATAATTTTTGTGAAAACAAAGTTTGCGAATACTTAGCTAATTCCATTGATGCTAACCAAAACGTACGAATGAGTGTGTGTGTGGCTGATCTCATTGGTAAAACTTTTGCAGACTATTTACAGTCATTCTCCAACATGCCACTTTTGCGCATGCGCGCCTCGCCTCCCCTTTGTTCGTACGTGTGTGAAAATTTGTATAGATAAAAAACTATCACATTATCCATTTGTGTTAAGTTGAATGAGTTTCGTTGTTTTTTAACATAAATACATTTCAGAGATGATAGAATATTGTTAGATCACATTTTGAAAATAGAAAATCATATCACTTCACCTGAGCGCTGTTCATCACTTGAATTTCGAGTTCTACATAAATGGCTAGAGTGTGCTGATGATCTCAGTGTTACCTTTCATGTTCATTTTCATTACTGCTTTTAGTTCACACACATTTGCTAGCTTTCAACATTGCTAATTTAATTATTCTCACTCGTTCGCCCTTTCGCCGTATTTTCACTGTCAATGGGGTTTCACTTGTTACACATACATACAAACTAAAGTATTTAGGTAAATATCTATGTATTTAAATACGTAAACTATCTCTATGTATGTAACTATTGCTATGTAAGTGCAGACATATAAACTTGATATATATTTGATGTATGCGGCTCGGTTATTTGAACGCTCGTTTGAATGCAAATTCGAAATAGTGAACCCAAAAACTGAACGCAACCTATCTCGATTATATGAACAGATTATTTTTTTCCAAAAATAAAAGAACCAGATGGCGCCCGCCATGTAGTGCTAATCTTTTCTTTGTCGATTTGACAGCATTCACCCATTCTCTGACGCCATAAAAGTAGTTAGCAGGAATTTTTAATCAAGAAACACAACCTTCAACCGTTCTGTCTTCTGTTCGCTTTTTCCTCTTCGATAGAATATCTATTTTGCTCTCGCATTTCAGTTCGATTGCTCTCGGCTCAATTAGTGCAATCTCGAATTAAATCGTTGTTGGCTTACATGGGGAAAAGAATTCAAAAGCTGGCGCTGATTCTGATACCTCTAACCCTCTCTTGAAAATTTTGACAGGATTTCTACGTCACAACAGATTTTGTTTACACTCATGTATATTTTTTCCAAAGTATTTAACAATTTTAGTGTGTATTCTTTCTAACATATATACCGACGTGTTTTTCCTCTCATTTCTCTCCACCGTTAAGTCTGATGTGACGTCACAGCCAAGTTATACTCCGAGTTTCAGGTCAGTCAGCGCAATCTTGTATTCGATCACTCTAGATAACGGATAACTTTGAGATTTTTCACTGGCAGACGTATAAATGAAATTATTGACTGAAGTGAAACGATTTACATTAGGAAGAGTTAACCATGGGCCAGGGACCGAAGGGAGGTGTCCTGCCCCCACTTTTGTGTAGCCATTATATCTCTGAGCTCTCTCAACCGACAGAGGGAGTCACTATAGTCTCATATGCCGATGAATGCTCGTTTGATGAGTTGTGTTCGAAACTTAACGATTATCCCTCCGACCTTGCTCGTTTCTTCACTGACAAGGAGGTCAGGCTTAACCTCGACAGCCATGTCCTTGGCACCCCAAAACCAGCAGATAATCACCCAAGAATTTAGGGGTAACATTATTCTTCTTTTCTGCCCACACCACCGCAATCGTCAATAAAGTACAGAGCCGCAACAAAGTCGGGTAGCCCTTGGGATAAAGACAAGGGAATGTTGTAGGCAACACGCAAGGCGATTCCGACTGGTATTAAACTATGCTCCAATATGGTTGCCGGGAATCAGTAGGACTCAGTGGACGAAACTGCAGAATGCTACACTCCGCATTGTGACGAGATGTCTTCTGGTATCTACACCAAGAGGTGAATGTCCTCCATGTTAAGAATCACAACCGCATGCACAGTAAGCAGTTTCTCGCTGTTGCCACCACCTGCGACACCCAAACAAGCATCTGCTTGCCGACAAGCCATTGCCCAGCCACATCAGAAGGCATCTCCATGAACTCTAGGACGAGATCCAGGCGTACAGGCCCAACCAACTACTGGTTCCGACGGCGTTCAGGCAGACCTTGAACGACAATCACAGAAAGATAATCACCTCCTACATCAACTCTCGTCCTGTGAATGCAGTCATAGGAGTCCAACCCCCACCGCAGAAGAGGAGTCCCAGCTGCAGCACTACTCTGGGCCAACAAAGATCTGGATATCCAGAATCAACTCGGATATATCAAGCATATGCCCAACATGTGTAGATTCTATACGATTTCTATGAAAAATTGTTTTCCCCTATTTACATACTTATAAAAAAATGTAGAAAGTAGTGATATTTTTTTTTTTGATCTAGACCAAACCTGTGGCGATTTTTTGTGCCATCCTAATGAAAATACATATGAACAAATTTGTGTGATACTGATTTTAATTCTAAAACTATTGAAAGGGAATATTTTAATGCAGCTTGCATTGCTTAGAAGTATAACTTTTGGATGTATTGAATTGAATGAAAGAAAAACTATTACATAATTTTGATGATTTTTATTTACACTACCTGCTCAATTTGCCTTATATTATATTTTTTAAATTTTTCGGTATTGTTTGTAATCAAAAGAGATATCCCTTGCAGTTAAAAAAACACACAATATTTTGGTTTTGCAAAGGCGCCGAGAGAAAAGATTGAAAGCAGTCTTGCTAAAAAATAATATGCGAAAGCTCAAAACAGACTATTTCAATAAAAATAACAAAAACCACTCGCGTAGCTAAAACTTCTGTGCCGATTCTGCAAAGGGATAGAGAGTTAAATATGGGAAAGAGTTTCGTTTAAAAACCTTTTTAGTTTTCAGAATAGTAAAAATAGTAGTGGAAAATAGTAAATATAGTGGTAGAAATAAGAAGTAGCATTAGTAAAAATCGTAGTAGTAATTAGTAGTAGCATAGGTAAAAATAGTGGTAGAAATTAGTAGTAGTATTAGTAAAAATAGTGGTAGAAATTAGTAGTAGCATAAGTAAAAATAGTAGTAGTGGAAAATAGTAAAGATAGTGGTAGTAATAAGAAGTAGCATTAGTAAAAATCGTAGTAGTAATTAGTAGTTGCATAAGAAAAAATAGTAGTAGAAATTAGAAATAGTATTAGTAAAAATAGTGGTAGAAATTAGTAATAGTATTAGTAAAAATATTGGTAGAAATTAGTAGTATCATTAGTAAAAAATAGTGGTAGAAATTAGTAGTAGCATTAGTAAAAATAGTGGTAGAAATTAGTAGTAGTATTAGTAAAAATATTGGTAGAAATTAGTAGTAGTATTAGTAAAAATATTGGTAGAAATTAGTAGTAGCATTAGTAAAAATAGTAGTCGAAATTAGTTGTAGCATTAGTAAAGATAGTTGTAGTATAGTAGTAGAAGCAATAGCAGTCGTAGTGATAGTAGTAGTAACAAGTAGTAGTATTTAGTAGTAGTTTGTAGTAGTAGTAGAAGTTGGAGACGTAGTATTGGTACTAGTAATTAGTAGTAGCAGTAGTTAGTAGAAATAGTAGTGGAGTAGAAGTTGGAATAGTAGTAGTTGTAGTGGTTAACCAGCCGCGAGCTACTGACTTAGTTACGCGATATCGACGCGACTTGCGCGACGCGATGTAAAAAATCACTACCATGTCGCTAAAGAAGTTTTAGTTCAATAAGATACACTGTACAATTATGTGACTATGTAAAATATTATTTATTTATTATTTAGTTTTTTTTTTTAAATTTAAATTGTATGTCTCGATTATGTGAACAAATAGCTACAGTGAACTCCCTTTGCCTGAATTATGTACACAGTTCACATAATCGCGCTACTACTGTATTTCCATTTTTTGCAAGTGCTTTCTAGGGCGCACTCTCAGCTTTTACATATGTCTGCAAAACTAATCCCATACAATCGGGCATACATAGATATTTACATACATATATCGTATGTACCCAGTAGCAAATTTGTGAACCGATGAGTTTAGTAATATGAAGTTGTAATTCAGAGAATTCATAACCGATGCTCGCGACAGCAGCGACTGGCGGCGCTAACCATCGGCGCCAATAATTGTTGTTGAGTAGTAGCAATAACATAAACTCGTGCTCGCGGGTACCGTTTTCGGCTATCGTAGACAGCACGCGCTACTGATTTGTTATTGTAAAATTACGGTTTTTTTGCATGTTTACATTCCTTCCCAGAATGTCTACATCTAATTTCAACAAATTTGTGCATATTGTGTGACCAGCATTTGAAAATTTGTTTCCTTGTTTAGTTTTCTCTTGTACGTAGACTCGTAAAGGACAAACGCGGTGTTTAAAAAAAAAAAATTTAAATTGTAAAATAAATAATAATAGATATTCATAACTCAATATAATATTTATAAACTGCATTATTAAAATGTATTCCAATCGATACCAAAAGCGGTTGATTAAAGAAGAGTTGCAAAATATTTTTATCGTTTTTTTCAACCAAATATATTTCTTAATTTTTCTGTATATTTTTGAAAATTTCAATGTTTAATTTGGGGAGCGGGTTGGCTTACTATTTCGCATGCAAATGGCAATGAAGTAGCAAGTTGAGCACATTACCACTTCACTTGTTATGTACAACGAAGCAGTAATTTGCACCAATTTCCATTTCGATTGCAATGTTCAATGAAGCATCAAGTTGTACACAATACCACTTCGCTTACAAAAGATAATGAAGTGACAACTTGCCCTTATGAATTCTTCATTGGAAGATGTAAGTGAAGTGGTATGAATGAGTTTTCAAACACAAGCCCTGTACAAAATGTCATCGGTGCTGGAAGCTCTCGTATACTGGAGCTGCAAATTCCCACTTCATTGGAAAGCCTATACCATTTGCTACTGGGTAGTTGCGTATGAGCATGTGTGTATGTGCGACTGTTGTAGATTTTGTAGATTCGAGTTCGCGCACTTCATTACGCGGATGCTAATCTATTGGCAACTGACCTAATTGCTTGCCATCGTTAATTACTTGCCGCGCTCAGCACAGCAGAGCAATGTGGGGTAATATTTTTTAATTGATTATTTTTGCTTGTGTTGTTATGGTTGTTGTTTACGGTTGTGGCATATTCCGTTTTTTTGTACACCCGAGCATTCGAATTGAATTTTATTTTGGTAATTTAAAACATTTTTCTGACCATAAACAAATTGGACGAATCGGCAAGTAAAGAAGAAAATGCACGACGTTTTGTAGGACGATATGTATATAGTGGGCGGAAGCATGTAAACTCTTAATTCGAGATCCATGAGAAACGCGTACGTGCTGTGCTGTGCTGTGTCGAAAATCGTGGAAAATGGGTTAAATGATTGTCTCGCCACTTTTTTACATATATCTTTTACTTCGTCACAACGATGAGGCGTGAATTTGATTTATGTATGTAATTCTAAATGGCCCCGATAATTCTTTATAGTTTTTTCCTCAATAGTGTTTTTAATTCATGATATTCGTGAGTGCTCAAAGTAAATGCTGAAGATATGCAAATACGAGAAATGTTCGGTTAGCAAATACGTGTTGGACGGTTTGTAGATGGCAATGCTTTCCAAGTGACTATAGTATATACTCAGAAGTCTTCCATTTATCATAGCCCAATCAGTTGAACCATTTCGATGCTTTTTATGAGCTTGCTGATATCGCCTGCTGTGACTTTCGATTAGTCGATTGGTTGCATTGCCACTTAGTATCTGTGTAGATATGCAAGTTCCTAGCGTTCTTCGGTTTGAAGGTGAAAGATTGAAAATAAGAATTTTTTCGCGATTATTTCTTACCATAGCCACGACATCTTCTATTGTATTATAAAAAAAATCCATTTTTGCATAATTATAAAAATATTTTGCATTTTGAATAGAATAGATAGAATTGGGCAGAACCCCATTCCAAAACGGCGACAGTGAAGTTCGGGAACACAAGTTATTAGCAACCTACTAAGAATTATCTAATATTTACACTAATATTTCATATTGGGCAGAAATGCTTATCATCTATTCTAATGGCATACACACTCTAAGGTCCTAATTAAATATATATATTAACTTTTATTTAGAATATTTGATTTTTTTTAAATACTAATTTAAATTCTCGAAATTCGGAATGCTTACTCACTTTGGCAAGGAAGCCATGGCACAGGGGTGGAGGTAAAAGAGAGTAGGGATACGATCACAACGAGCAATGGGCTTTGGAAAGAAATTCTATAAAAACGATAGGAAACAGTGTAGAGAAAAATTAACTAGGACACGGAACTAAACGGGCTAAGATGCTGCTGAACGATCTCTCATTATTCCAATTAGATGCACAAATTACCTTTACCTTTTTTTAAAATACTCAAATTGTCACTTTTTTTAGAAAAAATGTCAGCGAATTAAAACTTCGTTTTTTTCTTTTTTTTAAATTTTAATAACATTTAAAAATATTTGATAAGATTCATACATAAATTTTTAAAGAAGTAACACTGTTTTAGCTAAGGGAGACGTCATGTGAAGAGTGAGGAGCAAAGCTGTTTATGTATCAAACCTTTCATTAATGAATCATGAAACAAACCATATTTTTATTTTAAAAAAATATAACATTAAATCATCATACATTTTTTTACGAATATTATAAAATACCACCAACTGGTATTTGAGTCACTGTACTTCACCGTCGATCGGCTGCATCTGCTACTGTCTTACTCAATGCCGGCGCGGTCAAACTGATAGCCGTGCAGTCATCGTACAAAATGGATATGAAGTGAAATCATTTTCACAATTTTAAATAAGAAAAAATATCTGCGCAATTTCGATAAATGAAACATGAATCCCAAAGTTGACGGGATAGTGAAAACTCCTCAAGGTGAACTGAAACCTAAGAGAGCCAAAACGATTCTAGAGCTCAATTACGGTCTGAGTATTTAGGTTAACTTAACTCTTACTTATCCAGGCTAGACCGCGTTATCTCTGATATAAGTCCGGCATATGGAGAATCTCCGCAATATACCAATCACCTATTCACATGGCCCTTCCAACACCCCCTTTACTTATGGTCCGACCCCGTTGAAACAGCTCCTCGGTCTGCCCTTAGATGGGTTTAAAGATATATTAAGGTTTACCTTTAAAACGACTCATCGGTGCAGATTATTCAAAACTGTTATCTAAAATTGGATAAAGTAGGTTTGAAATTTCCACTATGCCTTTTTTTCGAAATAAACACCCCGCGGACTATTTCACGTTTTCGAATATGTATAAAGAAACAACACGGCTGTTTAAATATTTGGAGCAAATAACTTTTTTAGAAAGCTTTAAAAATTATATACCATTTGGTGGTAGTCATACTCAGCAACGTTTGCAATCCTCCCGCTCATTTCACATACACTCCACTTAAAATGCATTACTGATGAAGCGGTAGACGCATAATATCGCTTAGAGATTGGAGAATGAATGCAACATTAATTTTGCAACCACATTCAAATGCATTAAAAAAGGACTTGAACTTGAAGGCAGCCACGATGACACTTAGGGTTGAAACAACACAAAACTTCAATGCACAGAAAACAAGAAAAAAAAACAAACAGAGTATTGTTACAATGCAATTACCAACACTGCCATATAGCATGCACAATTTGTCCCACCACAACAACAACGCGTAAACTTAAAGATTTACTACCTTTTCTACGACTATCGCGTATGTGCGTCACAGGACTCAATTGCGGACAGAGAGCAGGCAGTGAATTTAAAAATTGCACATGGGGCCATTGACATGGAACCGCTACACACATAGATATATGACAAGTTAAACGGAAGGTGCAGTTAAGTTGTAACTACCCTGTTGGAAAAACATAAGACAGTTGCATTGAAAAAACAACTAATTTTATATCAACTACTTTTAAACTCATTTAATACAAATGCAGCGTGAGCCAGTTTCATTCTTTTGTATACTAATTTGCCGTGCTAATTTGAAATGTACCTATACATTTTTGAGTTCTTGAATTGAAATTGCAAATAAAGTAATGGAAAACATATGCAAATAGGGTAATTGACAGACTCATATGGCACGCCATGTTAAATGAGTTGCCATTGAAAAATGGAGTTCTAAGCTGTTTTAACCTTCATCCGGCCTTTGGTTCAATTTGACCCAAATTTCAACTTTGCTTATATTTGGGTCACAATTTGATACAATTGTTACGAGATTTTGACTTAACGAACCAATCGTACATGAATTCATACAATTTTATGAAATCATCACCGAAATTGTTTACCCTAATGCTGTATTAAAAAAATTACTTAAATCATTCGTGAGAGCAAAGAACATTAAACTATTAGAAGAGACAACACTTTAGTTTCGCATTTCTCGATTGAATGCAGGGTCTAACCCTGTTGACCAACGAGAAAAGCAGAAGTAACGTGCTGTTACTTCTTATAATTCTGTCTTCTGTGGTGAGGTTCATATTGACCCAGTGTATTTTTGTATGCGATATATGCGTTCCTAGGGTTATTACCATTAACATTCATGTCATTTAGGTTTCTGCTCTTCTTTGTTGAAACATACAGTTCGCGATTGTATAAAAATATTTCGCAAAATAATGGATTTCTTATTTTTTGAACAATATCCTACTGATGATTCAACTCCATTTGATACAGACGATGTTGGAGATTATTTGCTAAATGAAACTGAAGTTGAAAGAGATTTTGGCGATAATGAGGATTTCGACGTCGAATATTTATCTCAAGACTAGAGAGAAGAAACTGTTTCACGGCCGCGAGGTTTATGCTTTTCAAAAGACAAATTGAAGGATGCTCGTTCAGTTCTTTCCCGTGGATTTGTAATCAAAACAATTTATACGGTTTATTGATTTCTTTTATTAAATTTTTTCCCCACACATTGGACCAATCGCTTTTGCCACAAATTACTGATCCCTTGCCATAATTTTTGGTGTTCATCCAGTTATTCGAAGCTGTATGGGATATGATGAATTTAAAAGGAGTACGTCTGTATTACGGTGTGTTTTTGATAGTTGGTTGTTTATCTGGTTGTTTATCGCTCAATGTCTCACAAAATTTAAAAAAAAGAATCCATTGCTATCTTTTGACGCTCAAAAAAATCAGAAGTACGTGATAACAAAATAAAAGGCAGCGTTGATGGTTGGGACAAGCTTTTTGTTACTTATTGTAGCAAAAGAAAGGTTAATCGTTGGTCAGTAGCTTTTGAGTCAGCTAGTAACGCATTTACATATTATACTACATAAAATTGGATCCGGTGTAGAATATGTGTTGTCCGTATACTGAACGTCACAAGGGTGGTCAAAATGTTCGCGCAGTTGTTCGAGATGTTCGAAATTTACCAGAAGAACCAGAAAGAACCATCAGCATCAAAATCACAGTCAATTTCGTTTCGTTTGACACAAGCACCGGATACAAAGAAACGGGTCCGTAGTTAAATGAGTGAATTATATTCGTGCTAATCGCATATCATTTGTGTGAAAATCCTTTTTAATTTATTCAATTTTCCCCCCTATTTTCTCTGTTTTTTTTTTTAAATTAATTTCTGATCAAACCAACGTTTTCTTAATAAACCATTGAAAAAACGAACAATGACCAAAATTTTATATATACATATTGCAAAGATTTTCATCTTAAAAACGAGGCAAATGCCGCAAAAATAAGTTGTGTCAATTTGACCCATATGCAACGGATACGTTCACGGCAAAAAGGTCCATATGAAGGTTAAAGTTAATTTCGATTCCCACAGGGTATGCACGCAAAAAGTGTTGACCAAATGCATGCAAAATTGTTATGCAATAAATATATGTATTATATTTAAGGCACGTTTCATTTACTGTTGCTTTAAAAGGAGAAGGAGCAGTCATTACATTTGGAAAAGTGGTAAATATTAATTGTGCGTATGTATGTATGTACATATGTATGTGCTTAGAATAGAAAGAGTTGTAGAGGAAGTTGCAAAACATAATAAACATCAATGTAAACAACCGGCAGGCGATTATATAACGCAAATAATAAGGAAAATAATAAGTTGTGACCGTTGGCGTCTAGGTGGGTGGATGGGTGAGTGTGTGTGTGTGTGTGTAGTGGTAAAGTTTCCGGTTGTGCGCTTGCCACAGGTGGTTGCCATGACTCCAACCAAATTTTATTGCTAAAACACACACATAAAGGGCAAATACATAGGTATACAATTTTAATGCGAATGGCACTGCATCGAGGTGACCACCAGGATACCAAGCTGATTTTTTTTTAAGTTGTTTTTCGATACAACTTGATTTTTTAGGTTACTTAAACTATGTTGCGATTTTTAAGTAATAATTATGTACATAAAATTAATCTTCAATCTGTCGGTCATATAATTAACAATGCTTCGTTTTTTATGTCAAAATAATAGTTTTTTTATTGTAAATAATAAAATTAAAATTTATTTGCAAACCACTGCGTCACACTTACGGGACATTATAGACTCGATTAAATGCGAAATTTCCTATTTTGTAAGATCGAAGTTTTTTCTTTAAGTGCTGCCGGAGATTCTCAGTGGAGTTCAGATCAGGACTACATGAAGTCCAATGTAATAGTTTTATCATATTTTGTTCCAGCCACTATTTTGTTGCTCGTGCAAAATGTTTCGGGTCGTTGTATTGTCGACGGGCGTACCTTCATTGCAAAATGGAAGCATTACATCATTCAATATTGAAATGTCTATGTATATTGATGCTGATCCATGTGGCCCTCAATTTTTGTAATGAATCAAACTTCTTGCTATAACAAAGTACTCCAGACCATCAATTTATTATATGTATATTTCGGGCCATACGCTTTCAAAAGTAGACGCCGAACGTAAGATTTTTCATTGGATGAAAGTCGATTTATTTTCGTTTCATCGGGAAAAACACTCTTTTCCATTCTTTAATAGACCAACGGCGGTGTTTGATAGCGAACTCTAATTTTTTCTTACAACTACGTTCCAATAGCAAGAGTTTCTTCCAAGAAATTCTTCCAAATAAACATTTTTCCCTCGAACGCCTCTCAACTGTTTCTGCTGATGAAGATGAAGCCTTGTGTTTTCACCAAAAATACAAACACGAATTTCATTTGCGGATTTTCTTGGGAGCATTTTTTACATTCACGCACTATGTGCTCGACTTCGCTAGTGGACGTTATTCAGGATCTTCGCATTCGTGGAATTTTTTTGATGGTTCTATTTATCCTGAAATAGGGTTAGGCGTTGAAAACCATCTTTTTAGAAATGTTTGGAGTTTTCGCTATTTCTCCACACGTATTTGTCTATTATGGCTCTCATAGTTTCATCGCAGAATTTTTTTTATAGCCATTATGTTCAAACTCTAAACTATGCTAGAATATAACAAATTAGTTATATATTTCTATAAAATTAACGCATTAACGGGAGTTAATAAAAAATATTGACATTTAAACCAATGTACATTTTCAATAAACGGATTCTTCACGAAAAGTGAATTTATTCATTGAAAATTTTAAAGCAGATAAGTAGAACTAATCATCAGGACATCGTTGCTAATTAGTTGATCATTATTCTTATAGTCAATTGAATGAGCAATATTTTTGTAGACGATTTTTTTTACTATGCAAAAATCTGAAATTGAAAGTTATGCGAATGAGCAGGTCTTAGCATTGTATTGTTTTCATTTATTTTTATGTTTAGGCTTATCAAAAAATATGCAAATAACCGCTAAAACCGCGAGCCTCAGGTATAAAAACTTCCAAAATACATTTTCAAGAATGTAAATTTTAAGTAAAATGTGTAAAAAAGAAGATTTAATTCGCATTTACAAAGCATCGAAACTAAGATTACCGGATAATGACAACACATGGATTTTAGTGAGAGCTCCTTTGGGAAAAACATATTATTATTTTTGGTTATATTTATAACTTTTATTTATTTAACTTTTCAAATTTGTAAATTTTTTTAAATTTGATTTCTTACACAATTAATTGTGCGTTTACTTTTATAAAAAAAATGCGTTTGAAAGCTTTATAGAACTAAGGAATTTTCGAATGTTTCATGAGGAGTCCAAGTCCAAGTCTCAGAAAATCACAGAAAAAAATTATAACGAAATTTAACAGCTCTCAGCTCTTCCTAAATTTTTTAGAACAACTAAACTTTTAACTTCTTTTTAATTTTCCCAAAATCTAGTAGCTGGTATTTCGATTAATATAAACAAATTAAAAACTCGCTTCGTATTTCAAACATATATGACATTTAAAAACTTTGTTTTAATATGTAGGCATTGATATGATAATGATTAGAGGACAGCTATTTGAAAGCAATTTTTTTCACCAAAAAATTTGGTCTTCAAAAAATATTTGAAAATTTCGAAATTTCTTGGCAGCAGATGTTCGGAATAAATAATTTCTATAAATATTATTACTACTTTTTATATCGCTATTAAATTCGAAAAGCTTTTTTGGTTTTTTTTCCATAGAGAAAAATATTAAAACAAAAATTTTACACAATTTTTATACCAATAAAAATTTACAAATGTTCGGCCAAAGTTCGAAATTTTTCTCGACCGAAGCCGAAACGGAACCGAAATTTTTTTTCCGAACATGGTCAAAGCAGAAGCCGAAGTAAGGTCGTTCTCTGATAATTATCCACTTTTTAATCAATTTTTTTGTCGTTATCTTGAAAATCACATTTGACTCAGTTTTGGAATTCTTATTTTTTTTTATTTTGGTTGAGTTCTTTTTGTATGAATATTGATTGACCGTGTCAAAAACGCTTGAAATCTTTGGTTTAAGGTTTGTTGAAATTTTCGCTTATTATAGTAGAGAACTTGTTTTAAATCACACATATTTAGAACGTAAGTCACATTAGATATTCAACTTTACACCTGTTTTTAGCTCCTTTAATGAAATCACCTTGGTTTAAAGCCGAATTTTCGCAAATAAAGTCTAGTCGATTTTATGTGATATTTCTTTTGTATAAAATAGTTTACATATATAACAAATTTTATAATTTACACTTTACAGTCGAGTGAGTTTTAAAAAAGCCGCAGAGTGTAATTAATGTAAAATTTGCTATGAATTTTTTTTGTAATTACTATATAGAATATTTGCAAACGCTTGTGGTTATGGCCCATTATTTATTTAAATTTCTGTTTTTATTCTATTTTATTATTCTGTTTGCAACATCTGGCGACAATTACGTAATTTTTCGCCATTGAACCTCACATTAAATGCAAGTGCATTTCAAAGCGCCAATAAACTTTTTACTATAATGACAGGTGGACATTAGAAATTCGTCTGCAAATAGCGACTGCGCTTAATGTCCCAACACAACGGGTAACTTTTATCCACCTCCAGGCATTCACTGCGATATTTCTAGGTTTTAGACATCCGGATATGTTGTGCCTTAGGGTGCACACATTGCTAACGCGCCGTTAATTCATAAACTGTCACGGCGATTCAAGGCGCCAGCACATGGCCACTGGCCAATCCAAAGCTAACTTCCGGTCAAACGGCATTCAGCACGAATGTGAATGTGAATAGTGAATACATATTGATATATGAATGTCGAACGCCCAACCCACTGTCCTTAGCAAAATGTTGCGCCTAAGCTGTCTGGAAATTTGCGGAAAATGCGGAAATGTCCAGTTGGCGAGCATAGTACAAACCCTGTCGGAAAAAAGCAGATAGTCTAAAAAATTAACCAAAAATTTAATTATGTTGATCCATTAAAATGGACGGAATAAGCATAGGTTGCCAGAGAGAGGCTAAGTTTCTAGGTGTGATACTAGACCAAAAGCTACTCTGGAAATCACGCTTACAGGAAGTGGGAAAGAAAGTGGTAACAGCATTAATGACATGCAGACTTATGGCAGAAAAAAGCTGGGACTACTCCCCAAAAATACTGATATGGATCTATACGGTTATTGTACGACCTATGATTACTTAGAGGGCCACCATCTAGGTAGACAGAAGCAAATAACAGGGGCGTCATCACAGCACTCGGTAAGCTGCAAAGACTGACCTAGGTCAGCATAGCAGGGGTCAAAAGGACCTGTTGGACCCAACACCTCTTCACATTCATATTCAGACTCAAGCGAAAAGGGCCATCTGAAGAATAACTAGTAGTAGTACCGGGCCAGAGAGGAATCCAAGTCGTGGCGAGGTGAACTCACTTGCGGAGCAATCCCCGAATCTGCAATACCGACAGATACTATGCAACCAGAGTTCAACTGTGTAAAAGAATTAAAACTGAACACAATAACAGAAAAGGAGTGGGTGAATATATTTGAAACATATAAAATAAGCCAGAGCATAGTAACCAGGTACACGAATAGACTGAAGATGATATCGGGGCAAGTGTATATGGTCCGGGGTTGAGATACTCGGAAGCCGGCTGCCCGCAACTACCGCAACAGGAACATTGCCATATTGATGGGTATCCAATCGGCTATCAAGACCCTCAAATCTCACCAGGTGACTTTTCACTTAACACCTTTGATCTAAACAATCGAGTATAGGTTCATTGGGATCCGGAACATACTGGTATTGATGGAAATGAGATCGCAAATAAACGCGCGAAAAAAGGAGCGGCAAAGCCGACTTTCTATGGTATTGGGATTGAAACTCTATCTACGACCTAGAGAATCCAAACCGCTCCTCGGGTTATATAACTAAAAGCGCTTTGTAGAATGCGATTGCTTACACTAGTTTACAGTACATTTGTTGCCGAAGAAATTTTAGCTGTTGCTGACTACATATAATATGCTTTTTTCAAAAATATAATAAGAATATTTTTATCAGCTCTAGTTTCTGAGTTTCAGCTATGTAGGTATTAGACAGAAAAAAACATGTATTTAATAAGAAAAACTTTATTTAAAGAAACAATTAATCATTAAGTTCTAAAAAACTTCGTTTTAAAGCTTTTCGACACATCGGAGACTTTGGAAAATGACGTATTAGAGACCAACAATAGTCAGACATCATATTTGTATCCCCGAAACCCTGATAGCGCTCTTCCATGACGCGTAAGTCTTGATGCATACGCTATCCCTGCTCTTCGCTCATATCTCCTAAATTTTTCGGAAACCTGTCCAGGTGACTATGGAGAAAGTGGACTTTTATACTCATATTGCATCCCATATTTCTTAATTGTAGCAGAAGGTCTTCTACAAGTTCAACATAATTTTCAGATTTCCGATTTCCGAGAAAATTCTGCATCACAGATACGAAAGCTGTCCAAGCCTTTAGTTCTGACTCATATCATAGAATTCTAAATTGAGTATCATTCGTAAGTTGTCTAATTTGAGGGCCATCAAAGATACCGGCTTTAATCTTTTCCATAGTGAGCTGAGGAAATTTTTGGCAAATGTAAGAAAGGCAGTTCCCATTTTTATCTAGTGATTTTACAAACTGTTTCATGATGCCCAGTTTTATGTGTAATGGTGGAAGGATAATTTTGTCACGAGATACTAATGAATTGTGGACTATATTGTGCTTTCCAGGCTCCATATTTGCTCTCAAGGGCCAGTTTTTTCTTACCCAATGTTCTTGTTTAGCTCTACTGTCCCAAAGACATATAAAACAGGGAAACTTGGTGTAACCACTTTGTTGACCGAGAAGTATGTTGACCATTTTTAAATCGACACAAATTAGCCACTTATGGTCATTGTATTTTATTTTGTTCAAGACTAGCGAAATGTCCTTTAACTTTGTACTGTGGGCAATAGGTACCCCAGCATATTTCTTTCCATTATGTAATAGAATACATTTTAGGCTACGTTTTGAGCTGTCAATGAATAAACGCCAGTCATTTGGTTCGTATTGCTTCAAGCCCATTTTTATCAACAATTTTTTGATATCTGAACAAAAGGTAATGCCATCTTTTTCGGAAAAATAACACCGTAATTCTGTATCTCTTTCACGATAAAAACTTATTTTAGTATCCGAGGATAGCAAATTTTTTTCTTTTAGTCTTGATGCTAACAATTCTGAAGCTTGTTTAGAAAGATTTAAATCTCTTACAAGATCATCTAACTCATTTTGGGAAAAGCATTTTGGCTCATTAGACATAGCTTCAAAATCAGGATCATTTTGTGATGAGCTTGGTCCTTCAATGTCTTGCTCTAATGGTTCAGATATATTTTTAAGCTTTGAAGAGGGAGGTGAACGCTGCACTGGACGTTGAACACAACTAGTACTTGGGTATTGCCATTTAGCTCGATTTTTAGTGTTTAAACCGTTTATGTTCACACTACAAAAATAACGGTCTATGAGATGATTTTGTGGTTTTCGCCAAATAGTCGGTGTTCCAAATTTAAAGACACTTCTTTTACCACTTTTCCATAATCTTAAATATTCCACACACGATTTACAAACACAATTGGGAGCCCAAGACTTCTCATTTTTATCCAACAGCATCCCAAAATACTCAAAATAGGTATTTTTCACCAACTCTGATATAACTTTTCTACTATTGTTAAACACATATTCTCCGCATATATAGCAAAAATGATCTGGATTGTTTAAACAACGTCTCCTTGAACTACTCATGACGCAAAAACTAGAGAAACTAATTTTAACACAGTAAAATATGCCTGTTATCGATTAATATATATGATATAAATTAATATAAATGATGAAATCAAAAACAAAGTAACTCGAGCTGCTCAAAAAATTTTGAGGGTAGATTTGACAAAAACAAGTGATGAGTGAACAATATCAACCACAGGATTCGCGGCAACAGACAAAAAGTTTAATATTGTAAACCAGTGTTATCGAAGAACAACCTAAGAGTTATTGCGGTGCTTCCTGCAGGGCACTCCAGGCTGAAATATCACCTAAATAAACTTCAAATTTACTCGGATAAATGATGTTGATTCTACAGAGTAGAAAAGGAAAATGCGCGCCATATAAAGCACAAATGCAAAGGGCATTATGAACTCCAGAGATTTAAGTTATATACTAAAGTTTAGCTCGGATACTGGACTAAAAAAAGTTCTTCAATCCATGAAAGGAGCACAATAGGCATCAAGATAATAAACTTGCGCCAAATACATATATGTGAAGTATTCGGTTCGCGCCATTAAAACACAGTTCTATTTTAACAAAACTAAATATATTTAATATTTAATTAAAATTAAATCTCGGGGTTTTAGCTTTTTATAGGCAACTATGCACGCTGCGCTCACTACGAATTCTCCGAGTAGACTACTTGTTTCGTTTTCAAAAATAAAATCAAACCGATCTGCGGTGGTTATGCCTTCTTCCAATCGTAAGGGTTGTATTTAGTAGTAGCACAACTTAGTAGTTTTGTCCAGTTCGGATAGTCGAAAATATATTTTCAATAAATTTTATGTATATCTGAATATCTGTATAAAAATGTATTTAACTTTATTAATTATTATTTTGTAGATTAATACTGCGTTTAAAACATGCAGAGTTACAGCTGGTAGCTTGCAGAGGCGCTTTTTTTAATTTGGATTTTAAAAGCATTTTTGTGTAACAATTTTTTTTATTTTTTTTTTTAATTTTATATATAAAAATCTCATGTCACGGTATTTGTGCTCCTCCTTAACGGCTCTACCGCTTTTTATGAAACTTTTTATGTATATTTGGTAGGCATAAGGATAAGTCGTTATATATATTTTATGCTTGGAAAAGGGATCCCACCTATTTGGAATGTAAAATTTAAACAAAATATAAATAATTTATATGAAATATTAAAATATATGTTTTATAAACGGTTCGTCTCGAAGGGAAGGTTTATAGCTTACTTTTATGAGGGTTGCCACCTGTCGAAAGTCGAATGTAATTAAATTGTATACAATAAATATCAAAAAAAAATATGGAGAAGGCTCGTACATATTTTTTGGATGGGGTTGCCATCTGTTTGAAACGTTAAATTTCATTAAATTACGCACAAGTATATACAATATAAAAATATGATTACAAAACGGTTTGCTTCGCCGAGCAATATGTTTACAGCCACCTGTTTGGAAAATCGATTTAGTTAAATTATACTCGAGCTATATGAAATATGAAAATGTCGGTGTCAACTGGCTCGTCTGGGGAAAAGATTCATAGCTATCTTTAAGAGACTTGCCACATGTTTGGAAAGTCGCATTTAATTAAATTATACACAAGTTATATGAAATATAAAAATATGGGTGCCAAACTGTTCGATTCGCTGAGAAGAAAACTTAAAGCACATTGCAAGGGTTACCACCTAATTGAAAAATCGAATTTAATAAAATAGAAAAATATTGGCGTCAAACGATTCATTTTGCTGGGGACAAAGTTTGTAGTTAGCTATACTTTAAATAATGTTACCACCTGCTTGAAAAGTCGAATTAAATTAAATTATGCGTAAGTTATTTGAAATAAGTATTTAGTAAAATATGGGTATCAAACCATTTATTTCGCTATGAGAAAGTTTAAAGATTTATTTTGAAGAGCGTTGCCATCTTTTTTTTTTTTTTTTGAAAGACCAATTTAACTAAATTATACACAAGGACATTAATAATTAAATGTTAGTATCGAACTGTGCGTCTCGGCGAGGTCAAGATGCATATTTATATTTTTCAGAGAGTTGCCACCTGTTATATGTGACAGAGACCGAATTGCATTTCTGGTTACAAATCTATAGGGCAATTAATAAATAAATAAAGACAGAACAACATTTGCCGGTTTTTGCTAATAACAAGTATAGTATACTATAAAAGAAAACTGCACATATTTACTTTTTAAAAATCTTGAAACGAACAGGTTTGAAAGTAGTTGGTAATAAGATAAGTTTTAAAACCAGTTTGAAGAAATATAATTTCTAATCGTAGGAAATAAAAACATTTTATTGTTGCTAGAAAAAAAAACTAATTTTTTTAATGGAACATATTTAAAAGTAGTTGTAACCAAGAAAAGCCAGAAAATTGACCTGCTCCTAGAACATCGCCATGTTAATAAAGTTAGTTGCTTACAAGAAAAAATAAAGAATACCAACTTGTAGTTGGTAAAAAAAAATCTTCTGAATTGTTTTTAAAGTGATTCAATTTCCGACAAGGAAGCATACACCTCAAAAATGAACTACCCTTAGCGCAGAGGAATTACCTTTGATAAGCGCCGCCACTGACGCCACCCACCCACTTCTAAATCCACCCACATTCTGCCACCATACATTACTTGGCCTTTTTTATATTTATTAATTGGAAAATTCATTTAGAAGCCAATGCATACTTTTATGTATTTGTTGCGTGCAACATAATACTAAAAATGCAACATAATGTTTTTTTCCAGCGATTGAATATGTTAGGATCGGTGGTGTTGGACAGAGTGACGTAGTGTTTGAAAATTGTTGTTTGTGTTGCAGTTAACGACGAATACTTTGTTAGTGGATTCTAGTCAACAATTATGTTAGACATTGCTTACTTAGTTAGTTAGTCGCTTTGTTGTAGTAATATTAGACGCCGCATAGCAGCGGGGGTGTGGGTTAATAGTGGGTGTGTTTTTGGGTGTTGGAAGTTGGGTGGTGGGTGGATTATTGATAGTAAGGATATGAAAAGGGCATTGCACTGAAAAATAAGAGTAATGCTTTGGCGGCAAACTTTTGCCAGCTTACTTTCAACATATGGTTGTTTACTCGTTTAATCTGAATGAAATTGTGGGTGTGAAGCGATAGCATTAAATTCTGTGAGTGTATTAATTCTGTGGGGAATATTTTTACAATTAAAGCTAATTAAATAATTTATAAGCATTTGATTTATTTTCGGTACCATTTTTGTTTCTTGCACGAAACTTATACATAAATATAAATCATAGTCAATAAAGAATTTATACAAAAATTATTCTACTGCCAAAAGTAAATTTCCATTTTTATTTCTAACCGTTTCGTATAAGCTTTGAAAATTACCATTGAATTCCTGTCAACAAATTCATTCGTTTTTACTTATTTCGAATGGTTAAACAAAAAGTTTTCAAAATAATTTTAATGTTTTCCCTTTTTTCAAATTTCGAAAATAAGAAAATACACCAATTTGTTATTAAAAAATATTTATCTTCATTTTTGGCATGATTTTATTTGTGTAGCCTTTATAAATTCTGCCGCTTTGACTGTTGTGGCCTTTTTACAATACTGTTCGTATAAAAAAACCTCACTTGAGCTCAAAAATTAAAGTTGATGACAAAATATTTTTTAGAAAATCACAGCCGCTTTTTATATTTCTTATACCAATTGTATATATTTTTAAGTAGCGAAAGCGACCTTCTATGACACTGGGCATCATAAAAGTCAAAACAGTTTGCGATACATACAATATGTAAGGATAGGTTGAGATGGCTGCCTACATATTTAGGCCAGTTGTGATATCACTTGAATCTCTCCTATTTGTCAATGACTGTACTCCGTCTTCAACCCATCTAAACCACTTAGAATTTCAAAGAATTCTCATCCCCTGAATTTTCTTCTGATTCTCCATAGTACGGAACACCCGAACAGTAGATATTTCAAACTTTTCGGATCCTCCTCGCCTCCGCAACTTCTACAGAAATTATTGTGGGGAATCCCCAGCATAGCCGCATGGGTCCCGATAGCTATATGGCCTGTGGGTAGTCTCGTGGCCATGAATAAATCCCAAGCTAAGCTCTCCAGAATAAAGTCTCCGGTAAAATTTTGTGACGGGGACCACTGCCAGCTGAGCTCCCATTTCACATCCGGACTGGTACCCGTTAGTTGCCAGTAGTGTAGGAGTCGAAACCTCAAACACCAACCAGAGACAAGAGCTCCAGAGTGTTCAACCTCGGTGTTGAATCCCCGGCCAGACTCCGCTGCCGAAACCACCACGAGCCGAGCCCCCACACCACTCGACTGGACTCAATCACTTTCTAACACCTCTTTTCTCCGTTCTTCATGCATCAGTTTTGCCATCTTGCATTATCTGACTGACATCTCTCACGCTGGCTACCCAACCAGCAGCAACTCGACCACAAAGTTAAACTAAAGACCAACCCAGCACACGCAGGGAGTACCCAACCTCGGTGGTGGATTACATTTTGAAAACTTTCGTCCTACGAGCCACTGGGGCTGAAGCCCCAGAGTGTCCAACACCTCAGTGTTGAATCGCACTACGGGGATACCCGCCTAACTGTACCACTAGACCAATCCCCGGGCAGACTCACTAAGTGAATCCGGCAGCAGCCCGAAAACGGCACACTACCTGTAACTCACCACCACAAGCATGGCATGACACCGCTTCCGAGGCCACTCTGATTATTCTTCTCACCATCTTTTACCTTCATAGCATGTTTTTTTATCGTCTCTCTGACACCTCCATCGACAGAGTCCCGTTTGCTGAAATAGAGATCACCAAGCCCTTGTGGGCAGTGGGTGAGGTTGTCTTGAGCAGCAGAGGTTATAGATTCACTTCACTCCCCCATTAGATTCCCAGGGGTTCCCTTATAATAATTCGGACCATAGTGTTGAGAAAAATTTATAATGACTTTTAGTGGTCGCCGTGGCCGAGTCTGTACTTTGTGATGTAAGCGACAAATTATTATTATTAAATATTCCTGCCAGTTCAAAGCAGCATTGTAATACTTCATTTATTTTAATTTAGTTCTCTAATTTGGTTTTCTAAATACGTTTCTGGAATAAATTTTCATTCAACCTTTTTTATTTGACATCGAAATAATAGAATTTCAGTTACCTTATCAATCAAATCGAATCAACGGTATTTAAAAGGTGGCAGCTCTTTTGAAAAATATTTTCGTATGTTTAGAAATTTCATTAAATTAATATTTTTGCAAACGTTGCAACACTCTTTAAACACATTTTCATGATTGAGATTTTTTTTAAACCAACTTTCTTTGAATTTATGTAGACTTTAAGCCTCCGCAAGATTGAATCCAATTAATTTTTGACTTCAAAGAGACTTCGAAATAATTTCATATAAAACGAAGGAATTCAATAAAATATCATGCCGAAAAATGATATACCTACATATGAATACTATCACATTCGGTTAAACAATAATTTCCGAATTAATTACATTAAATTCTTTCTAATAAGAACTCATTACCGACTACCGAATTGAGACTATATCTAACGATTTCACTTCTAGTGGGTAAACTTTATCTGGCTACCACACACCATATTCGGTGCATTAATATAGAGTATTGAAAACCGCTACAAACTCTACCAGCATTGCAATTTTCATAGCTGTTACAGTTTTGCAGTGGGTAGCAGGTTTTACTATAATTGGCAAATTCTAAATGAATACAACTTTCAATCGAAGAATTGTCATACGATGTTGTCCAATTGCGAACTGGTTGGTATTCACTTATTTTTGATATATTTGTAAAGTGCATTATATGAATGTACAAGTTCCAAATGCAATAGACAATCATTATTTGTGGGTGTTAACACTTGGAATTTTCCAACGCAAAATCAGGTGATAAAATTTGAACTTGAATTGACAAGTTGACTTTGACTGATATTCAGACGCATTGGGCGTGTTAGATTTTATATCGACTATGAGTTTTTGAATAAAAACACTCTAATGATTAAACAAAAATTTGATTACGAAAGTTGGCGATTCGATAGGGAACCCTTTAAAATAACTGAATTGCATAACGCAAATATTTTATATAGGTAGATATCGCGTGTTTGTTTGAAAAATTGCATTTTTCACAAAAATTTTATGTTAGGTATACGATATTGAAAATAGCAGGAATACTAGTCGCAAATAAAATTTATTCATAACTATACGACATGAAAGGTTTCGACACTTAATTTGTTCCTATAATTTTTCGGTATTTTTTTTCTAAAAACGAGCTTTATTGTACAATAAAACCAGACACATCCAAGCTTTAAGCATTATATAAGTTTCAATAAAATTGATCAAATTTCCATTCAAAAAAAATTGTTTAATTTTTAATCACAATTTTTAGAAAATCTTTAGTATACAGTGTAAGTTTGCCGGTAATAAAAAATCGCAATTTTGATAATTTTTTTCATACCCAAAAATTGTCTAACAATTCAGATTAAAACGTTTAAAATTCTGATGAAAATTTATTATAAGAGAATAAAAGCAAAACACATCAAATAGCAAAAGAAAATGCAATACGAAATATGTATATATTTATTTATGGCATTTAATTTAAAAATGTTAAGAAATACATGCAATGGGGTGATTCACAAGATGTTATAATGTGTCATAACTTTAATGATCATACGACTAAAAAAATACAAAATTGCTTAGTTTTAATTATTTGTTTCAATGCAATCCAAAAGCATAAGTTTAGAAATTTTAAATTTTATGACTTTATGACTTGTGACAAATTATGACACCTTGTGAATCATTTCGGGTTTATCTCATTTTCGGTTTTATCCAAGAGTTTTGAGATCAATAAGATTTTGCTGAGCCAGCTAGAGGTTAGCTTGAACAAGAACTTTAGTTCTTAACTTAACTTCAAATTGAACTCAATATTACATGTTTATGTGAAGCGATTTTGACGTTTAGTCCTTATGTTAGAAAGAAATTCAATTTGTACTTGCATTGTGCAGTCCATCGAATATGCGCATTAGGGCGGTTCAAAATATTTGGGGTTAAAGCTAGAGTAGGAATTTTATTACTCTCACCCCCTGGCTCTTTGCTATAATGAAAAAGATACCCCAGCTTTTTTAATTTTAAAAATTCTTACAAACATTTTTCAATTGACACCTCCGTTTCTCTGCAAAAGACTTCAGAGATCAATACGCCATTATATATTTCGAAATTTGTTATACCAGAGCGCACAAATGTCCCACGTCGGTTTGTAAAGCAACTGATGAAGATATAAACATATATATAATTTTAAAAATAAATCGTGTACGTCATGCCTGTTTGTCCTTTCGTCCTTCCATCCGCGCATCGAAAACTCAAGATATCTCCACAAACCTTGGTACGTACCTACGCATTACCCACGATCCAAGGTAATTTGTTATTGAAAATCACCGAAATCTATTGTGAAAATCAATAGAATGAGATATGTCTGTAACAACAAAAGACGATGCGCTCATGTTTGATATATAGGATTGGGTTGGAAAAAGGAATACATGATTACATTTTTTTTTTGGAAATGGGCGTGGCACCTTGAAAACCCCGACCAAATTTTGTACACAATTTAGATTTTAATTGAGTGAGCAAAAATTCGAAAAACATTCGGGTTCTCCTATGTAAATAAAAAAATGCAATATTTCAGCAACTACAAACGGTAATCAGTAATTCGTTGGAGAAGGAAATACATGGAATTACGAATATTGGATACAGGGGTTAGACCATGAACTGTAAAGCAAATAAATTCATATCCGAAACTACTTTATTAAACTTTACCAAATTTAGAACGCACTTTGCATTTATAAGCAATAAGCAAAATTTCGAAAGTTAGAGAAATTGGACAAAAGCCACGCCTAGCTCTCATATATCGATAATATAAAAAAAATTCAAGTGCTCTATATATGAGAGCCTTTCCATTTCAAGACAACCGGTCGATTCGGGTCTTCTTTTTCTTATCCCAAGTAACTCGAATATGTTGTCTCTTGATCAAAATGATCCGGCACGCATTTTTTCTTTTGGCCTATAAAATTTGTTTCGATATTTTTCGGCGATTTTAATTTTGCTGTGAAACCCGCATTTTTTCACCGTTAACTATTTTTTTTATGGATGTTCATAATCAGTTGAGCATTTAAATGCGAGGGAAAAACAGTGTTAAAAAAATTTGTTTTCGGAAATATTAAAAAGCTACTTCTTTTTTATTTGTTTTCTCGACAAGTGTATTTTTCTAATTTTTTTATTTTTTTACATCAGAAAGAAGATGTCTCAAAATCTCTTTTGGCTACCCGGCTGTTAGTCAAAATTTGTTTTTAAGAGATACAATTTTTTTTTGACAGTTTTTGGACACGAGTTGGAAATTTTGTTTCCTGTATTGTAAAGACGGAAAATTACGACTTTGACAGCGAAATTAAAATCGCCGAAAAATGTCGGAAAAAATTTTGTTCGATCAAAAGGAAAAATACGTGTCTGATATTTTATATGTTATTTTGACCAAAAAACAACATATTAGAAAAGAAGAATATGAAGCGAGTAAAAACTAAATTATTTCGCAAATTCATTAAAATTTCGTATGGCAATTTAATTAGGGCAAAAAAACGCGAAAATCTAGTTTTTCGGAAATGGGCGTGATATGTTTGGGTAACTAGAAATACGCGCTGCTCATTTGCCACATATTTCTCGCTACCCTCTTTATAAGCTTTCGAATAGGGAATGCTTGCCATTTTTCTCGTACTGTATAAAGGAATCGACCTGGGCTAATTTACATATAGATAATATATACACGAAAGACAATAAAATTGAGATCACTATTTCATTATATATCTTGTTTTTATAATAATTTCAAAGATGTCATTGCCATTTGGATAAAACAGTTACAATTAGTACGATTTTATTTAAATTTTTTTTGATTGTTTGCATTTTGCGACATCACAAAATTGTGTCAACCAAACCATAGAAGTGCTGCAGTTGCCAATACAACCAACAAACCAACCAACCCGCGGTATTGTACAGCCACCACCACCCGATGCATTGCCCAAGCGAGTGTTCCAATCCCTAACTGCATTGGGTTGTAGTTAGCCGTTGATGTGGGTATTAAGTATTCGCGTCGCGAAAATTACCTTCATTTGTGGTTGCATTTAGTTTTTCCACTTTTGCAATCACACCTTACTTTTCCTTAACAAAATTTGCTGCTCACGAGCATTTTTTAAACATTTTTTTTTGTTTGTTTTTGAAATTTTAGCTGCTTTGCGTTAACACAAAATCGATTTCTATGTTCAGTTTAGCACTTGCCCTCGTTGAGATCTTATTTTCTGATACTCAGAGAAAAAATATCGAATTATTTAAACATTGATTTTGCTGCCGCTTTGAATATTTGCATTTACATATTAAATGTGTGTCCGTCTGTCGGTCTGTCTCGTGTGTGTTTGTTTGCAGCTACTTTGCATTTTTAACACTTTTAACACTTTCACAACTTTGCCATTAATTTCATTTCATGAATTATGTCTACAATATTCTGTTGTTCGCACATCTTTTGTCGACATTTGTTTGCGCGGCTGTCTGTTGTTCGCCTTTGTCGTCTGTCTACCTTTACTAAAGTCTGTCATTCTTATGCCGTGGCTGTTCCACGGTTGCTCTTTCATTATATGAATTTCTAACGATTACCAATCCATGTAACTGCTGGAAACTACGCATGGCCTAGCGTGGGTATCTGGTGTCAAACGCCCATTGAAAGTAGCAAACAAACTGACTAACTAAGCGTTTGCGTCACAAAAGTGGAATTGTCACGTTTTTTTGCGTCGTAACGGAAGCACAGCGAAGAAAAAATGTCAGGTTATTGTCTATTAGCATACAAAGTCGGAAGGAAATTTCGTGTTAGATTCATTCACTCCAGGTAGGTGGTTTTCTATTATGTGCATCAGACGCTATTCAATTATAGGACATGCTGCTCATTGTTGGTGTTGAGATTTCGTGCGACGCATCAAAAGCTCCTAATTTTTTGTGTATTCTGCGTAGAATTATTACCGGTGCTTAGGCTATCGGGATCAATGCCTTTTGAGACTTTCGCCTTCCCGGTAGCCTCCTTCACCTCTCTGTAAGGGAAAGTAAGGGGCGCGCTGGTGTTATGCAATTTTCGCGGCCTTCGGGTCAACGTCCGCATATTATTATGGTAATTGCGACAAAATATGCGCCAATTAACGTGGGATCAGCCCGCTGAACATTTCGTATTAGGTTCTATCGAACTTATTGTCCCAAGAATTGAAGCCAGCCGTCAACGAACTGATTGGACCTTATCAGTATAGCTTTAGGCTTGGTTGATCTGCCATCGACCATATTAATCACGATACGCCAAATACAGGAAAAGACCCGTGAGAGGTGGATCGACATGGTGTTTCCGTTTTTAGTGTTTGGTGTTTCCGTTTTTAGTAATAAAAAAAATTATTTAGCTTTTACGTAGATTAAAAAAAAAATAAATAATAAAAAGTATTAATAATACAAATTCAATTTACGGTATTTTCAAAAAGTGCTGGGTTTCGAACTTGTTACGAACCGTGGTTAAAATGTAAAAGAGTGTTGGTTAGGTTAGGGCTGCTCTCGTAGAGAGTTCACTCATTGGCCACAGGATCGATTGCGATACACAGAAAGGAATTTTCTCCCAGCCTATCCTTACATGTTCTTAAACCATATCCATTCTTTTGGAAAATCCCAACAGCCTCTCCAGTCCAACCGCACCTAAATCATGTAGGTCACCGAAGCAATGGGCCCCAAAAATCTGAAGCTAGTAGTACATGACACCAAAACAGGTTCTACTTTTTCGTCATCCCTGCAGCTCCTACAGTGATCGTTATACGTGGCTCAAAATCTGGCGGTCATGTAACCTTTGGCAGATGTCCCCTTAGTTTTCCTGTGGCAAGCGCTTTCTTCGCTCATTGAGTATTGACCAAAGTGAACGCACTATCCTGCCTGCGTGTGCTATTCTGGCTTCTTCCTCAACTTGCGAGATTTTCCCAGTCTTGCATTGGCTCCTCTTCTCACCAATGCGCTTTCTCATTTCCAGGGTTGCCATTGTGCCCCGAGACTCAGTTGATGCAGATCGAGTTAGTTGTGGTCGACTTTATAGCCTTGATCGCGGCCTGACTGTCTACAGCAAGGACAAGCTTTGAAGGAAGAAGTTCCATCATGCATCTACAGTAGCCTGGAAGTATGTACACTCCCCTCAATGAGAGTCACTGGGAGAGAATTCTAGATGCGGTTCCTATATCCATTCAACGCAGCCTGTTAGGCGTCCTAAATCTTAAAATGATCTTAGTTGAACCTTTCGCAAGCTCAGCAGATAGGATTTGACACAAAAAATTAAGCCTTCATGCCAATTTAAGATTTTTGCCAGTAAATTTTGGAGCTCGGAGGCTGTACATTTATAACGTTTTGTGAAGGGAGCCACTAGACTGCAGTACTTCTGAACGTCGTGATGAATCATAAAAAAATTGTTTCCATTAATTTTTAATATTTTTCCCCATATAAAAATAAAATTTTTTTCATGAGTTATATTGAAGAAAATGTGCAACACCATCAAATAAAAATTTACTAAAAACCAAAAACCAGCGGGAATTTCAGCAATTATTATATTTGAGTATAAAAGAGTTGGATTGATTATAACACCGCATACTCGAAGAGTTTCTATAAATTTTAATTGCAACTTTTGAAAGTTCGATGATTTTTTTAGGTTGTTGAAGTTTCGAGAACTTTGTATAAAACTTGTATGAAACTTGTAGTTTCTATAAAAAAATTTTTGAAAAAATTGTCATGAAAAGTATTGCGAATATTTAAAAAAGACACTGTACGATTTTCAATTGGAGCCACAGTATAGGTACATGATTTGGTCATAAATATATACTTTAAATTTTGAAAAAATTTAATATATTACTTTTCGTTTCAAAGAACTACCAATTTTGATGGGCAGTCGCACGCCTTGTGCGAAACCAAAAACAAAAAAAAAACATTTCTAATTAAAAGGTTGATACTTGCAGCTTTTCGATTAAAGGCCAGCAATGTATGAGAAAAAATTAAGGTTTGAAAAAATTTTGACTGTTGCTTTCATTTTCGTTTCCTATCTTCCTCCTCGCTAAAGTATCTAGGCTTAACTGCGGCAAGTCTAACAAATTACTGCCACAGTAAGCGTCTACTGCCTATTGTTGCATGCAACTTGATGAGGAAATAAGTCTTAGTCTTGTTCACAACTGACAACAAATTAAAAACGTAAAGCACCCACAAAAAAATGGGGGATGAAGATAAAAGGAAATAAGTAATAATAAGGATTTACCAAATAAGAAACAAACAGCAGAGTGCAAATCAAAGAAAACTGGGGCGAATTCCTTAAGTACTGAGAAAAAAAAATATTTTCACGCTATCACAACAGACGATGTGGCAACGAACCGAATACACATCAAAAGACTAAATAAAAAGATGTCAACCCCAAACATGAGGGCATTCATTTACTAGCGGAAGGTGTGTGCACTGCCATAGTTATCCTGCTGATAGCTATCATCGACAAGAGGCGAGAAGCATCCTGCAACGTCGAAAGGATGAAAAACTATTAGATAATAGACAACAACAAAAAAACCAAAGAATTGTACAGCTAGAAAAAAACTACTCATAGCAATAAAAAACAGCAGCATCGCAGAAAAGCGGGGAAAACAAACTGCGATTGCCTGCAATGAATGAGGGAATGTGCAAATCAAGGAATAGCTCCTGACGAGCATATTGGACTCACGTATATGTTTCACACAAACATATATGCGCTCGAGATAATATACATAGTATGTATGTATGTATAAAGGAATGCAGTCTAAGTGTCTGAATGGAAGGCAAGAATGCTAAAACATTTTAATAAATGATGCTAACGACGAAACGTGCCGCACAGAAATCACTTGCAGCAAATGCCCGAGTGGAGCGCCAAGAAAAGTCAAACCATAGGGCGCTGACTTTTCTGGCGATGAAATGTGCAAGATATGATGTACACGAATACATACATACATATGTCTGAATGAGTGTAATTACAAAAATGGGTCAAGCAATCCTTTCGTAAGTTAGTTATGGGCATGCACTGGCACCCTAAACAGAATACACCAGTTCAATAGGGTCGTTCAAATTTCTAGATTTATTATCTAAAATTGTATGAATAATCGACATTGTCACCAGATTTTCCTCAAAGTGATTTTAGTGTCATTGGACAGATGATACAAATGAACATTTCCTACCTTTAATATCCCCGCAAATTTTGTATACAATATTAGAAAAGGTTACTTTGCAAAGAAGTCATAGCTTCGCCAAAAATTTTCGGTTGCCATCCTGGCGGTACGGTCTAAGTTATCGTCGATTATTATGTTTGAACGCCCGGTAATGTTATCGATATTGCTAGTAAAGAGGAGATGACTGTAGAAATTTCAAAAAATCAAGCTTCTCATAAATAGCTGGTAAAACAAACATGGTGCTGATAATGATAATGATAATGATAATGATAATGATAATGATAATGATAATGTTAATGATAATGATAATGATAATGATAATGATAATGATAATGATAATGATAATGATAATGATAATGGTAATGATAATGATAATGATAATGATAATGATAATGATAATGATAATGATAATGGTAATGATAATGATAATGATAATGATAATGATAATGATAATGATAATGATAATGATAATGATAATGATAATGATAATGATAATGATAATGATAATGATAATGATAATGATAATGATAATGATAATGATAATGATAATGATAATGATAATGATAATGATAATGATAATGATAATGATAATGATAATGATAATGATAATGACAATGATAATGATAATGATAATGGTAATGATAATGATAATGATAATGATAATGATAATGATAATGGTAATGATAATGATAATGATAATGATAATGATAATGATAATGATAATGATAATGATAATGGTAATGATAATGATAATGATAATGATAATGATAATGATAATGATAATGATAATGATAATGATAATGATAATGATAATGATAACGATAATGATAATGATAATGATAATGATAATGATAATGATAATGATAATGATAATGATAATGATAATGATAATGATAATGATAATGATAATGATAATGATAATGATAATGATAATGATAATGATAATGATAATGATAATGATAATGATAATGATAATGATAATGATAATGATAATGATAATGATAATGATAATGATAATGATAATGATAATGTTAATGATAATGATAAATTGTCGGAGCGATTGGAATGTAATAAGGAGACGTAGTGCCGGTAGTTATTCATGTTACAAAAATTTGTATCGATCATTCCAGGCTGAGCTGGAATGGCATGCGCTAAATTTCACTATGTCAATTTCGATTTGAAAATTTTTCGGACATTAATCGATACTAGGAATTGAAGACGATAAGGGTTCTTACACTTCGTAGGAAGTCAAGCGTAAAGTTAGATTGTAACAATATTTTCCTGCAATTTATTTTTCAACAACAAAAATTTCCACAGCGAAACCCTGTTGTGAGTTTGCAACACTTTGCATATTTTTGCATACCAGCGTTACAAAATCGTGCAATAATTCTGTTTTCAGCACTCAATCGAACAAACTCGTTTTCTAATAAATTGACTGTTGCACAATTTATGCATATTAAAGTGTGATTAATATAGTGAGCGTTATCATTCGGCAGACTTTCTTCTTTTTTTTAAATTTGTTAACCCTTACATGCCATATTTTACATTTTTATATTTTTTTCATTCGATTTTGTTAAAAGAACAACACGATGGGGTTCTGTTTTATACAGGCAACAAATTCATGATGTATGGTCCAAAATGTAAAGTCGGGGGCTTTTTTTACTCCCACAACGCAGGATTGTTAATTATATATTTAAAAAAAAAAACAACAAATATTCCTATTTTGTTTAATCAAAAATGGGTGATTTTACGTAGAACTGGTATAGAACCCTTAAAAATCAATATTTTTAAATTGGCGAAGTTTGTTGTAGGATAGTTCAAAGAATAATCCTCAATAATTTATAACTATAACCATCTTTTAATACCAAAAATTTTGTATGTGCTAATTTTTCTGTTTCTTTTTTTTTTTCTTCTTTTTGGCGGAGACCAACAACGTCAGCAAAAAAAAATTATCAAAAATAACTGGATATGTTTAGCAACTTAAAACTCGCCCTTTGATATATTGGCTACACTGGAATTAAATTGGTTACAAAACTGCATACCAGAAAAATTTCTAAAAATTCTGTTTACAAATTTAAATCTGTTATGAATCTTAGTATGTTGTACAAAGTTTGAAAATTTAATGAAGCTACTTGGTCAACAGGGTGCAATTGTTTTAAAAACTCTTAACTTTTGTCCAGAATTTTCTTAAGTGCTTAGGTAAACATATTTTTACGAGAAATAAGATATAACTTTATTGCTAAAAATTAATCAAATTTTCTGGAAATGTATTATTATAAATTTTTTTTTTTAGTTATGACCCAAAAGTTGAGGTAGATCTGAATATAATGAATATGTGTTAATCAGAATATAATTTTTTGGTTTCTTTAGTTTAAAACAATTACGAAAATGTGGCAAAAAATCATGTTTCATCACACACAACAACAAATAATAATTTTAAACTTTTCAGCACCATTTATTTTTAAATAATCAAAAATCATTTGTTTTCATACCAAAAAAAACCATAACC
This sequence comes from Anomoia purmunda, assembly GCA_951828415.1. Classification (NCBI taxonomy): domain Eukaryota; kingdom Metazoa; phylum Arthropoda; class Insecta; order Diptera; family Tephritidae; genus Anomoia; species Anomoia purmunda. Next base: position 38,044,530 of record OX639995.1, on the reverse strand, counting down.
AGACATTTCTGAAAAGCATGGATCGCAAATAATGATTATTGTAGAATAAAGTTCAATCGTTATTTTTAGAGGATTGTATTTTGTTTGTTAAATATTCGTTATTTGCTGAGTTTTATTTATCGCTCAGAAACTAAAATTTAATTCGTAGGGGTTTTTCCTCACAAATTAAGTTTTATTTTTCCAGCAAAGAAATAAAAGCAAAAAATAAAACTCAACAAAAAAAGGTAATTTTTTTTTCATGCAAGTTATAACCGTCCTTGCTGAAAAGAAATCTTGGCAAAACATCTAACCAAGCTGCAACAACCGCCCACATTAGCGTATTTTTATAACTCTCATTTACCTATTTGGTTTATCAACATAACTTCCTCCTGCTACAGCTCCCCTACTCTATTGGCGGCTTGTTAATTGGATCTGCTATTAGGCTCGACTAACTCTGGCGCCCAGTAGGAAGTAGGGAATACACTACGAGTATACATTCAGTATATTCTGTCATTCACTCTCTTCTCGGTACTTCTCATCTCAATTTTCTTTCCCATCTATACCATCATTTGGCCGCATCCTGATCGCTTCCCTAGGGAGCCTAAAACGCCACAAACCTACTAAACAACTGCATTTGAATTTATTTTATCTTCTTTTCGCTTTTTTTCTTCTAGTATTTATGTGCATACATAAATTTCATTTCACCACAACTGCAAATGACATCAATAGGAATGAGTTTCCACAATTTGTGCCAACAGGCAACTGCAGCCTCACAAAGCGATGTTGTCGTGAAAGTTGAATTCAGATAGTGAAAGCTTGCAGACATTTTACATTTATTTTTTCCAAAGTTCTTAGCAAATATTTTTTGCCCAACTATTTTGCACTCTCTTAATTTTATTTCCTCTGCATAACTGTGGGGTTTTATGCCATTTTATTAATGGCATTTATGATGAATTCTGTGCAAATGCTGTTGTGACTTGGTTGGCGTTGTGAAAATTAAATATAATTTTGCTATTGCTCCATAGATTGCAAATTTATATGTGGGGAGGGGTATTTTATATACTTTTATATACATATGTTTGTTTATAAGTTTTTATGTGTGTCCGCTGCTAGTTTTTCCAGTCGCATTAATTGCTGGCCTCAGTGCCTTCGTAGTCCTCAGTCCTTTGGAGCACCACTTTCACTTCAACTCAGTATAACTATGTAACTAAACTGCATGGCGCAAATGTGTGAAAAAAAGTGTGTTTTAATTTGTCAACGATTGCAATTTAATTCAATTCAATGAATCCATGTAATTGATAAATGCCGTCAAGCCACTAGGGGCAACTTGAATTTTATGATGTTTTAATGTCATTAAAATATGTCTAGCATAGACGAGGGCAGTCCTTTTTTTCAATCGTCCAATTAGAACCCCCCGTAGGAAATGCTTTCCATAAAAGTTAGAAAGGGTTAACATTTCTTTGAAATTGTTATTTTAGATGAAATCACCTACACATATATGCATGTACTAGCTCTAAGCCTTTTTGTATTCTAAAGTCGAAAATTTTATTTCCACTAGGGTCAAAAAAATATTACATGTACTTTTTTTTATCTATAGGTAGTAGAACAGGTCAAAAAAGTAATTTTAAGGTTAGAAAAATGTCAAATGCACCCCCAAAATTTAAAGCTATGTTAAAAAAACTGCAAATCTGGATGTTAGCTCAAAAGACTGGTTATAGTTTGGACATTTTTCAACGAATTCTGATAATCTTATGTTCGTTGAAAAACGTAACGTTGTGTGTTTCTATTGTTTTTTAAACTTTAGGTTGTGTACTCAGTGAACCAAAAGCTTTAGAGGTATTGAAAAAAGCATATGCTAAAATTTAATGACCTATCAACTACATATGCAATTTGTTTCCAAAAGTGCACCACAAAAATTTGATAATCTAGTGTAAAATAAGTGTGAAATTTGAACTTGGAAAACGTTTTATAACTTTGAGAATTTTCGTACAATTGAGGTCAGTAATCGATATTTTTACAGGAGATCAAATGTAATTTTGGGTAAAGCATTATAAATTCGTTTAATGTTAAATGCTATACATATTTTTTTCAGCTTCTTCTCAGCTTGGTTAACTGCGTCAATAGAACTTAAAGTTTTCAGAAGTACTAGAAAGACACAACTTTCAGCTTTTAAGCGAACAAAAGATTATCAGAATCCGTTGAAAAATGTCCAAATTATAACCGATGTTTTGATCCAACAATCCGATTTGCAGTTTTTTGATCATAGCTTTAGATTTTAGGCGTGCATTTGAAAATTTGCTAATGCGAAAATTATTTTTTAGACCTGTTCTACCACGTCTACTGCATACATGACTTAAAAAGTGCATGCCACTTTTTTTGTAGCACTATGGACTACTTATTTGAACTAAATGCAAGGATTTTAGACTTACCGTGGCTCCAACGTACAATCGAACAGTTATTATTTTTTTTTTTTTCAAAATATCCACAATGTTTTTCATGAATATTTTTTTATTATTTTTTTAATATAGTTCATTACCTAACATAAGCGGTTTAAATAAAATTTATGCAAAATTCACGAAAATTCAAATTCAAAAATTCAACTTTTAGAAACTTTTCGAGTATGCAGTTTTGCAGCCCATTCAATAAATCGCATATTGGAGGCATACAGCTCCCCTAAAACTTAATATTATTGTGAAATATTATGGTTGATATGTATATGAGACCCAAAACTTTACAAACATTCTCCACATACAAAATTTTACGTAATATTATATAATATTTAGATATAGATAAGACATATGGTTCAGAAAATATAAATTAAAAAAATAATTGAAGCAGATGAGAAAAAGATGCCTTCATAACAAAACTTTAATTTCTACCACAGAAATACATATGTATGGAAAATAGAAAATTGAAAAAATTGGAAATTGATCCTTTAAAAAAAAAACATCCCGGCGTAACTTGTTTTTAAAAATCAAAAGTGGAGAAATTCAGGGACCTTATCTCTTATAATTTTTATTAAAAACAATTATAATTTAATCGCTGTTTCTTAATTTATCTTTTTTCGATCAAGTTTGATCGTTGTTTATGGATTTTTTATTTTTTTGATCAAAAATAATCGTGCTTCTTAGATTTTTTTTTTTTGATCAAGTTTGGTCGATACTTTTTTACTTATATTTTTGCGATCAAAAGTAATGGTTATTTTCGGATCCCAAATTTGATCGATGCATAGCGTTATTTTTTTCGATCATAGAACAAATCGTCGACAAATTTTGTTGCTATTATTATGATCGAAAAATTGTAAACACCAGAATAGCGATTAACCGGAAAAATTTAACGATTTTTTTTCATCAAAAATATAAAAATCAAAAAATATCGATCAAATTAGTTTGGAAACATATAAATCCACGGATAGCGATTTGTTTCGATCGAAAGAATAAAAATCAAAAAATAATGGGAAAAAATTATTCGTCGAAAATTTTAACCCATTGGCTCCGAAATGCCATATTGAAACATACTTCCAGAAACGCCCAAAAAAAATTTTAAAGTCGTTGTGATATTAAATTGTTTAGTGTTATCTCTTGAAAAACTCCACTGTCGGTCTTCTAACGATACTCTGACAAACTTTAGTAAGTCATAAAAAAACTAACTTTTGCAAATTCATCGAGTGTACTATCAGAAAATATTACCAAGTGTGGGCTGGTTTGAATTGCCACAAACTTGTCGCCCAGTTTAATTTTTCTGCACACTTTTCTAACGCACTAAGAGTTTAAAAATCTTTATATGTAAATTATATCTACATTTTCGCTGTAAAGTACAAAAACATTACTTACTCTTAGATTGATTACGATAAATACAAAAGTTGCAGTCTTTGTATTGTTATATTCTCGAAAGGATTTAGACGTCTACGAAGAGCTAAAGATTACGAGTGTTGAAGAAATTTTTCGTTTCGAACCACCACCGCTCGCATTCAGATACTTGCACAAAAAATAATGCACTGCACAATTCCGCTGTTATCGGTGTAGACGAATATTTTGTACACAAAAAAAAAAGAAGGTATTATTTCAATTTTGTTGGTTAGCTGTTGTCTTTTTTTTGCCTTATCCTACCCAAGTAGCTAAGACAGACGCGCGGTGTACAATCAACCACTGCTGGTGTCTATGAAATACAAGGATTATTTTTTGATTTTATCAGACATATTGCCTGTCGCGTTTTTCGCTTTTTGTTTTTTTTTTTGTTTTTTTTTTTTTGTTGTTATTTTATTTTGAGTTGTGTTTTTGCACGCTTTCGAATTACGCTTTTACTTTGATCCTTCGCCGTTTCGTCGTCTGGTGGATTGTAGCGTACTTTTGGGGGAGGTTTGATTATCTAGCAGTTTGTTAGTCTGCTATTTATTTGGCTTGCTTTTTTGGCAGTCTGTTTTATTTTTGTTTTTGATTTTTTACTTGCAAGTATATGCAATTTTTTGCTTAAAGGATTTTGTAAACTTTCACACTATTTTATTGGATTGCGGAATTCACTTTTACAAATATTTGGAAATAGTAAAAACACTAAACTTACGTTGGAATTTCTATTGATTTATAGATTTACGTATTACAATTTGTTGAATTTTGCACTGTCTTCTAAGACACAAACACGAAATTTCACGTGCACTCGGAAAAACTACAGCGCTGGGGTTAGAATACTCTTTTTCACCACTTGTACAATATTTTTGGTAGTCTTCGTGCGTATTTGCACTTTCGCCTTGTATCCTTTATATCCTTTTCACTTATCCGCTACCGGTTCATTTGCGCGCCTGGAAGCGTTTCTCTTAGGCTTTATTGCCAGATTTAATAGACTTTTAGGCGCATAAGCCTAGTTGGGATAAATTTTGATTGAAACTTATTTGGAGTGTCCTTATTTTTCAGACTTCTCTATTTGTCTTACGGTTTTTTGTTTATTTTTACAGAACAAATTTAAAAATTTTTAATATCTCAGTATGTAATTTGCAAATCAACGCTTATTTCCAAATTCAGTGCATACGTAATAACCGGCATTTACTATGTAAATTTAGCCATCATCACCCTTTTTGGTTATTCTCCACCACTTCTCGCGCTTCAAACTTCAAGCTTCACTGCCTCTATCTGATTATCTACCGGCTTGCCGTCTATCTAGCTTGTCTGTCACTTTACTTCACCTTGCATTGACTGTGATTCTGACAATGGCTAGCCGCCTTCTCTTTGTCCCACATCAACAATTCACAAAACCGTTTGAAATAATCTAAACGCAGCCAAGTGCTCTTCCGTCCATCGCTCACAACAATTCGTTTCAGACTGAAAACAACTTCAGCCAACAGACAAACAATCAACTCACCGCACAGTCTGACTGGACTGGCTCTGCTACGGTGAGTGGTTGAAGCGCCGTCGCAATAAAAGCGGCAAACGTAACGCAATGTTGCTTACGTGCGGCGTAAATAGCCCCCTTGTGCAAGCACACAAAATCTGCTCTACGTACATATGTGTTTTGCTATAGCCCGCTTTCTAGGTGGCTAAGCTAAAAAGCAGAGTTGCCATGGTACGTTTGGAAATGCCAAAACAAAAAGATTGGTATAAATCGTTTAGAAATTTGAAATGTTAAGTAAATAATTGCATTTATGTAGGATTTGTGACAAAATTGGTTTTAAATGAGTTAATATTAACAAAGTAACACAGGTATTTAAAAAAAATTAAATGAGATTTGAAGTGAAAAGATTTTTTTTTGGTATTTTTGATTTCATCAAAATAGAGTGAGATTATAAATTAATGATTTATTTACAATGTATAAGATTTAACTTTTCAATTTAAAAGCTTAACACGTTTATCTATTAAAAGAAGATCATTTTTATTTATGATTTTCTACGGATTTATTTTTACAGATATTTAAAGTTTTTTCGTTCAAAGTGAATTATACAGGGACCGCAAAAGGAGTACACCAAACTAACCTTAGTTGCATTGAGTGATACATAAAATACACAGCTATAATAATTTTTTCTGAGTTTTCATTATTACTGAGAAAACTATAACTATATTTTTAATTTTATTTTTTGGTCTTGCTTTTTTTTGTAATTTTACATTCTGTGTATTTGGAAAATAATACTAATTTTTGAGTTATATTTCTGCAAGGGAAATAATAGTTACTTTATTTTGGATTTGTTTTGCATAGGAAAGAAAAGTTTTGTTTTCAATTTTATTTTTCCGAAAAAAAACAATACGAGTTATTTTTAATTTTCTTAAGTAAAAATTTATGTCCGGCTTCAGGACCTTAAAATGGTTAATATTGGTTCTAGAGTAGAAAATTAAAACAAAATAAATAAAACAAATAAAATGTTACGCAATATCAAAAACATCAAAAACACTAGAATAATTAAAAAAAAAACTCCAATACATAAAATAAAACACACAAATTATTAAAGCTAAAGTAAACTGAAATGCAATAGAAACAAAATACGATCTAGTTAAATAAAATAAAATAAATTTTATTCATATGAAATAGTTATTTTAGTATAAATTAAAGTAATATAGAATAAACTAACAAAATAAAGTAATGTAAAATTAGACACAAGAAAATGAAACAGAAATAGATAAATGTTTTATTTTATTGGCATAATTTTGTTTGCATATATCGACAATAAATTTTGAGCTCAATGCCAGCTATAATTTCTACCCTTTTGACTGTTGTTGACTTTCTCCAATAGTTTTCAAATAAAAAATTGGCGTCGAGTTATTAAAATTTTGTTGATACAAATAAAGATAGCACAAAATAAAGTTAAAAAAGAAAAAGCAAAGGCCAGAAATAGATAATATAAAATAAAGTAGAGCAAAATAAAATCAAAAGCACCACGAAAAAGGCAAAGTAAAAAGTTAATTAAAAACATTAGAATATAATGTAAAGAAAAAATGCAATATGTTCCTTAATTTTTATATTTTCTTTATTTGCTGAGAATTTTGAATTAGTTTTATTATTTCGACTTATTTCAAATTCGATTCTTATTTTATTTTATACCACTTTAGTTTGAATATATTAAAATAAAACAAAACAACTAAATTAAATAAAAGAGTAAAACGAAATAAGATAAATTTAAATAAAATAAACTCTGATAAATGTAATAATGTAAAATGAAATGCGGAACAAGAAAACAAATAAATAATTTATTATAAAAGTACATAGCTACGTACCTATCGCGCCCAATTTTAGTTGTTCACTATTCAAACGCTATCTGGCGTTGTAGTGAAAGTAAATACCCAAATTTATTCTTATTAAAAAAAAAAACTGAAATGGCAACCCTGTCCGCTACTCGTAGTAAATATAAGCAGAATATGTTGCGGGTGAAGCCGGCGCGGCACAACATGGCATGCAATACGATACGTTAAGCGTTCAAATTACGTTATATGCCTTCACTATATGAAAATTTACGATAACGCGAATGCTTTATAAATAAACAAATATCTGGTATGTATGCGTGTATGTGTGTATGCGTTTTCGACGGCGAATTCAGCCTCAAACTATGCAACCAGAATAATATATGTGTGGTGAAAAACTTTAATCGCCGCTCAGTCAACTTATTTTTACCATTAAGATGATTATTGTACATATGTAATTATTATAATAAATTTTTACATATATATACATGCATATGTACATACATATATACATATATATATATGTACATATCTATGTATAGGTATGAGATGAGTTTTCGTTTATAGCGGTGAATATTCATAATTTTATTTTAAATAAAAGATTTGATACAAAACAAGCGGGAATAACTTAGGTTACTAGAATATAAAAAAATATGTGAGAAAATAATACTCAGAAGAAACTAAATGTATTTAATTACAGTAGTAAACAAATCGACATTAAAATGTAGAATATTTTGTTAAAAATGGAATGAGAATAAATTATTGAGCTTTAAATGTAAAACAGAAAATGTTAAAGTTGATTTGAGATTTTTATATGTACATACATACTACATATATTTGGCCAAAAAAATAGAAGCATCGTCCTTGATAGTACATGTTAAAATAAAATATATAGTAAGTATACTTGGATTTGATTCCTACCATGGAATCATTACCAATTACCTATTTATTCCACTTTTAATCATTATTAAACACTGTCTGCATTTTCAACTGTAATCATATTGTTTAATTTACTCAAAATCCAGTTGGCCAAAAATATAGAAACAAATTGTGTCAACGGATATAAAACTTATTTTTATTATTAAAAACATTATTGTCACTACTAATTAATAGAAGAGCCTCTATTTTTGATAATCTCGGTTATTTTTTTAGGGATAGAGTCCACAAGCTTGCGACAGATGATTCAGACGGTCAACCCAAAGATCAATTTTTTCAAAGTGAAACCAATTTTTCGTATATTTGGCGGTATGTTTACGATCGTTATCCTGCTGAAAACGCCACTTTAATAGCATGTTTTCCTCGGCCCACGATAACACTGTGTTCCATTGATACGAAAGATTGACCCCACTCCATACCACGAAACAGGATACTTCCGCCACCATGCTTTATAGTGGACGATAGAAACGGATTCGACTTGGCCTTCCTTATTAGCAAGGTTTTACCAGAAGAACTCTATTTTTGCGGTCGACCTCGGTTTTCAACAGTTTTTTAGCGTGAAGCGCTATAAATACCTTTTTCGTTGAGGTCTTAATGATTTCGGCGATATGTCTTATCGATTTGCCACTCTGTCGGAGAAATTTGATCATATCTCGTTCGGTAGAAGTAAAATGTTTTCATTTAAAAATTCTAAATCATTTAATACATCTAACAAGAAGTATTTTTTGTATAGCCTACTAAAGTTTGGATGTCTCGGCCCAAGATGTTTAAGAAAAAGATTAAGGAGTAAAGTATTGAAATATATTTCTAGAAAAGCCGAAATATTACGTTTTCTTCCAACCTTAATACTCAGACATTATTATTATATATCCCGTTTTCAACCCAAAAGAGACAGTTTTCAATATTTTTCGCAGACTGACATGACCCAGTCTGGTATAATGTTATAGGTTCATCAAATAACTTAATAGCTCACTTGTCGTAATTTTTAATTTTTTGTTTTTTTCCAACGGGATGAATTCAATAAAGTTCTAAGAAGCTAAATCAAATCTCATAAATATAGGTAGCTCAAATAGAAATACATATTTTTTTTTTTTTTAATTGAAATCAAGAAAGATCTGCCCATACTCGTCCTCAGGCTACTGGGGGAACTCAAACAACGCTTGGATGCTAAGTACAGGAATTCTTCCCCTTTCTATTGCACTGAAAAAAAATCTGAATCAATTTCGTTTCGGGAGAGAATCTTATCTCATTACGGATGGAAACATCAAAATTGTGGAGAACACAGTATTGAAAGATTGACGGTTAGAAACTAAAAATTTAAAAATAACGACTAGTCTAGGTACGAGTATGAATAAAGGAGAGCATTATGGATGCCCAAACTTCGCTCCTCTGTGTAAAGCCAAAAATTAGTGAGGTGCCCCACTCAGTTTTTAACTCTTTGTGAAAGCCGATGGAACGAAGTATTGTATTCAATTGGTACTAGCGATCATACGACCATAGTTCTTCATGAATATATATGTATGAGTGGCGACGACCTAGCTTAGCGCATTCAAAAAACAATGATTGCTCAATCTCAGAAAAGGCTCTGGATCGTTGGGGAACTGAAGGAATTTTACAGATGAATTTTAAAAATCGCAACAGAACAATACCTGGTGATTAGTTTGCCCACTTGCTACATCTTTTCCGAAATGATAAATATTAAATAAAAACGTTAGGAAGATTGTACCGAAGATTGGTTGTCTTGAGGGAACAACCGGTAGACACATCGGGGGCAGCGAAGGTTGCTATTAGGTAAAGTGATTTCGTTAAGCCAGAGGATCTCCCATATGGTCACGACTTGACTTTTTTTCTCCAAATCGAAATCTGACTTGCGAGAAATCAAATTTAACTTTGCTGATGATGTGAAGTCAACCGTTTTGAGGCATTTTAATGGCAAAAATTCCGACCAACGCGCATTCATATAAGGTGGTGTTACTAGAACAGCTGATTTCATTGTTTTTCCATCTCATGGCTAAAAATGTCAAATTTATATTTTTATGTATGTACATACATATATTCTGATTATTCTCATTGGCTTGCGATATAAATTTTGGAAATAATACTACTGCTACTACCTTACATGAATTTACATTGATTCTGATGGTTTGTTTTCTTTTTTCTTTTTTTGGTTTTAAGTTAATTGAATTGTCGCACTCAACAAAACGTTGTTTGCACTGAAGAAAAATAAATATCAAAGAATGGAAAATTGAATTGAATTGACTTCGAAAAAAATATTTTTCTTTTATTTAGGTTTGTTTTTTGTTTTTGGTTTGAAGAAATATTTACGCAATCGGGAGCAACTATTGATATTGAAAACAAAAAATATGACATTTTCAACAAATTAAAAAACACAAATTTTTTACCCAGAAAATGGATTTTTTCTGAACATAAGAAACTATATTGAAAAATAATAATCCTAGTTTTGAAATAAATATATCCTGCACTCTATAGTATAGGTCAGAGACTTTTGGAGCTTGCTACGTACATAGACAAATTTAAATTAGACGTTGGTTAAATGATAGACTACTGTATTCTTTGTTTTTAAGGTGCTTCGTGCCAAGGAGGATTAGTGTCCAGCTTTAAACATACAAACATACAAACTTACATTTTTCCAACTGAACAACTCCTGCAAAACTTGTTAAACAATACATTTCGTCAAAACTTCATTACAAGCAGGATTAACATTACTAACCTAAATAAAGAAAGCACAATCGCGATATTACACATCCACTGAAAATTGATATACATATGTATGCACATTTGTATTTATTTGGATATGTAAATACAACTTCAATAATACTACAAATTTTCACTGACTGTCTGTCAAATTTTCAGATAATACTCGTTATACATCTGCAATATGCGAAGGCGGAAAATAAAACAAATGCATTTCGAAAATCCCTTTGTTGTAAGTGTCGCATAATTCCCGTATATTCTTTGTTTATAAGCCAGTACTTTACTAGCAACAAACAATACATGAATATTTATTCATATTATATGTGTAAATTTTCACAATACAACTAGCAGATTTAAAACAGAAAAATGTCATGAATTTGCTGACAACTTGTAACAAAGTAGATAACATGGCAAATAGTTACATCAGCCTGCGTTGGATCATTTAAAAGTTGAATGACTGAATGAAAGAATGAAAGAACAGAAAATCCACTTCACATTTCGAGCACTATGAATAGAAAGTCCAATTAAATGAAGTAATGCACATTCTCTTAATATTAGTTAATATCGGTTTTTATTCTACCCCAACTCAGAACTTATTATGTAAAGGGTATTTTTTTTTTGACTGCTGTTTTGTTTTATTTGAAATATATTTTCATAACATTTAATATTTAAAAACGATTTCTGGCATATGTGAGCCACGATTACCTGTGCTGAATCGGATGCGATCAGTCCAATTTTCTTTGCGCAAAATTGTCCATGTTGTGGATGGACAAAGTCCAACTTGTTGAGCACGGCGGCGAATAGACAAATTCGGATCTACTCCAACACTATCACTTACAGCAACAATATTTTCTTCTGTACGTACAGTTCTTTGCCTTGTTGTTGGTTTTCCATCGAGTAGAGTATATGTTGTTCGAAATTTATCAACAGTTCGACGAATATGCTGCTCTGATGCTCGATTATGTGGACCATAAAATTCACGAAGTGCTCTATAAGTTTGGCGAACAGAACACTGATTTTAAAGTAAATTTCCGCCATTTGTAAATGCCGTTATTCTTTCCATGATGATTTGTCAATGCTTACTGCACAGAAATGTCAAAACGAAATGTCATTTACCAGCTGTCAAGTGACAGCTATCCTCATGCTATCAATCTAAAAAAAACACCCGTTATTATTTGTGTTTTCTTAAAAGAGCATTGTTTTCTTTGATCGGCAAAATCCAAATGATTTTTGGAAAAATTGACATGACAGTCTATCAAATTCTACAAAATAGGGTACAAGCATTTTATTTCAAGTAAATAGGAGAAATGTTGAAAATTTTAAAAACTGCCCATACACCACTCGCCTGTTATAAAAAAATTAATAAAATGCGATATTCTAGTAACTACATATATCTCCGAAACTACTTTATCAAAAACTTTGAAATTTAGGACAAGCTTTGCATATCAAGTCACTGGGTTGGAGCGCGAAAGACGGGGAATGCGCATCGCACCGCCCATATTTCACCAAATAGGTATAACTTTGAAAGTAACTACCTTAGCAAACTCTACCATTTTTGATACCTACAATTCTAGATTTAAATTTAATAAACATAAGTCATTTCGCAATGGATTAAAATCGGACCAAAACTACGCCCATTTCACTCATATAACGGAAATTTACAAACAAAAAAATTCAAAATATTCGATATTTTACTAAACCATATCAAATTCTTACAAATCTGGTACGAAGAATTAAATTAGCGAGAGAAACATGAAAAAGCATAAATTTTTGAAAAATGGGTGTGATCGTTAAAATCACATTGAGTTATTTTTGGTTTTATTTAAATCAATAAGAGTCGTTTAATTTTGCAAAAAATAGCGTACCCCGCTGGCTTTGCTTCGCCAAAAAGACATCTTTAAAAAAATCGAACAGGTGCTCTATTAGAGTGGTTTTGGGTTTTGAATATTTTTTGTTTTTTTTTTTTTTGCTTTATGTAAAAATAAATACATTTTTCAGCAATGCCACTCGAGAATATGCCACATACATTTGGCTGCGGGAAAAACATGAGTTTGACAAAGCAACTGAACATTTTTTTTTTATCTGTAGTGCTTAAACTTTCATTGTTAAAGCGTAAAATGACACATATACTGGCTAATTGGATACATTCTTGCAAGAGGCACTCCCTCCAACCTTTCCGTTCAGCTTCGACCCGTCGGTAAAGAAGTTAACCGGCCCTTCATCCGAAATGCCATCTCCTCCCATTCCTCCCTTAACGGAATATGAGTGAAGAAGGAGCCATTTGGGGCCAAAAACACCGGGCAGCGATCCGTTTCTTAAGACACAAATTCGAAGCTGGGACGAATTTTAGAATGCCCATTGAGTTCCATCAGACAATCACCACATAAAGCATTATTGGTCTAATTGCCATTTCGTAAAGCCAATGATTTATCTTTTCCCAATATCAACGGCAAGATTA